>CM029677.1:19100668-20300668 GCA_017311315.1 Dendrocalamus latiflorus | reverse complement strand
ATTGCGGTTGATCTATTGCATCCATTAACTCAACAGAAGAAATTGTTGGCACTCACCCGTTTGCCATCCATTATGGCCATTGAATAGGTAGACAACTTTGATGCAGTGCGGATCATTGTCAAACGAGGAATATGTGCCTTTCCCGCCATCAATTCAGCAAACTATGAATGAAATAATGGTCAAGACCTTTTTGTTTAGCACAACAATGGTCAAGACCTGCTGTGTTTCACAAGCAAAGAAAATATCCATATACATAAAAGGGGTAAATTTCACCACAGGTTTCTCTTTTCCCCCTCCTTTTCTTCAATCAAGTATCCCTAGTTTTAATTTTGGAATTTACGTTACCCTGATTTACAAGGAGATGCAATCAACTCCAAAATTTTAAAGTTTAGTATTGGAGACTCGGACTCTTATGGTAAAAGAGGGTCTGAATATCTGATCACGCTCTTCCATTAGTTTAATGGTTTCTGCACATGGTGACATAAACATGTGGCACCTGACCTACCGTTGACATGAGTGCCCTTATTGCCATTGGCACGAGTGAAAAAATCGAAGAAACTGAAGGAGGAAATATAAATTGATAAAAAAACACCTGAAATTAACTATTATGATAATTTGAAGAAAAAAACATATACAGTTGGTATGAGCAAATATAAATTCCAAGACTAAAAATAAAGAAAAATTCAAAAAAGGAAATAAAAGTTGCAAAATAATCGATATAATACAGAAATACTCCAAGAACTCTGGTTTTTTGAACAACGAAATGTTTATCAAAAGCGAAACATCCTAAATTAATTAAAAATGAAAAATACCGCAAAAGAATGCAAAAATAGGGAGAAAAATTAGGATCCACAGAAAATATTTTAAAATGCCTATCATTTCTAATTGTTATATTGTTTCTTTCAAATATTTAATTTTGGGATGAAGGAAACAGGGTTACCCTTGGTCGAAAAAATATTTATTTTATCCACCATGTCAATGTCACATAAAGTTTCTTAAAACACTATCAATATCACATAGAGTTTGTCACATGTCGGACTCCCATCTTATCACCCTGCAGGAGCAGATTCAACAACAACCTTTTCGGGATTATGTAATGATCTCGCTATCAAACTTGAAACATGAGACATAATTTGAACAGGCAAGCGTGTAAGACTAACCCAAGGAGGCCGGAAAATCTGCAAACAATACTCAAGCTAGCTAGCTAATGTACTAGTCAAATGCATGTCTTCTCTCTTTTGGCAGCCAGAATTGGCCAATCATTGGCTTAAGAGTTGAAACCAAAAGCACCCTCAATCTGATGCCTGATCCTAACGGAGAACTTGAGCAGTAGGTGCTCGACGAATTGCTTAAGGGAATTGTCACCCCCCGATTTCCATTCGCAGGCAATCCATCGAACAGGTCAAGCTCACACCGCGCACGCGCGCGCGCAGATTAAGAACCACGCGGACGGGCCATTGAAGCTGTGGCAACTAGGGAGGGCGATACAGTAGCAAGGAAGGAAGCGGACCTTGGGTGCCCAGAGGCAGTCGGCGGCGGCGACCCCGCGCCAGATGCGGGACTCCGCCGTGCATCGTGCGACGCTGCGCGCGTCCAGGAGCTCCATCACTCGCCCCATCACGTCCTCCCCCAGCACCTCCACCGGGTCGCTCCTCGCCTCCTCGTCCCTTCGCCTCCTCCTCCTCCCCCTCTTCCGCCTCTCCCACTCCGCCGCCTCCGCCTCCCAGCGCGCCCGCTTCCGCCGCCTCTCCGCCATGCCAACCGCCGCCGTCGCCGCCGGGTCGCTCGCCCGGGGCGGAAGGGAGTGAGTGGTGTGCTGGCGTGCTCTGGTTCGTGGGAGGACTACTGGACTAGGGAGTGATTTACTCCACTCGGTGGGGCCGAGCCGTGCCGTGGCGGTTCCCTTACGATGCTCCTTTGCGAAGGTCGTTGGCAAAGCGACCCGTCCCGTCCGTACTTCATTAAAGGCGCCACGGATGGACAGACGGATAAGGCCGCGACCGTTGTTCGTACCAGCGTTGCAATGCAACAATTATTATTATTATTATTATTTTAACAAAAGAATTTTTTTGCCGATTTGGCGCTCTCCGGAGCTACGCTCAATGGGTGATGCATCCTATGGCCTCCGAGTCTCCGAGAGCGGAACACACCGAGCACGGAATGGCAGGGCCGGGCGCGGCCGGTGGTGGGCCCACCAACCATCTGCGCCACCTGAGCACAGGAGGTGGTCAGGTCTTCCGCGCCACCTGAGCAGCGAGAACAGGAACACGCCGGCCTCGCACCACTTGACCGCGGAAAGTGCCTCCACGTCCACGCCATGGGCCCATGAGCCGCGCGCTGGTTGGGTCGCGTCTCCCGACCGCGGAGACGGGCCTTGGGGCCACCCCGGTGCAGGCGCCGCCACCCGTCTCCTTTCGCGCGCGGATGGCCCCTCGTGCACTCGCCGGCTCCCCTTGCGTGTCTTGCGCACTAAATGGCCCCGGTTGGGTGATGACTGATGAGGCCGCATACGTTTTTCCCTCTTGCATTCCGAGAGCGTCTATGAGAAACCAAGAGAGAGAGAACACGAAGGTTGCGTTATTTTTGTTTGGAATCTAAAGTTTGTGCGGTTATGAAAGTTATAGATCGGGTTGTAGCATCAAGAAAAGGTAATTTTTATCCACATGCAACTATAATTTTAGTAATGTAATTAGCATGTAATTAGCTAAATAGTAGATTGTTAGTACGAGAAAATAGTAGTTAGGCATGTGTATTTGGTCTGTGCCCTTAATGCACGTACATAAAGTAGTGTTGTTAGTGTGGTTAGTTCTTAATTAATCACTGTAATTACATGTGTGACATTGCTTATGTATATCTACTTTGAAATACCAATTTGTAAGGACCTTGTGGAGATGCCACCAAAAATATTAGAAGTGAATGAAAAACAGAACTAAGATTGCATGGTGAATAAGAACGCACCATATTTGGATTGAACGAATATAGTTGATATTTCAATAACCTAATATTAGTTGGTAACAAAGTACAGTTAGGTGTGTTTTTTGGATGCAGTTGACATTCCAATAACAGAAGATGGACTTAAGAGTATGTGATGGTCGCACGAGAAACATAGTGCGTACCTAAATTAATTTTCATGTGAACAAAATTGTTATAATTGGTGCGTTAGAAAAAATGATTACGCAGTGCGTACGGTGTTACAATTAATTTCGAATTGCAGAAATTGTTTTGACATTGTTAGTTCCAAGTACACAGACTTTTGGATAGAGCAAATTAAATTTAATTTTCGTATGTGATACTTTGAAGTGCATAAATAATGATGGTACAGTAGTTTACGATAAAATAATTTATGTGCTCGGAATGAAGTGTTTGCTATGATGAAATATTGAAGTTGTACTTAATAGTGCGAAAAGATGATCTAGTTGCAACAAGATAAATCTGCTTGACGTACGGTAGCCGTTGTTACATGGTATGATCATTGCATATCGTGTACTAAGTGGGTTTCATATGCACCTGTGTTAGGTATGCTATGTCGGACATTCAAGATTTGTTCCTGTCCTATGAGGATGGTCTCATGCACGATGGACCGTACGGGGCGAACCAATCACACTGTGACCGGACCGTGATCTGGGTACCGAGTCTAAAAGACATGAGCTTCTCAGAGCTAAGGAGGTGTGTGTGTTCCGCGTTCAATTAGGCCACTGCAAGCAAGAAGCTATGCATCGAGGCGTTGTATGCCTCGGTGATGAGTGGCACAATGGAGACCTTTTGGCAATTTCTAAATGTGACAAGTGATGCGTCATGAGGCAATTACATGGAGGTTATGTGCAACCCTGCAGCTGCGATATCACTACTGGAGGCGTAAGAATGGCCGATAGTTATTATACCGTCGGCCATTAATTTGTACCATCGGAAAATGCAATTGCCCAGTGTATACCGTCGGCAACCTCCCGTCGGGCATCCATGGTCGGGCATTCCCACTTTTACCGACCGGTGGTCAGTCATTGTATGGCCGACTGTATGTTTCCGACGGTTGACGCTCGGCAATTAGTTGGTAAACATGCCCATTTGGTCTTTGGTCCAACATGAATTGCCGAGGGTATCCCGGTCGGGGATTTGTTGCTTGACAGTTTGTTTAACCCGTCAGGAAGCATATTAGCAATGGTGTTTACTAACTGTCAGGAATTTAATACTCTCGGTAGAACATATATGTGAAGGTTTTGGTTTCCCATCGGCTAAAACAATATGGAACAGTCTAACAATTTTATTAAACCATCGGCGATATAGAGATGAAACCGTTTTATTATAATCCATCAACAGATAGTGCTTGTGATAGTTTTTATAGCCATGCATAAGTAATATGTGACCAGGAGGATCAATTACAAATGATGAACATTCACGATTCATAGCATTTCATAACCAGCACTTCAATATTGCATAGTACAGTGAATGTTTGAAGCCCAATGATCACCAAAGAAAGGTACGGTCTAGACATTTGAAAGTTGCTAAGACATTCTTCAACATAGCACAAATTAATGTTCAAATTAAAATACTTGACTAAGATACTGCTGTTCATAAGGCATAAGACAAACTACTTAAAAGTGCCACACACTTCATATGTTGTATATAATCTCTTCTCATCACCAGGAGGCATCATCATCAAAAAAGTCTTCACCAATGTTCTCATAATTTTGGTCATCATCATGGGAATAGTATCCTTCTTCATCATAATCATAGGTGTCATCTTCATTTTCCTCATCACTATAGTCTGCTCCAGCAATGTTATCCTATAGAAGTTATAATATTATTTTTAATAAGCACATGAACCAGCTTGAATATAATTCAGATTTTGCAATAATTTTAGGTATGGCATGAATACATGTGGTAAACACACTTAATACTTACATGTTCAGATGCATTCGGAACAATTTTGTCATGCTCTCTAGAGAATGCAACCTCAGATTCAGAAGTAGGCTGCATGTCATCCATATATTAGTTTGTACTTTGAAGGCCAGTTTTGCAATGAATTGAGGTAGGAAAAAATAAAAATTCAAATCTGAATCAACTAGAGTGATGCTTGAGTTCATTGTAATAATCTGTGCTCTATGAGGTAGCACGTAAACTTACCAAGTTAGTTGCAGTTTCCTGAGCTAACGCATCAAAGTTCATTCCTTGTTTAGCAGCAAGTACCTGTTAAAACTTCATGATTAGCAATAGGTATTTATTTGTTATGACTTGATAAGTGCCCAATAGGTTTGCAGTACAAATAATAAGTTGAATAATTAGTCTAGTTTCATTAGAAGACATTAGGCTCTTTTTTCTGGTATTAAAAATAAAACCAAGCTTCTGCTAGAAAAGGAGCCAAAAAGGGAAAATAATTATTTTCCCTCAATAAAAAAACATTCGGGAAATAGTGCTCCTTACATGTAAACAGAGGAACTTTGTGAACCATGTTTTTCGAGGGAAAATACAATATCACCAGTATTAATGCCGAAATATTTATTACATATATATAGCCTTTTCCGTACTCCTGAGAGTATATACTCCCACTTGCAATATACCACTTAAATGAATAGTTATACCTTCTTATCACTTTACATATACTTAAATACTAATTCTAAGATACTTCAATACGATTTGGTTGAAAAAAATTTCATTGGAGTCATTTATTTTTGCTATATATCCTTTTCCATATACAAAAGTAGTATGTACACAAATTATACTATAAAAAGTGGATTTTTATGAATTTTTTTATGGAACTCATCTTGAAGTATCTTATAATCATTATTAGAGTATACTAAAAAGAATAAAGAGATATAACAACATCATTTAAGCTGTATATAAAAAATAGGAGTATGTATTCCTAGAAGTATAGAATCATTTTATGCATGCATGCATGTACGTACGTATGTATACTAGCTTCCTAGGTAATGGAAGTACATCTTATGTACAATTGAGTGAGTTGCTTTTTCTTCCCAATCATGGGATTCAAACTGCGCAGATGCAGCAACCATTAAGTGCAGAAACAGATACAATTATCTCATAAGCATAATTGTTCTTATTTTCTTTATCTAACAAGAAATTCATTTTCCTCTGCATAAACTGCAGTAAATGTTTCATAAGTGAAGCTAAAGAAAATGGTACAGGACTCTTCTTTGCTACTCCCATAAAAAATATGAAAATGAATTGTAAGGCACAATCAGATATTAATGATGTCACCCATGTCAACTAATAACAGAAATCTGTAAGGAAATTACAAATTTATGAAAAATATAATTTACAATTCAAGGGACATAATATCTATGTAAAGAATTTCGCGAATCAAGAAGATTTTGTATGCCCCGCATGTGTTACCGGTAAATTATTTATTTGACTTTCTACTCCAAAAGTGAAGGATGAAATCCATGCATTCCAAGAACGTATTCAAGGAGATATTTATGGTCCTATACAGCCACTGTTATGGCCATTTAAATATTGTATGGTGCTCATCGATGCTTCCTCGAAATGGTCGTGCGTATATTTCATATATTGTATACCTAAATGTCCAACGGTTGTTATGACACGGTCATATATTGTTTAACTGTCATGTATTACCACCATTTACCATGGGTCAAAGCAAGATGGTCGGGGAAAGCTTGGCCCTGTCGGCCATTTGGTATAGTCCCCGATGGGTTAACATCTGACTGTTGGCAATATATTGCACTGTCGGCCATTGGGTAGAAAACATGATAGTTTAACTTTTAACTATCGGCAACATGTCAACCGTAGGCCATTTACAATCTCCCCGACTACCCGTTGGCCATCTTAATTTCCTGTTGGCATAGCTTGTGTTTCTAGTAGTGTATATGCGAAGCTGATGGTGTATGTTTAGTTTGTGGATAGGACAAAATCATCCGTCATGGGTGGTTTTGGTAGAGCTGCTGCTGATGAAGTGCCTAGGTTGGTGTCCGTTGGTGTGCAGATGCTAGTGTTAGCACAGATGTGACAGAGGCTTGAGAACGCATGCTAAGGATTTCAAGCCGAACGAAGGCGTGGATAGATAGTGGGCAGCCCATATTGATTGCCATGAGTACTTTGGCAACCAGGTGGGGAAGGTGGAAAGTAAGGAGGCGGAGGATGTGCAAACAGATAGTTTCAGAGACAAGGAGGGTTGACAAGCTGCTACGGGAGCAAAGGGGAGCAGTAGTACCGACACTTTGCCTGTGGTACTACCGATTTCCCTGATTATTGTCCCCAACGACTAGTTTCGAGGTGTGGGGTATAAATACTCCCTTGTGGCCAGTTGGGGTAAGACATTTGGCACTCCATTTCATTCTCTTGAGCTAGTGTGAGGTTCTCCTCTCAATTGTGCATGTGTTACACCTTGTGAGCAAAGAAGAAGGGTTCTAGATTGCATGTGTTGCATCTAGAGGTAGATTTTATATCCACTTGAGCTTGTGCATCCGTTGCATATGGTGAGAGTCACGCAAAGGGTTTGACTTGTTACTCTTGGAGTTTATCGACTCCTAGACGACGTTGGAGGTGTCACAAGCAATGATCTTCTCAAAGAAGATTGTGAGAAGATCCGGCGTGTTGTGAAGGTTGGAGGTCACCTATCCAGAGTGAGAAAGAGCTACCACTAGTTGATTTGAGGTGGAAGGCTTAATTCGTGAAGCCGGTCCAATTAGTTTGGACTTACCTCAACGTGGACTAGGGGAGATCGGCAAGTCTCCGAACACCATGGTAAAAAGGAACCCTGTCTTTGTAGTTTTTTCTCTTGTGCTCAATTTACATTCAAGTAATTTATATTCATAGAATTAAATTGATTGCTTGTCATTCTAGTGTTGCAAACTTTAACATAGACTCAGGATGTTGGTGCACTTAGGTGAACCTAGTTGATTTAGGCTTTATTTATGCTAAACCAAATTGATTTACACTTCTGCACTATAAATTTGGTAGTAGCCTAAATTTTTTTAAAACCGTCTATTCACTCCCCTCTAATCAGCTCTTTAATCTTACAGCGGTGTGCACGGCGTGGTGCCAGGCCTCGACATATTACATATCGGAGTAGTACAACATCTACCACCTATACAACACTTGGAGTGTCGAGTTCAATTTGTATGGGCTAGACATGCATTACAGGAACCTCTGGCTAGGGTAGGTGAAGTGGATGTTGAACGATGCACTCAAGCAGGCTGGTCGTGGAAGACTATAGTCTCGCCGCATCTGTAATGACATAGACATTTGTAACGACATGGACAACAGCCAACGTGGGCAATGGTTTAGGCGGTTGAGATACAAACTCTGCAAGATGGTCGGCCACTCCATAGCAACTGCCCAAACAGGGTCAGCTCGAGCAACGCGCCGTAATGACCAAGTTTTACTGCCCATGTCATGATGTTGTGTGGTTGTTCAAATGCGTTCATATGTACTCCTATTATTTGTTGTCGTGTTGTACATGCTCTAATGTGTCGGACAATAGTATGTTCGTTGTAATACTTTTAGTGTGTCTGAGTTTGTGTTGCAATACATAGCACAATGGTTCGTAGGTTTCGAACTCTATATTCAACGTCGCACGGTGCTATTCATGCCTTCAATTTTTTCTGTTGTACTAAATTTGGCAATGGTACGCACGCTGTGACTTTCTATCGTATGCTTCGTTTTCACTTTGGTTTTCGTACCTCCTATTTTTATTGCAGACTAACTTGTTGCTCTATGTTCCTCATGAGATGGTGCACTATCAAGATGATGTCGCATATGAGCTACTTGACCCACGCTAAGACGGGTGAAACCGATGCTGAGCATGGATGTCAAGCGATCCTCAGGTGTCCCAGAGAGCACTGGCCTATGGACCAGCAGTATGCGCCACTATTACGTGACACCAGGCTTTTGCCATTGCCCACATGTTGGACCTACTGCACGCGTTTCAGTTCGACGCGACTCTATTGTCTGCATTCATGGGCCATGGGCAACCGGATACTCACATGTTCCACTTTCGGTGGAGGAGATGACCATTACTCTACAAGACATCACTATGCTCATAGGTCTACCGCTGCGGGGTCCTGTAGTAGTGCCACCTCCTAGGCGAGCAGACTAGAAGGTACATATTGCTGACAGATTCGGTCACCCAATGCTCAAAAGAATATCAGGGGTGCCACATTCATAGCTTGGCGGTACATGATTTGCCCTATAGATGTGACTGAGGAGGTAGTGTGCACACACTACCTTGCAAAACCGTTGTTCCTATTTGGGTAGGTCTTGTTTCCTACAACGTAGGGAGATCAGGTGCACCCCGGCTACATCCATCTTGTTGAGGCATTAGTAGATGCTTGGCCCGACAATGTGTCGTAGTATAGTTGGGGCTCCGTAGTTCTTTGCGCCATGTACCGAGGCATGTGTGATCCCTCACAACGCAGTACGACCAAGGAGCCAGTCCTCGCAATATGGTACACCCTATTGGAGCTGTTGTTGTGGGAGCACTTCCCAGATTGCCAGCCGTACTTTTGGAGCACTATGCACCCTATCTAGTTAATCCCTGAGTTTTACAGTCAGGGCGATGGTGCCGACGTAGTTGAGGGGCCCACAATCAGTACTCGTTGGATACATGGTCACCTAGGGTGGGTCAGGGAGAAACCAAGGCATGTGTACCCAGACTTCCATAACCTCTTTGAGACTCTGCATGAGGATGAGGTCATCTGGTGCCCATGGACTGAACGGTTCCTTGTAGACACAGCCCCCTACGGCTTGTCCTCTTAGTGCAGCCAGGACCACGTGTTCTGGTTGACAACCTGCCACCTGGCGTTATCCCATATGGTCGAGCCTTACTCCCCACAGCGGGTCATAAGACAATTTGGCCTTCATCAGCAGGTGTCACCACCACCGGGATGACTTCTTCTAGTGATGACCCACCGGTATATTGTTATTTGGTTTCATTAGTTAACCTATTACACTACTACAGAAAACCACATTACAGACGGTTCAGAAACGTCATCACAGACGGTTTTCTGAACCGTCTGAATTTATGGGTCAGTGATAATCCAAGGTTATCACAGACGGTTTTAAAACCGTCTGTGATTATCAAATATCACAGACAGTTTTTCATTAAAAACCGTCTGTGATTATCACATATCACAGACGGTTTTTAAGTAAAAACCGTCTGTGTATATTCCTTCCTCCAAAATCTAAATCTATTTTTGTTTATTGGCTAGCCTCAGGAAATGCTAGCCATGCCCTCTGAAACAAGCAGATAATCACAGACATAAAACATACAATTCACACATCTCATTTCATTTCAGATACATTTCACATCTCAATTCATTTCACAGACATAAAACATCCAATTGACAACGCACTTCATTTGATCACAAACATAAAGCATCCATTTCGCAAATCAATTAATTGAATTGAAATAAAATATGCATTAACAAATACACAATTACAAAAGATCTACACTACATTTGCACTTAAAAAAGTTTCGTTGATTATGTATCTATGGTGCGGAGTGGAACCGGCCTTCTGGCTTTATGACTTGAGTCAGCAAAAAGTACGCCAACTCTGCTCGAATCCGTCTAAGATCAGGCTGTTTCAATGGAGTTGACGAGATGTACGCAGTCTGTCGATAGGAATATCAATGTGCGTATATATGTAACGTGATAAGTATGAAGTAATTATGGAAAGATTGACAAACCTTGGAATTAGTGATTCTCGAGGAATCAAAAAGTAGTTCCATATGTTGGCAAACGTAGTATCCACATGTGTTGCCCGGCTGCTGCTGGTGGCACTGCAAAAAATGGAATGTGTTAGTTCAAGAGGCTGTTGCATAGGATTAATTAATGTGAAATAACGAATACCTTAAAATCTCGAGCATGTGTCAGCAGGCCTTTGGCCCCGCGCTTCGAGTCACCTCCCATTTGAATGTACATCGCGAACGCCCTACGTGATTCGAAAAAGTTAACCTTAGTCATTCGGAAGGAAAGAAAGAGTACAATATAGGTATGTATGGAGAATATGTACTTACCTATCGATTACTTGGTTGACAACTGTGAAGTCCATTTTATTCCTACTTAGGGAATCAAGGTAATATACCTTGTTCCATTTTGGTACAATTACTATTAAAATCCAATGAAAGTTCTGATGGAAGGGCATAAGTACATATTCCTTATTGAGGCAACCCATCAGTCCTGCTGCAATGTACCTCTCGACGAGGGTTGTATCTCGGTCGATGGTATCCTTGGCGACCAAGTGTGGGTCCAAGAAACCAGCCGATGAGTTGGATAATCTAGCTTTAGTCAGCATGTATCTATATATATACACACACGAAAGCAACAAATTAGATATGACATTTATCGGTATGACATGAACGGAGACTGTGATTGTACACACTTACAGCGTCCAGCATCGAATGATTGAGACGTCGAGAGCGTTGAGCGTGAACAGATCGAATAAATCCTCAAAGGCGACCATGAACATACACTCTGGAAGACTGTGGTGAAAATCACTCGACGTGAATTTGACAGTGATACTTGAATTCCGTTCTCCCTCTGGCTTATTGGACTGCTGCATATACCACGTGTGCAATTGTATGCAACTATATGCTAGGTGTTCGAGGGCTTTTTGCTCGAGCAACGGCTCGCCAAGCACGAATTTGCGGGCCAAAGGTAGGTACGGTATATCATCATTGGTTTTCTTTGCTTTGCCCTTGCTGGCCTTGCTGCCTCGGCTATATTTTGATTTCACGGTAGTCGACTTTGAAGGTAGCAGCGATGCAAGTTGCTCTGGCGAGAATAGCACCCGTGGAGATAGCACCGGTGCAGTTTCCGGTGGTGGAACCGATTGGTCTTGTAATGGAGATGGCACCGGTGCAGTTTCCGGTGGTGGAACCGATTGGTCTTGTAATGGAGATGGCACCGGTGCAGTTACCGGTGGTGGAACCGACTGGTCTTGTAATGGAGATGGCACTAGTGCATGTTGCTCTGGTCCTGCCACCGGTGAAGAAGCCTCCAGGGAGATGTCGCTTTTGGGCCACTGGATGAATGTTACAATGGCCTGTCCTAGAGTCACGATCTTGTCGTTGGGGGGATTGGTAGCGGGACCACCTCAAAATTGATATGCACACCATACACATTAACTTTTGCGAAGCCTGGCGCTAAAGCTTGACCGTGCACCATGAACCTGATACCAGACGAATATGCCTGGCCCCAAGCAGCGTACAAGGGAATGGAGCCATATCTCACTTGGAGCCCGCACTTCGTAGGCTCCTACATAACGATACAAAATTAGCTACTCGAATAGGCCTATCAATGGAGCAAGCATTCGAGAGGTAATAATTATTACCAGGATGTCGTCCACAGGAAATTTGGCTTGGGTTTGCGTCGGATTGGACGCGCAGCTACTCAGACGGTTGTGCGGGCTAGCTAGCACAGGAGCGGCGGTAGCGGCCTGCTGACTTTCTGTTTGTTTCCGCACCTCATCTCTGATTACATAAGCCAGCTCACCCATTAGCTCCTCTCTAAGAGATTCCTTGATCTCTTTCTCGTAGCTGTGCGTCACGCTCGGCTTTGTTTCTCTTCCTACGCCGATACATTCCGGAGTCATCTTGGAAACCATATTTCCAAGGAACGTAAAGCCCAAGGCCTCTCGTACGACCCGGGTGCTCCTTATTTCCCAGGGCCACGGAGAGCATATCATTCTCAGGGTAGATTCAAAACTCAACTCTTCCTGTAAGAGCACGACATGTCATTTCAATTTGTACGAAGTTGTGGAGTAATTACAAGCTACGTAGTTCGATCGATATCTTACCAGGCGCTGGGACACTTGCTGGTCTGCAGGGTTTCGAAAGGAGATGTCCCCCGATGTCGTTGTAGATGACCTTGCTCTAATCCAATTTCGAGCGCGATCATCCGGGATATTGGAAAATGGCGGGGCGATGTCCTGTGCAGCTGTCAGGAAATCCTCCTTCCTCCACTGCGGTATTTTACCCGTATACCCAGCTGTGCCAAGTCTATGGGGGTGTGTGTTTTTTTCCTGGAGGGCCTTGTGCGCCGTACTTGTACTTTTGAAATCCTCGGACGTCTTCATCGCCTTGAACTCTTCCCATTGTGGTTCCAGGAATGGGTATTTATGAAAAAGCGTTTCGTCTGTCTCCACGTATTTTCTGACAAGCGTGCTCTTGAAGTTCTTCCATGCTTTGCACGCCGCTAAGTAGGTTTGTCGTTGCACAGCGAGTAGGTGTTCTTCTGGGAACTCGAACGATGCCAAAATTTCGGTCCACAGCTCACGTTTCCGAGTGTCAGGCACGTTCTTCTACGAATTGTATGTGATCTCAATTCGTTCTCGTGCAACTATTCCGACCATGCTTCGGAATGCGTTTACTGCTTTCTGAGGAAGGATAGGGACCCCAGATGCATCCACCGCTGTGATGGTCTGTCGGCCCTCAGGCTTCTTCGATAGCACTCTTCCTTGGCGTCTTGATGTTGTAGCGGACGCCTCCGGCGATGGTGTTGAAGAATGCGCAGGTGACATGTTGCTCATTTTATGGGTCTATTAGGATAAGATGAGAAAGTGTCATACCATAAGATAAGAAAATGCAATATCTATCTATTTCGCTCAATATTGGCGATATATACATATATAATGGTAGCAATATGAAGCAACAAGCAACAAGCATCAACAATAGAATCAATAACAGCAATATGAAGCAACAAGCAATATGAAGCAACTAGCAATATGAAGCAACAAGCTCTCAAAGTTTTAATTGATTAATTTATGCTCTCAAATTGTAGGGTTGCACAAGATTAATCTTGGCCGTCCCGCTACTGAATCATATACTCTTCCTTGATTGGTTATGCCAAATAATGAATTCAGTCATTTGAGCTCAGATACAAACTCTACAATCTCAAGATCAATATATCCAGCATGTATATATTCAGACAGCAGTATGTAATAAAGCAAATCCATGCAAATACAAGTTAACTTTCACTCAATGAAATAGTCTTTAAATTGTCAAAATTAATTCCTAACAGATCAGTATATGGATTTGGTATAATATGAAAACAGCAAGAACCGAATGGCACAAGAACAATATATCAATGTCTAGAGAATGTCTTCCAGAGTACAAACTTAATTGTGATAACAGAGTTGACAGTAATTAGAGCTCAAAGACTAATTCAACCAATCTCAGTATATGATTTATATCATCATCGAGCAACAACCGATCCCACAACCAAATAGCAAATTAAACTAAGCAACTGCAGTAAACAATGTACCAATGTAGTATGTACCAAATAGAAATTAAACTAAGCTACTGCAGTAAACAATGTACCAATGTAGTATGTACCAAATAGCAAATTAAACTAAGCTACTGCAGTAAACAATGTACCAATGTAGTATGTACCAAATAGCAAATTAAACTAAGCTACTGCAGTAAACAATGTACCAATGTAATATGTACCAAATAGCAAACTAATTAAGCTACTGCAGTAAACAATGCTCAAAACCCTAGTCCATCACAGAAACTGCTCACAATACTCAAAACCCTAGTCCATCACAGAAAGTACTCACAATGCTCGACGAGGGGCTTGGGGGAGGCGGTCGGCGACAGGCTCGACGGAGGCGGCCGGCGACGGGCTCGGGGACGGCGGCGGTGACGGGCTCAGGGAGGCGGCTGGCGAGGGCTCAGGGAGGCGGAGGCGACAACGGGCTCGGGATTTAATTAGATCTAGATCGAATAACTGCGCAGCGCACACGAAAAACCCTAGCCAGAGGGTATATATAGGGAGGTTATCACAGACGGTTCCGAGACCCTTCAGCCTCCCCTCATGACGAGATTGAGGGACACCTATCGGTTGAATCTGAGCCATATAATCGACACAAAACTCAATGACCTCTTCGCTTGCATAACCTTCGACGATGCTGCCCTCTGGCCGAGAACGATTCCGTACGTAGGACTTGAGAATTCCCATTAACCTCTCAAATGGGTACATGCTACGTAGGAATACGGGCCCGCATATTTTTATCTCCCACACAACGTGAACAATGAGATGGACCATGATATCGAAAAACGAAGGAGGGAAATACATTTCAAGGTGACATAGAGTCATCACCACCTCGTCCTGCAGAGCATCTAGTCCTTCGGGATCGATGACCTTCTGAGCAATTGTGTTAAAGAAATAACATAGCCTCATGATTGTCTCTCGGACTTTGATCGGCAAAATATTTCTAATTGCAATAGGGAGCATCTATGTCATCAGCACATGACAATCATGAGACTTCATGCCATTTAACTTCAAATCTTGCATCGAAACAAGTTTCTTCACGTTGCCGGAGTAACCTGACGGAACTTTGACACCATGCAAGCACTGGCACAGTTCTGTTTTCTCAGCCTTGGACAGAGTGTAACACGCAGGGGGAAGGTACGTTCGTCCATTATCAGTGCGTGTCGGTGCTAACTCAGGCCTGATGTCCATGTCAGCCAAGTCAAGCCGTGCGTTGACGCCGTCCTTTATTTTATCACGGATGTTCAGTACGAGACCAATCAAGCTGTCGCATACATTCTTTTCTACGTGCATGACGTCGATGCAGTGTCGAACATCTAGGTACTCCCAATAAGGTAAGTCCCAAAATATTGATCTCTTCTTCCAGGTGTTCCTCTCATGAGCCCTCAATTTACGTCCCTTTCCGAGGACAACATCTAAATCCTTAACCATATCATAAACCCCGTATCCCCTTAAATTCCTTGGAGCTGAACCGTCTTCCTTCTCTCCGTCAAATTGTTTCTTCATCTTGCGGTATGGGTGAGCCCTCCGAAGGAACTGACAGTGACGCATGTTGACGGTTTTGCGTGAGTGGTTCAGCCACACACTCTCGGTACCATCTAAACAGTGAGTACAAGCTTTGGCACCTTTTGTACTATGGCCCGATAGGTTACCAAGGGCAGAATAATCATTTATGGTGCAGAACAATAAGGAGCGCAGAGTGAAGTTCTCTCGTTTGTATGCATCCCATACTTGTACCCCTTCGTTCCACAGTACTTTTAGATCTTCCACCAACGGTGCTAGGAACACATCAATATCATTCCCAGGTTGTTTTGACCCTTGGATAACTATCGACAGCAAAATATACTTTCGCTTCATACACAACCAAGGAGGAAGGTTATAGATGCAGAGAGTCTGGCTATGTCGACTGCTCATGCTACTGAAAGGATTCATTCCATCTGTACTCAGTCCAAACCTTATATTCCTTGGTTCTGCACCGAAGTCTGCAAAACTCCTATCGATGTTTCTCCACTGCGCGGAATCAGCAAGGTGTCTTAGCATTCCATCCTTCT
This sequence comes from Dendrocalamus latiflorus, assembly GCA_017311315.1. Taxonomy (NCBI): domain Eukaryota; kingdom Viridiplantae; phylum Streptophyta; class Magnoliopsida; order Poales; family Poaceae; genus Dendrocalamus; species Dendrocalamus latiflorus. The sequence continues at coordinate 20,284,371 of CM029677.1, read as the reverse complement.
TGCGCTCCTCTGAGTGCCAACGCAGCAGTTTTGCCTCCTTTGGATTTGCAAAAAACCTTTTCAAACGGGGAATTATAGGAAAATACCATGCCACCTTAGCAGGAGGTCCTTTCTTCGCCTCTGTTCCCTCGCCATCATCTGATTGATTGTTACGTTTGTATCGGGATGCGTTGCACACCGCACATACATGCATGTTTGCATACTCTTTACGGTAGAGGATACAGTCGTTCGGGCATGCATGTATTCTTTCTACTTCCATTCCCAACGGACAAAGAACCTTCTTGGCTTTATACGTGGTTTTAGGCAACTCATTTCCCTCCGGAAGCATGTCCGCTAAAAGACCTAGCAGCGTCGTGAAACTCTTGTCGGACCAACCGTTGCTTGCCTTCAATTTCAACAGTTCAAGCACGGCCGACAACCTTGTGTACTTGCAGCCCATGTACAAAGGTTTCTCCGAGTCCTCCATCAAGCTCCAGAATTTAACATACTCTCTCTCATCATAGTTCTCTTCTACATCGCGAAGCATCTGATCCAGATTATCATCGTGCAACCTATCCGAATCCAAACGACAATCGACATCATCCGGCGGCATGTCATTCACTTCAAACGGTGATGTCATCCGGCGGCATATCATTCACTTCACCGGCGATGTCATCCGGCGGCATATGATCATTCACTTCGCCATGACTAGTCCAACACGTATAATTCTTTTTGAAACCCCTCCGAATCAAGTGCGCTTCAATTTGCCCTCGGTTCTTAAACATCTTCAAATTCTCGCAGTCAGTGCATGGACAGCACATATATTCCACCCCCTTATTCAACGTATCCTCCTCGGCGGCTCTTATAAAAGCAGACACGCCATTAATGTACTCTTCACTCACACAACTCGCGGCATACATCCAGCTTCAGTCCTACGTTACGTACATATATAACAACTTAGTATTAAAATTTAGATTAACTAATTATTACTACATATATACCGGCCACATTTATTATATTGAGACTTAATTTGCTAGCTCAATTCATATTATAAACACAACAACTATTATATAACCAACAATTTTGCAAATTAACCATCTTCAATAACACTCATGGATTACTTAGACCTAAATTGTAATGCAATTAAAGAAAAAATAAATTTCATTACTAACCATATCTAGAGCAACTAGGAAAGTATGAATCTTCAAAGCTCAATCTCTGCCTCTTCCCACCAAATTAACTGGCCTGAAATTGCCTAGCTTCCTCCCGAGTGAAAAAGTGCACAGCAGTGGCTAGATCTGGATCGAAATGAAGACAGATGCGGTCTGAGCAGCGCAATAAATGCCTTAGTGCCATTATCACAGACGGTTTTTAATTAAGAACCGTCTGTGATAATCTGGGATTATCACAGACGGTTCTTAATATAGACCGACCGTCTGTGATACTCCTTTTTCCCGCCACAAATACCACAGATGGCCTCCAAATTACAACCGTCTGTAATAGTGTTCATCACAGACGGTTTCACAAAACCGTCTGTGATGAGGCGTCTACTATGAGGCTTTCTGTAGTAGTGTTAGCTGTATCTCTTTTTCATGTTGTGTAACTTTCGAATTCACTTGCAAGCAAGCAAGGCAAGAGTAGAGGAGCGAAGGAGCGACGACTAGAGGCAAGCACAGCTACTGTGGACGCAATTGGCAAGAGGGTGGTGATGGACATCCTGCATGAGGCACAAGCATACAACGTCGAGACGTACAATATGTAGGGCATGTTTACTTTGGCTGCGACTTATGGCTTTTGGCTGAAATTTTTGAATTTTGGCTGTTTATGGTACAGATTACGGAGAGATCGATACTCACTTGCGATTTTGGCTGGTACAGATGTTGGGCTTTTAACGTGTACTACGTTTAACTTGTAGACCCTGTCTTGAGAAAATACTCCGTTTAAAAGTTAGGTATTGTAGCGGCTGCGAAAAGCCGGCCGGCTTGTGGCCTCCCAAACAGGCCCGTATTTGAGGTCGTATGTTGCGTGCATGGATAAGAGGCTGACTGTGTGGCGCCATAGCGTCTAGCGGAGGCCACACACGATGTCGTTGCATGAGCAGGTTCGGACCATCACCGAGCGACACGCCAAGACAACACGGTAAAATACCCTCCCCAGTTTTTTCAAACAGCAACATTATTTGCAAAAACTCTAACAAAACCCTAACATTTTTCGCGTAAAAAAGTTAACAGCCCCGACCCATGCTTGGGTCATGTGGAACCCTGCCTGCTGCTTCCTGTGCTTAGGTGGCGCGGCAGCCATCTCAGGCGCTACGGTGGGGCGAAAGGTGGGCGGGCCCCGCCACCGGCTGCGCCTAGCCTCGCCCTCCCACGTTCGGCGTGCGCCCGCGCTCAACCCTACCCTTCCGCTCTTCAAAGCCGCAAGATGCACCATGCGTAAAAAATCGCCACAATGGCCAGATTTGCATAAAAAAAGGGTGCAAGGGGTCCACAAAAGCTAAAAAAATTCCAATGCAATGGAGTCTCCGAGTATGTAGTAGACAGCGAATCCTTTGCGTACATGGACTGTAGATACTTTTTTAAATCATATTTTTCAACACGAATTTTCAATTTTGGTTCCCTCTATGACTACGAGAGTAGCGCTATACAACACATGTCATCCACCAAGCTTCTGCACCACGGCATGTACCTGCTAAGGTAGGGGAGCTCGGCAGGAGGACATGCTGAGCAAGCTAGCCGTGACAGGAGGCTTAATTAGCGTAAGCGTGTTTAAGTAGTGTAAAGCAGATTAATTAGTGGCAGACTGGCCACTGTACATGACTGCTGAGCTATGGTAGCTCGGCATGTCCTCCTGCCGAGCTCGACAAGTGCAGTTGCTCCTACCGAGCTCCCTTAGCTCGGCAAGGAGCTCGTCAGGTGCTCTCTCCTAACTCGTCAGGTGCTACCACGGTGACGCCCTTCTATCGAGCTCGGGTTATGTGGCAGCAGGCCCGGTCCTGTGAATTTAGTGACCTGGAGCGAAGCTATAAAGATGGGCCCTTTAATATAACTCTAATAATATAATGATGTTTCTAATAAGTGTAATACATAAAAAACATTCTTATCAAACAAGTTATACATCTTACCTTAAAATTTTCTTCTAACATTTACTGATGCGAAGTCATTGATGATGGCATCAATATCAATTTCATCTAATAATTTCTTCTCGATGCATAAAGTTGCCAAACCATTTAATCTTTCTTGAGACATTACGGACCTCAAATAATTCTTCAATAATTTCAGCTTTGAAAAGGTTCTTTCAGCTGAGGCCACAGTCACAGGCATAGTGAATAGGATCCGATAAGCAATGGAAATATTAGGATAACAATCCGCTTCTGTGACAAACTCAAAAATCTCCATAGCAGACATTGGCCTATCTGGCAAAGTAAACTGCATAACACCTAACTCAGAAATTAGGTCATTTATATCAACATCCGAGGAACCATCCAAAGAGAAAGTTTTTGCAAATTTCGTGCATTGATCTTTTAGATCAGCACCATCCAATGACTTCAAGGATGTTGAATTCATTAGAAATCCGAATATTCCATTGAATGACTGGAGTTCTTGAAATCTGCTTTTCAATGAACTAATTGCCATATCAACCATAACCAAAAAATAATTAACTTCAAAATCCTTCTCAGCTTGCAAAATAGCTTCATTGTAGTCAGTTTCATCAAATTGTTTCTTTCTAAGAGAACGACGCTTTACTGGAAAGGATGCCTCTACTCCCATTTCAAGTGCAATTTCTGTGGCAGCAACCAAACTATCAGCAAACCCATTGTTTCTATAGTCCTGAAAGTATTTCATCATACCTTTTATATGCTGTAAGGTAGAATCAATGCACATGGATGGTGATTGCAACTTCTTACTAACAATATTTACAGAATATAAAATGTCATGCCAAATAACCATACCAAGTATGAACTCAAAGCTGCCAAGCACGTCATATAAATTTTTTGCATCACTCCTATCCTTTGGTTCAGTATCTCTATCCTCACTTAGCCACAACAAAGCTGACCTTAGTTGAGGAGCTTGATATCTAATTGCTCTGACACTTTTGATGCGACTCTCCCAACGAGTATTGCTCAATGATTTCACAGTCAAATCTTTAACATGTTCAAGCAAAACATTCCATCTTTTGGTAGAACCTGAAAATAATACATATATCCTCTGCACAATTCCAAAGAATGAAATAGCTTTACTACATGATTTAGCCATATCACAAAGAGTGAGATTAAGACTGTGGCAAGCACATGGCATATACAAAGCTATTGGATTTATATCAAGCAAACGCCTTTGTACCCCCTTATGTTTTCCTTTCATATTAGATCCATTGTCATAACCTTGACCTCTAATATCATCAACATTAAGACCAAATGACTTGATGGAGTCAACTAATACATTGAAAAGCCCCGAGCCAGATGTGTCATCCACCTTCAAGAAACCAAGAAAGTACTCCCCAACTTTTATTTTCCCATCAGACATATCAACACATCAAACCAGCAAACTCATTTGTTCTTGGTGACTCACATCTGGGGTACAATCAAGGATAACCGAGAAATATTTGGCCTCTTTAACAATCTTTATGATGGAGCTTGTAATGCTAAAAGCCATAAGAGAAATCAACTCATTCTGAATTTTATGACTAAGATAATGATATTGCAGCTCTTTGTTTTGAATGCGTCTAAGGTGGTCTTGCATTACCAAGTCAAATTCTGCAACCATCTCACAACAAGCTAAGAAATTGCCATTCACATCATTGTAAAGTTGCTCACTAGATCCTCTAAAAGCTAAACTGCGTTTACCAAGAAACTTCACAATGGCAACTATTCTTAATAGAACTTGCCTTATGCGTTCTTTCTCCTTCGTGATTTGATGTTGCAACTCCTTATCAATTGTTTCATGTTTGCTTAATCTAATTCTCAATTCATTCCAAGAGTTCATGTTGGTCATATGATCGACACTAACTTCATGCTCTTTTAGTCTCTCACTAACATGCCTCCAATCTCTAAACCCATCATGCCCCAATGAACTCTTGCGGTTGCTAGAACCGAACAGCTTACAACAAAAGCAAAACACTTTGTCAACACTTTTTGAATAGACCAACCATTTCCTATCACGTACCTCTCCATTGCTCATTTTTCTAGAATAATGAGTGTATGAAAAATGTCTTGAGTTGGCATCCAAAGGAAACACAATATTTTCATCTCTAATAGGCCCCTTCTCCACTAATATGTCCCTTGCTTTGTTATCAAGATTGTCCCAATTTACTGGATCATACATATCAACAGTAAAAACTGGTTCTTCATCAACACGAGTAGATTCCGTCGCAGGAGAATTAAATATGGGCTCATGATCACTCACATTATTATCATCCGTGTTGATGCCAACATTTTCTTCTATAGGCCCTTGATCTTCTGGATGCGTAGTTTGTTCCTCCATAGCAACTATTGCCCACTCATCTGGATTTCTTGAAGTGCTTGTATTACTCTTAAAAAATTTATCAATAGCTCCTCTTTGTGATTGTATCAAGTCCTCTATCCTTCTCTTCTTTTTTCTTTTCTCACTTCCAGATGCGTGCTTTTTGGGCAACATGAGTTCACTGTAAATTTAGAAATTAGTAAGTAATTTAAGAAAATTATGCCATACTAAATTCAATTTCAGAATTTCAGAAAATTCAATATCATACTAAACATGTGTGCTGCATCTAAGGGATTCCTAAATCCCAAATCTAAAGAATAAATATTGAGGACAAAAGCAAACTAAATATTGATTAAACATATATACTTGATATATACCACATACTGACATACACAAACACAATCAAAGGGGCAGGCTTAGAGGCATTGAGGCAATTTCTTACCTCTCTGGCTCTCTACGTACGCAGACCAGGGAGGAACGGAGAGTGCATGCAGCATGCAACGCACGGCGGCACGGGCGCACGGCTTCCGTGTACGCGACTCGCACAACCGATCGGCGCGGCGATCAGCCTCAGGCGATGGCAGCACGGCGCGCTGCGCGCAGTCTCGCAGGTCGCAGACTCGCAGCGGGGAACGGGGGAAGAAGCAGTCGCGGCGGCGCCGCGGCGGCTGCGCAGCGGAAGGGCGGAACGAGGAGACGAGGAGTCGCGTACACGGTCGCCGAATCGATACGACGGCAGTACGTGCGAAGAATACTATACAGATACTACTTATGTATCTGGATTGGGCCCCTTGGCGTCGAGGGCCCAGTGCGGCGGCCCAGCTCGACCCCCCTCAGGGCCGGGTCTGTGTGGCAGATGCAATATATCACTTGTTATGACTGTCGAGCTCAAAAAAAAAGAACTAAATTTAGAGAAACAAGCGGGGGAGGGGGGGCTAGGTTTCAAAAAAAGAAGTTGCTATATATATGCATTGGATTCGCAGGCAGCACAGCGGCACAGGCGCAGCTCCGAGCTGAGCTACCGCGTGTCTTCGTGTATGTGAACGCGTCCCGTGACGGATCTTTTTAGAGCATCTGAGCATGCATGTCATGTCAGGATCGCTGCCGGTGCGCATGCAGGTATCGACAGCCGCATGGTTTCCACGCTTGATTTTTCATGCGAGTGCTCCCAAAGTTCCAATCTAGTTTTGCATGCATGTATCTTGTGTACGTATCTCGCAAAGTTCCAATCCAGTCTCGGCCAGACGTCCTCGTGAGACCGCTGGGGCGCCGGGCGTTCCCAGCCTCCAAAGCATCTCTCTAGTTTTCTAGTACTACTTGCTCACGATGCCTGCACTTTGTTGTAGCAAGGCGAAAACGACGGCCTTCTCAGCGTCCAATATCACTGTCGCAAACACGTTCCAATCAGCCTAGGTTTTTGCGCGGGTCGTGCAGCAAGGTACGCACTGCCTAGGCCGTAGCCAGGGAGGGGCTTGGCCTCGGGCCAGTCCATAAATAGCCCAAAAGATCATATTTTAATCCAAGCGAAAATATACGTGGCGTGTGTTTGGTCAAGGTTCTTCTCATGTCATCATTATCCATATATCATATTGTTTGAAGGAGTGGCAATAATTTTACATTATATATTGACTTCCTGCTAGATAATATGATATCAAACCATGTATACTTTAAAATTATAGTAAATACGTCTCATATTCATATGAGTCTAATTTCTAACACTGCACGCCCTATTATCCGGATGCTATTTTGTTCTATTCTGTAGATACATGGAACATTATGTGGTGGTACCAAGTCTAATTTGGTTTGATTTGATCAAATAAAAGATTCCCGATGCTTTCCTTGCATTGGCAGGCCATGTCGCTACTACTTTTATTCCTCTTCTTACTCCTCGTTGCAGACTGTAGTAGACCCATGACGGCGGTAGCAAATTGACAACTATAGTAACTAGTATTGCATCACTAGATAATTACTCATTCTATGGTGACAATAGAATCATAGCATTTAAATTATCAAGGAAGAAATTAATCAAATAGGTCATTAACTACCAATACAAAGGTTTATATAATAAAGTAGCAATGCATAATAATTTAAAACAAAATAATACATGATAGATTGAAAAACTAGGTTCAACATGATCAAAGAACATGACTTGCCTTGGCGTTGCTTAGTTAATGACTCTTGACATTCAAATCTTGCTTCAGCTCCTTCGAATGTGTGATCTAGCGAGAGAGAAAACGAAACAAAACACAACGCAAATTCAAATGAACTCCAAAAACTTCAAAACTAGAGCCAAAAAGATATAGCTCAATTTTAGAGGAATTTAGGAAATATAATCGGGTCAATCGGAGCTAGGACTGAGAAGAACATGCTCTTGGAAAATCTAATATAAAGAAAAAGGCTGAAAATTCGGAAAAGGTACTGTGCTGTGAACCTGGTGCATGGGATAGCTAGTCCATGGTGAACCCAACTCATGGAACAGTGCACGACAACTGGGCTGATGATGTGGCTGCTGACTGGCAACTAGGGCTGGCGTGGCTACTTGTGTAGCATGCTGACTCGGCTAGGTCGACTCGGGTTCACGGAACAAGAGATCTGACATGTGGGCCCCACACATTAGTGACTCAGCTCATAGTGGATTAGGTTCATAGAGAAGCCGAACAGTCGTGCGGGCACGGGGTGACGCGGTTGGTGCACGAACCGAGGTGGCTCACGGTGCATGAACCGAGGCGGTGCACGGTGCATGCCAAGCGATGCGACCGAGCGGCGACTTGGGATAGTGGCGCGAGACGGCCGGCGAACAAGCGAGCAGCCGTAGGCGGCTGGTCGGAGACAGCACAGAGCAGGCGGCTAACCACAGCAAACCGGTGGCGAGAAGACGATGGCACGGTGGAGAAGCTCACCGACGAGAGGCAGGGATGATAATCGACGGTGGCAGAGATGAAGACGGAAACGACAGTGTGGAAAGCTCTGGCGAAGGCGGAGACTCGGTGAACTCGACGAGAGAGACGGTAGCTCGGCGAAATCAATGAGAGAGGCAGCGGCTCGGGATGCGAAGAATGAGGGGGTCAGCCGGCTTTATAGCACGGACACCGAGGAGACCGACTCGGCATGAGCAGGGAGTCCGAGGCGGTCATGCGTGACAGCAATGGCGGTGGAGTCCGCACCAAACACAAAGAAGGAGGAGTTCGCGGTGGAAACGACAGGTCTGACCGGTGGGCCACACCTGTTAGCGGCATGGGAAGATCCAACAGCTGAGAAGCAACGGGGGCGAAGCGAACGCACGGATGCACGACGCGTGTTGGCCATCCGACAGGTAGGCGCAGGCTGGGCTGAGCCGGGCTAGGTTGGGCCGACGGGCTAGTGGGCTTCGGCCTGGCCTTTTAGGTATTTTTAAGGGTTTTTCTTTTTTTCAGAAATTCAAATAAATCCTTTTGAACAATAGAAAATAGCAACGGGCTGGGGCCGTTGCGGCGACCGATGACCAACCAACCAAGTGGCTACAGCCTAAGCGACGGAGGCAGCTCTTGATTTAGTTCACACAAAATTGGCTTGTCAAGTTGGCCTCACTCCTTACATCCTTCATTGCAGAGGAAAATCACACTTCTCCAATGAGGTTTTAAGTCAGCTGCTGATGTATCACAAATAAACATATTCTCTAAAAAATGATCTGACTAGCACCACTCTTTGGTAATGTTGATGTTGTTTTATTTGAGATAATCTACTAGTATACTCTTATATGATTATATGACCCATTTCCTTCAATTTTGGAGTAGTACTGTTTTACTCAACACTTTATTTGATTAATAATTGTCTATGCAGGTCAAGGGCACTGTTCCCCTAAGCGGTCGCCTAGCCCACCTAGGTGGCACCTAGGCGCTAAGCGATGCCCTCCCACCTTGTCTGCCTTGCCGATTTGGCCCGCCTAGGCGCTAGGCGCTGGTCTGTTGTCTAAATAGCATCTAGCGCATAGAATAACACTGGTCAAGGGTGCACTAAACCTTAATTTCAAAGAATCTAAGCCCTCTGAACAGGTTTATAAAGGAATCCTTGATTGTGTCAAAACAATATACAGGTAAAATGGCTTGAAAGGCCTATACCGTGGCATAGGTATGTTTATTTTGTATTTCACATTTTTCTCAAGGCCAACTTTAATATTGTTTCTGTATTAATTAAGATTTCATGTTTTTCAGCTCCATCATTGTATGGAATCTTCCCTTATTCTGGTCTTAAATTCTATTTTCATGAGAATATGAAGACTCATGTTCCTGAAGAGCACAGACAATAATAGCAAAACTTGGTTGTGGATCAGTTGCTGGTTTGTTAGGATAGACAATAACATACCCCTTTGATGTTGTTAGGCAGCAAATGTAGATATAATTTTTCTTTATAGTCTGTGGTTGACAATTAATTTGAATGTTTTAATAAATGATTTTGGATGCATAATTTTTAGGTTCATGCCTTTTCATCATCCAACCTTTCAAAGCGGAAAGGGACATTTGGAGGCCTTGTTATGATAGCGAAACATCAAGGTTGAAGGCAACTGTTATCAAGACTATGTATCAACTATTTGAAGGTGAGAGCCTTGCTTGTACCACTAATAGTTTGTTTAGTTGTAGTTTGCTTAAAAAGGCATTTTTTGCCGCCGACAAATGTGAAGACTGATGACAGGCATGCAGCAGTTATTGAAACACATGTTTGCATATGAATTATTGTTATTGCTTTCATTTTATGTCATATACTCTTATTAGTGCAATTGCAACATAGTTCGATCATGGATTATTTTGCTTTTAGGTAATCATGTTTGCTTCATGCTTGCAAGTCCACGCTAACTATATTTTATTTCTGGGTCCACCGTTGGCTGTAATGCCCGGCTGCGGCAGACAAGCTTTAGTGACGTGGTGTGGTACTGGCAATTTCTTGGCTGTTGCTGTGCCGCCACGCCACGCCGTGGAGACGGCAGGCGGCGGCATGAGTGGCTGGCTCGGCACTGGCGGAGGAGACGGTGCGGCAGCGAAGCAACGGACGGTAGGGCCAGCCGACCGAAATGGAAACCGTTTGAGCAGTCGGCTGTGAGAGCTCACGAGATGGGTGTCTGCGCCCTCTGCGCAACCGCGGGCTTCAAACCGAGCTAGGCAGGAGCGTGTGGGCTGGGTCGTAATTGTAGCTTTGCAAAATTCCTTCTCTTTCTCATGGACCTCAGTCTACTCCAAATCTCCATGGTATAACTAGGTTGGACAATTCCTCTAAAAAATGGGCTAGACATTGTTGTGGCGACGTATTAGGTCTAATGAAAGTTCCTTCTCCTAAAGAAAGTGCAAACATGCAAATAGTCAGCTCGGCCATCCCATCGCACTCCACTATGCCGGATCGCGTTGCATCTTCCATCAATACTACACACGTTGAAGAGCATAGATGCGACTTATGGCTTATAGTTGCGGTTGATAGCTTTTGGTCCTAACGTGAACGTTTGTGTAAACGAACCAAATGATGATACGTTGATAAACCGCTTCGAAAAAGTTGTTCCTATAAATCGTTTCGATTAGGGGTGCAAACGGAGCGGATACGGATGGATATTGCTCATCCCGTATCCTTTTCTATATTTTTTTGTCAGAGTCGGAATCGGACACGGATAGTGCCGGATACAAAATATTCTCGGTCACGAATATGGAGCGAATACATGCCGCTCCGAATACGGATAGTTTCGGTCACGAATATTTAATCGGATAATGCGCGAAAGCAAATTTCACATGGTGATAAAGACAAATTAAGTAAACTGAGATCTAATACGTGTGTACCGACGTTGCAACAGCCACTGAAACAAGCAATCTTATATAAATAAATGATGCTATATTTCAAGAAGAGTTGGAGATCCCACCTGGCTAGCGGAGAGGCCAGGTATCCGACTCCGTTTCTGTATCTGGTAACTATCCGGTAACTATCCAAATAACTATCCGGTAACTATCTGGAAAAATATCCGGATAGTTCCGTATCCGTCGGATAATACTTGTACCGAATCCGTTTCCGTATCCGACAAAACCTTTGGATATTCAAAAATTTGCTCCGAATTGTATCCGAATTAAAACAAACGGACGGTCGGTTGGGAACTATCCGTTCCGTTTGCACCCCTAGTTTCGAAACAGCGATGAAAAACTGTTTTGTTTATTTATTTAAAAAAATTATAAACCATAAATTATAAACTAAACAGAGCTAAGCTAAATTAGCTATTGTTTGAAAGGTCTAATCTGGAACGGATCCCAAACCAGACCTGGATGGCTGGATAGAATCGGGTCTCCCAAACAAGACCCTGGCTTAAAAGCGGTGACAATCGAGTCTGATTTGGCAGCTGCCTCGTATCCACAATTCCACACCGCCAGGGCAGAAGGAATCTTCTCGTTTCTCGTTTATTATCTTGCTCTGGTCTCAAGGCGCCCGGCGAAACTGCCTGCAGTTCTTCGCCGAGAGGAATCTTCGATATTTAATTTAATCACATATCAATCGCGAGTCAGGTTCTACTATTTGGATGACACTACCTAAATTAATGCCCTTGATGCATCTCGTATGAATAAACATAAATAGTAATAGAAAAAGTAGAAATGAATTTTACACAGTAGAGAAGACTTAAAAAACCACTGCAAACTGAGCAAAGTGGTGCCTCGATAAGACGATAAACAGTCGTCGACATGGAGTACCATATTACGCTACAGTCCGGGCTCACTACACTAACCATCCGATCTACTAATGCACATGTATGTCTGTTTGCGATTAGAAATCTCACATAAATTTTGCCAGATATCCTTCGATTTTTACGTAAAAAAAGCCAAAAAAATCATTTTATTTCAAGCAAGGCCTCACGCCCTCGTTTCCATGATGCATTTGCTATGTAAGACCGAACTACACAGTAGTCAGATACTTTTGGCGGTTTCCATGCCTTTTACATTCCTTCATGTTGACTGTTCCTAATTCCTTTATTACTGAGAAAAGTAAAATTTTTGAATCAAACGAATCTCTACTTCTTAAAAGTTTGAGTTAGTAGTAGTAAATGCATTCTCCCTTGACTCTCAATAGCCGTTCATTCTTTCTCGACTCTCCATAGCTATTGGATCTCACGATCTCCTTTTCCACACGTACGCTGCTCTCCAACTGCTCCCCATGAACAGAGAACCTCTCCCGTCTCAACTCCCCTCCCTCTCAGACGCGCTCCTCTTTCCCCCAAAATCCCAATCCCTCCTCTCTCTCTCTCTCTCTCTCTGAGACGCGACCACTCCCCGCCGAGTGATGCTTCCACGATGGCGCCGTGTCACCTCAAGAAGTGCAACCATGGCGAGTCGCCGCTGGAGCCCTCCCTTCAGCACGACAGCCTCCATGGCTCCACCCTCCCATTCCCCGTGCGGTGCGACCATGGCGAGTCACCGCTGGAGTCGTGGGCTCAGCTCACTCCTGGCCCTCGCTACCATCGTCTTCCTCCTCCTCGCCACCGCCGCAGCGGCCGTTGCTGGTACTCCCACTCATGCTCTCCTACCCCAACGCTAGCCAGCTCGCCTCTGCCCGGCGCGGGATCGGTGACGGCGCCCGCCCTAATGCCCGCATGCGCCTCCATGATGATCTCCTCACACACGGGTTAGTACAACTCAACCCCCCTCTCGTTGTTTTGTTGCTCTATTGGATTTGAGGCGGGTTAGGCATTACATGATAAGGCTGTACATCGGGACACCACCGCAGGAGTTTGCACTGATCGTGGACTCTAGGAGCACCCTCACTTACATGCCCTGCACCACCTACGACCAGTGCGGCAACCACCAGGTGGGGCTTGATTCCTGTGCTTCTTTGTTTAAGTACCAATTTGAAACCCTGTATAATGATTAGATTAATTAGGATGGTCGCAAGAATAGATATATAATGCCCACAAGTGAATCTATAGCCAGACCATTAAATTTAGCTAATTGACTCTGTGATGTAGCCAGTGGTCAAAGACTGTGGTCGTAGATGGTGATCGTAGCCAGTGGTGGAACACTGCAGTCGTAGCCCATGGTCATAGCCTATGGTCCAACACCGTGGTCGTAGCCAGTGGTTGTAGCTCGTAGTCGTAGCCTGTGGTTGTAGCTTGTGGTCAAAGACGGTAGTCGTAGCCCGTGGTCATAGCTCGTGGTTGTAGCTCGTGGTCGTAGCCTGTGGTCGTAGCTTGTGGTCATAGATGGTGGTCATGACCAGTGGTCGAACACTGCGATCGTAGCCAGTGGTCATAGCTCGTGGTCGTAGCCAGTGGTTAAACACTACGATCGTAGCCGGTGGTCGAACACTGCGGTCGTAGCCCGTGGTCGTAACTCGTGATCGTAGCCTGTGATTGTAGCATGTGGTTGAAGACAGTGATCATAGCCCGTGGTCGTAGCAGTGGTCGTATCCCATGGTCGTAGCAACAGTGATCAACGGTCGATTGCCGTAGCTACAGTCGACCTCAATGCTAGAAGACCTATGTGGTCGGAGATGCAGTCGAGGTGCTTTGGTCGTAGCTAGTGGTCGAAGACTGTGGTCGAGGACAGTGGTCGTAGCCTGTGGTCGTAGCCAATGGTCGTAGATGGTGGTCGTGGACAGTGATCGAACACTACGGTCATAGCCCGTGGTCGTAGCTCGTGGTCGTAGCCAGTGGTTGAACGCTGTGGTCGTAGCTAGTGGTCATAGCCCATGGTCGTACGCTGTGGTTGTAGATATAATGGTCGTAGCCAGTGGTCATAGCTCGTGGTCGTACGCTGTGGTCGTAGCTATAGTGGTCGACGGTCGACTGTTGTAGCTACAATCAACCTCGGTGCTAGAAGACCTGTGCAGTCAGAGACGTAGTCGAGGTGTTATGGTCGTGGCCAGTGGTCGAAGACTGTGGTCGTAGACAGTGGTTAAAGGCAGTTGTCGTAGGCAGTGGTCGAAGACTGTGGTCATAACCAGTGGTCGAAGACTGTGGTTGTAGATAGTGGTCGAAGACAGTAGTCATAGCCTGTGGTCGTAGCCAGTCGTCGTAGCCTATGGTCATAGCTTGTGGTTATAGCCAGTGATTGTAGTCTATGGTCGTAGTCAGTGGTTGTAGCCTGTGGTTGTAGCCTGTGGTCGTAGCCAGTAGTCGTAGATAGTGGTTGTAGCCAATGGTCGTATCTCGTGGTTATAGCCTGTGGTCGTAGCCTGTGATCGAACACCGTGGTCATAGCCAGTGGTTGAACACCGCGGTTATAGCCAGTGGTCGTATCCCGTAGTCTAGCCTATGATCGAAGCCAGTGGTCGACTGTCGATTGTCATAGCTACAATCGACCTCAGTGCTAGAAGACCTGTGTGGTCGGAGATGCAGTTGAGGTGCTGTGGTTGTAGCCAGTGGTCAAAGACTGTGGTCGTAGCGTGTGGTTGAATATTGTGGTCGTAACCAGTGGTCGTAGCCTAGGCTACAACAATGTTTTTTTGTTTCTTGATGCTATTCCCACCGGTCTGCTAGAAAATAGTACGTCTATTCATACGTTCATATATGCACACACACACAGGAACTGGAGGCTGCTATGATGATTCTATCAAATCTGAGTACTTTTACAAGGACTGCCTCTCACTCCATTGGTTTATGTGGGAGGCGATATACTACTCTCACACATGTATGCATATACACATACACTCAAGTACTCAGAATCTCAGTATTGACAATGATAGCTCCCTATTAAGCGAATATTACTACATATGATGATGATATGATGTTTATTTGTATCATAATATGTTGAGTACCTCTAGTTCCATTGATTCTTTTGCTGCTGTTGTTGTTGCTATCTATATTTGTTTTGTTTCCTCTGGAGTATGTTGTGAACTAGCATTTTTAGATTAAGGCATACATGTTAAAAGTGTTAAGATGAACATACTGAAGTGATGACTTATCTCTATCTTCTTTTAATAAAAAATTGGGAGGCTACAACAATATTTTTTTCGTTTATTAAAAATTGGTCCATCATCAAATGTTTTCCTTTGTTAATATTTCATGAATTGTCAGATATGTATTTCCTTATATATCCATGTCTGTTGAACGTTTTTATTTCGTAGCAACGCACGAGCACTCAACTAGTTACACGAAATTAGTCACTTTGCGGGCTGAACGAATCATAGTTCCAGACACGGGGGTGAGCAGGGACAGCCCCCAATGTTTCTGTTTCCTTCGGTTAGCTATTAAGTAATTTAGTAATTATTTTATAAAGCACTCATTTGGCTTCCTCATGAGTGAGCAAAGTTGATTTTTGATTAAATTATTGATATCTATGATTTTTTTGGTAGGCAAGAGCTAAATTTAAATTAATAGAAATGCAATTTTCTTTTGTATTGTAATATTATATTTTTCTATGATTGATACTTTCTTAGCAAAAAAATTTATCATCTGTTTGGCCAAATCCTAGCTCCACCCGTGAATCCAGATTCATGATCTGGTTGGGCTCACCTTTTAGCATAGGGCATTAGCGGCCACTGGCCATGCGTGGAAGGATTACGGGAAGGGTAAATGTGTCATATAGTTCTGGTGACATGAATGTCGAGGCAATCCGATGGCTAAGATTTGACTGGTTTTTCGAAATAAAATGCAGTTTACTACCTATTTGGCCCAAAGAGTAAATTCGCTCTAAGTGGAACTTGGTCAATTGGGTCTGCCCATCTCATGCACGCCACCACGTATGCCATTAATTTCATGTCTCCTGCAACCTAGGTCTCATTCATTTCGGTTTGAGTTTTTAATGTTTGATATTTTTTATTATTCCTAAATTTAATCTTTTTCTGATTTTTAGCTTTTTTGAACTTTTTTACCGATTCTTTTTTTCCGTATTCATTTGCGTTGTTCGTGATAGGCTAACATATTTTTTCTATTTTTAATTTTTTTAAAATTTAGTTACGCCAAATAAGTCATCATCAGTTACAGTGTAATTTCAGCCATAAACCAACTTATTTCAGCCCAACCGAGCAGCACCTTAAAGTAGTAGAATTAGTTACTTGAGGGGAGGGCATACAAGGTGAAAACTACCTAAATAATGTAAACTCATTAAAATCATGCCTTCAAAGTTTTCAAAAATTCTAAAAATAATACCAAATGTAGAGGAGGGGTTTTTCTTTAACCATGCAGAACTTTAGGACCAAAGAAAATCCCCTCTACATCTGGTATTTTTTGGAAATTTTGAAAACTTTGAAGACATGGTTTTTACGGATTTACAACGTTTTGATGGTTTTCCTCGTATACACACCCTAGTTACAGGCTCTATTTAAGGCGTCCTGTCCTGCTGTTAACTGCCTGGATGCATTTCTCTGACGTACGTGGCTAGCAAGCTGACTTTCGAGTGCTCAAACTCATCGTAGGCACGGGTTTGGCTCCTTAGTTTAAGCACTCTGGTTTGCTTTCCCAGGCCTGGCAGGCTCTTGGCCATCTAATTTGTCAAACTTGATTTGGTTAATTAGGTATACAAGTTCCCTCGAGATCGATGCCCGTTGGTCCCAGGTCACCGAGCAACTGAGCAATTTGCTTCGTCCAGCGATAACAACGCGGCTCTCGATTTTCTTTTGATGCCCGCGATTCAGGCTTCGGCGCCTGGGATCTAATGCATGCCACCTAGAAGCTAACTAGCTTCCACTAGTTTCCCTCACGTTTGGCCACCTCGTTACACGCCAGACGCGAAGAGGCATGAAGCGGCACCACGCGGCCGAGTTGCCGCCGCCGGCGAGCGGCGACCTGCAGGCAGAGGCAGTGCAGGAGGAGACGGACAAGCTGGGCAAGTTCGACAAGGAGCAACGCCGCTGCTCGCGCCTCTGCTACCTCCTCGTCCTCTCCGCCACCGTCTCGATGCTGGCGCGCCACTGCTACGACTCCGGCCTCGTTGGTGCTACTGGCGACGTGGTGCGCATCGAGACGGTGTCCAATCCTTCTTCCCCCTCACTGTCCAACACTCGCAAGATAAACCCGATCGCCCGCGGCAAGTCGTCTTTCTCCGAACCGTCCACCTCGCTGCCTGACGCCGGCGACAAGAAGCCTTTGCCCGGCAGTGGTGACAAGGCATTGTCCGATCCTTCGGCGTCGGTGTCGGCCGACACCGGCGACAAGAAGCCTTTGCTCGGCAGCGGCAACAAGGCATTGTCCGATCCTTCGGCGTCGGTATCGGCCGAGACCGGCGGCAAGACGTCGTCCGATTCTTCCACCACGGAGGCTGGCAACGGCGGCAAGCCATTGTCGAAGCCCTCGCCCTCGGCGCCCGACGGCGTCCAGGGCGGGGGCCACTCCTTCGCCCGCGCGCTCGAGGCGGCGGACGAGAAGGGCGACCGGTGCGGCGGGCGGTACATCTACGTGCAGGAGCTGCCTCGCCGCTTCAACACGGACATGGTCCGGAACTGCGAGACGCTCTCCCCGTGGACGGACATGTGCAAGTACTGCGCCAACGGCGGCTTTGGCACGCAGCTCAGCAGCGGCGAGGGCGTGTTCCAGGAGATCGGGTGGTACAACTCCGACAAGTACACGCTGGACATCATCTTCCACGACCGGATCAAGCGGTACGAGTGCCTCACCGACGACTCCTCCCTAGCGGCCGCCGTCTTCGTGCCGTTCTATGCCGGCCTCGACGTGGCGCGGCACCTCTGGGGGTACAACGTCTCCACGCGGGACGCCATGGCGCTCGAGATGGTGGACCTGGTCACCGCGCGCCCCGAGTGGCGCGCCATGGGAGGGCGCGACCACTTCTTCGTCGCCGGCCGCACCACGTGGGACTTCCGGAGGCAGGCCGACGGCGACGGCGAGTGGGGGAATAAGATCTTCCGCCTGCCGGCTGTCCAGAACATGACCGCGCTCGTCGTGGAGGCCAGCCCGTGGCACCTGAACGACGCCGCCGTCCCGTTCCCGACAGCCTTCCACCCGGCGAGCGACGAGGCCGTGTTCCTATGGCAGGACCGGGTGCGCGGGCTCGAGCGCCAGTGGCTTTTCTCCTTTACCGGTGCGCCGCGCCCGGGGAGCACCAAGTCCATCGGGAACGAGCTCATCGAGCAATGCAAGGCGTCGAGCGCTTGCTCACTCATGGCCTGCGGCAATGGACCGAGCAAGTGCTACTCCCCCGCCAGCTACATGAAGCTCTTCCAGAACTCGACGTTCTGCCTCCTGCCGCAGAGAGACTCCTACACGCGCAAGTCGGCCTTCGACGCGATGCTCGCCGGCTGCATCCCGGTGTTCTTCCACCCCGGCACGGCGTACGTGCAGTACACCTGGCACCTGCCCAAGAGCTACACAGATTACTCAGTGTACATCCCCGAGGATGACGTGCGCAAGAACGTGAGTGTGGAGGAGAGGCTGCGGCAGATACCACCGGACGTCGTCAAGAAGATGAGGGACGCGGTCGTCGGCCTCATCCCGACGGTGATCTACAGCGACCCGTCGTGGAAGCTCGAGTCGACGGTGAAGGACGCGTTCGACGTGACAGTGGACGCCGTCATTGACAAGGTGACGAAGCTGAGGAAAGGCATCGTGGAGGGCCGAATGGAGGACGAGAAGCTAGAGATGTATAGCTGGAAGTATCCATTGTTGGGAGAAGGGCAGAAGGCTGAGGACCCCCATGAATGGGATCCATTGTTTGCGTTCAATTAGCCCATGATAGTTGGATTATGAGTTTTTAGAGATTTTGTAAGGCAATTCAACGAATAATTTCTAGATTTACATGTGGTTTAATAAGGAACTAGAGATTCGCGGCTATGCTTGTCTTCACTTTATCTTTGAGCAGAAAAGTGTTCTTTTGCATTTTTTTAACAGAGGCGACTAATGCTTGGATGTCCAATGGGGCGCGTATCATACAAAGCTCCGGCACAACATTCTGATAATAGTTATGCGCAACAAATAGACCTCAAGAAAAAGGAAAAAATATAACACTACTAATAATATTTGAAATTTATAAGCACCTTTTTTCGAACATTGAGAGATCAGGTGCTTGTAACCCCATAAGAGTGATGAGTAATTGACAAGGGTTTAGGATAGTCGAGTTTGGTTTGGGTGGTCTGGACCATGTCGTTGCGTGGTGCAACGGGCTCGGTCGGTTTGGTCAAACTTGGTCGTATGGGCTTAGGATGCATATTCTAATATTTCGACAGATTTGGACTTTATCATAGGTAAGCATGATGTGTTTATGATATTTACGCTTTCATGTATCGAGCGGTGCTATTTGACGTGTTTCTTGTCTGTGTGACTGCAGGACGTCGAGACGGAGTCGTGGTGAGACACGGAGGACTGGACTAGGCGCAGGTGGCGCTGAGGTCAGAACAGTCAGGAGGTGTCGAAGACGACGAGGACTCGAGGTGGTTGCGAGGCGTGCGAGGCAAGAAGCGCGGAAGCTTCCCGGAAGGTGCAGAGGGGCGAATCGGGAATTTCGCGAGGCTGCACAAGTGGGAGACGGTTCCGTTCGGGTATCGCGACTCCTTGTAATCCAAGTTTGATTGCAATGAAAATCTGAAGTTCTTCTCATATGCTCTCTGTTTTGCCTTCGTAGCTTTTTAGGCTTGATTCTTGAGATTTTGAGTTCCTTGTTGTTTCCTGTTGTGGAGGTGCAAAATGGGTTGCTCTGTGATGGGATGACATTTCTAGACCATTTGGTCAGCTATACCCAAGAGCAAATCAAGTTTAATCTCAGGTTCAATCTCTCAGCATGCTCTGTTCTTGATTTCCTCAAGTTTCCTTTTCTAGGGTTTGCTCCAGTTCTTGATTCCCTCCATGACTTGGCATGAGATTTGATGTGGAGTATCCTGAGTTCATTGCTAAGCCTTGTGCAAAAATCTCATGTGAAAAGACCTTGTGAATCTTGAGTAATTTGGATTTATGTGCCCTCTCTGAAGCTTTCCAAGCTCTTCTAGGGTTTTGATGCTATTTGGGTTTCCTCTCATGAGATGGCATGAATTTTGGGCTCTCAAGTCCTCAGGCTATTGCCTTTATTTCTGCAAAGTTTCATGAGCAATCGATCAAAGACTGGAGAGGAATTTGAGTTTTGGTTCAGTTCTCTAAATCTTTTCAGTTTTCTGTCCCAAGTCTGAATTTCTTGCTTTCTTGATTTTTAGTTGGGTTCATTGTTCTCTTAGTCTCTCTTTGCTATTTGGTTCATAGCCTCTTTTTCTTGGCCAGAGGAGAGGAGCTATTTTTCAATTATCTTGCTTTAAGTTGGTCTGAAGTCTTTTCCCCAGAGAAGTGATTTTCGGGATGCTCCAGTCCATGAGTTTGACTGACTTCAGTCTGCAGTCTTCAGTTTTATGCTGCAACCTTCCTTGCTGTTTTGGCTGCAACCTGCAACTTCTAACAGCCAGCATCTTTCGGTTTTACAGTAGCATCTTGTCTTTTGGGACTACAGTTCAGCTCATGCAGAATTTGATAATTCTTGGCAGCAGTAAGAATACTCTCTGTGCAAAGATCCTTTATTAGTTTCGACTGTAATGTCTCATGGATCTTTGAAGCCGAATCAGTTTTTGTTTTTTGGCAAGCATTTCCTCCTGTAGCTCCAGAATTCATTCCGATTGAAGCATCTAGCCTTCCTGTGTTATTTGGCTTCCTTTTCTTTTTATTCTTTTTCTGATTTTCTCCCTTCCGCATTTAGTCCAAACGGATTTATTTTCAGTTGAAATTTTTACTGGTTGGTCTCTGATTTATGCTGAATTTTTCAGTGTCACATGTGTTGTGTTCCAGGTTTCAGCAAAATTAATTTTCTGTGAGTTGCTTTGTTCCGCACCTTTTGAAAAATCAGTGTGCGAATTCTCGGGGGCAATTTTGAAGAGAACGACATTTACCCCTCTCTGTCGTCATTTCGGTCCTACAAACATACTTACGAACACCTTGCTCAGCATACTATGATTCGCAATTACTTACTAAATTTCAACATTTTTGTAATCGCCTATGCGACCATCAAAGGAGGAAGATCTCTTAGAGGAGAGAGAGACATCTAAGGTGCCGCTCAGTTAAGATAAAATAAACTAGCTTATGGTTGAAATTGTACTGTAGCTGGCTGAAATTATACTGTAGCTGATAGTGACTTATTTGGCGTAACTAAATTTAAAAATAACAAACTTGTTAGCCCATCACGGACAACGCAAATGAATACGGTAAAAAGAACCAGCAAAAAGCTTTAAAAAAGCTAAAAAACTAGAAAAAAAATAAAATTTAAAAATAGTAAAAAATAAGTCAGAAACTCAAATCGAAATGAGCGGAGCCTAATTCCGTCCGTAGGAGCTGAGGAGAAGCCGCCTATAAGCCAGTGAAGGATAAGGCATAGTGGACCAGGGCAATGCAACGTGGGTTTGGGTGGAGAGGAAGAAGCAAAGTAGGCCATGGTGAGGGAGGAAAAACACGTGGACGAGGAAAAGGTTTTTCTGGATGAGTCGTCTCATGCTATGAGAATAGCGGACTCCCAAGAAGGCGTATTACCTATCGAAATGGCTATTCTACGGGCACTTTATTGCGAGCTACCAATGAGTACCTCCTCGTTCACCGTCCAATGGCAACTTGAAGTCAACCCTAGCAATAGTATCGTGATCGACGTGGGGTGGAGGATCGACGCGGGACTGCATGATTTTTAAGATCTATTTTAAAGTATCGTGATTTTTTTACTGAAATAGTATTATAGCAGCTGTTAATTTTTCTAAAATATTTAATTAGAGTAAAATAAAAAATTATTATTATATCTCTACAGATAATATAAAGAAAAAAGAAAAAAAAATAAGATATGCCAAAAAGCTTACAGCAGCTTTTGATTTCTGGAACTTGAATCAAGATTAAGAGAGAACAAGTTTTATTTAATCAGATGAAACTTGAATATCTTAAGTTGAAAGTATGAAATTTTCTCCGCTGTAAGTTTGGCACTCAAACTGAAAGCTTCTGGCGCGTCTTGTGGCGTGCTGATGGTGAAGGTAAAATTTTTGCTTTTTAGCCTAAATTTTAAAAGTTTTTTATATATGGACCCCTGGAGAAAAGATTCGCAAAAATGGACCCTTACCACGGCGCCAAAGTATATGACGCCCATGGTACACAGCACGGAGCCATATGCTTTGACGCCGTGCGTGGCCACGTAAGCTCCACGGTGGCATAGCACGGCGCCAAAGCCTATGGCGCCGTGATGTGTAACAGCGGCGCTAACGACCGTGGCGCCATGCTGTTACCTTTTTTTTAATTACAAATTTGTAACCATGTCTAGAAAAAAAACTTGTATATCTGTCCTTACGTAGTGACTGATTTACAGACATGTTTATGTTTTTCATTTGAACCCTGAAAAATGAATACGTTGTCTGAAAAAACGAAACCTTTATGTCCGAATCTCAGGCCGCTCCAGTTAATTTGGGCTCTTCGAGCGTTCGTGGGCTTTCCCATAATGGTAGGCTTGAAACAAATAATAAATGCCCGTCGGCAGTCGGCAACCAGAACATCTACGCCCAGTTCTTCAAAAATGAAAAAGAAACAACATTCCAGTTCGTCTGGGCAGGTGGGCTGGGCTGTCGACAAAATCTTGACAGGATAATAGCCACGTTCAAAAAAAGTTGCTTTCAACGTGTTAACTTTTTAACGTAGATTTTTTTGTTTTTTCGTTTTCCCTTGAAATATCGTGACATAAATGTTTTTTCTTTTTTCTTTATTTTTTAAATTAAATGTCTTAGCCAAAAACTAACAAAAAATAATAGTCATAATTTAAAACCACCAGTAAAAACTGTTTTGAACATGGCCATATATCAGGGCCGAACAAGTGAAGAACCGCACAGAACAGAGTTGAAATAGGAAAATTTCGAGTGCAAGAATGTTCATTCAACTCTTCATGGTGTTCAGCATGAATACATGTTATGCTAGAAGCAATATCGCGGAATTTTTTTTGTAAATAATTTATTTTTTAATTAAAATTACAGAAATATGCCCGCGCAAATTTTTTTTACAGGAATGACCTTCAATTGTCGAACCATTGGGCGACTAAAACTGTCGCCAAACGGCCGCGCGACACGGAGGCTATCCGTGGGCCGTTGGGCGATTGGGACCAGTCATTCAACCGTTCGGCGAGTGAACATGCATATAAATCAGCCTCTGGCAGAGCCCCTAGCCATTTCCATCGTCGACACCGCGCCGCGAAGAGAGGAAGGAGAAGTGAAAGAAAGAAGAGAAAAGGAGAAGGAAGAAAAAGAGAGGAGAGGAAAGATAGAGAAAGAATGAGAGGTTTCGCTACTTGTGCATGGTAAAAAAATTTATATATTGTAGTCAATATTTTTTGTATGAAGTAAAAAATTTGTTTAGTGTGTAATTAGAATCTGTAGAAAATTATAGCTGTATAAAAGAATAGTACAACTTTCATATAAAGTAAACAATAGTAGGAAATTTAATCAATATAGTTATAGAAAATTAGCATCCGTAGAAACTTATAGTTGTAGAAAATTTAATGAACATAGTTGTAGAAAATTAATATATGTAGCAAATTAGAATCCATAGAAAATTGTAGTTGTAGAAAATGTAGTGAATATTACGTACAAAATGAGCACCTGTAGAAAATTATAGTTGTTCAAAATTTAGTCAATATTTCTGTACGAAGTAAATAGTTCGCTTTGTGAGAAACAGTATTACGTAATGTTTATGATTAATTACGAATGAATGTAATATCATTCGATCATTAAAAATTCACGTGTACCATTAGAACTGGTAGATTGACATTTAAATCAGTATGTCATGTAAATTATTGAAACCCATTAGAAATTATTTACAGTAGAAAATAGTTCAAGTAGTGAGAGAAGAGCGGTATCAATGCGCTGTGAGCCGATAGGGAGTTGATGCTTATTGAGTCAGAGGAAAGGGAGCGGTGTTGGTGTGAACGAGGATGGGTTACGCTTCGAGGATAGTGTAGTTGGTCATGATAGGTGAACGGTCGTAGGAATGTAAATTATAGTACATCAGTACCTCTATAATCTACAATGCGAATTGACTAGTTAGAACATTAAAAATATTTGCAGGCAGACATCAGTAATGCTGATACCCACTAAATTGAAAGTGCATTACGTTGTGAGCACCGTTCACGAAAGTTTGAATGGTGTTGACTTGAGTTGTTTGCGCAACCCACTTTGGTACACCCGAACGACGAGAATACTCAAATCACAGATGTGATGCTCTGGCTCACCCGCAGCTTCTCCTTGGACCCTAAGGTGTGCAGCGTTGTCTCCCACGGACATTAGATGGCAATTGAGAACATTGATGCGCACTGTTGCATGGAATGGGTTTGTACAAGGCTACCGGCACCGTGGATATATGTGTGTGCTGCTTGTGTAACCATACCCAATAGAAATTGTACAAGGCCGTGCTGGCAGCTATCATCCACGTGGTGCGTGTAGCTTAGGCACCTAGCATGTTGGTCAAGAGGAGGCTGATGTCACAGTGGTTGCGGAGGAAGTTGCTCGTGACCAAGCTGATGCGGTACATGGACGAGAGGAAGAAGGGTCATGGCATGGTGACCCTACAGGATAGGCTGATGAAGGGGAGCATATGGAGTATATAGTGCATCAAATAGAGAGTGATGACTGGTTGGGCTAGGCTGAAGAGAAAGCTGTACAGGAGGACGACAAGGACAGTTTCGATGAGGACGAATCTCCCATCCCACAAGAATGAAACCGGTTTGATGGTGAGGGCGTTGTTACGCATGATGAGCACGAATCACCATGGGAGTATCATGGCACAGAGGTTCGATTGCATTCAATATTTGCTGACAAGGCATCATTGCATGATTCCATCAAGGTGTGGGCCCTATCCATACAGCAGACTTTTTGGGTCGTGAAATCTAACCAGGAGCAGTACACCATGATGTGTGAGCAGGCCAGCTATCCTTGAAGGGTGCATACATGTAGACCGAAGTATGAGACTCACTGGATTATCTCGAAGGTGGAGCCGCACTCCTGCATTCTCAGTAGTGTTTTGTCAAGGCATCGTGACCTAACATCCGCCTTTATAGCCGATTTGATGTACAGAAAGATAGTGGAGAAGAAAGACATTGAGGCCATGCACATCATGGCGGCTATCCAGAAGAAATTCAAGTACAAGATTAGCTATACGACGGCGTGGCGTGCGAAGCAAAAGGCTTTGAAAAAACAGTTTGGGTCTTTCAAGGCAGTGTACGACAACATTTCTTGTATGCTTCAGGTGCCACAGGATAAGAACCCAAGCACGTGCACTGTTGTAAAGGACAAGCCATTTACAAGGCCGCCAGGTTTGCGGTGTTGCAGAGGACCTTCTTAGTGTTCGGTGCGTGCATCGATGCATTCAGGCATATGCTTCCTATGATCTCAGTTGACGGGACCTTTTTGATTGGCAAATACAAGGGCCAGATCCTTACGGCCATTGACGTTGATAGCAACAATCAAATTCTGCCCCTGGCCATTGCATTTGTGAAGAGTGAGAATTACGACAGCTAGTTGTGATTCCTTCAACATGTGAGGGTTGAAGTTGTCGATGCTCGTCCTGGTGTGTGCTTCATCCATGATCGCCATGCCATGATAGTGCAGGCCATAAAAAACTTCAGAAAGACCCCGAGGAGCCCTTCCCTTGGCCGGATATGAGAAACAGATGGTGCATTCGTCACCTGGAGGCCAACTTCTCAAGCAGTTCCCAAAGCAATCGTTTATGAAGCTATTCAAGAGGCTGGCTATGCAGAACCAGAAGTGAAAGTTTGATGCTTTATGGGCATTATTGGATAAGCACAGCGGGAAGCACGTCGATGAGAGGAACAAGGGACCGGCCATGCCCAGGGCGGCACAACCCGAATGCCTCACAGCACTGACTGAGTCTGACGCAACTAGTCTAAGGAGGAGGAGCTCACGAGATATCAAGTGCTTTTCGCAGTGGATCGAGGCCGAGCCATTGGAGAAGTTGTCCCTGGTGCATGACATAGACGACGTGAGGTACGACATAATGACGACTAACCTTGCATAGGAATATAACTGGGTTATCAAGGGCCTTCATTCTCAGCCCCTCGTCACCATCGTGGAAGGTGTTCTGCACAGCATAATCAGCTATTTCAGAGAGAGGCATACAAATGCCACGCTCCATGCAGGTAACCCACAAATATCGTACTCCTCGAGAATTATGGCATACATAGAGACAAAGACAGAGAAGGCCTAATTGCACACAGTGCACGTGATGGGTAATAGGGAGTATCATTTCGATATGCTCCTTTGGGATAAAGCTGGATTTAGGATGGCTCATTCTCTTGTCACCCACGAGGTATGCCTTGGAGATCATGTAAACAAACCTAGCTGCTCGTGCAGCAGGCCAAAGCTGTTACATAAGCTATGCTCTCATGTCCTCACTGTATGTGGGATTGTGGGCATGGATCCTTCGAACTTCTTATCTGAGTACTTTTTCAAGGAGAGGGTAATGCAGGCGTGGTGTGGCGAGTTTAAGGGGTTCAGGGTTGTGGGAAACTTTACCACCTTGGATATTGCAGGGAGTACATAGACTCCAGATTTTGACATGCTGAAGGGTGGGAAGGGTCGATGATAGAGCCATTGTATTACGAATGATATGGGCGAATCGCAAGCCAGAGCACTGGGTAGACACTGCGGGTACTGCAGTCAGGAGGGGCACACAGCTAGACAATGCAAGGCACCTGCTGATGAGTTGGCAGACTGGCATGGTTTTCGTAACTAGTTGTTGGAGTGTGCAAAGTGGCTTCAAGACTACAAAACATTGTACCTTGTAATATATATACTTTGTTAGTTGGTACATTTGATATACATAGTGTTGTAGTAACTGTTCATACGTTGAATATACCATTTGTACAACCATTGTGGTATTTTTCCCTTTTTAGTATTACTTGAAGTGTTGTGCTGGTAGCATTGTATTGTTTTGTTTGTTTATTTACAAGTTATATTTACTGCTGCTTTACATTTGATGTTTTTTGTTCCACGTAAATGCTAACTTGAAGTCATTTTGCAGGTACGACTCGTGAAGTTCGTAGATCGGACTGGCCTTACGGCCTCCTGGATGAGCGCGTCGACCGGCTACATCGTGCGTCGCGTTGTGTCCTGCCTCCTGGGAGCATCGACGGGGCGACTGACTTGGGGGTGATCTGCACACGCATACCTCTAGTGACCTGGAGGCTAGACCCACACTGGACAACCAGGTTTGCACTCCAGCAGTGTTGTCTTCTCACCATATGTAGGTTGTGTACTAACCTTTTTTTGCTTCGTAGGCTAAGTAATGCCAGACTACTACCTTTCGCTCGGATGGTGCAGGCCACAAACGAAGATGGTCTGGCACTAGCTGCGGGCGGGGACGAGGGCATGGAGCAGTCATGATGCCTCCTATTCGACTGCTCCCTACTGATAGCTTTGGTGGATCGGTGGCGGCTGAAGACGCATACTTTTCACTTTCGGTTAAGCACGCCTGTTTGGCATCAAGTGGTTGTTAGGGCCGAAGTCATCCCTCGTTTATAGCAGAATTCTTCCTTTAGTGATCCATGTTCGACTAGCCCCTCGGCGTCTGCTATGGTATGTTACTCTAGGACAGAGAAGGTAGTCCTTCCTACTATCAAGGGGGTAGGGTGTGCATTTTATAGCCTGTGGGGGGAGGAAGCATGCTTTATGACAAACTGGGTCATGTGCTACCTTTGTGTAGTTTTGCCCTAGACGGGGCAGCTTTGTGTAGTGACAAATCGAAGGGTGCAACTTTGCGCAGTGCCAAGACTAGACAGGGCAGCTTTGCGCAGTGACAATACTAGATGGGAGCAACTTTGCGCAGTGACAAGACTAGATGGGGGCAGCTTTGCTCAGTAACAAGACCAGTCAGGCTAGCTTTGCATAGTGACAAGAACAAAGGTTGCAGCTTTGTGAAGTGATAAGACCAGATAGGGCAGCTTTGGTAGTGACAAGATTAGACAGGGCAACTTTGTGCAGTTACAAGACCACACGGGCCAGCTTTGCAAAGTGACAAGACCAAATGGTGTAGCTTTTTGTAGCGACAAGACCAGACGTAGAAGCTTTGCATAGTGACATGACTAGACAAGACAGCTTTGCGTAGTGATGAGACCGGAGGGTGCGGCTTCACGCAGTGACAATACTAGATGGATTAGCTTTGCGCAGTGATAAGACCAAATGGTGCAGCTTCGCGTAGCGACAAGACTAGATGGAGCAGCTTTGCGTAGTGACAAGACCAGACAGGGCAGCTTTGCGCAGTGACGAGACCAAAGGGTACATCTATGCGCGGTGAGAAGCCCAGACGGGGCAGCTTTTCACCAGGAACTTTTCTGAAAGACAGAGCATCACTCTGCCTCTTAGGTTACTCACATGAAAATAACTACACTATGCCAGCCCTTTGCCTTATAAAAGGAGGTGAAAGAGATCTGAGAGAGAACACTATACAACCAAACGCAACTCTACACCAGAGTTTGCTTCACCACGTCAGGATAGATAAGAGACAGAAGAAACAATGAAATAAGATGATAAAGCAATGGGAGGAGACACGCCAACTAGCAAGGTTTGCTGCAGCCCGCGCGAAGAAGTAAGGGCTACTGCGGCTTGGGCTGAACAAGCGGAGCATGCTAGGAGGTTAGCTCTCCGCAATAATGCCCCCTGTAGCAGCAACCCTATCTCGAACGTTCCAACCGAGTGTTCGCCGCAATACTCGCCTGAGGGAGAGATGTCGGCCCTCTGTTGGTGCGGGAACCCATGCAAGTTTTTCACCTGGGCATGCGTTATTGGAGTTGCACAAAATGTTTTGAAATTTGGACACTGTTGGACCCTTGGACCCCGAAAATTCCGCTTTTGGCCCCCTGTGTAAAAAAATTCCAAAACTGGACCCCTCTCCACCGCGTGATCATCTGCGACCGCCACCTGTCCGCGCGACCGGCCCCGACCGCGCGTTGCGGCCCGCCGACCGCGCGTCCGTGCGCGCGCCGCCCGAGCGCGCGTCGCGCACCGCCCGAGCGCGCGTCCCGCCCCGCCCGACCGCGCGTGTGCTTCGCCGCCGCGTGACTTAAAAAACCAGCGCGCGAAGGAGCTGACTGTAGCGGCAATTATCAGCGGAGAGAGCGAGTTCACGGGCGAGATTCCCTACCCGACCATGCGCTTTACTCCAGTCCAATCCATCCGCCGAAAGAGGCTGTTTCGTGCACCTTTTTGCATGCAACTCATACACGCGTAAGCACTATGTGATATGGCCCCCAATTTTTGCGGAATGGCTGAGGAGTGTTCGCAATAAAATGAGCGCACGGCTCAGGAGTCTTCTCATTTGCAGTTGAAGGAAAGCCAGAGCGAGAGAGGGAGTGAAGGGAGGAAAAGAGAGAGTAGAAACGCGAAATTTTTAGTAGCTTTTGTTTGGAGTCAGCAGATTTTGCAAATACGAAAGTTGTAGATCGTCGTGTGAGCATCAAGAAGAGGTAATTTTTGGCTCCGTGCAAGTATTTTTCTGTGATTGTCATTAGCCCGTAATTAGGCAAATCTTCTTTCGTTATTGTTCATATCAGCCAATACGGTGTGTATTTTGTAGGCAAACATCCATATGTGATGCATGATGTATTGTAGTGTAGAAAATGTCGTATGTTTTTGTTGTAGTTACGTAGTGTAATGTAGTAATTTTTTGATGAACATATGTGCTTACATGATGTATTTGCAGTTTACGGTGGAGTTGAAGTGAAGGGAGGAAAAAAAGAGAGAGTGGAATCAACAGATTTTGCAAATACAAAAGTTGTAGATCGTCTCGCGAGCTTCAAGAAGAGGTAAATTTTGCCCCCGTGCAAGTAATTTTCTGGGAATGTCATTAGCCCGTAATTAGCAAAACCGTGTATGTGTAGGTAAACATGCACACATGGTGCATGATTTATTGTAGTGTAAATAATATCGTATTTTTTGTTGAAGTTACGTATTGTAATGTAGTGAGTTTTTGTTGAACATTTGTGCTTACATGTGTAGGTGTTGAAGAAGTAAATATTTATGTTCGAGCATTTGTAGGTGATAGCAACAGCAGTTAGATTAGAAACAATTTGTATAATTAGTAGGCTTAGTGCATGAAATTAGGACATGAAATTACGAAGGTACTGTAAAATGAAATAAACTTAGGACATGAAATTACAAATTAGAATTTTTTTATTTATGTATAATTTCGGAAGTGAAAGCCGCATTATAGGAAAGAATGGAAGAAAACTATGTAATGGGAATTTGGCATTAATCGATTTATAAGTAAAATAGTTAGAAATAAACTTTAGATTTACACATACAAAACATATACTAGTAATGCTAGGTACTAAAATGGGTAGGTATTGTTAATTTAATGGGAAATTAAATTTGGCATGCTGTGTACTAAAATGGTTGATTATGCACTTATGTTAGGTACGCAATGGCTGGCATTGAACAATTGATGGTGTTTTATGGGAGTGGTCTCGTACGTGATGGGCCGTATGGGGCGGACCTGTCAAATTGCGAGCGGATCGTGATCCGGGCACCCGGTCTGAGCGCCATGAGCTTGTCTGAGCTACGGAGGTGTGTCCGTTCAGCGTTCGATCGACAGACCGCAAGGAAGAAGTTACGGATCGAGGCAGTCTATGCCTCAATGGTGGATGACGGAAGGGGGAGCATATGGCAACTTCTGAAGGTGACCAATGACGCCTCATGGGCGAACTACATGGAGGTCGTGCGCAACCCTGATGCTGCCATATATGGGAGGCCAATGGTGTATGTCGAGTTCGTGGAGAGGGCAGAATCATCAGGCATGGTTGGTTCAGATGCCGCTGGTGGAGATGAAGTGGCCGGCGGTCATGAAGACCCTTCTGCGGGAGAACATGTGGGCGAGGAAGTGGGTGATGAAGACGACAGGAGGCGTGCGCAGAATTTCCAGCGCAACGAAGGTGTGCACGACAGGTGGTGGGCCGCCCGTATTGACTGTCATGAGTATCTTGGGGACCGGGTGGAAGAAGAGGACAGCGAGGAGGATGAGGAGGTTGACACAGACAGCTCTGGAGAGGACGAGGATGGCGAAGGTGCAACTGGAGGGGTGGTAGGTCGTGTTGTGAGCACGGACGGTGCGTACGTGTCGTCCAGACTGGACGACATCGCAGCGGCAGCCCTAGTTCTGCCACAGGCGGAGGAGGGAGAATGGGGGTTCAGCGAGGGCGTACTCTTTCTGGGGCAGTGCTTCCGTAATAAGAGTGCTGTCCAGCAGGCTATTGCTAGACATGCCGTCAACATAAGCCGGACGTATCGGGTCCACAAGTCAAAGCCGGATACGTACGTTGTGAAGTGTGTGGACGGGTCATGTGGTGGCAAAGTCCGTGCACAACGGTACAAGGGCGTTGGCACGGAGTTCCGGATAACGGTGCTGCAAGATCACAGTTGCGAGCTTGCGGGGCCAGTACATAGACACCGCAACATGACATCACGTTATGTTGCGGAGGTGGTCACGCACCTCGTCCAGGCGGATGTGTCAATTACCCCGAAGGTTCTGATGGCAGCAGTAGCGAACGAGGCGGGCTACGAAGTGAGCTACAAGAAGGTGTGGCGGGCGAAGCAAAAGGTGCTGCACGGTATGTATGGGACGTACGAGGAGGCGTACGACCTGGTCCCAAGAATGCTGGATCAAATTGCACAATCAAATCCAGGCACTTACATAAACAGGCAGGAGAGGGTCCATCCTACGGAGGGCCCGAACTGTTTCATTCTTGACAGAGTGTTCTGGGCCTTCCATCAGGCGATACAAGGGTTCAGGTGGTGCCGTCCAGTGCTAACCGTAGATGGGACGTTCCTATCCGGCAAGTACAAGGGCACTATCCTTACCGCAGTTGCAGCCGATGCAAATGACCAGCTACTCCCAGTGGCATTTGCAATTGTGGAGAGCGAGAATACAGATAGCTGGCTTTGGTTTCTTTGCAATTTGAAGAATGCCGTAGTGCAAGACAGGCCCGAAGTGTGCCTTATCTCCGACCGCAATGCAGGCTTGATGTCTGCGTTGCGAACGTTGCAGGATGGGACGCAGGCCCCCGTCCCGTGGACTGATGTGAAGAACCGCTGGTGCATGAGGCATATTGCAGCGAACTTCCACAGAAGGTTCCGTAGCAAGGACCTCATGAAGATGTTCAAGAAGCTATGCATGCAGAACCAGAGGCGGAAGTTCGACGCCTTGCGGAGGCAGCTCGATCAGGAGGCTACGAAGCATGTGCATGCAGCAGCAGGGGCCGTGGAGGGGGGCTCCACAAGAGTCGGGGTATTCTCACAATGGGTTCAGTCCAATGCACCTGACTTGGAAATGTGGTCTTTGTTGCACGACACCGGTGGGGCGAGGTATGGGATCATGACAACCAACATGTCCGAGGTTTACAATGGTGTATTGAAGGGCGTCAGATCCCTGCCGATCACGGCAATTGTGGCCGAGACCTGGAACCGTACCGTCGGGTACTTTGTGAATAGAGCCAGGATGGCGCAGAAGCACGTTGAGGAAAACAAGCAATACTCTGAGGTCATGCAGGCCTTCATGGACAGGAAGATGGAGAAGGCTCGAACCCACATTGCTCAGCCCATTGATGGCTTAAGGAGGAAGTTTGAGGTCCGCCTAAGGCAGAAGTATGTCATGGGTCAAATTAGAGGGGAGCGCAAGCAGGTATGCACGATTGGTGATGAAGCATCTTGCAGCTGCAACAAGCCCCAGCTTCTGCACAAGCCATGCTCCCATGTGTACGCGGCATGCGCTGTATGGAACCAGGCGTCGACACAGTACATCTCCAAGTACTACGACATGCAGCACTTGTATGCAACCTGGAGTGCAGAGTTCCATTCCTACGGGGTAGACATGCACTACAGGGAATTATGGCCGGGGGAGATAAAGTGGGTGCCCAACGATGCACTGAAGCATGTCGGGCGTGGAAGACGACAAAGCCGTCGCATCCGCAACGACATGGATGAGAGCCAGCGAGGGGATCGTGTTCGGCGCCCGAAGTGTAGGCTATGCAAGACCTTTGGCCACTCCCTCAGTCAGTGCCCAAACAGGCCGGCATCAAGCAACGCTCCGTAGTACCAACCACAATCCATATGTAATGTGTTATTCAGGAGGTGTACGCTTAATTGTTGGCTCGATGGTGTAGCTATGTATTGCACATTGCCATGTTATGTATATTTTCGCACATTCCATATGTTTCCTTGTCGTGTGGGTCATATTGGTGTGCACATTTTACGTATGTTTTTGTACATTCCGTACGTTTCCCTGTCATAACATTTGTTGTGAGTTATGTTGTTATTTGTTGCACATTTTGTTGTAATGTACACTAACTTGTTATCCTTCTTTGGCAGGACATGGCGTTCGAGCTGCTAGAGCCCCGTTGGGACGAGCACCACCGATGCCATGTGTGGTTGTCGGCACCCGCACAGGGGCCTCCTTGCTTCGTCCTTAGGGGCCCCCGAGAGAACTGGCGTCTCGACCCTCGGTACATCCCACTACTGCGGGACACCGGTCTGCTGCCCATTGCCCGCATGTTGGATCTACCGCATGGGTTCCAGTACGATGCGCCACTGTTGTCAGCTCTCGTTGATCGATGGAGGCCGGAGACTCACACCTTCCACTTCCGGTGGGGGGAGATGACGGTTACGCTGCAGGACGTCACGATGATTACAGGTCTACCCCTCCGTGGTGCTGCTTTGGTGCCACCCCCGAAGGCAGCAGATTGGAAGGTCCGTCTGGGTCACCGGTTCGGTCATGCGATCCGAGACAACGCAGCTGGGGTGCCACATGGATGGCTTCGTCGCTTCATGACCTGTCCTGCAGACGCAGATGAGGTCGCGGTGCGGACGCACTTCGTTGCATACCTGCTATATCTGTTCGGGTACGTCTTGTTCCCTAGCACGACTGGAGACTCCGTGCAGCCTAGCTACATACCGCTAGCGGAGTCCTTGGCGGATGGCTGGCCTGGTCAGCAGCCACAGTATAGCTGGGGATCAGCAGTCCTTAGCTCCACATACCGAGGCTTGTGTGACGCCTCGCAGCGTACCGCGGCCAGCGAGCCGATCCTAGCCGCCTGCTACCTTCTCCTTCAGTTGTGGTCATGGGAACACTTACCCGTTGGCAGGCCTGACTTTGGTCGTCGTGTGCACCCTTATGACCTCATCCCGCAGTTGTATGGTGGTGACGACCCCATTGATGCGCCCACAATGGGTACACGTTGGACGCATGGTCAGTTGAGGTGGGCCAGGGATAGACCGAGACGTGCGTACTCGGATTTCCACCAGAGGTTCGAGCTTCTGGCGTTTGCCGACGTAGACTGGTGGCCATGGTCTCCACAGTTAATTGCGAACACGGCCCCCCACGGGTTGTCATACCAGTGCGGGCGAGATCAGAGGTACTGGATGACGACCTGCCACTTGGTGTTCGCGCACTGCGTCGAGCCGTACAGCCCACACCGAGTCATGAGACAGTTCGGGCTGTACCAGCATGTCCCTCCCATGCCAGGACGCCCTCTTGCGGAGGAGTACCACCGGTATGTCAGTACACCCCACATTTAATTACTGCATTAGTGTCAATGTCAGTACCGTACTGATTGTGTAATGTCTCAATGGGCTTGCAGGCAATCGAGGAGAGGGCGAGCGACCGAAGACTGGAGAGTCACACAGCGGACGTGGACAGACATGTGGTCTGACCATGCGCATACGATGGTTGTGGATGAGACACGGCCGTACGACCCTGACGACCCCGCGCCGTACAGGGCATACCTTGACTGGTACGCTGCACGCACCCGCTGTAGGCTTACTACAGGGGAGCCACCACAGCCTCCACCTCATGCTGTTCACGGGGCGGCTATACAGGAAGGTCCAGACCGTCATCTAGCGGCACGGGTCGACGAGGCGGTACGAGAGTACTGTGTCATTACGCAATGCAGGATTACATTTGAACTGACTGTGTGTTTCACTGCAGGTGGACCGGATACATCGTATCGACATCGAGGCTAATGAGGCTATACGACATAGGAAGTCCAATACCGAATCTCGGTGGGTAAGCTATATGCGCAGCATCAGCGAAATGGCAAGGGGTACGATACGGGGCTTGAGTTGTGGTCGCCGAGATGACGTTGTTGCTACACGCGGTGGCGGACGTGGGCAGGGACCACCACCTCCCTCCGCGCCTCCGTCAGCACCAGGATCAGCACGGCCATCCTCGGCCTCCACGCGCTTCGGCCCAGCGGTTCGACAATTGGCAACTATTTGTTTGTGCACTGAGTGGCATTTATGTCTAACCACATCTTTATCTTGCAGCAATTGCGCCAGGATAGCACGCTGCTACGGAGGGCGACGTCATCACGGAGGTCGACATCGCCGCACGAACCAGAGGGGCCGTCCGAGAGTCGGCAAAGCTACGGTCGCTCGGCCTCCACGCGCTTCGGCCCGGCGGTTCGACAATTCGCAACTATCTGTTCATGCACTCATTTACCATTTATGTCTAACGACATGTTCGTCTTGCAGCAATTGCGACGGGATAGCACGTCGCAACGGGCATCGTCATCACGGAGGTCGTCATCGCCGCATGAACCAGAGGGGCTGTCCGAGAGTCGGCCAAGCTACGGTCGCTCGGCCTCCACGCGCTTCGGCCCGGCGGTTCGACAATTCGCAACTATCTGTTCATGCACTCATTTACCATTAATGTCTAACTAACGACATGTTCGTCTTGCAGCAATTGCGACGGGATAGCACGTCGCAACGGGCATCGTCATCACGGAGGGCGACGGACGAGCGACCGCGCTCTCCAGGACGACGGGGGCCCACTCCAGACAGCGGCGGTGACTCGCCGGACGAACCAGAGGGGCAGATGCCCTCGTATCTCCCGGGACAGGTGCAGACCAACCTATATGACCCGGACAGGTGGGTTGTGCCGACCTATCAAGGCATGACATCGCACGAGTACATGGGGGACTTCCCGTCGACATCCTCATTTCAGCAGCCACATACCCCGGTATGCACTAAACGTGTGTATTTCATTATGAACAATTTTCGTACTTTCCATTGTCTAATTCAGTTGTACCATCTAAGCAGGACGTAGGCACCTCCTCCGACTGGGTGAGCTCTATGCTTTATGACCAGCCGGGGCAACTGTCCACAGAGTTGTACCCACCGCCGCCTCGGCCACACCCCTCGCACTACGATCTTCGCGATGCACCCCGCTCCCCTAGTAGGTTCACCTTCTCAGAGGATCATATGCACCGTACGAGGCGGCGACGACGAGATGATGAATGAATTTTTTAAATTGTGCTTTTGTAATATTTGTGATGTTTTTCAAGTGCTTGATGGTTTGATGTTCAAAGATGGTTTCCAGTATAAAAAGGTTGCTCTAAGTTCTTTGATTTAGTACGGCGTACAACCAACTGAGAGATGACAACACGGGGTAGCGGGAGAAGACAAAGCTTGACGACCATTTTTTTTGCCTTGTGATAACAACTCCACGTTATGGAAAGAGGGCACAGAATATGAAGGTCACAGAAAATGAAGGCGTCATGCACTTACAACACGAAACAACACATACATTGCACATACAGACAGAATTTATGCAAACTTCTACACCCAAAACATCAACACAACAGTCCTACTGGCACAGCATCAACACATTCCGTACCCTCGTGGCCTACATGCCAAACGAGCCTCGTGGCACCCACATGGAGAACTGCTGAGGGGGCCGCCTCGGACGGGGCTGGCCATCGTGGTAGTGGCACGCACATATGCAGCTCGGGTTCGCGCAGCAACATGTGGGATCATAAGAGCTTCCTATGTTGACAACCTCCTCGTTTCCCCTCTCGCGTTGCATCTGTTGGCGGAGCTCATTGTTCTCCTCATTGAGAGTCTCCATTCGGTACTCCAAGTCCATTATTCGGTCCCATAAAGTACCCACATAACGGTCAATATACCGTTCATGAGGAGGGTCGATCCAGCGGGAGAAGTCGCATTTCGCCATCTGCGAAAAATGACAGTAAACATGGAGGGTCCATAAGCAATAAAAAATGTACTATTAGTAATTTGTACCCCGGAGCGTGGGCATCGGAAGAAACGGCGCCCGCCATCGTTCGGCCCTTCCAGGACCTGCACGACCACGTACTCATTGTGTCTGCATTTCGGCCACGCTGGTTGCGCACGCCGGCTTGGTAGCAAGCGGTACTGTGGTCCGAACATCTCCCTCCTTTCCAAGGGAAGGTCTTCCTTCGGTGACCCATATCCGACTGGCCCCTCATCTTCCGCCATGGTATGTTCTTTGTTCGATTTACAGGGTTTTCTAGCTACAACTTCATGGGACCTCTACCGTGCTATTTATATCGAATGGCGGGACAAAAGATGGCTGCTTTGCCCAGAGACAAGACAAAAGCGCTCAGCTTTACTCGGTGAGATGACAACACATGCCAGCTTTATGCAGTGATATGACAAATCGGGGCAGCTTTGCTCAGTTAGATGACAACACATGCCAGCTAAACTACCTACATAAAGACTACGATCTGAAAAGCCTTCATACGAATATTTATTGCTACTCTGAAAAGCCTACATACGAACATTTATTGCTACTCTGAAAAGCCTATTGTTGTTTCATAAATACAGGATATGTTATGCATGTAATAAAATTGTACGCAGCATGTTATGAAGTTTATTTCTATTCACATAAGGTTATTATCTCGTGTGTTCGCATTCAATGATTCAGATAGCAAGTCATTTAACAATATTAACATACTCTAGGTACACTAATTCTTAGTAACATAAAAATATCACTTACCGATGTATATATCAAATAAAAAAGGGATTATCCGTACAAAAAATTCCATAAAAAATTACCATCATATACGAGGAGAAGGCATCAGGCAAAGACAACACGAACAACTCATACATTTCACGTACATGACATGTAGCAAGTAGTACAACCACCAACACACCAACGAACACAAGAACTAAAATACAACACAACCGTACATAAAACATTACCACTCTAGTACATTGCGACAAGATAGCATAAAACATTGCGAACATACACGAGGATAACCTGCAGCACTACAACTTGAGGATAACAATAAACACAAGAAACAAAATAGCACACAACATTAAATTTATCTTCCACTCTAGTCTGTCGAAACGATGCTGCATCCCGACGGGGTCGCAACCCCCCACGACAACTCTCTCACGGCGAACACTGTCATTCCTATTTCCCATTTCATCCTCCCACACCCAGAATCGGCAACCACCATGAGCTTCCTGCGATTCCATGACAAGAAGATTTTTAAACATACCACCACGATTTGAATGAACCCGAAACAATATGACTCACCGAGTGATTGGGGCACTTGTAGTAGTGTCGCCCGGGATTCTTGGCCGTCTGTGATGTCCTACGTCTAACCACCAAGTTGCAATTTGGGCACATCACCGTGGGTGCCCATGAAGACGTGCTGAGCTGACTCATTGCCTAGTCTGGGGGAGTGAGCACGAAATAAAACTACAAAGATTGTGAACAACTAACTCAGGAGGTGACTGATAACATGGCCAGGGAGTATGTGAGGGATGGCTCCGTTTTATAGGCTGTGTGGGGGGTAGCCTCACGCACAAAGACCACAGACAACACAAATCTTGACCCCACACCATGCTCAGTGAGGAGACAAAACATGCCAGCTTTTTAGGTGACCTCACAAAAAGGGCCAGCTTTGCTCAGTGACATGACAAAAGAGATCAGCTTTTGCTCAGTGACTAGACAAAACAAAACAGGTCAGCTTTTGCTCAGTGACTAGACAAAACGGGCTGCTGTTGAGCATTACATAAGAAAGCATAAAATGCATACCGGGACAGATGTACATAATATTGACAATGAAATAAATTTTAATATTGGATCAAATAACACCTCTTACCGAATGAGGCCATCATCTTCGGTTCCCCGTGGCTTGAATAAGGAGGACATCATTTCTAGCTTGGGTGACTGAGTGTGCACTGATGCTCTGTATTTAGAGATAAGAGGCCATTGGCGAGAGCTAAACACCTAAACAATGCCAAAAGGCATGAGTATAGCCAATTCGTGATTACTAAAGAGAGCAGTTGTCCTCCGTGGGATGCCAAAATATGCCAGCTTTGGGCAGTGACATTACTAAAGAGAGCAGTTGTCCTCAGTCAAATGACAAAAAGAGGCAAGCTTTGCTCAGTGAGATGACAATACATGGCAGCTGTGGTCACAGACATGACAAAACGAGGCAGCTTTGCTCAGGGAGATGACAACACATGCCAGCTTTGCGCAGTGACATGATAAAACGGGGCAGCTTTGCTCAGTGATATGACAAAAGAGGTCAGCTTTGCTCAGTGGGATGACAAAAGATGCCAGCTTTGGGCAGGGACAGTACTAAAGAGGGCAGCTGTGCTCAGTGACAAGACAACAAGAGGTCAGCTTTGCTCAGTGGGATGACAAAAGATGCCAGCTTTGGGCAGTGACATGACAAAACAGGGGCATTTTTTCAGTGATATCGCAGCACTCCCATCTTTACTCACTGCTACGACCACGCGGACCATCTTTACACGTACGAGTAGAGACAAAACGGCCCCTATAAATTGGTATGCATTCCATTTCCCAGCGAACATTGCACATCCAAACCCCATACTACATCGCGCTTCCCTCACCCAACCGGGATGGACAAAGGCAAGAAGAAGCAATGGGACAAGATGGTGAAGGATTGGGAGGAGACCCGTGACATAGCACGGTCAGCTGCAGCCCGCGATGCCGCCCGCGATGAGAAAATAAGGGCGATACAGGCCC
Organism: Dendrocalamus latiflorus; assembly: GCA_017311315.1. Taxonomy (NCBI): domain Eukaryota; kingdom Viridiplantae; phylum Streptophyta; class Magnoliopsida; order Poales; family Poaceae; genus Dendrocalamus; species Dendrocalamus latiflorus. The sequence continues at coordinate 20,244,204 of CM029677.1, read as the reverse complement.
GGGTAGAACAAGCCCATCGTGCTACGATGAAAGGTCCCCCCCCAGAGCGCCCGCGTAGCAACAACCCCATCCCGGACGTCCCCACCGAGCGTTCGCCACAACTACCACCTGAGGGGGAGACACCTCCCCTTTGTTGGTGCGGGGACGTGTGCAAGTTCTTCAAGTCTAAGCACCGCATCAGTCTAGGTATGCGGTACTGGGGTTGCGCAAACTACTCCAGTGACTACCCCAACCGCCGTTTTGACACCGCAACCTATCGGCAGCCGGTAACGACCACATGCACCATTTTCCCCTACCTTTTCTCCTTCACAACACGCACTAACAATATCTCTCTTTTATTTACAGTCTCCGGAGCCCCTATGTGCCTACCGCAAATGGATCGATCTTGAGATCCACCCTCAGGACCAATGGACCCTCGACTTCGAGGAGTGGAATGTCACAAAGGAGAAGGAGTTGCTGGAGGAGGAGCGCCGCAAGCACGAGCACACCCTGCGTATACAGCGCGAGACGCAAGCTCATCTTGAAGCGTGCACGCGTAGGGAGCGGGAGGCTCGCGAGATGGAGCGCGAGAGAAAGAGGGAAATTGCGGCTAAGGCAAAAGAGGCCGCGGAGGAGTTCAACGCCGAGCGGGCAAGGAAGGGAAAGTGGCCCCGGTCCACACAGTAGGTCGTACGAGCAGTTGGGTGGGTTAGTCGCAATCATGCTATATGTTATGCATGTAATAAAAATCTACGCGGCATGTTACTCCCAACTGTATTATGAAGTTTAATATCTCGTATTTTCGCATTCCATGATTCTAACCTTCGAAATATCACTTACCACTTTATGTATCAACCGTTCTACGGTCAATCTTTCCTAAAAAAAATTTACCAAAATTTTTTATGCATCTACAACTTACAATGAACATAATATTTTATTACAACTTTATCCGATTTTTATCCAGTTTATAACTAAAAAATTGCCAAAACTTAAAACAATCACGGAGATTTCAAACCCTAACTCCAGCCAAACCCCAACGCTCGGTGTAAACGCGCGCTCGGGGGAATCAAAATCTACGCGGCATGCATCGATATTTCTACGCTCAATCCTTCGGCAAAATAATTTAGCATAATTTTTTTTGCATGTTTAACTTGCAATGAACATAAACTTTTATTACAACTTCATCAGATTTTTACCCTATTTATAACTACAAAATTGTCAAAACTTAAAACAATCACGGAGATTGAAAACAGCCCAAACCCTAAAATTCACTTACTACTGTATGCATCGATATTTCTACGCTCCATCCTTCGGCAAAAAAATTTAGCATAATTTTTTTTGCATGTCCAACTTGCAATGAACATAAACTTTTATTACAACTTCATCAGATTTTTACCCTATTTATAACTACAAAATTGTCAAAACTTAAAACAATCACGGAGATTGAAAACAGCCCAAACCCTAAAATTCACTTACTACTGTATGCATCGATATTTCTACGCTCCATCCTTCGGCAAAAAAATTTAGCATAATTTTTTTTGCATGTCCAACTTGCAATGAACATAAACTTTTATTACAACTTCATCAGATTTTTACCCTATTTATAACTACAGAATTGTCAAAACTTAAACCAATCACGGAGATTGAAAACAACCCAAACCCTAAAATTCACTTACTACTGTATGCATCGATATTTCTACGCTTAATCCTTCGGCAAAAAAATTTAGCATAATTTCTTTTGCATGTACAACTTGCAATGAACATAAACTTTTATTACGACTTCATCAGATTCATTCCCAGATTATAACTACAAAATTAGCAAATCTTGCAAAAACCACGAGAAATTCAAACCCTAACCGCAGCTCAAACCCTAACGCTCCCCGTCTACAGTGTGAACGCGCGCTCGGGAGGGGTTTCGCGCGGTGGGCAAGCGGACGCGCGGTCGGCACAGCGTTCGCGCGCTCAGGATGGCAGGGACGCGCGGTCGCGAAGCCGGTCGCGCGGTTGGGAGGCGTCTCGCGCGGTCGGGAGGCGTCTCGCGCGGTGGGGAGCAGCGCAGGCCGGTCGTGCGGTCCCCGACCGCACGACCGGGCCACGTGGCGGCCTGGGGTGATCCCGCGGTGGGAAGGGGTCCAAAAGTGGAATTTTTTTGTAAAGGGGGCCAAAAACGGAATTTTGGGTATTTTAGGGTCCAACAGTGTCCAAATTTCGCACAAAATACTCCAATTACTATCCCGATCGCCGTCGGGACGTGAGCAGCTATCGGCAGCTAGTAAGGACTAGTTACAGTGTATTCACCCTACTATTTATCTTTTAAATTAAGTATGCACTAACAACCTCTCCCATTTACCCGCAGTCCCCAGAACCGCTATGTGACTAGTGCAAGTGGATTGACCTAGAGATCTACTCACATGATCAGTGGGCTCTCGACTTTGAGGAGTGGGATGTCAAAAGGGCCTGCGTGATCTGGGAGGAGGAGCGCCGCAACGACGAGCAAACTGAGCGTATATGTCGGGAGACGAAAGCTCATTTCGAGGCGTGCACGCACAGGGAGTGCAAGGCTTGCTAGGGGGAGCGCGAGAAAAAGAGGGAAATAGTGGCCAAGGCCAAAGCTGAGCTCGCAAGGAAGGGAAAATGGCCGCGGTCCACGCCGTAGGTTAGAGCATTTCGCAATTGTCCCCCGAAAGTTAAATTTATTTTCATTCTAAAAAGACGCATATGTATCATAGAAGTACTTCGGCTTGTTGCATCGTGCATAATGCTCTTTCTTGTGCATGTAACCAAACCCTATGCATCGTGTTACGTCCAGCTTTATTATGAAGTCCATTTTAATTCGTGAAAACACTTGTCCTCATCTTTTCCTATTCAATTCTTCCGCATAGCAAGGCATCCAACAACATGAAAAACAAGTTCTCATCCATATACAAATTTCTGGTTGCGTAAAAATATCACTTATCTTCGTACTTATCAATGTTACTATCCCAATCATTCTCAAAGAAAATTTCACAAATTTTCTTGCACTACAATTACATATGACGATCGCAAACTGAACTTCCAATCCAACATATTTTCTACCATTCTTAATCAATAAAAATCATAAATAAATCAACCAATATTATCTCCTATTTTTTGTCTAAAAAATACAACTCATACACAAAATTTAATAATTCTTACCTATCTACACATACGCGGTCGGGGGCCCTAGTTGCAAAATGGGCGAGTTCCAGTCGCCCAACAGGCGAGCTACTAGAACTACAGTCGTCCGACGGTTGGGCGACAAGTCCCACTAGTCTGACCGCTCGGCGACTGTAATTATGTCGCCTAACGGCCCACGGATAGCCTCCGTGTCGCGCGGCCGTTGAGCGATAGGTTTTAGTCGTCCAACGGTTCGACGACTGAAAGTTATTCCTGTAAAAAAAGTTTACACGGGTATATTTATGTAATTTTGATTAAAATTTAGATTATTTTAAAAAAAATCCAATATCGTGGACGTTGGACGCCCATTCCATTATTCATGGGATCCAGATTTTTGGACGACGTGCCGGCGTGCCGCGCATTACAGTAGCAGAACTAGAAGCAACATCATGGACGTGTCACATAGACAGTCGCACGTTCTTTTGAGCGAGCTGTTGCCTGCAAGCCAACCGCGTATAGCTGACCTCGTTGAAGCTAATCGTACTTAGCACTTAATTAACTGGGCTAAGACCACATCCGGTTCAAATGAGAAGAAAGTACAGATTGAAACAATTTAATACATTAGAAATAACAAACTTAGTTTATAAAATACTCATATCGATTCAATACACTAAAAATACTCTAATGCAGCAATTAACCTAGGTACGTCGAATCGATATACACTACAGTGTTCACCTACATCGACATGCATACGCATCTCTTGGCCTCTGCTTTCCCACAACATCGGACAGGCACTAGAGCATGTACAGGTACTTAGAGAGATACTTAGTAATAAAAAATTAATTTTTCTTGTCACATAAGATAGGTAAGGTACTTATTTTGAAGCATCGGTGCTTAAATAAATATTGGTGCTTAGTAGGTGTTTATGTGTATAACTATATCTATTAATAGATAATATAGCATCTAAGCACTCACGTAAGAGATGTTTGCATTGGAGAAATAACTTTTGCATAGATGCTTGATGATGTGGTTATGTTCTCTCTTTAAGTATTCATATATAAACATCTTGTATGGGACACGCAATAATAAAGCAAAGACGACGTGCGGGGCAACGCCATGCATGAATATTAAGTCGTTAGTAGTTTCCATCGACCTGTCTATAAACGGCCATCCAACGACCACTTTATTCAATATCCGTCTCTCCAAAGACCTACATTTGGAGAAGCCTCCTCGAGGTTTGGTCGCCTATACTACTCCGATCAGGTAGTGCATGTTCATGCTTATGCCGCAATAAGCACGGACTAATTGAAGCTACATAAGTATATAACGCGTTAGGCAATTTGTTGCTAATTAATCTCATGCTTGTGTTGTTATTTTTTGGTGGGTCATGTCATTCCAGACTAAGGCGCACCGGCAGTGCACCACTGCCGCGGCCGCGACCGACATCCGCAGCGACGCAGGCAATGGAGAAGTCCAGCGCCGTTCCGCGGCCTCGGTTCCTCCTCGTCATCGCCGCGGCGTTCTGGGTGTGCATACTCTACTACCGCCTATCCGTCCTCACCGGGGCGCCCGTCGCGCCGACGGAGCGCGCGGTATCGTTCACCTCGGATTATGGCGGCCGCAGAGGCGACGATCCGTGCCACGACCGGTACGTTTTCATCCATGACCTCCCGCCGCGGTTCAACGCCGACATCCTCCGTGGCTGCGACAGGACGGACGGCCGCTGGCCCGACATGTGCGACCAGGTGAGCAACGCCGGCCTCGGCAAACCGCTCGACGGTGAATACGATGGCGACGACGGGCTCAATGGCGCGAGCGGTTGGTACGCAACGCACCAGTTCGCGTTGGACGCCATCTTCCACGGCCGCATGCGGCGGTACGAGTGCCTGACCAACGACTCCTCCGCGGCGGCGGCCGTGTTCGTCCCGTTCTACGCCGGCTTCGACTTTGTCCGGCACCACTGGGGCTATGACAACGCGACGCGGGACGCCGCCTCGCTCGACCTGTCGCGCTGGCTCGTGCGCCGGCCGGAGTGGCGCAGGGCTGGCGGCCGCGACCACTTCCTCGTGGCGGGGCGCACGGCGTGGGACTTCCGGCGCGACACAAACCTCAACCCGACCTGGGGCACCAACCTCCTCCACCTCCCGGCCGCCAAGAACATGACCGTCCTCGTCGTCGAGTCGTCCGCCCCCGGCCTCGGCAACGACATGGCAGTACCTTACCCCACCTACTTCCACCCGCGAACAGACGCCGACGTCCTGAACTGGCAGCACAGGATCCGGCACTCCGACCGCCGGTGGCTCATGTCCTTCGTCGGCGCGCCGCGGCCGGGTGACCCGCGGTCCATCCGGTCGCAGATCATCGCCCAATGCAGCGCATCATCCACGTGCCGGCGGCTGGGCTGCGCCTTCGGGACCAGCCAGTGCCACTCCCCGGGCGCCATCATGCGGCTGTTCGAGAGCTCCACCTTCTGCCTCCAACCTCCCGGTGACTCGTACACGCGACGGTCGGCGTTCGACGCGATGGTCGCCGGGTGCGTGCCGGTGTTCTTCCACCCGGCGTCGGCGTACCTCCAGTACAGATGGCACCTGCCGAGGGACCACGCCAGGTACTCGGTGTTCATACCGGAGGACGGCGTGCGCGCGGGGAACGTGAGCATCGAAGAGACGCTCAGGAGGATACCGCCGGCGGCGGTGCGGAAGATGAGAGAGGAGGTCGTCAAGCTCGTGCCGAGGCTGGTGTACGCCGACCCGGGGTGCAGGCTCGAGATGGTGAAGGACGCGTTCGACGTCGCCGTGGGAGCTGTCGTGGAGAAGATGGCGGAGATGAGGAGAGTCGAATCGGACGGTGGTGAAGTCCGGTCGAGCTGGCTTGAGAGGTTTTTGTCCAAGGATGGGTTGGTGTGACGAAGTAAATTTTGGTATAAGATTTGCGTACTTTGATCGATAATTACCTGTGATTGTTTCTGCCATATGTACGTCCATGTAGAGCAATCATCTTGATTTTCTCTGTTTATATATAATTCTGTAGAAAGCACGCTTCGAGTGCTTCTCTCTTCTACGCATACATATCAATACAATTCTAAAGAATGAGTTAGTGGTCGTATGTCCGTTTTACTCCGATCACTTTATTTCTTTGACTTCTTACCATTTCACTTTCCAACCGATCAGAATAATTTTTTCCATAGCATAATTCTCTATACATCTAATAAATTTTATTGTAACACACGAACACGTTACTAGTTACGTCTGGAATTTTGACTACAGAACATGACCCTTTTCGGTACATTTTTTGGCCCGTCCAACATGACCTATTTTATGGCCCAAAGAATTGTGGCCTGGTTAAAAGTGAAATCTCCGCTCACTCCGCCCCACAACAACTGGCGTAGATCTCGGCCGAGAAAAGCATTGTAGGCACGTTTATCAATTCTGGGGACCGAGGATGTTCTCATGCACACTCCAATAAAAAAAAAGGAGTGATATCCTAACGTACATGCAGTCAAATCGTGTTCTACCTATGAGCCAAGAAAAGCATTGTAAGCAAATTTATCAGTTCTAGGGATCGAGACCGTTCTCATACACCAGTCCAATGAAAAAAAAGTGATATCCTAAGATACGTACGTACAGTCAAATCATATTAGTTTCGACAAATATATTGTCTAGAATATACGTAATTTAGATATATGAAAATGGCACGCATACACCTTCTCTTCAATACTAAAATTGGATGACGAGCTTTTTAAAGTTGCTAAGAAAAAAAAAAGAGAAATATACTAGAAATTCTGACAAAAAAAAACAAAACATCTAGCTCTTAATTTGATCGATTCTAATTTGAAAGGCTTAGATTTGATATTTGAATTAGGATATACCTATATCTATACTAAGTAAATACTTAGAGAAAGATATAACCATAAATCCGGCAAACCCGAGTTATAATGACTCGGATGAAAAGAAAGAATTAGGATATAAGAATATATCTATATATACACATATTAAACACTTAGAGAAAAATCTAATCATCAATTTGGTGGACTCAAGTTATAACGGCTCAGACTAAAAGAAAGAGTCTATGCTAAGTACAATACAAATTAAGAGAAATTTGAAATTAAAAGTAAAGAAAAATTAGCACTTTGATTTCCATACGACATCCAAAGTAACATCCATAAATTAAAAAATTCATAATAATAACTAAACAAAAATTAGAAAATTAAAAGAAAGAGTTCATATCAAGTACAATACAAATTAACAAAAATTCAGAATAAAAAAATAAATTTGATTTCCATATGAAATCCCTAAAAACTAAATTTGAAATAATAACTAAAATAAAATAGAAATGGGTTTTTATATGAATTCCAGTCTAAAACTAAAAAGAAATCCACGGCAAGTACGATCCAAAAATATGCAAATTTGGAATAAAAATTCAAAGATGGTTAGATATTTGATTTGTAAACAAATTTGAAACCTAAATTCCTAAAATATTAAAATTAGTATACATATACTAATTAGGCACTTCGAGGAAGCAATCGTATTAACCAGAAAGATCTAGTCATCTATCTCGCAGACCCAAGTTAGAATAACTCAGATTAAAAAAAGAATCCCATGTCTAGTACAATCCAAAATGACTGAAATTCGAAATGAAAAAAGAAAAATTAGCAATTTTGATTTTGATACGATATATAAACTAAAATTCATAATAATAACTAAATAAAAATTAGCAAATTAAAAAGTGTTCATGTCAAGTACAATCCAAATTAACTAAAATTAAGAAAAAAAATAAAAATTAGCAAATTGATTTTCATATGAATTCCAAAGTAAATCGTGATCTTTTAAATACTTAAAGTCGATGACATGGGTTTTATAGTTGCTAAGAGAAAAGGAGAAATGAGCAAGAGATTCTTAGAAAAAAGAAAAAACATCCATCTTTCACAGTGGGCCCTTATTATAGTCAGTAAATGATCACTAGTAGATGCCATAGTTAAAATAAGGAATCTTACAAGTCAAAACTAAAAGCCACATAGGAAAGGACACAATGATGTGGATGAGCAAAATAAATGGTAAAATCCATGCATGTGAAAAAGAGAAAAGTAGCACACGGTAAGAAAAAAAGAGAATCAAGAAAAGGCAAAACCTACTCTACATGTACGCTTCCTAACAGTGTGTGCCTTACAAATTTGATTTTTTTTTGCTAGAATCACCATCAATATGGTAGATTCTAATTAAAGTTGAACTATATCAACCGTTGGAGATTAGATATCATACAATAAAAGCTTAGGATTGTCGATTACATTAGCTAAGAAAAAAAGAGAAATATTATAGAAATCCTCCCAAAATTAAAAAAACATTTGGCCCTTAATTTGGTGGACCCTAATTATGTTAACAATCCATAACCGATGCATGTTACTTGATAAATGAGAATAACTACTAGCATTCTTACAAAAAAGGAAAGCATGTAGCTCTTAATTAGGTAAACCCTTATTATAATTAAAAAATTATAACCAATGATTTTTCTTGAACTATGGAAGTGTGCATGAAGTTGATTTGCACTGTAATATGCATGCACGTATAGTTGAGGAACTCTTGTATAAAATTAAGATGATAGATGCTAAAGATAGAATTGAACTGAAGCGGTCCACACACAGACATGAACTTGCCTACAATATCCATTATAATTTGCATTCCTTGAATTGTGTTAATATGAATACAACTATTGTCTCTATTACTGGAGATGTCGAGTAAAAATTATAAAGAACAAGGATTTCCTCCTAAAGATATAATCTATAATCTTTGTTTTTACATATAATACTATACATTAATATCACAAATGAAACCAAGTATACAAACAAGTAAATTAAATCAAATTGATAACATTATAATAATTCTAATATTTGAATTCTTTCATGTAATCTACAGCCCTTTATTTTCTGCATGTAGTTCCATTATTATCCATCACATATGTACCGCTAAACCAATTAAATATACTCTAAGAATAATGCCCATGCAGGTGCGTGGGCCACCATGCTAGTTTGTCATAAAAATGCTTTCATAATTTACCGTTTATAGCTTTTTTTTAATATACGATGATAAAATTTAGCGTTCAAAGGGGCATTTTATTGACTTTAAAAAAAATAAAAAAATCACTTGTTATGGCCTGAGGTCAGGGACGAATCCACCAGGAGCCTACCCTACTCGACGCTGGTACCCCCAACCCACCCCCAAGGCCGCAACAACAGTCGACCATGGCCTTAGAGGATGGCAAGCTCTTAAAACCATGAGGAAGGACGAGAAGATGGGCCATTTCTGAGCAATCGACCCAAAACAAACAACCCACAAGGCCTAACTTGCAACTAAGTCTCACATCCACCGCACCACACCCCACTTCGATCGCGAAAAAGGAGATCAAGGAGGGAGTACACCTGAGGAGCGGCTGAGCCTAACTATGACCGGCGGATGGTGGTGGCCCAACGGCCGAGCAGGGAAGTAAGGAGGCGCGTCTCGGTGGCCACATGGGGGGAGCTCGAGGCTAGGGCGATGGGTGACAGCACGATGAGATGGGGAGGCCAACTGGCCAGGGCTCAGAGGTGGAGGGGAAGGACCGGATGGAGGGGGCGAGGAATGGAGGGGGCTGACGGCTACACCGCTGTGATCTTGTAGGCTATGCACCCTGCACCGTTGCAGCAAGGAGAACATTTAATATTTTGTCTATTTATCTTGATTCTTGATTCTTTACTCTTACTGATGACTAGATGTTGTATTGTATTAACAATATCACAGTAATAAGCATCTTGTTGTATGGTATATTTACCATTGTATTATAAATTTTGCTAATTTTGACATACAAATGACGCATTGCTACTAACCGAAAGCATATTTATATGTTTTAGGGATGCACTTCCCATTAGCGAGGTACCTTTATTGTATTTCTCAATTTTTCTCTTTGTTTCTCTTATATCCATGTATAAACTTGGATTGTACAAGAGTACAACAATATATTTATGTTAGTGCTTTGAACCCACCTTCTATTTTTATTCTAGCTTCACCACCATGAACGAGCAATACATTTGGCATTTTTCTTGGAAACTAATCGTAGACCGAGTCATGCCTGAGGATTTCTTCGTGCATGCATGGCTTCACTCTCGTATTGCAGTGCCACATCATGCATGTGGCGATCTCCATCTTATGCGCAGTGTGTTAGAATTAATCTTGATGATTTGTAAGCCACGGTCGAATCAGTGGTTGAAGCCATGGCCGAAGCCACAGACAAAGTAGCAGTCAAAGCTACAGAAATCGAAGTCAAAGTCAAAGTCAGAGGCTCCAAGTACTGTAGCTCTGAGTACAGTACACCAAGTGCTGTAGCTCCGAGTACTATACACCAAGTACGAGGCAGTCAAAGATTCCAAGTACGAAGGCAGTCGAAGACATCAAGCATGAAGGCAGTCGAAGACTTTGAATACGTGAGAAGCCATGGTTGAAGCATCGAGATGATACACCATGGTCGAAGCTTCGAGTGATGCACTGTGATCGTAGCATCGAGATGATGCGTCATGGTCGAAGCAGTAGTCAAAAGTTTGAGAACCCGGTCAGTGCTCGGACGTGGTCGTGTATACTGTAGCAATCAGTACTTGAAGAACATTGTAGTAGTCAGTACTCGAAAGGACATTGTAGCAGTCGGTACTCGGAAGGACACTGTAACAATTGGAGCATTTGAGTACGAGGGATGTCAGAAGATGGAGCTGTCGTAGTCATGAGAAGCGAAGCGATCATAGCAGTGAGAAGTGAATGTAGCCGTGAGAAGCAGTCGTAGCCGTGAGAGGCGGTCTTGTGCGGATCGTGGAAATATTCTAGGAGGCTTGAGAATAAGCCCAAGTTAGTGGGTGAGTAGAGGTCGTGCATGTGTGTGAGGTTTATTTAAACCATGTAATCTGTTAGTGATCAATTAAGGGGAATTAGTGAGTGATTTCCAGAGAGCGAGCAGCAAGAATAAAAAAGCATTGCAACAATAGATAACATTGAGTAATTGGATCCCAATATTGTATTAGTCTCCCTCTGTGTGTGTTTATCCAGAGTGACAAGAGAGAGGATTGAGTGATTCAATCCCAACATTTGGTATCAGAGCCTCAAGATCTAGGAGCGAGGTGCGAGGAGAAGCTGCCTGGCGATGACTCACTGGTCGGCGTGATGGCGTGCATAACAGCACACGTTGGGTGGTGCTGTAGGTGTTGGCGACGAGTCGGTTATAGCACTGTGCGCTCAAGAGGCATGGAGGCGAAGGTCCGTGCGGCCATGGCGAGGCCAGCGCAGTGTGCCAGAATTGCAGATGACGTGCACACAAGTGGTGACGATGTGTTCGCCATGGTGTGGTGACGACAGGCGCACCAATGGCGGACTCTATGAGTAGAGGCTAGAGGTGGCACAGTGGCAGGTTCCATATGAGATAGAGGCTAGCCGTGGGTGGCAGCAGACTCCATGCGAGATGGAGGTTGGCGTCGGTGGCGAAGGCCATCGCAACGAGGAAGAGTCAGCGTGAAGCTGATGGTGATCGTTGGTGGGAAGCAGGCAAGCATGCCTTGGTGTGAAGCCGAGTGGTAGCGGTGTGGTGCCGCTGCAAAAAGAATCATGGAGGTGGCAGTGTGAGACCGCTGTGAGGAAGAGTCGGTGTGATGCCAGCGCTAACAGCAGTGCGATGCTACTGTGAGGAGAAGTCGGTGTGAGACCGACAATAACAACGGTGTGAAGCCGATGTGTGAAGTTTTGACGTGAAGTCGAAGGCGGTGGTGTGAAGCCATCGCCACTGCAAGAAGAATCAAGATGATCCGACGCGAGGTCAATGGAGCTGGCAGAGGCCATCGTCGTCGCATGAGAAGTCGTTGTGAGACCAACAATGACGACGATGTGAAGCCGTTACGAGAAGATGGTGGTGTGAGGCTGCTACAAGTTGAAGACATGCACGAAGAGTGGTGCGAGACCGCTATAAGTCGTGCGAAGAGAAGGCCGCTACGTGTGGCTAGAAGAGGCTGCTGCGTGTCGGTGAGTCAACACATCAAGATTAAGGAGGAGAATGTTAGAATTAATCTTGATGATTTGTAAGCCACGACCAAAGCAGTGGTCGAAGCCATGGTTGAAGCCACAGACGAAGCAACAGTGGAAGCTGTGGAAGTCGAAGTTGAAGTGGAAGACGAAGGCAGTTGAAGACTCCGAGTATGTGAGAAGCCATGGTCGAAGCATCGAGATGATGCTTCATGGTTGAAGCTTCGAGTGATGCACTGTGGTCGTTGTATCGAGATGATGTGCTATGGTCGAAGCAGCAGTCGGATGTTTAAGAACCCGGTCGGTGCTCGGACGTGGTCGTGGACACTATAGCGGTAGGTACTTGGAAGGACACTGTAGTAGTCGGAGCATTTGAGTACGAGGGAAGTCGAAAGATGGAACGATCGTAGTCGTGAGAAGCGAAGCGGTCGTAGCCGTGAGAAGCGGACGTAGCTGTGAGAAACGGTCGTAGCCGTGAGAGGCGGTCTTGTGCGGATCGTGGAGAGATTCCAGGGTCATGAGAATGGGCCCGAGTTAGTGGGTGCGTGGAGGTCGTGTGTGCGCATGATACTTATTTAAACCATGCAATTTTGCTAGTGATCAATTAGGGGGAATTAGTGAGTGGTTTTCAGAGAGCGAGCAGCAAGAATAAAAAAGCGTTGTAGCAATAGATAAAATTGAGTGTTTCAATTCTAATATCGTATTAGTCGCTTTGTATGCGTTTATACATAGTGACAAGAGTGAGACGGTGACAATTCAATCCCAACACAGTGCATGCACGCACCAAGTTCATCGACCGGTGATGGATCGATCGATTAACTACGACTTACGAGACGTCAACGTTGACGTGAGCCTCTCATCGACTGCCGTATGCACACATCCCAATTTGCCATGGTACTAAACTCCTTATATATGAAGACTTGCTGCGCGCGTCGTCTAGATCACGATCGAGGTCATCGCTGGGCGTTCTCAGTTGTAGAAGCACTTCATGCAGGAGAGGCAGTCTACACTGCGGTCAGTAAAATACATAGTGGAGTAGCGTTAGCTCGGTCATGTTAATTGATCCCAATTAATGCAAATGCTAGTAAACAGTACGGACTAGCCAGCGCTGAAACTGCGTGCAACATGGCTTACTATAGTACTTAATTTGCCGAATGCTATGACCAGTTTTTTTTTTCGTATCAATGTACAGCGAACTCTTTGATGAGTACTTGCCGAATACTGTAAGACATAGCAGACTTCGACCTTCGAGAATCCATTTGTAACGGTAGCTGCAGGATCACGGCTTAAATTTGGAATTAACTAATCCGTACGAATATAAGGTCTAGAGACCTGGACTCTGGATGTCGTTTTAATTTGAACATTGGTCCTAAACAAAAAACCTAGATCCAAAATCTGTATGCGCATATAGAAGTTTGGTACAAAGGTTCACTCAATTGAGTTCAGTTGGCTTTAAGAAATATACAGGGGTGTTTTAATCGGCTAGGACTGATAGCTTTTAGCTGAAATAGAATAGTAACAATTGAAAAAAAATTAGCTTTTGAAATAAAATTTGAAAAACGGCTTTTGAAAGACACAGACACGGAGAAGGTAGCGGAGGCCGGTTGGTGGTTTTTGGAAGTGGCTTCTCTAAGCCGTTTTTAGAAGCCAAAGTATTCAAATCAGCTTCCGACTTCCCTAAACAGAAACCAAAGCCTATTTATATGGATTGTGAAAATGCAATATGATGAAACCATTTTAGTGGCAAATCTACTATCATTTTCATACAACAAAGGACTCTAGATAATACTTTGTGTATATTGACTGTTAAAATTTTAAAGTTTGACAATATATGTGTTGGGATACGGGTAGGTTACACTAGCACAAATTAAAATTTCTACCACATAAACTAGTTGAAGCAGTCGATTCAATGAAAAGCGCGTCGGTGTAGTGGTAGTAGTCGATCGTCTTCCAGCCAACCGTCTCCTCCTCGTGATCGTCCTGATCAGCACCGCAATTGTAGCAACACCTCTACCAAGTCCACACATCTAGGGATGGAACACCGTGTATCGGTGTGCTAAGCACCAGCACGCACGGTAGGGGTTATGAGAGGTGGCGGCTAGGGTTTCGACTAGTATGTTTCGGGATACCTCCCTCAGCCCCGCAGCTCTCTTTATATAGCCTCTAGTCGGATCCTTATCTGATACAAGCAGAAATCGAATCCTACTTGAAAACTATCATCTAGACCCTTATCGTTTTAGCCCATTAAGTGTGTGACCCTATAGGTTCATATATATTTGGCTATGGGCCAAAAACTCCTTTCCGATCCACAAGTCGGTAGCAGTCCTTAACAGGACATAACGACTCCTAAACATACATAAAGATCATGTCGAAGAACCTATATAGTGCTTTTGTATTGATCTCTTTGTCTCATGATACCAGATCGAACTTAAGACGAAAAACGTGCTATCTTATGATAGCTCGATCCTTCACTTAAACCTGTAGTGGATTACTCAGTTGTGATTGACTCCTCAACCACATTCAGTATGGCCATGTACTTTCTTAATCTAACCACATCAAGGGGCCTAGAGATATCTCTCCTATTATATTGGAGGGGCAAATTCCATCTTTATCGTTCATATTCCTTCGCATGTTTCATAGTTGACCCAAAAGCTATCTTTATGACCACCTAGTCACGGAGTAGTGTTCGGTAACCCCTAAGTAAACTATTACATATATAAGAAACAATAAAGATCTCAGGTCTCAGGATCATACATACACTATGTATGAGACCAACTGATGACACTTAAGAGTATTACAATTCCCATAGTATCTCATGGTGGGTCAATCCAACATCATGTTCTCTAACATGTGTCTACATTATTGATTTGATATCTCATATCCACAATCCCTCCGACTGGCATGCTAAGTAGAAAACCACCGAGGAGGCTCTTCCTTGTCTCCAAGGAAATCCCTCATGTTGCAGACCTGCCTTAGTGCAATCCTATTTGTGGTCGAATTGACCCTTACCCTATGAGGAAACTGCTTCCTCTATTGAGCGTAATGTTGTGGGGGATAAGGATACCTCCTCAACCTTATACGTGGTGCAATCTTCAGGATCTCATGATGGATCTCCAGAGACAGCCTCACCATCAGATGTAAGCATGGTCTGCTCATTGTCGTAGCAGGCATCCATGTCGAGATATGTGTAGTCGGCCAGCTCGAACCAATTCTCCTCGTTCCACTCTCCTGCCATGAGAACATCAGAAAAAAGAGAACTTGCTGACAAGGAATTACCGGAGTTTGAAAGAAGGTTCCCTATGGATGGTGCCAGCTGTCAATGTTTTAGTATCGATCTTATGTATGATTGATTAAGTTCAGGGGAACTCTTGAAGACCTGGCTACAATCATACAGAGAAAAGACATAGGGATTTTTATACAGATTCGGGCTTTGTCCTATAAGAATAACAACCCTACTCATATATGGCTATTGCTCAATGAACTGATTACAACGGAGAAAGTAATACGGAATATCTTGCTCTACTTCTATTCTCACTCGGGTCTATCCTCCTCTCCTCCCTGATGTCCATCTTTATATAGTTTGCAAGGCGGTAGCTATTTTTTCTTGCCAAGAGACGCCTTAACGTTTTGAATGATAACTGTCTGATGGGAGTTATTAGAGATGTGGTATCTCACTCATTGTGCGACAGTTTTTGTCAGGGAGAAGTTATGCGCATTTATTTCAGAAAATAAATGCATGTGCTAACCGCCTCGTCAGACAAGCCTATGATGCAATGGGTTGTCGTAGATAGGTTAGTCGAAGCTTGGGTTAGTCATAGAAGAATCTACGACCACCAGGTAGTTGTGGGATAACTTACGAGTATATCATAGTCGTAGGAGAACTTATGACTATGAGGTGGTCATAGAAAAGGTTTATGACAAAGGAGTGGTAGTAGAAGAGCTTACGAGTAAGGAGTTGTCATAGAAGAGCTTACGACTAAGAAGTTGTCGTAGAAGAGCTTACGACTATCTTATGAAATCTCTCCCTTATAGATAAATGGTATACTTGAGGAGTATAATGGCTTAATAATATCATTTATAGATAAATAATAATTTAAGGATTGTTACATCCTCGTCAAGTGGGATTTTTAAAATAACTACCTCAATGATTTGATACTAAAGCTTATTATTAGAGGGTCACAATCTAGTCATCGACAAAATCTTGGTTTCCTAAAAAGATTTGATACTTGCATTAATATCAAGCATCTTCTCTCTCTTCCATGTCAACAAAAAAAGCTGACATTGTATAGGCTAAGTACCAAGAAAATTAGATTGTCGCCCTGTCTCATTTTAATTGAACTTGTATTAATTAAAGACATATGTTACCTAGGCAATATAACCTAACACAATGTATGACCAACTGACTAGCTAGTTGCTCTATTATATTTAAGATAATTTGTTTAATGTCATTACAAAGAATGACGACTTGAAAAATACCATCGTGAAGAAGAGATGCTGCAAAATACCATCGCAAAGGATGAAAATATACAAAATAGCACTGCTGTGAATTTTTCCATCCGTGCTGGAGAGAATTGACCATTTTGCACTCATTTCTCCAATTTTTCCATCCGTGCTGGAGAGAATTGACCATTTTGCACTCATTTCTCATTTTCTTTCTTTTTCCTTTTGTAATGTCTGGTCCCACCTGTCATTCTTTCATTCAAAAGAAATTCAGATCAATCTCTCCTCCATCGATTTTCCTGATGTGCATAGGTGTTACTATGTTAGTTGAGTGATTACATCGCTAACTCCTAAATCAAGCTTTAATTGACGTATGTGTGTTTAATGGTTGCTTATATCATCCCATTTGTTATCGTGGGTTGTCTTATGTTCTTGAGGATCTTTGCTTATTTGCTTTGGATCTCAGTTGACCATCGGCATCTTCAGAACACATTTATTGTCATATACTTGCCATCTCATTTGTCAACTGTAGGGTGCTGGAGCCTTGGAGGTTACTTTTAGTTTTTTTTTTTGTGTTTCGGCTTATTTAAGTCATAAGTCATTTGGAATGCGTTAACTTCTAATTTTGGCTTATTTAATTTTCTTTTAATTGAATGGCTTTAAAAAAAACTAACAGCCGCTATAGTACAATTTCAGTTACAAACCTACCGCAAAACCCAAAAACTAAAAGTTTAAGCTCGCTCTTTGGAGTAGGCCTTTAAGCTCTGCTTGAACTTGTCACAAGATTCACTAACTCAAGACGTGCAGGACCGACAGAGTGTACGCTGCACACTTCCTTCGTGGGCCTATCTATTGCTCAGCCAACTGATTTTTTTTAAAAAACAAATTCAGTTGCCTTTTCAAGCCCTTGGATTAGATCCAACCATCCACATTATTCTCCAGCTATCATATAAATTCCATCATAACCCAAACCCACAACACCCCTCCCTTTAGCCGCCACTCCCATCCCCTCCTCACGTGCCACCATAGGCGAGGCCCGCCCGGCAAGCTCCTCCTCCACCGCTACTATCGTCCGACGCGGGTATCAGTGACGAGGGTGTCACTGGCATTGCCCAATTCCTCCCCTTCTGCCCTACCTCCACCTCACTCGCCACCCTCCTTTCTCGTCTTCGGCACTGGCACTGCTGGATCCACCAAACTACCACCATCTCCTACCACCCTCTTCTCCCTGAGCTCGTCCTCGACCCGCCAGCCACTGCTACCCACCACCCTCCATCCTGTAGCCGAGGTAATGCCACCGCCGGCTCGCTGCACCGCCACCGCCACCCTATCTCTCCCTCTAAGGTTTAGGCTCCGGTGAATCAGAGCCCTAATCCGGCAACGGCTGGAGATGATAGCACTAGAAAGAAGGAAGACGACGTTGATCAGAGCACAAATTTCCATATCAATCCAAAGATCAGAAAAATTGTCTGAGATTTTGCATACAACTATGTAAACTTGGAACAGATTCCCTGTTTCTGTACCCTGTTTTTAGGGAATCAATATAAATGAGTCTTCAAAAATAAAATTGGGCGAAACCTGCAAATGCCCGCAGGAATACTGGAATCGACCATCAGAACTGTACTTGCACGTGGATTTCGATCATGCCGATCGGCATTTCCGTGTGATCCAGAGCAAGGCGGCGCATCATCTGCGCTCGTGGCATCAATTGGTGATCCAAGACGCACGTTACGGACTACTACATCGTACACGCGCCGACGCGCCCGGGATCCAAAGCTCGATCTAGGTCTTTGCTTATTGCTCAGCACATTTGGACTTATAGTATCCTTAATCAATTTAAGTCAACTTAATTGGCTCAACTCCAATAGCACCACGATGCATATAGGTCAGAACCCCACATTTTAACTTGTTTTGGATTATGGTGCCGCTCGGTTGGGCTGAAATAAGCTAGCTTATGGTTGAAATTGTATTGTAACTGACTGAAATTATACTGTAGCTGATGGTGACTTATTTGGCGTAACTAAAATTTAAAAAATTTTAAAATAGAAAAAACAGGTTAGCCCATCATGGACAATGCAAATGAATACGAGAAAAAAGAACCGGCAAAAAAGCTCAAAAAAAGCAAAAAGTTAGAAAAAGACAAAATTTAGGAATAGTGAAAAATAAACCAAAAACTCAAGCCGAAATGAGCGGCATAAGGTCCCTAATTCTCATGTAAAGTGGAAACCTGATAGCTTAGAGCATCTGTAATGTATTGAACCAATATCGATTTAAAGTCATGCCATGTAAATAAGCATTCTAGGAACTAAGCTTGTTTTTCTCTAATGTATTAAACTGATTCCTACTAATAACTAGGACCCACATTACATTAAAAACTATAAAATACTAATATCCTCTTTCAACCGCACTCTCTCCTATGTAGTTGTTTAATGCTCATATGAATTATTTAATGCGTTGAATCCACTCTTAAGTAGAGTCCGATTCCATGCATTTTTTTGTTGGAATCGACCTTTTCAATGTATTGAATTGATTCAATATCTTCTCTCCTCTCATTTGAACCGGCTAAAACACAATATTAGAGGTGTCTTAAACTTCACTCATACCCACGCTCTTCTCAAATTGCACTAGGCACACACACCTACGCGCGTACGCGCCGACGAAGCCCTACACCGCCACCTACTTGCCGAGAGTCCAGGGTGACGCCACGGCCGCGGCTCACAAGTGCTCTGATGACCGCAGCGGCGGCGTGGGCTTGCTCCGGCCTTCCTGGATATGCTACCTCATCGTGCTCTCCGCCACCTTCTGGGCCCTAATATTCTACTTCCACTTCACCATGCAGGGCAACATGACGTCTGTCTTGCTCAAGTCATCGACGTTCTCCCTGCCCTCTCTGTCGTCCCTCTGGCTTGGCTAGGACCAGTGCGCTGGCCGGTTTGTGTACATGTACGACCTGCCGCCCCAGTTCAACGCCGACCTCGTCCACGACTGCCGCAAGCTCTCAGCCTCAACCGACATGTGCAAGCACGTGGTGAAAGACGGGTTCGGCCTGCCGCTCCCGCCCGGCAGCGCGCTGCCGGAGTGGGGAGCGTACGACAACGACCAATTCATACTGGCGATGATATTTCACTCCCGGATGAGGCGATACGAGTGCTTGACCAGCGACCCTGAAAGAATCGCAAGCTCACAAGCACTCAAACACTCATGAGAGCAAGGAAACAAAGTGGTAGATTTAAAAAGACTCGGTAAACAAAACTACACTCGCGAATGCCAAAAGAGAGTGAGAGCACACAGTGGATGGGACGTGAGAACTGATCACTGCTTTTCATTGCTTTGTTTCTTTTATTTATAGCATAAAACCACTATCTCCTGCATGCATGCAGAGAATGACTAGCATTAAATGCCCCATGCAGCACTACCATACTTCATGCAACACGTTCACACATACACTAAACTCTTGCATGCAGACTCAACATCTCCAACTGCACATCTCATGCACTAAAGACTCGCTCTTCTCCACTGCGTGAGACTAGGACTCTCTCTGGCTCGCATCATTTAATTATCCCTGAAATGCGGCAACACTTATTGACTAAAACCAATAACATACGCATATGCGCACAACTACTAGCTTCACGTGATTGCCGATCCGCTCACTTCACTGCCGATCCGTCCACTACCGCCATAACTCCACACATGTAACTCTTTTGGACTTAGCCCACTGCTACTTTATACGGTAACAAAATAAAACATGCAATATAAATAAACATGATGAACACATAGACAACAAGATTAGTTCCAACAGACCCCGCCGACGCCGACGCGGTGTACGTCCCATTCTACGGCGGGTTCGACGCGTCGATGAACCTGTGGAAGAGCGACCTCGTGCGACCTGGTTGACTGGCTCGTGGGGCTGCCCAAGTGGCGCGCCATGGGCGGGCGCGGCCACTTCCTGGTCGTTGGGCGGGCCACATGGGACTTCATTGGCCGTGACTACAGCGGCTGGGGCAACGCCTTCATGACGTACCCGGCCATCCAGAACACGACGGTGCTCACCATCGAGGACAGCCCGTGGCATGGCAACGACTTCGCCGTGCCGTTCCCGTCGCATTTTCACCCCTCATCCGACGCCGACGTCCTCACCTGGCAGGACCGTGTGCGCCGGTCGGAGCGCAAGTGGCTCTGGGCCTTCGTCGGCGCACCCCGCCCCGGCAACGCCAAGACTGTGCGCACCCAGATCATCAACCAGTGCAGCAAGTCGAGCTCCTGCGCGCTGCTCGGCAGCTCGCCGGGGCACTACAACTCGCCGGTCCGGATCATGCGTCTGATGGAGACCTCCGAGTTTTGCCTCGAGCCGTGTGGGGACTCGTACACGCGCAAGTCGATGTTCGATGCCATCCTCGCTGGCTGCATCCCGGTGTTCTTCTACCCGGTGTGGGCGTACGTCCAGTATGTTAGAAATAATCATGACTTGAATTAGTTTGAGTCTTGCATATAGGATAGATGTGTTTAAACACGTCCAACAAATGACAAATGACATGATTAAACACATCTATCCTAAAAGCAAGACTCAAATTAATTCAAGTCATGATTATTTCCAACATTGCCTCCCCTAATCTTGACTTGCTTACTCAACGCGCTTCATCACAGGAGAGTCGGCTCGTCATCAGCCGTCGCAAGCAGCGCCTCTTCCTGCTTTTTCTTGGGACATTCCTCGCCAAAATGTCCATGAACACCGCAGTTGTAGCATTTGCCTTTCTTCCCTTTGGACTTGCGCTCGCTGCTGTCGGAGTAGATGCTGGTGTTGTCGTCGTCGTCACGGCTGCCACCACGACCACCACCAGCTTTGCCATGGCCGCCGCCGCGTGTATCATCTCATCCCATACGCTGCCTGTTCTTGGGCTACGACTGGCCACCATTGCCATCGGAACCATCGCCTTCGTGCTTTGACGATCGGGCCTCCCACTCAGCCCACGTGAGAAGATGTTTGTCGTTGTTGTCGTCGCCCGGAATGCGTAGACGCTCCTCATACGCCTTAAGGCGGCCGATCGCTTCTTCCACCGTCATTGTCTTCAAGTCTCCAAATTGCTCAATGGTTGAGACAATCTGCAGGTACTTGTTCGGGACAGTGCGGAGAAGCTTCTTCACGACGTAGCTTGCCTCCATCTTGTCACCAAGATTGCGAATCTGGTTGACGAGGGTCGTCAACCTTACAACGAAGTCATCCACCGACTCCGTTTCCTTCATGCGCAAACCCTCGAACTCACTCTTAAGGGTTTGCACACGCGCCTCCTTGACGCGATCGGCGCCGACGTACATTGTCTTGAGCGTGTCCCACGTAGCTTTCGCCGTCTCCTTTTCAGCGAGTAGGCGGAGGGTCTCCTCCAGGACTCCTTGGAAGATGGCCGCAAGAGCCATCTGATCTTTGCGCTCATCAACATTGTTGGCCACCACAGCTTCCCAGACGCCTTGGGCCTTCATGAACACCTTCATCTTGATTGCCCACGCGGCGTAGTTGCTCTTGTTCAGCATAGGGTATTGAAGAGAGACGCTGCTTTCTCTTCCCGGTACCCTCGACGGACCACCGCCGGTGACAATGGCGCGACCCGACGGCGACATCGATCTTGTCCTTGGCATGGCTCTGATACCAAATGTTGGAGACAGCCAAGGATCAAACTCACGCAACACCAAACGCGAGCACACCCTGGACTAATTCAGAAACAAACTCAATGTTGATACACACACACGAGAGCTCTTACGGCGATGCACGCTTTTTTTTGTATTGCCTAACTTAAAACAGCCAAGTACATGGCTAAATAGCCTTGCTTACATGCAAACGGGAGCAAACTACTGCCCGGGTCTCATGCGCACGCACGCACGATCCACTCCTGCACGAGCCACCAACTCATGCATTATGTACGCCACGATCTGCATGACACGGTCCACTAACCTGCATGCAGATCCTAAAATCTAGCTTACAGCCTGAACTCACTCCACTAACACATGCAGCACACGCACGTGCTAACTAACTAGCTAGCTAATTGGCCCAAGTACACCTACGTACTAAACTTGTACATGACACATGCACTACTACCGACGCCAGCCAATATGAACTCAACACGTTTCTGGCTGCATGCAAAAGGCTAATGCAAACACGTCCAACAAATAACGTGATTAAACACATCTATCCTACATGCAAGACTCAAATTAATTCAAGTCATGATTATTTCCAACACAGTACACGTGGCACCTGCCCAGGGACTACAGGAGCTACTCGGTGTTCATCCCCCAGGCCGACGTGGCCGACCGGAACGCGAGCATCGAGGAGGCGCTGAGGAAGATACCGCCAGCGACGGTGGCGCGGATGCGGGAGAAGGTGGTCCGGCTCATACCGAGGGTGATGTACAAGGACCCGACAGCGAGGCTAGTGTCTTTCAAGGACGCGTTCGACGTCACCCTCGAGGCCGTCGTCAACCGGGTGGCGAGCTAAGCGCCGGCGCGCCGCGGCCGAGGGCCGGGCGTACGAGGACAGCGTCGACGGCCATGATAGCTGGAAGTATGACTTGCTCGAGGATGGGCAGACGCATATAGGTCCGCACGAGTTTGATCCATACATGTAGTTAGCTGATTAGTTCGTCAAAATTGGCTACTAGCTTGTTTCGATCTTACTGTACGGGTTCTTGTTTCAACTTAAATTGTTGTCATCGTTTTGTATACTTGCTTCATTGAGCATCTATAATAACGACACATTGATGCTTGGTTCGTTCATGGGCTATGTGTTGGGCCATTGTTGTAGTATTTCCTACGTCCTTTCTGGTATGGAACTTTTTCTGTTTTGTTAGAAAAATGTTGACTTCGAGTTCAAGATATAGTAGAGTCCGTCTTCGTGTGTAACTTAAGTTAAAGTTGTGTCCAACTTGAAGTCTGAATACATATACTAGTAGGGGATTATTAGCCTATATATTGAGGAGGCTTATAGCCAGTTTTGTAAGAAAAAGTAAGGAAAAAGGGGAAGCAAGTAAGAGAATAAAGAAATTCAGAAATTCTCCTGTGTTCTCTCAGTTTATTTGTGATGTGTGTATTTTCTATTGGATCAAAGTTTTTAACAAGTGGTATCAGAGCCTAGGCGAGAACCGAGTCGTTGGAAAAAAATCATTTCGTCGATTCCGTTTCAGCGCATCTCGCGCGGCGCTCCTGAGCCGCATGTCGCTCGTCTTTGAGCAGCAACAAAAATCACGTCACGCGCAGCACAGCGAACGGTGCAAGGAGCAGAAGCTAGCGCCTTGGCCTGCGTCCATAGCGAAAGAACAAGCGAAGCGACAGCAAAAAGGAAACACATAAAGGCGAAGCGTGTAGCAGCAGCAAAGCAAGAGGCAAGTCTCCCCAGATAAGCTCTTATAGGCAGCCTTTTTGAGGAGTCATGCGCAGGACAGAGAAAGAGACAAAACAGAGAGACAACACGTCGCGTTTTGTTGCTTCTCTTCCTCGTTCCGCGTGATACGCAGCCCAAAGCATTGAGCATCGCGGTATCCTTCTCCGAGCTGAACTTGTTTTTTGTCTCCGAGTCACACGCAAAGCAATGCGAAATAAAAGCTGTGTTGCAAGTACACCAGACGTAGAGCGAGTCCAAACGAAGAAGCAACAGTGAGCGGATCCAAGCAGCAAGAAAAGTCACCAAGAGAAAAAAGAAAAACAGCGTAGTTTTTTCTTCGTTCCCTAAGTCCAAGAGCCACTTCAAAGTAGTCCGATTTCTTGATTCGTGCTCAAAATCATGTCGCGTTCTCTGGGAAATGGTGTCATCGGTGACGAGGCATCATCCAGTATGATAGCGAAGTAGGGTTCTGCTGTCTCACTGCATTATCCGATACTCACAACGAACAATTATGCAGCCTCGCCAATCAAGATGAAGGTGTACATGAAGGCTCAAAGAGTGTGGGACGCGATCGAGAACAACAACATCGATGTGCGTAAGAATCAGATAGCATTCGCGGCCATCTATCAAGGCATCCCAGATGATATACTCTTCCTACTGGCCGAAAAGGAGATAGCCAAAACGGTGTGGGAGGCGTTGAAGACGATGCATCTTGGCGCCGATCGTGTAAAGGAAGCAATGGTACAAACTCTCAAGACCGAGTTCGAGGTGCTGCGTATGAAGGAAACGGAGTCAATCAATGATTTCGCCATCCAGTTGACGATCATCGTCAACAAGATTCGGGCCCTTGGCGAGAAGGTGGAAGAGTTGTACGTAGTGAAGAAATTGCTTCATGATGTTCCCTCATAGTTTCTCCCAATTACTTCGGTCATAGAGTAATTTGGAGACCTTAAGACAATGACCATGGAGTAGGTCATCGATCGTCTTAAGACGTATAAGGAACGCATCCGCGATAATAGCAACAGTGGCGACGGACAGCTCTTGTTGACCCATGCTGAGTGGGAGATCCGATCATCGAAGCGTGAAGGCAAGAACACTTTTAGGGGTGGTGGCCAATGCCGTCAGAATCAGAAGTTTAATAAAGCAAAAGTGAGGTGTTATAATTGCAACGATTATGAACACTTTGCTTCAGAATGCCCCAAGACAAAAATGAAGAAAGCGTTTCTTGCTAAAGCGCTCAGCAATGATGAATCAACAGTACTCTGTGAGTCAGGGAATCAACAGTGCTCCGTTTACCCGTATACTCGTGGGTAATATCCTAATAGAACCGGGTATGAGATATTTTCGTTACCCACGAGTATGGAAATAGGGGGAACACTCTATCCGTTGGGTAAACAGGCACGGGTATGAGTAAGCTCCACCCGTACTCGCCCGTCCGTTTACCCGCGGTATAGATTGACAGGTGGCGTAGTCATAGCAATATCTTTAACTACTATTGATTGTTATAAATTTTTTCCATATCTCTAATTGCTATTGATTGTTATAAACTTTTTAATAGCTATTTTATATATATATATATATATATATATATATATATATATATATATATATATATATATATATATATGTCATTAATTCAACTCTCAGATGGTGACTCTCAGTTCGCGGGTAAACAGGTATACCTACGGACGACGGGTACCCACAGGCGATGGGCATAGACGAGATTTTTCACCCGTCGTCCTTCGCGTGTATACCCATAGGGCATAAATCAGGGTCACGGGTATGGGTATAGACGAGCACTACCCGTACCCACCGCGCCCCATTGCCATCCCTAATTTAAACTTGCCATTTTTGACTTATAACTTAAAACTAACTTTTTAGCTTAAGAAACTTAAAAGCAATTCATTTTTTAAGCAAGTCAAGCTATTTGGCATTCTAGCTTTTTTGGCTTTTAAACGATGGCTTATTTTTAAAATGTCTAGAATACCCTTTTTCTAATATAGAGATGAATTCCATAATAGTCCAATAATTCCGAAGTCCGTTATAGCCTCATAAGATTTGACCAATAATAGCACGAATCATTCAAAGAAAAATAAGTAAAATCATAACCCACAAATGAGGAGAAAAAGATAAGGATTGAGACTATAAGTAATGTCATTGGTAGGTAATTTTCACGAAGTTAAATGACAAAGCTTATTCCCAACTCATAAAAGCTAAAATAAACACATCTTTCCTAGCTCTTGGCTTATAATTGTAAAATGGCTTATAGCTTTTCAAAAGCTTAATTAAAAAGCCACCTATTTGTTTAGGGTTTAGATTTTTTGCTTGTAAGTCGAAGGAAACGCCTAAAGAAACAAGATCAATGCATACTACGAGAAATAGTTAAGCTTTACAAAAGAACAAAAACGTGTAGCTGGAATGCCAGAAAGACTGTCGTCTAACATCACCTCAATCTACCGTCCCTGTTTAGTGTCTCCCAACTGATCTCCTGGCCACATTCTTTACAGGTGGTCGTGCATCCAGCTTTGGTGCCGTGGCTTCTCAGAGTCAGCAAGTGGGTCAGATTTTTGCACTTCATTTGGCTGTTCGAATTAACCTTAGGTTGCCGGCTTCTTGAAGTAACTTTAGGTGGCTGCAGAAGGTTGGTCTGTGTCGGAAGACTCAGGACAACACTGGTTTTTAGTTCTCTCTCAGGACCATGTGCAGCTTTCCTTGGTACCGCCTCCCACTGTGGTGATTTTTGGAAGCTTAACCATGCCATATCTTGCTCCTCCTTGGTAAGCTTTTCTTCTTCGTTTTCTTGCAAAAGAGCTTCATGTTCATGGTAACCGGCAATCCACCTGTAAATTTGAAACAGATGTTACTCTGCCAGAAGCTGCTTAAAACATCTATACATTCATAGCCAGAGAGCAGAGACAACGTTTGACATAAAGGCTGCAGGCAGTCAAGAGCAAGGAGAAAATAAGTGGTACATGTTTGATTAGTTTACGAGTTCTAAAATGTTGGTCGTTATAGATTTATAGTATGATTAAGTTTCAACAGTAAAAGGTTGAGCATTACCGAGAGTGATCACTAAGTAAGTTCAACATGAGCCTGTCCACAGGTACAAGTTCAGCAGTTCCACTGGTGTTGCAAGTGGATAGCTTCTCAGTTCCAACTTTAGTGTGATCAATTATGGTAGAGCCGTTCTCACTCTGATCCAATAATTCCTCATCACCAAATTCAAAAAGATGCAACATCTCTTCTTTGGATATTGTTCTAGACACTTGCTGTCTATCCACAACCCTTGCTGCGAGCCCTTCTTTTGTTACCTATTAGTAACCAATGAATTAATACTGCTAAGGTTTTGAAACAAGAAACTTTGTTTACCATGTAAACAGGAGAACCCCAACTCAGAAAAAGGCAAATGTCAAATTACCTGCCGCTTGTATATTTTCTCTTCCATTGTTCCATGTGCCATTAGGCGGTATGCGTACACAGGTTTGGTCTGGCCATACCTGGAAAGAAAATACAGAGTGGATAAATAATCGCATGAAAGTGCAACTAATGAGCAATTCATGCAACAAGGTCTTGCCTCCAAACACGATAAATGGCTTGCAAATCATGTGTTGGATTCCATGAACCATCTAGAATAATCACACGGTTTGCTGCGTGAAGGTTGATACCCAGAGATCCAGCACGAGTAGATATCAATGTGCATTTTACTTTTGTGTTTGTAGGGTCATTAAACCTCTCTACAAGATTCTGCCGCTCGGAAGATGGAGTGCTCCCATCAAGCCTGTTCAGCATGATACAAATATATCATAGTTGCAGAATTCGATATTGATGATAACACAATCTTTGCAGAACAAGATCCTGGCAGTAACACTATCATCTTTGCACAATTAGATATTGATTATAAACATCATCTTTGCAGAACTCAGTATCAACAATGCAGCCATATCAAAGCCTTTTGTGATTAAAAATTATCCTGATTCATGTTTCTTCCATTGTTGCATTGAGAGATAATACTGGTAGGTTAGCACTACTGAAAAAGTCTAGAAACACCTAAGGTATATTTACAGAGCAGCAAATGTAAATAGACAGGCTTAGCAAAGATATAAAGGGACAGAACTTTCTTGTTTCAGTACAATGTCATGATCAGTTGCAAGCAAGTTAGGGGCATTTGGATGAGTTTTTCTTTTCAGGATTTAGTTCAAATACCCAAAAAAAACCGTATCCAAACAGTAAGGCTTATGCAGGCAATTCCTAGTCCCTCCCAAATCGCAATTCGTAACAAAACAGCTCAGGCCTCGGGTCAAGCAGGCAGAAAGCAACACAAATACACAATTATAGTCGCTCTTTGTTTTTACCCAATCCCTCCCAGTGTTTAAAAAGACCACCAGTTACCAGTCAGTAAACCAGAAGCAGTCTGGGTCTGGTTTTCTGAACTGTCTCGGACTCTCGGTTCACTGACATATGTTTTATCACTTGTTAGTTAGATTCTAATCCTCAAGATTTGCCCAAAAAAAACTAATGTGAAATTCCAAAACCTAAACTGGAAATGTTTTCAAATTACTTTTTTTAGTTTACTGGAATAAGCATCATACTGCGGTACAGCCGCATGTGTACATGCATACAAAGCATTAGGTCCAACATCTTGTACGGCGCAGTAACAAAATATCATAACCCAAGATGTTGACGAACTGACAATTTGTTATCTCGCAAGCATGTCAAAAGATCAAAGTAAAGTTACAAAAAAAATGGACACGTGAACCTACCAAACAAATAGTTGTATAGTTATTGTGTACAAAAAAAAATGCAATCAAGTGTGAAAGCACACCTGTACCAATCCCTGCCATGCTTCCAATATTTGCCTTCTTTGCCTTTGATTTGTAACTTAGATAGATAAAACTCCACCAAATCCAGAGTGGTCAAGCTCTGGCTGAACACTAACGCCTTGTCACCCAATTCAGAACATGTTGACAGGATTTCAAGGAGCAAGACCATTTTGCCACTGTAATCTGCTTCCTTATATGTTTTCCCATCTAGAAGGTTCTCCCACCAGTTACTTTCCTACAAGGAAAGAACATATAAAAGGTAATTCTTCAGAACCGAAGACATGAATGTGTGGATGAAGAGCATTGCACCACTAAAGTACATGCATACTTTGGTTCACTGGATGTCTGTGTTTAGATTAATCAGCCATTATGGCACATAAGGATCAGATTATCAAACAGACCAAGTACACAGCGACAAAGCATAATAGATAAATATTATTATATGCATAACAGAATATCATGACTGTTAATTTCTAGCAATACTCTAAAATTGGAAAATTCAAATATTTTATAGTCAATATATTCAAGTACCTCGTTCAAAAAGTCGATTTTCTTGGACTGCTGATCAGTTCTACTCTTCTGCTTCTCTGTGCAAATTACAAAAAGGTTCGGACAAGGTGTAAATTTCCCACAAAAGAACCAAAGGAGAAATATATGAGAGGAACCTCATGTTTGAAATCAAAACAATGGCCCCTCAAAGTACAAATATAAAATAAGTTATTTTTTACTAACTAGGATATTGAATAAAAACTGGACCTCTGCAGGTTTGCCAAACTTTGAAGTATATCGTCAAAAGAAAGATAAGAAGATAATAAATTACCTCCATTTGGCAAGTAATTCTCAATATTATCGTCACTGGAACTCTCATCCATCAGGAAATTCTCCACAGCATCTTCTCGGCGCACACTTCCTCTCTGTTCTTTAGCCATCTGGAGAAGACCAGGATGGTTCCATATCTACACTTCAACATATTGTCGAGCATAAGGAACAAAAAAATAAACAAATATGATAACGCTACAACAGAATATTACCATAATCACTCCAATGCCAAAAAGAAAAAAAAAGAAGACAAAAACTCCATCTTGTTTGTCTAAAGAAAAAACAGAAAGATGCAAAACCATTGTACCTGGGCTAATGTTTGGTACTTGGCAAAGAAGCAACTGCGCAGAAAAGATTTTTCTGAAGAAACACTACTTGAGAAACCATGCACATCCAAGAATCTTCTGTATAGCTTCCTTTGCAGTGGAGAGAGCTTTACAGTGATAACAAAAACTTTCTTTGGTGGTAGATCATTCTTCACAACATTCA
Organism: Dendrocalamus latiflorus; assembly: GCA_017311315.1. Lineage (NCBI taxonomy): Eukaryota > Viridiplantae > Streptophyta > Magnoliopsida > Poales > Poaceae > Dendrocalamus > Dendrocalamus latiflorus. The sequence continues at coordinate 20,214,133 of CM029677.1, read as the reverse complement.
TGTCCATTCGCTGGACAAAGCCTTTCAGTTGTTCATACAAAATGTGTGACCGTTGGTTCATGATCTTGACATCGTCTGATGTCGAATTTGTGTGCTGCCCATTTTCAATGGGGTTCTGGAACCTGATAGAGCAAAATCCTATAAATTCCTAGAGCAATGCCCCCTCTTCCAAACAGGCACTAAGATGCCAGAGTAACAGAGCATTGGTTTACCTGTTACGGAATTCATGGCTACTTCCAAGATAACCTTCCCTGACAAAATCAACCATCTGTTCACAGGATGAAACCAAAAGCGATTAGCCAATAACTACTATTAGACATCAGAATACTGTCATTAACGGGAAGATAAAGCATAATAATAGTACGAGTGCACGGCTCCTTACACAGTAGTATTCCATCAAATTATTCTGTAATGGAGATCCAGTTAATGCAATTCTTCTTTGTGTCCTTACTTGTTTCAGAGCTTGTGTAATGTCAGCCCTCCTATTCTTTATCATATGTGCTTCATCACAGACAAGAATATCTGGTCCACACTGATAGTGACATGTAAATAAGCTGTATTAAAACCCACAACTGAAAGATAACAAAGTTGGGAGTAAACATAATATATCATAACTCATGCCAGACATGAACATCTACAGACTATTATATTACCACATAAAGTGGGATAGTGTTTGAAACCTCAGTACATAGCCACCAAAAGGAAAGAAAAAAAGGAGATGTGAATTATGGATGAACAAGGAAAAGTTTACAAGTTGGCGTAACATAAAAGCTTGGAGCGAACAATAATAAAAATATAAAATTACAACCAAAACATGGAATGTCACCTGCAAAGCATATGTAATCTCATTTGCAGCATTTTTGTCCTTCACATGCCTTCCAAGGGATAAGTTTCTAAATGATGAATAACCTATGAGAAGCACTCCACCTTTTACTCGCCACTTGGTTAGTAAATACGGCCTTTTCACCCTGCGAAAACAAACGTCAGATGGGAGATGTCTTGTTTCATGCTAAGTAGATAAATATTCATTATTGAAACACCGTATTACAATCATACTGAAACCATATTACCACCACATATTCTCAGTATAGACAGAAAGGCAGACATTACAGTATCAGCAGAAAAAGGCATATTCATCGTATAAGTAATACATCGACCCTTCAGGCCGTTATACATCTGTTTGTTTCCTGCTTTTAACTGGCTGGTTATGCAGGCAATCAATTAAACACATCAGTACCAGAAGTACAGAACAGAGTAAAATGTAAGTTTTGTGGCATTTAGAGAGATGCTGCAAGCCAATGGCAATTCCAGTGCAGCAAAAGTTCATAAACACACTGCACCATAACTTTCGAATGCAATAGATGCAATAATGAAAGGCAATGAAAAAGCACATGCCTAAACAATGCAATACAAATAAGTCCAATAATGAATACAATGATGCAATAATGCAAGGCAATGAAAAATCGCATGCCCAAATAACGCTATACAAAGAAGACCAATAACAGTTTCATAACACTGATGAGCTGACATTGAGGCTTGTTCCAAAACCTAGATAACTTTCCATTTTCACAAAAAAAAAATGTGTAAATTAAGTCTGGGCATTGTGAGTAAGCTTGAGGAAGAAGGGAAATCCAGCTGACATTCCAAAATGTTAGCAAAAGAGGGAAAAAGAACCCGACAGTGCAAAAAGAAAAGCAAAACTTACAGGCTTTCTTCATGGGTTAGTATTGCCCCCAATTTTTTTTTAAAAAAAAGCAATCAAAGGCATCCAATCCAAGCCTTAAGTGTGTATTACAAACCACCTACCAAGTTTCATGGTAGAATTCAAGACACCAATAGCAGTTTTAACATAACACATTGGCGGGGAGCTTGAACTTCTCCTTCAGAGTTCGGACTCACAAGGTAAGATTTCTAATAAGGCTTGCACAAGCCAATTTTTCATACCAATTGAAGTACGGCACATAAGTTTTTACAAGCTGGAACAATTGGCACCAGAAAGGCTCCAGGTCACACCCATTAGGTGAATAAATTTAGCAGCATGTATCACATAAGACAACATAATTACATGAAATTTATCCGCACCTCGTAACATCTTCCAGCATATACACACGAAGAGGCTTTAGTTCTGCCGGACGCCACTTGGTGAACTCTTTCCTCCAGTTATGCAGAACATTAACAGGGGTAACTATAAGTGCCGTGTGCAATCCCAACTGGGCACATCTCATAACCGTGTACAGGAATGTAATAACCTGCAAAGTGCAAATGCATAAATATAAGAATGCAACTTCCTGTTACGGCTTGGCAATGCAGAGCCACAGAACTGTGTACTGTAGCATGAACAGAACCATTTGGTACTGTAGCATGGTACTATATTGCAGTACAGTAGCGGTTGTTTAGGATATGATATTAGACATATCTTCATATTAGGAAAAGTTATACATATATCTTTATATTAGGAATAATTAGGTGCATATATTTATATTTAGATAGTATGGATATGATATTATCTTTAGTTAATTGATTGTATTAAATTGTGTTAGTTTCCATATTGTTATGGGCTAATCTCATCTATATAAAGAGAGGAGCCGCACCATTCATAATCAAGCAATAAAGCAGTCAAATTCTAAATCGGTTGGTCTCTAGATCAGAGCCTCCGCAAGGAGGGCGATCCTAAGCCATCCTGGCCTATCCCTTACCATATCACTTCCACTATTTCATGCAATGGAAATAGAGCCAGGCAAAACAAAGGCCATCGTGAATGATGATAACCAGGGTTCAAAAACCCGTCGGTTACCGGTTCCACCGATGGGGACCAGTAGCCAAAACAATTGGCCGAATTCAAATTTTGATTTCTGAATTTTGATCGGTTTTTTCCAATTACCGACCGGTTTTTTCGGTTACCGGTTTCAAAACAGCCCAAAATTCAAATTTTGATTTTCGAAGCTTGACCGATATTTTGGCGGGTTTTCCGGTTACCGTTATCAACCGCCAGGCGGGTTTTCTCCCGGTTCCGAGATTTGTATCCTTGATGATAACAATAGCCAGATAAATAATAGCAATTAGCAAGTCCAATACCAGTATGACAATTAAAAAGGTCAAATGACATTCATATAATAGCTCCCACCACATAATTTAATAGACGTGGAAATATGCTAATGTATCTGAATTATATAATCAAAGAATAACAAGAAAATATATTACAGAAAATAGAACCCACACAAACCTGAAAAGTTTTCCCAAGGCCCATGTTATGCGCCAAAATGCACCCCAAACCTTTATCCCCAGATTTGACCTTTCGAACAGATTGAATAACATTTTCCCACATAAATCTTATTCCTGATACCTGAAATATCATAAAATCATCTAGTCAGATATAGAGTCCCTGTATCAGATTGGGTTCAAGTCATGGCTGGTGTGAGAGTGACAGGATAGCACCTGCCAAACAGTCACATTTAAGGAACGTTAACTATTTTAAAAACAAAAATATGAAAGCAAAGTAAAAATTAAAAACACAGATCTCCTCATCAGGATTTCTATTTGCATTTTTCAACATGCAAACACATTATACATGAGCATATCATTTTCCTCGTAGAGTTTTACAAATCAAATTTATTATGAAGTTGAATGAGCAAGGCAGGAAATGTTGAGTATATTTGAAAGCCAGACCTGATGAGATTTCAGTTTGGTAGATATGCTGCTTGGAATTCTAACAGGTTCCGCATCTTCCTCCCTGGCAAGGTTGACTATATGACCATCCCCAGCATCTTCTAGAAAGACTTCCGGTACAACTCTAGAGGAAGCTCCAATGTTGTTGCTCCTAAACTGGCTGGAAGACTGCTCTTGCATGGACTTCAAATGTTCTTGTCTGGCCTACAAAAGAATGTTTAAAATACAACCTGGACAGCTTCAAACAAAAATATATATGATATATCAAATAAAGGTGTATGCCTAAAAGACTACAAACCTTCTCCATTGCAATTTTACGCTTTGTTTCCTCCGCAAGTTCTGTATCATCCATGATTCTCCGTATACCCTTTTTCCTTTTTCGCTTGCTGACCACGTATTGAATAAATAATTAACTAGGAAAGAGCTTCAAAAAGTTCATCCATACTGAAAAAAAAAGTAATAGGAACCAATGGAAACTAAAAGTCACTGACTGGTATAATCAATAACATAATGGTAAAGAGCATACCTAACATGACCATTGCTATCTGTTCCAGAAAGCTCTACATTGTCACTCTCAGGATCAGAAGATTCAACACCACCCAGGGCCTTGTCACATTCAGAAATTAAGTGTTCCAGTTGACTGGGTAGGCAGGCGCAACATTGCCAACCAGCAATTCTAGCTTCTGATAAGCATTCTTCACCAAAATTCTTTGACAAGCAATTTGTACAGAAAAGCAGCTTACAAGAACTACAACTTCGAAGTTGTTCACTTTGTACACACCAGGTGCAATAACCACCAGATACAGGATCCTGCATTAAAAACAAACAACATTTCTAAGAAAAGTACAAATGCGTAATTCATCACCCCAAAAAGAACCGATGTTATTTGAAATCAGTTCAAAACTATCTACAAAGTGGGTAAGTTCACCTCAAGACGATTCTTCTCTATCACCAGAAATCTGCAAGATCCACAAACGGTAACATCCAATACTGGGTGGCGATGCACATCAGGGGCATTCAACATTTCAGTGCAAATAGTACACTTGAAAGCTTTAGGCAAATCTTCATCTCCAACCTTAGGGCTTTGTGGTGGGAAGAGATCACGATCAATAATATCAACAACCTTTTCAACTTCTATCTGCACGTCATCATCACTTTCTATTACTACAGTTCTCGACCTCTTCTGGTCAAGCTCAACATCATCATCTTCACGTGTGCGCTTCAGCGGCTCAATAGAAACTTCATTTTCATCAGTTTTGAGTTTTTCATATGTAGGAAGGCCACTGTTGGCATCTAAAACACCATCATCTGATGAAAGAGGCAGCTCACAGAATCCATTTGATGATGAAACCAAACCAATTTTTTCCTGCAAAATAAGGAAGACTGGATTAAATGTAAAGCAGTACAACCAAGAAAAAAAAGAATCAACCAACAATGCATATTTATAACAAATTGAGTAAAAAATAAAACAGAGCTCACATCAAATACAACTTTGAATAATTACCTTGCGCCAGCCTCTTGTCCTTCTTTCTTTCAAATGACGCCGCAGGTGTTTTGTTATCTTTGCATCATCCTCTTCTCTTACCTACATAAATGTTATATCGTTGTTTCCCAATAACACTCATGTAAGAAATTCTGAAGAAAAAAAATACAATTGCATACTGGACAACATATAAGCAAACCTCAGCTGTTAAACAATACCACTTGTATTCTAATTGAATCAGAGAATCATTATGACCACATTGGTACTGAGTGCCATAACGAACAATCAGGAATGGTAGATACTGCTAGATAGACACAAGGATTAAAAGCAAGGCAGCACAACCCACTTATATACACAGTCAATATGAGCTGTTGTTGTGTGGTAAATATCCGTCGGAAAAGGGTCGGACGTAGGCAACTTGAAGTAGAACGTCACTAAATGAGGGAGGGCATCAATTGGGAAAGGAATAGATCTAAAATAGCCAATCAAGGGAAGAACCACGGCAGGACTATAGGGACCAGGGGACTTTGCTTGATTCATTTTTACTTGATTAAAGAAGATACAATGCTATCCTTTTTATAAGGATGACTTGACCCCTCAGAAATAATTTGTAACTTAAAGAAAACTAACCGAAGATAAACATCCAAACTAACCAAATCAATCTAATCCCTAACAAAGGGAACTAACCACTAGGGAACAGTACCCACGGAGAACAGTACACGCGGTGCTGCAGTACCGCTCATGCCAGTTGCAATCAGAATTTTAACAAAGTAGACATGAAACTAAAAATACCAATTGGAAATTTACAAATTATGTCATCCACCATGAGAAACTAGAAACAATTGGACCATACTAGGAGAACCTAGGTGTTAATACACTGGGAGTAAGCAATAATCTGAGTAAAAAATGGAAATAAGCACACAAACAATAAAATGACTACTACATGCACACAGGAGACATTTAAGGATAGGAACATCAGCACAAAGAAGGTTGGCATGCCTGCAGTGCTAGCTAATTCTATAGCACCGCAGAAGTAGTTTGAACTGACCTTTCTGTATTTTTTCCTCTGTTCTTCAGAAAGCTCTATTTCATCAACGCCTTTTATGTCATCAACAGCACCCTCAACTTGAGCTATCTCCTCCACCTGTAAAATAATAATAATAATAATAATAATAATAATAATAATAATAATAATAATAATAATAATAATAATAATAATAATAATAATAATAATAATAATAATAATAATAATAGGAACTTTAATGGAACTATTTCATGAGAAAACAGATAAGAAAGGTGGAAAATTGATGAACAGGCTTCAAAGAAAGTATCAGCATAATGAGAAATGGCATGCTGGGCCAGTTATTCAAAATTATAATAAAGATGTGATTCAAAAACAACCTAAAGTTATCTCATTATTAATATTGACAAAAATAATAATAATGTCACACTAACTTCCACAGTATAGACTCGTGGAACTTATACTAACCTTTAACAACAATATGGCCAATGCATGATCATTTTTATGACATAAATTGTGTAATGATCCTAAATATTATTGAAACAGCAAAGTGATCGATATTCAATACATTAAAATATATGCTTTCTAAAACAACCTCAATATATACTATTAGAATTAATAGTATTAGCCTAGAATACCTCCTCTAATTGAGGACTGTAATCTCCTATAATTGTGCCTATTGGCCTACTAATAGAATGTCACCCCTGCCTTTGGCTGTGTGGTGTTTGCTTCCATCTTTCTACATGGTATCAGATTTTTCTTCCTTCCTGAGCACCTTCCGCTGCCCCTCCTCTGTTTCGGGTTAGGGTTAGGGTTTCCCCCGCCTGCGCCGCCCCTGCCCCTGCGCCGCCCCTACCCCTGCGCCGCCCCCGAGTAAACCCACCCGCCGCCGCTATCTAGCGGCCGCACCTCCTCTGTTTTTCCAATCCGCCGCCTGCGCCGCCCCTGCCCCTGCGCCGCTCCTGCCATGTCGCCCGCCCCTCAAGATGCGGACGCTGCCGCCACCACCGCTGCAGCCGCCGCCGCCATAGACACCGCAGCAATTGTCTCTGGCGGCAGCGTCTCCGGATTGCATGCCGCGCCGCCGATTGTCCTCAACCCCTTCTACACGGTCACCGTCAAGGCTCACGTGCCGACCACTCTCGACATGAAGACGGTGAACTACTCCCGCTGGTCCAAGTTCTTCCAGACCATGTGTGCCAAGTTCGGTCTTCTCTCCCACATCGACGGCTCCGACCTGGCGCACCCGGACGATCCCGCCTGGGCTCTCGCCGACTCCACCGTCCTCAGCTGGCTTTACGGTTTCTTCACCGAAGACGTCCTCAATTCCGCGATGGCTGACGACGAGACCGCGCGCGATCTGTGGGTCGCGATCTAGGGACTCTTCCGCGACAACAAGGAGTCTCGCGCCGTCTTCCTCAGCAGCCAATTCCATTCTCTGATGCAAGGCGACCAGTCCATCGCCGACGGCGACCAGCGCGTCAAGAACCTCACCGATGCCCTCCGCGATGTCGGCCACCCCGTCTCCGACTCCCAGCTCGTTCTCAACTTGCTGCGTGGACTCAATCCGCGTTACTCCAACACCGTCGACGACATTGCCAACTCGTCGCCGTTCCCCTCCTTCGCCACGGCACGTTCTATGCTTGCCCTCAAGGAGACTCGCCTCACCAACGAGGCGAAGATCGCCACCGAGACGGCCCTTCTTGCCACCGGTGGTTCCTCGGCTTGCAGCCCGTCCGGCTGCCGCTCCACCAGGACATCCACGCCTTCGGCCGGCTCCTCTTCCAACACCGGCAAGCGCGACGGTCGCGGCGGGCGCAACCGCCGCGGCAAACAGAACAACGGTGGCGCCCATCAGCAGCACCATGGTGGCTTCCAGGGCAGGCGCATGCCACCTCCAGCAGGGCCTTGGTTCTGCATCAACCCGTGGTCGCCTCCTGGTGCTGGTCAGTGGCCTTCCCATGGCGGTCAGTGGCGCCCTTCCCCTGCCCCCAGCCTCCTGGGTGCTCCGCCTCAGGCACACACCGCCTTCGCATCAGCTCCGCCTTCACCCACATGGGACCAGCAGGGCCTCATCACCGCGCTGAACCAGATGGTTGTCCAAGGGCATGGCGGCTGGATCATGAACAGTGGCGCCACATCTCACATGGCGTCCAATGACGGTATACTCATTTCCTCCAACCCTCCCCCTAACACGTCCGTCACTGTTGGCAATGGTTCTCGCCTCTCTATAACCTCTAGCGGCCACACCTCTCTTCATACACCCACCACTAAATTTCTCCTTAATGATGTCCTTGTTATTCCTCATATAGTTCATAACCTTCTTTCCGTTAGAAAGTTCACTCGTGACAATCACTGTTCCATCGAGTTTGACGCTCTCGGTTTTTTCGTTAAGGATCCTCTGACGCAACAACTGATGCTTCGCTGCAATAGTGAGGGCGACCTCTACACCATTTGTGATACCAACCCTCCTGTCACCGCCAACGCTCACCTCGCCGTCTCCTCCCAGTTATGGCACCAGCGTCTTGGACATCCCGGCGTCGCCTCCCTCAATGCTTTGAATAAACATTCGTTTATTCCTTTTAATAACGTAGCTTGCTCGTTGTGCCAGTCTTGTCAACTTGGCAAACATGCACGCCTTCCTTTTGCTACATCCAGTTCGCGCACTTCTGCGCCTTTTGAGCTCATACATTGTGACGTGTGTCGTGTGGACTTCCCCTATTGCTAGCATTTCTGGATCGCTATACTATTTGGTTATCGTAGATGATTTCACTCACTTTTGCTGGACCTTTCCACTTCAAAAGAAGTCTGATGTTCACCAACACATAGTAGACCTCGCCGCCTACGCTAGCACACAGTTCGGCCTTTTCTCAAGTCGGTTCAGGCTGACAATGGCCGCGAGTTTGTGAACCACGCCAACACATCCTTCTTTGCTTCTCGGGGCATCACTTTACGCCTATCTTGCCCCTACACTTCTCCGCAGAACGGTAAGGTCGAGCGGATGATTCGCACAATAAACAATGTGGTCCGCACGCTTCTTTTACACACTCATATGCCCCCCCAAATTTTGGGCTGAGGCTCTAGCTACTGCCACCTATCTCCTCAACCGATGCCCCTCCTCTACCATCGGCGGCGCCATTCCCTACACTCTTCTCCACCACAAGCCCCCACAGTACAGTCACCTCCGGGTTTTCGGTTGTCTTTGCTTTCCCAACCTATCCGCCACTGCTGCCCACAAACTTGCTCCTCGCTCCGCGGCATGTGTTTCTTGGTTATCCTCCTCAGCACAAAGGGTACCGCTGTCTTAACCTTGCCACCAACCGAGTCATCATCTCTCGTCATGTTGTTTTTTATGAGAGCTCTTTTCCGTTTGCCAGCCGTGATATTTTGCCCGGATCTTCTTCTGTCACTGATACCGACTTGGAGTTCCTAGTCAATGATCTCGCTGTGTCGCAGCTCCGCACTGCTGCCATGGCACCCCTGCAGGTTCCTTCAGCGATAGCTCCACCCTTCGGTGTGGAGCGGTCGCTGCCCTCCTCGCCGTTGGTGCCCCCCAACGTCGCTGGAGCTCCTGCCGCACCACTCCACCTGCCTGTGCATCTAGTCTACACCAGACGGCCACATGCGGCAGCACCATCAGCCGGGACGGCTCCTCCAGCGATAGCTCCACCCTCCGGTATCGAGCGGTCGCTGCCCTCCCCACAGTCGATGCCCCCCGGTGCCACTGGAACTACTGCTACACCGCTACGCCAGCCTGTGCATCTGGTATACACCAGACGGCCACATGCGGCAGCACCATCAGCCGGGCCACCTGCTGTCCCAACTTCTGCACCAACGACCATGTCTGTCTCGGCTCCATCATCCCACCGGATGGTGACGCGGTCTCGGGCCGCTACTGACCCCTCCATGGAGTTCTACTCCCTAACGGCTCAGCATACCACGGCGTCTCCTGTTCCAGCTAACCCTCGCAGATCCAAATTGGCGCGCTGCGATGGAAGACGAGTACAAAGCTCTCATGGACAACACCTGGCACCTTGTCCCTCGCCCGCCAGGCGCCAATATTGTCTCCAACAAATGGGTCTTCAAGCACAAGTTCCACTCCGACGGCAAACTGGCTCGCTATAAAGCGCGTTGGGTAGTTCGCGGCTTCTCCCAACAGCACGGCGTCGACTATGACAAGACCTTCAGCCCAGTGGTCAAGCCGGCGACCATCCGTATTGTTCTCTCCATCGCCACTTCCCGCTCCTGGCCGATTCATCAACTTGACGTCAAGAATGCTTTCCTCCACGGCTCGCTTGACGAGACGGTTTACTGCCAGCAGCCGCCCGGCTTTGTGGATCCAGCTCATCCTAACCATGTGTGTCTTCTTCAGAAATCACTCTATGGTTTGAAGTAGGCTCCCCGGGCGTGGTACCAGCGGTTTGCTACTTACATTCGTCGGCTCGGCTTCGTCAAATCCTCCTCCGACACGTCCCTGTTCATCCTTCATCAGGGGACTGACATGGCTTATCTACTGCTGTACGTTGACGACATCGTCCTCACCGTTTCCTCTACAGCACTTCTCCAGCACATCACTGTTGAATAATTCTTGTCCCTTTAGGTTTCTCATTTTAGTTGATTAGCTTCCTGTTTTGTTTTTTGGTAGACTAGCTGATTTTCCGCTGGATGTTTTGGAAACAAACATTGCGTGCATGTTGGCTGTCAATTTGTAATCGTCTTCTATATAAGTTAATGAAATCAGAGAAAACGCTGCCTTGCTGGTTTTTGGGTTGCAGCACAAAACAGTACCGAGTCTCTCTGTTCATCCAAGTTGGGTTCGCGTGAGTTTTTCCTGTGTGTGCAGATTTCTGGGTTCACCGGCGACGTGGGCAACGTCGTTACTCCGGTGATCTCTGACAAGTGGTATCAGAGCTTCGTTGCGGGCTGGGGCTCGATCGCGGCGAAGGACCGCCGTTGGAATTGAGTACGCGCAATTTGAATCTGCACTGATGACGGAGCCGGTGTCGCCGCCACCGACGGTCGGTGAGAAAGGCGACGGGACGAGCGGCACCAAGGACGGCGCCGTGATCCAGCGGGTAGTTCGTGAGGTGGCCGGCGGGACTAGCTACCCCGTCCTCACCAAGACCAACTACACCAACTGGGCGCGTCTTATGAAGGTGAAGCTCAAGGCCCGGGGGCTCTGGAGAGCCATCGACAAGGGCGACGTCGATCTCCAGGAGGACATGATGGCGCTCGACGCTCTATGCAGCGCCGTCCCACCGGAGATGGCGATCGCAATCGCCGACAAGGACACATCGAAGGAAGCATGGGATGCTATCGCCACCATGCGCATCGGCGATGACCGTGTGAAGAAGAACACCGCCCAGCAGCTGCGGCGGGAATTCGACCTGGCGACTTTCAAGAATGGCGAGACCGTGGAAGACTATGCGCTTCGTCTGAGCGGCATGGTGGCCACTCTAGCGACGCTCGGCGAGGTTGTGGAGGAGTCCAAGGTGGTGGAGAAAATGCTCCGCAGCGTGCCGCCGCAGTTCAAGCAGATTGTGCTGGCGATCCGGACGCTACTCGACACATCCACGCTCACTGTCGCCGACCTGACGGGGCGACTGAAGGCCGCCGAAGAATCCTTCGAGTCGCCGGTGACGATACAACACGACGGCAAGTTGTATCTGACGGAAGAAGAATGGGACGCGCGGCGAAAGCGGCGAGAGGAGGAGAACCAGAGTAGCGGCAGCGCTAGCGGGAACTCTGCACGTCGCGGGAACAGGCGCTGGCGTGGCCAAGAGCGTGGGAGTGACGGCGGATCGTCGTCGTTGTCTGGGCAGGCGACCAACTCCGGCAAGCGCAACAAGGATCAGTGCCGAAAATGTGGCAAAATGGGCCATTGGGCCCACGACTGTCGCTCCAAACCTAAAAAGGAGCAGGCCCACGTTGTAAAAGAGGAGGCACTGATGTTGGTCAGATCAACCTCACTCACACGCCTCACCCCGTCTCCACTGCAGGCGATACTCCCGACGCCGCCGCCGCCATCCCCGATATGCCTCTCCCCGCCTCCGGCGCAGCCAAGATCCGCCCTGCCGCCGTCACGGGAGTCATCTCCTCTGCGCCCGGGCTCCCCATCACCACGCGCGGCGGCTCCGAGCGCGCATCCTGGCACGCCGTCACGGGTGGAGGCGGCGGCCCCGAGCGCGAATCCTAGCGCGCCGTCGCGGGTGGAGCCAGTGGTCCCGAGCGCGCGCTCTGGCGAGTCATCGCAGGCGCAGGCGCAAGCGGCCATCGGGGGGAGTTCGAGGACGCGGAAGAAATCCGGCGCTCCACTGTAGCTGCGGGAGGAGAAGGTCTTCGTCCACCTCGACGCGGAGGAAACGCGGAGCGCCAAGTCGTGGATCCTCGACACCGGGGCCACGAATCACATGTCAGGGTCCCGGGCGGCGTTCGCGGATCTGGACACGGCAGTGTGTGGGACGGTGCGGTTCGGCGACGGAGGAGTGGCGCGGATCGAGGGTTGTGGAACGGTGCTGTTCAAGCTCAAGAATGGCGACCACCGCTCCTTCACAGGCGTCTACTTCATTCCCCAGCTCACGGCCAACATAGTGAGTGTTGGGCAACTCGACGAAGCCAGATACAGCGTCAACATCAGCTCCGGGGTGATGCGGATCCATGAGCCTGAAGGACGGCTGCTGGCCAAAATCGCACGGGCGGGGAACCGGCTGTACGTGCTCGAAGTCAATCTTGCACGGCCGGTGTGCCTTGCTGCGCGTGGCGAGGAAAGTGCCTGGCGGTGGCACGCCAGGCTCAGCCACATCAACATGGCGGCACTCCGCAAGATGGCGAGGGAGGAGATGGTCCGTGGCCTGCCTTCGATCGAGCCGGTGGACCAGCTGTGCGAGGCATGCCTCGCCGGCAAACAGAAGAGGACTCCCTTCCCGGACCAGTCACAGTGGCGTGCGGAGCGCTCGCTTGAACTGGTCCATGGAGATCTTTGCGGACCAGTGACACCGGCGACACCGAGCGGGAACGTCTACTTCTTGCTGCTAGTCGACGACCGAAGCCGCTACATGTGGGTGACCCTGCTGCCGTCTAAGGATCGTGCGGCGGCGGCCATCAAAAATTTCCAGGCGCATGCGGAAGCTGAGTCTGGATGCAAGCTGAGGGCACTCCGCACGAACAGAGGCGGGGAGTTCACCGCTAAGGAGTTCATGGAGTATTGCGCAGCTAAGGGTGTTCGGCGACAACTGACAGCTCCGTATTCCCCGCAGCAGAACGGAGTCGTCGAGCGCCGGAACGGGATGGTAGTCGGAACCGCCCGCAGCCTGCTCAAGGCGAAGGGACTGCCGGGCTGGTTCTGGGGAGAAGCAGTGAATACCGCCGTGTATTTACTGAACAGAACACCAACAAAGAGCGTGGATGGAGTGACACCGTTTGAGGCGTGGTACGGGAAGAAGCCGGCTGTCCATCACCTGCGGACATTCGGATGCCTTGTCTACGTCAAGAATACAGTCCCCCATCTGAAGAAACTGGACGACCGAGGACGGAAGATGATCTTCGTCGGCTATGAGCGGGGTTCAAAGGCGTACCGTGCGTATGATCCAATCGCGAAGCGTGTGCACGTGACGCGGGATGTGATCTTCGACGAGGCAGGCCAGTGGGACTGGTCAAATAGCAAGGAGCAAGGTGTTGATGCAAAAAGCTGCGACGACATCTTCACTGTCAAGTACAGGGTCGTGGAGGAGCATGGTGAGTCACTGGACATGCCCACAGCCTCCCCTGCTTCACCAGCGACCCCTCCAGCAGCACTCCCTGTGTCGCCCCCGACCACACCCATGACAGGGGGTGTTGCGACGCCAGAGATCCAATTCGCCTCACCACCGACGGAACTGGGGGACCTGCTGGACGCTGACTACGACGACGAAGAGCCGCTGCGTTTTCGGACTTTGGAGAACGTCATCGGCCCTGCAACTCCACCTGGGCACGCGGTGCGTGATCTGGGAGATGGTCAGCTCTTCACAGTGAGTGCTCACTGTGCGGAGGAGCCTACATCCTTTGCTCAGGCGGAGAGGGACCCAAGCTGGCGTCGGGCGATGGAGGAGGAGCTGCAGGCGATTGAGGAGAACCGCACTTGGACACTCACTGAGCTCCCACCTGGCCGGCGTGCCATTGGACTCAAATGGGTGTACAAAGTCAAGAAGGACGAGCACGGCGTAGTGGTGAGACACAAGGCTCGGCTCGTCGTCAAGGGATACGCGCAGCGCCAAGGCGTCGACTACGACGAGGTGTTTGCCCTAGTAGCTCGCATGGAGGCGGTGCGGCTACTACTGGCGCTGGCAGCACATGAAGGGTGGGAGGTCCACCACATGGACGTCAAGACGGCGTACTTGAATGGGGACCTCCAGGAGGAGGTGTTCGTGCAGCAAGCACCGGGATTTGCTCAACCCGGTCATGAACATAAGGTATACAAGCTACATAAAGCTCTGTATGGCTTGCATCAAGCCCCTCGTGCTTGGAATCAAAAATTGGATGAAAAACTAGGTGTTTTGGGATTCAAGAGAAGTCCATCTGAACATGCAATCTACTGCAGAGGTACTGGAACTGAGAGGCTTGTGGTGGGCGTCTATGTAGATGATTTAGTAATCACAGGAACCACCAGCAGTAGCATCAAGAAGTTCAAGGTACAAATGGCAGAGTTTTTCAAGATGAGTGACCTTGGGTTACTTTCTTATTATCTGGGTATTGAAGTGAAGCAAAATTCAGAGGGGACTACTCTGTCTCAAGGGAGCTATGCAAGGAAAATCCTAGAGAAAGTGGGTATGTTGGACTGCAATCCCTGTCAAGTGCCTATGCAAGCAAAATTGAAGCTGAGCAAAGAAAGCAGCAGTCCAGGTGTAGATGCAACTGAGTACAGGAGCTTAGTTGGGAGCCTAAGATATTTGGTAAATACCCGACCTGATTTGGCCTTCTCAGTTGGGTATGTAAGTAGATTCATGGAAGCACCTCATGAGGAACATCTTGCAGCTGTGAAACACATTTTGAGATACATAGCTGGGACAAGTGATTGGGGTCTCTTCTATTCAAGAAAGAAAGGTGTGAAGGCAGAATTACTGGGCTTCAGTGATAGTGATCTGGCTGGAGACTTGGACAGCAGGAAGAGCACTTCTGGAGTAGTATTCTTTCTTGAAGACAGTCCAATCAGTTGGCAGTCCACAAAGCAGAAAGTTGTAGCATTATCAAGTTGAGAAGCTGAGTATATTGCTGCTGCTACTGCTGCCTGTCAGGCTGTTTGGCTAGCTCGGCTGCTAGCTGAAATCTTGGATTCAGCTGTAAGCAAGCCGGTACTCAGGGTGGACAACAAGTCCACCATTTCATTGATCAAAAATCTTGTACATCATGACCGGAGTAAACATATAGACACAAGATTTCATCTCATCCGGGAGTATGTACACAATGGGCAGATTGAGGTGAAGTTCATTAGAACGGATGAGCAACTTGGAGATGTTCTCACAAAGCCACTTTGCAAGAGCAAGTTCCAGGAGCTCTGTGCCAAGATCGGCCTTCAACTCTGTAAGTAGTAGAGGTGCACAAGAATTAGGAGGAGATTTGTTGAATAATTCTTGTCCCTTTAGGTTTCTCATTTTAGTTGATTAGCTTCCTGTTTTGTTTTTTGGTAGACTAGCTGATTTTCCGCTGGATGTTTTGGAAACAAACATTGCGTGCATGTTGGCTGTCAATTTGTAATCGTCTTCTATATAAGTTAATGAAATCAGAGAAAACGCTGCCTTGCTGGTTTTTGGGTTGCAACACAAAACAGTACCGAGTCTCTCTGTTCATCCAAGTTGGGTTCGCGTGAGTTTTTCCTGTGTGTGCAGATTTCTGGGTTCACCGGCGACGTGGGCAACGTCGTTACTCCGGTGATCTCTGACAATCACCAGTCAGCTTCGCTCAGAGTTCGCCATGACCGATCTCGGTGCACTACACTTCTTCCTCGGCATCTCTGTCACGCGCTCTTCGACGGCCTGTTCTTGTCCCAACGCAAGTACGCCATGGATCTTCTACGACGCACTGGCATGACTGAGTGTCATCCAACTGCTACGCTCACCCGTCCTGACTTGGTGTATGCTGTCCAACAGGTGTGCCTATTTATGCATGATCCGCGGGAACCCCATCTCGCGTTGATCAAACGCATCTTACGGTACGTCAAGGGGACTCTCGATGCTGGTCTTCACATCAGTCTCTCACAGGTGACGTCTATCACTGCCTACTCCAACGCCGACTGGGCCGGCTGTCCAGACTCTCGGCGCTCCACGTCTAGCTACTGCGTTTATCTCGGTGACAACTTGGTGTCTTGGTCCTCCAAACGCCAGACTACGGTGTCCCGCTCGAGTGCAGAGGCCGAGTACCGTGCCATTGCTCATGCCGTCGCTGAGTGTTGTTGGCTGCGGCATCTTCTTCAGGAGCTTCATGTTTCCCCGGTTTCGGCCACCGTGGTGTACTGTGACAACGTCAGCGCCATATACATGTCCACCAATCCAATGCAACATCGGCGGACGAAGCACATTGAGATCGACACTCACTTTGTCCGCGAAAAGGTCTCTCTTGGTGAGGTCTGTGTCCTACATGTGCCATCCTCCCACCAGTTCGCGGACATCATGACTAAGGGTCTTCCGACTCAGCTTTTCCAGGAGTTTCGGTCCAGTCTTTGCATCCGGGCTCCTCCCGCTGCGACTGCGGGCGGGTATTAGAATTAATAGTATTAGCCTAGAATACCTCCTCTAATTGAGGATTGTAATCTCCTGTAATTGTGCCTATTAGCCTACTAATAGAACGCCACCCCTGCCTTTGGCTGTGTGGTGTTTGCTTCCATCTTTCTACATATACAACTCCATCTGGTGACATGAATGTTGATCACAAGAGAAAAGTTGTTGTCAGAACTCAGGATGCAATGATGCATAAATTCATGAAACTCACACTAGATCAAGCCAATAGAAGCATTGCCAATCTGGCAATCTGTAAAAGAAAAAAGTATGTCATCTCGAATTAATGTAATCCAATTGTCCAACATGCACAGTAACACATAATTCTTGGATGTTTTCAGCTTTGTAAGACCTCGCAGCTGAGGGACTTAGTTGTATTGGTACTTAAAACACATACAAATCAGAAACACGAGATAGTGATATAGTATTTGGGTTCTTAAGTAATTCACATATTTGCATACACTCAATGTTTGTGCCTTTGTGGCCTGCCTCAAAGCCTTAAATAAAACTCCTTTGGTCCTTGGTGACTCTAATTAAACCCTAGTTTCGTTTGCCACAGGCAAAGCTAAAGAAACATGCTACTTTTATTTCAAACTCTGTAAACTTTGACCAACAATTGGTGCAAGAATACTTGGATTTAGTAACATAAAATGGTACAAGATTTATATTTAAAAGCAATGTTCAAAGCTTAGTCTCAGAGACTAGCATAGCAAACAGGGCCTTATATTTTGAAATGGAGGGAGTAATAAAAGGCAAGAACCAAGGAAAGAAGCTCACTCCCTCCTTTTCACATGTCATTGTTGACTCTTCACATTGCCCAAGATAAAATTGCAACCATTGATATTTATTATACTCCATCCAGTCTGAATATTTGTCATGTTAGCTCCATGCACACAGAATAAGGAGTTAAAACTTTAGTTTTTTACATAGCTTTTTTTGAGCAGAAAATACAGCAGGGGAGGCCCCCACTGTAAAATATATTAAAAAAAGGAAAATAAAACTGAACAGAAGGACCACAAAGAAACACCAGGGAGCAACCCGAGGAGGGTTACAAGACGTAGACTAGACTAGAGCATCTATACAAGCTAGGAAGACAGGGCGTTTTTCCTCACTAAATCTGTGAGCCTGAAGACTAGCCTCTTTACAGAAGGAACTTTTCCAAGAAACAAAGGACGGGCGACCTCTATCAAAGATGAAATTGTTTCTTTGCTTCCAAATTTGCCAGGCAGCTATGGTGAATATCTCCATAAAGAAGGGGCTTTGAAATTGGAGCTTAGCATGGAGCATCATTTGAAAGAAGTCTTTCGTGAAATCCCAACTAACACCAAGATGTTGCCAACAAACTTGACTGAAAGGGCATATGAAGAACAAATGAAACGCGGACTCCTCAATGCTGCCGTTGCAGAGGACACAATTGTAATTGTTTCCTTGAAGCTTTTGTTTTTTCCTTCTTAGAATATTTCTTGTGTTAAGTCTGTCCATAAGAAGGAGCCAAGTGAAGACCCGAAGTTTATTACAGCATTTGGAGTTCCAAATCCAGAGAAAAGGTGCAGGAGGTTGTATGTTTTTATAGGGCAGATTATAGCACTTAGAGGAGGAGTAGTTCTTGCTTCCCCAAATGTATTCCCAGGAGTCTTTTGAGTTTGAATCAACCTGTAAGTCTTGGATGAGGTCTTGTAAACTTTGAAATTCTTGAAAGGCTTGTTCTGATAAAGGCAGATGAAATTGGGCTTCAAGAGTGTTATTTGATAGGAAACTGGCTACAGAAATGTTCTTGTTTTTGGCTAAGGAAAAAAAGCCTTGGATACTTAGACTCCAAAATGTTGTTGTTCCAAAGGTCAGACCAGAAAAGCACTGAAGAGCCATCCCCAATATTGCATTTAGCAATTGCTCTAAAAAATTCACATAATTTTAGAACATCTCTCCACCAAAAAGAACCCTTATCAGCAGAAGCACGAGGAACCTGACCAAGAGGATAGTATGCATTCCAAATCAAATTCACCCAAGGAATATCTTTTTTGTTATAGAATTTATCTAGGTGTTTCAAAAGAAGGGCCCTATTTTGGCTTCTGAGATTGATGGTTCCCAGCCCTCCTTTTCTTTTTGGCTTTGTACAATTCTTCCAAACAACCAGTGGTTTCATCTTAGCATTAGAATCAGAACCCCTCCAGAGACAATGACGTCTAGCTCTATCAATGTATTCAATGACTGCAACAGGAACTTCCAAAGTGCACATAGCATAGGTAGGTAAGGAGGAAAGGACAGAATTAACAATCTGAAGTCTCCCAGCATGAGTAAGGAGATTTGAAGTTGCAGTGAGCTTCCTCTCAATTTTACTCATAATAGAACCATAATGCTCAACCCGAGGTTTTGTAGTTCCCAATGGCAAACCAAGATAGGTGAAGGGTAAAGATTCAAGTTTGCATCCAAAAACACCAGCAAGAATCTGAGCTCTGTCAAGGGAGAGGTTCAAGGGAACAAGGCAAGATTTTTTGTAGTTGACTCTTAGCCCTGTGGATTGAGAAAAGGATTCCAGCAGGCCTTTCAGGGTGAAATTCCTTTTGTGAAGCTCTCATGATAAGAATTGTGTCATCGGCATATTGAACAATGGGAAATTGATCCAACTCATAAGAAGGGATAGGCAAATCAAAAAGGCCCTGATGATAGGCCTTGTTGACAATGCATTGAAGCAGGTCAGCAGCAAGCACAAAGAGAAGAGGTGACAAAGGGTCACCCTGTCTAACCCCACGACGACAATGGAAGTGTTTACCAGGCACACCATTTAAAAGGATTGAAGATGAAACAGAAGCAAGAATCCTCTCCACCCAATCAATCCAGGTTTCAGAAAACCCCAAGCTTCTCATCATTAGCAAAATTGCACTATGTTCAATTGTATCAAAGGCTTTTGTAAAGTCTAGTTTCAGAATGATAAGCTCTCTCTTGGAGTGTTGACACTGATAGATGTATTCATAAGCCCATGCTAAACAGTCTTGTATCATTCTGCTTTTAATGAAGCCATATTGATTGATGTGAATCAGGGGAATGATTTTAGCTTGAAGCCGATTGGCCAGAAGCTTTGTAATGATTTTAAAGACACCATTAAGAAGAGAGATGGGTCTGAAGTCATTAACACTTGTGGGATTGTGCACCTTGGGGATCAAAGTGATGTATGAGCTGTTGATGGCTTCAAGGTTCAAGGATCCATTAAAGAAATCTGCACATAAGGTATAGATATCTTCCTTAATAATGTCCCAGCATTTTTTCAGAAAAAGACCATTAAAGCCATCAGGACCAGGAGCTTTATCCAAGGGCATGTGCTTGATGACTTCATCAATGTCAAAAGTGGAGAAGGGCTTGCCCCTACTAAATGTTGCCTTGAAACCAAAAACGGGGTCTATTTGCAAACCAAAACCAACTTCCAAAGAAGTCATCTATTTTGGACTGCAGGGAGTAGTATGTTACTGAAAACTATGAAGGTGTAAAATTATGAAAGTACTTTTGACAATAAAGCTCCTAATATTACTTTCATGAGACCAATCTAGACACCTTTTGAACATATTAGCGCTAAAAGTTGGCAACGTGTGAGAGCATGCATAACATAGTCATACATTGTTAAACAAAAGGAATACTGATACTGGGCAACACAATCGGTCACCTATGTGTTGTGCATACAAGGGTTTGCATCCACACCATATTCGTGAGTCATGACAAACATACAAGGTATATGTTATTTGTCTTAGTCTTCTCCAACTCATTACATCATTTGACCTGAAGTTGCACTAACCAGCACTAAAGAAATATAATCAAATTGCATGTTTCCAATAAACTAAAATTGTGATCAATATCTCTATCTCTATCTTCTCTACTAATATAAAAGGGGAGTACTCCGTTCACCGCCTCCCCCTTTCTCCTCCCTACCGCAGCACACTCCCGCATCTCCTCTTGACATACGCTAACATGTGGGCCCATGTCGTCTTTTCCATGCACTACACTAGCACCCTCTGAAGCACGGACACGTCCCTTTTGTGTCGTATCCGTGTCCAACACCGTGTCTGACACGGATACGACACGGACACGTCGCGGACACGTGCCGGCGGCGTGTTGGCTGATTTAAAAATAAATTTAAATTATCATAAATTCCGACACGTGTCGGACACGGCGTGGCCATGAGTCCGACACAGCCCAGGACAGCCCACCAAGCGCCGGTAACCCTATGTCCCATGTAGCCCGAATCAGTGGAACCCTATTGCATCGCTCTCCTCGGCTCCCACAGGTCCTCGCGCCAATGCTTCCCGCAAGTCGCCCCTCGTGCCAGCGCCTCCCGCAGGTCGCCCCTCACACCGACGCCTCTCGTAGCTCCTCCCCTCGCGTGGATCCTCCCTTGCGCCGGCATATTCCGCAGCTCCTCCCTCGTGCCGGCGCATCCCACAGCTCCTCCCTCACCATCGGCGCCTCCTGCAGCTCCTTCCTCGCCGTCGGCGCCTCCCGCAGCTCCTCGCCGCCAGCTCCTCCCTTGCGCCGGCATATTCCCGCAGCTCCTCCCTCACCGTCGGCACGTCCCGCAGCTCCTCGGCACGACAATGGAACGGAAGTGTACACCGCCGAGGTCGATGACTGGGACGTGAAGTACACTGGCACGGACAACGAACAAGGAGGCAGAGTACACCAGCTTTGATGAGGTGTACAACGCCGGTGGTGAGGAAGAACTACGAAGCCGGCAGGGTCAAGGAAGGCAGATCCAGGGCACGATCTCAGCAACGGCGGATCCAACAGCACCAACCTCAATCTTGATGATAAGATGCCCCATTTTTAATATTCATTGTATGATTTGAATTACGTCTGATTATATGTATGATTTGAATTACTTTGATGATATGTATCATCTTCGTTTAGAACCCCATTGCAACGCACGGGAATCTTACCTGTATATAACAACAATTTACATTTCCCAAGCACTAGGGAAACGTAAACAAAAATATTTTCAATTCATCTCAATGGGACAATAGACAAGATTAAGAACATACTGGATTTTTAAAAAAAAGGTAGAATGAAATTTCAAGAATTTATTTAATGAACTAATAAAAATGTATTGGTGGCATCACATAATTAGAACAGATCAGTTAAGGTGGCACCTCATCAACTCCTGGAAATTGGAGACCTAAGGCAGCAGCTTCCTGGGGTGTACTGGCCAGATAAACTGACGCCCAGTCACTACTTCCAAAAGTATTTTTGGCACACTCCTTAGATTTAACAAGTTCATTGAATGAACTCCAACTTTTCTCGTGACACTGTACAGAACCATCATCTCCAACAGGAATTTTTCCTGCGAGAAAGCCACTAGCACCTTCCTCCAGCAGCCTCCCATGTTTTCTGATTGAAGCAAGTAAATCAAAGCTCAGAATTGAGAAAGAAAACACAGGAGTAGCCAGATTTTGGCCCCAACATTACCTCCTTACAGGTCTACAGGACTGGAGGTATTCGTCAGCTTTTCTGATTGATTGATTAGCTTCTTCAGGTACTTGAGAACCAGCCCAATGAGTCCTGTTCTTCCATGCTTCAGTTTCACAAACATTTGGAACTTGACTTTCAATTGATTTATAAAGGCTGGGAAGTTCAATGCCAGCAGCATCAAGTTGTTCCTGCATTTAAAATTGCAATTTTATCATTTAGTCTAACGAAATATTTGGGCTTCTTAAAGTAATAGCTTATAGCTCCTACAGATAATTAAAGAAACATATCCTTATGTTTCGATTTAATATGACCAGTGTTGTGGTCTATAATTGGCAGTTGGCACAAAGCCACGAGGCCCATGATGGAACAACTTTTAGGACTAATCACCTTTGTTTCTATGTTTTAGCAAGGTCAAGAAATCCAGATAATCTAATTAAGGGACTATAAAAGTTAAACTTAATCCAGAAATACCATACATGTGAGTAAAATGATCAATATTAAGATAAATAAAAAATAAAATTTAGTCTTCATTTAGATAAATCAATATGGTTCAGTGCATGGTTGTCACGGCATAATTGGTGACCACGGCGACTAAGAGACACCAAGACATGGCGTCGTCCAGGCGAAACATGGCGAGCAGCTGTGCAATCTTTAATCCAGCCCAAAACTGTGAAATATCAACCAGATCCTCCAAAGATCTTATAATCACTTTATTTACAATCGGGTCCTCCTCACTTTATATCTCCCCAGTCCCAACTCCCGAACTCACCTCTCTCTTTCTCTCTCCCGACTCACCTCTCTCTCTCACCCGAACTCACCGACGTCGTGCCATGCCTCCTCCCCCGCAGCGCCCGCCCGCCCGCCCGACACCGCCTCCCCTCCTCCCTCCCCTCCCGGTGCCTTCTCGTCTCCAACCACCCGCTCAATGCCGCCTCCCCTCCCCAGCGCCTCTTGTCCCCGGCGCGCTTCTCCACACCGCCACCGCCCGCCCCATCTCCATCGAATCCACCCGCCTTTGTGCATACCGCCACCGCAACCCATCATCCCCGCCCATCTCCCCACTAAATCCAACCACCAATGGCCATAATCCAACCAGATCCGGCCGTTCCCGCTGGCCAAAGCCAAGGAAGATGAGGGCAGCCACGGCGAAGCTCCATGGCGTCCCCGTAGACCGCCACAACGCCTAGACGACGACTTGACGACGCCGTAACAACCATGGTTCAGTGTAAAAATGTTCCTAAGCATTTATAAGGCACGAACATTTAGTACATGCATCTGACACACCACATGGAGATGTCAGCAAGCATCAATGAAACACTGACATATGATGATCACTTGTTAATGGGCAAAAAAATTCCCCTTTCAAGTAAAAGCATACCAACAAAACAGCACTGCGAATCTCCAAATCATCAAGTTCAGTTTCCCATTCCTTCTTGAATTGCTCCATCTCAGTTGACACAGCTAACTCTAACTATTTAAAGTAAATAAAGATATCAGTGCATACTGCATAGAGAGATTAACAGTTAACAAATTATAAATTATGAAATAAAAATATAGACATATTTACACACCGCGTCTCCTTGGAGCCTCTCAGATAACTCCAATCTTACTTCAGCTTCAATTTTTTCCAGTGACTCCTTTTCAAGTGATTCTTGTGCTTGAGCTGCCTAAGCATTACCAAAGAACACAAAGAATGAAATGAAACATGTTAAGGAAAACAAAGGTATACATAAACAGCAGAGGTAATAAAGGTTACTTTGCTCTCAACATCAAGGAATTCAGCAACTAATTCTTCGACGACTTCCTCAGTTAGAGGTACCTGTTAGCAAATCAATTTTGAGAGGACTGATAACAAAAAAAAAAGAACAGATGAAACTCATATTTGAATCAAGCCATAAATCTCTACTAACTATTAGTCCACACAACAAAATTTCAGACTGTTGAGCAGAACATGATATAATGCAGAACAGATGCAAGCAAGTTAAGTTGCACCCGTCTATGTTTCAATCTATTCAATCAATCAATTGCTTAAAGTGGGTTGATAGAAAAGAGAAAGCAAACTATCATAATAAATGTACTACATTAAAAAAGCAATCATAGAAATGTATGATATGCTAACATTGACAGGTAGTCTGTCTGGCCAACATAAAAGTGGTGCAACAATAAGGGGAATAAGAATAGAGAGAAAACTATATCAAGCAAACAATAGAACAAGACCAAATGATGGTCATCAACAAGAGGTGTCAAGAGTTCCTTATCAAGTTCCTTATCTCATAATTCAACATGGTAAAACTTAAGTGGGCCACCCATAGATATTGAAATAGCTAATTAGATGTACGCACCTCAATGTCTTCCTCCTCAGCATCAGACTCTGAAGCTCGTTCCTTGTCTGATTCCCGAAGAAAGAATTCATACGAGTCACTATCTGAATCATCATCGGTAGCGGATGCTTCTTCATGAACACCATTATCCATTGTTCCACACTCATGCTCCTTGTGATCCTCAAAGAGACCATCTCTTATGTTAGTTTCTACTCCAACTTTATTTTCATCCCTTTCAGATTCAATAGTAACAATATCATCTTCTCCTGGCTGTCCATTTGGGTGAATAGATTCCGTTTTATTGAACTCATCAACAGGAAATTTTCCATTCTCGTCCATAGTTAGTGATCACTATCATTTGCTGCTACAGAAACATATGGTACCCTCTTTGCATACATAAATTATTTTTCTGCAGAATACAATGGATGCAAAAATTAAAATTAAGAGAAAAAAGGATGCAAATTTTACACAGATATTTGAGCAGAAAAATAATAGTAAACGGCATGGTTATTACATATATGAGAAGAACAATTAACATAATAGTAGGTTTGATTGAAGGGTGAGTGGACAAGGAGCCTGTTTCTTGCTGCATATAATATACCAGCTCAAAAGGCAAATACTTGTTTACTAGAATAAATTAAAGCCTTTTGTTCACCTTCAATACCAAATTTAAAAGCAGTCTAGAAAAAAGAACGAAAATGTGCTGGGACCAAGGTTGCAATAAATATAAATGATGTCGACACACTGCAGATCAGCATCAAAGTAATAGGGTTTCAACATGTGACTGTCTACACAATGCACATTAGTGTATTTCTCCACACAAGGCAAGACAACCTAACTCGATTAAATTTTGATTTGTCCCAATGCATTGCCCTCGGTCAAACCCCAACCCAACAGAAACAATATTGCTGGACAATATATCTCATATAACGAAGAACTAAAACACAGCAACATCCGGTGAACCTAACACGCCATGTGTTGACCACAACACCGCACAAATGTTTGCATCCAGACCATCGTCGATAGAATGCACACGTAAAACTGAACATTTCAGAGCACCAAACACATCCGACAAGGCGATAGCTAAATCATTTCAACTCGCAGAGTCACACCGAACCCAACCAACCCAAAACTAGAGCAGACACGTCACTAACCCCTAAACAACAACAGCAAGCAAGAAATTCTTCCGTAATGCCCCCAAACCACTTCAGCATTACACAACACACCACCCCCCAGGAACAAGCCGGCGCCGCCGAATCGGAACCCAACTCCACCAAAACTCCTGGAGCACCCAAAAAGCACAACACACAAACCAGACTGATCTAGCGATCCGAGGACCACACCCGGCGACACGGCCACAATTCCACCCGCCACAGGCCGCAGATCACAGCTACGTCAAGGCCGACGGAGAGGGAGAAGCGGAAGTGCGGAACTCCCGAACCGCCCGATCGCGGGACAATTGCTAAAGACGAAGCACGGCAAAAGCACCGAAGCGCACGAGGGAGAAGAGCGGGAGGGGAGGGGGATTACCTCGGAAGCCGCGCGGGCTCTCTCGGCTAGGGTTTTCGCGGCTTTGCCTTGCCCCCAAGCCCTTTGTACGGAGCCGACGAGGCGCTAAGGGGGAGCAGCGGAGGCGGGGCTGGTTGGTTTTTGTTGGGAAAGTGGGGGGCAAGGCGGACAGGGTCATGGGAGTAATGGGGGAAAATGGCCAGAAAGGGGAGGTTTCTTCACTCAACCGCAATTATCCCTTCCAACAACCCACCCGCCCACCCGTCTGCTTTTCCACTCCCTCCGACCAATTTTCCTGTTCTTTCGAAGAGGGATTTGAATTTTGAATCTGCTGTACTTTGGGGATTGTATTGGGCTTAGCGAAAATATTTTTTATTGCGATTGTAACGCAGACGTACATAGATATTTCACCACGCACACATGAGTACGTCTCCATGGTAACGCCTAGAAAGACATAGAGCAGGGATAAATCTCCGACCTCATAAAATTCCTACTAAAAAATACACTCATATGTGCATAAAGGTGGGCACCAAGATTTAACCCCAGTAGCTAGAGTCGTACATTTATGACTCCACCACCCACCAAGAAATTCCCTAATGAAAATTTTTTTTTGTGCCAAACTATTTTGGATGGTAAAGTACCAATAGTACAAACTTCTTTTCGCATAAACTTTTACTCTCTGCCTCCAAACAAAATTGCTCATAAGATATCATTGATGTACGGCCCGATAATAGGCCATGCTATCCACCTTTCAATGAAAATTGGCAAAATTTTCATATGGGAAATCAATGGGTTAAATGTATAGAAACACTCCCTCAATCACTAAGGGTTTGTTCATATTGATTTCTGCTGATAGCTTTTAGCTGTGACTGATAAATAGTAGTGACTAATAGAAGTGATTGATAGAAGCATCTAATTAATAGTAGTACATTAGATAAGAAAACGAAGCAACGAAAGACACTACAACATTCGGACCATCATTCGACTTACAGAATTATGATGCAATAAGATACAAAGTACATTACAATATATGAAAGTGCATATTGTTATGGCTAATAAATAGTACTGGCTGATAAAAGTGACTTACAAAAGCTGAGTCGTTTATATTAGCTTCTGCTTTTGAAAGCAGAAGCCAATATGAACAAACCTTAATATAGGTTGTCTTTATTTTTCATAATCTCCCATGCAAAACTTCAACCATAGTTTTTATAATAATATGGAAGTAAAAAAATAATGAAAATATAGATGAGATGATGGAAGGGGTGAGGTATTTTAAAAAGTTATTGTGGTGATCTACTCAACCACATGACTAAGGAATCGTGTGGAGCAACGAGCGGATGGTCTCTTGTTGGTAAAGTGTACAAACTCTGCAGAGTGAAAACTATTCGAAAAGCTGTGCCCACGGTCAAGGATGGACATGAGAACTTAACTAGATATAGTTCTATTTCAAAAACTTTATGAGTGGAATTAGAAAAGTTGTGGGTAGTGGAAAGCCCTAATTTGTGTTGCCCTGGGTGTCACCCCAGTGATAAGGTAAGCAGTTATAACGCTGAAAGGTTAGCATATAGTGCAGAAACCATGTAACAATGGATGAAATCTGGATTGCTATTATTATTGCATTCTTTCAAACATTGATAAAATCTGTTTTAGTTAAAACTGTTAGATCTCAGGAAATTTGTACGTATCATATTTTTAAAGCAAATTATGGCAAATAAAATAACATGAACCTTCCCTTGATAAGCCATGCATATTATCTATTTGCATCCTGTGTATTGGCTCGCAGAGTACGATGGTTTGTGCTCACCCTTACTCACTTAATTAATCCAGAATCAGGAGTCAAATCGCTACGCTTCAGCAATACACTTGGTCATGATGGTAAAGAAGATAAAGAAGTCAAGAACTAGGTCGCGAATCCCAGTTGGCTGCCTGTGGGCACGTTCTAGGGGTCCCACCTGTGTGCTTCATTTCCGCTGCTACATTTTATTGATTTCAGCCTGATCGGCCCATGTGTAAGTCTAATATTATATTTACGCTTCTACATGATATGTATTTTGATGTTCAGTACTGTATCTGTGAGCACTATCTACTAATCTAGGGAATAGTACGGTGGAATCACAAAGGATTCTGGATTGTAAAATCTGGTTTTGACAGCCTGATAGGATTTGTTGACATGTCCAATGAGTAGGCGTGAATCGGTATGCACCAACACTCTCCGCGCACCGAGAGCTTTCAGCTTAGTGAGGCTGAAGAGTAGGGTCTCGTACTCGGCTGTGGTATTTGTCACCGGGAAGTCGAGGCGCACAGAGTAAAGCAGTCAGTGCCCTCCCGGCATAGTGATGACCGCTCCCAATGGATTTGCTTATTAAATAATTGTATTTTCATCCTTTACAGGAAAATTTCACCCTTTGCTATTCTGGACACTAGAAAAAGGAGTCTTGTATATACTGAGATATCAATGAATTTGACCATGAACATATCCGCTCTGCTGTTTTGAGCTTTGACTTCTACATTCTCCAACTTGAAAGTCAATTCCACCACATAGTTGC
Source organism: Dendrocalamus latiflorus (assembly GCA_017311315.1). Taxonomy (NCBI): domain Eukaryota; kingdom Viridiplantae; phylum Streptophyta; class Magnoliopsida; order Poales; family Poaceae; genus Dendrocalamus; species Dendrocalamus latiflorus. The sequence goes on along the minus strand of CM029677.1, from coordinate 20,185,391 downwards.
CTCAGGTGGTAATTGGATCATCATTCTTGAGCCTCCAACTTCCTGGACTTTCTGTACTTGAGGAAAACTTAGATGCGTGCACTCCCATATTATGTGTACTAGCTGAATACCTGTGCATTGCTATGAATTTTTAAAATTTATCATACTACATGTTTTAAAACTTATGGATGGTAAAAAATTTTAAAATATGCATACAAACATGTTTTAAAAGTTTTTAAATCCGTCAAGTAAGTCGAAAGCCATCGATCACACCTCGTGGTCATAAGTCAAAAAACATCGACCACAACTCGTGGTCGTAGGTCGAGAGCCCTCGAACACACCTCATCATCGTAAGTCCGAAGCCGTCGACCATCACGTGTGATCGTAGGTCAGGAGCGGTCGACCATCACTGGTGGTCGTATGTTGGCAGCGGTCGATGATTGATCGTGGTCCTAAATCGGGAGCCTTCGACAATGGCTCATGGTAGTACATTCGATAACCATCGTTCGTGGTCGTAAGTTGGAACACATCGACCAGCGCTCGTAGTCGTAAGTCGAAAGACATCGACCACACCTCATGGTCGTAAGTTGAAATACATCGACCAGTGCTCATGGTCGTAAGTTAGAAGTCGTCGATCACACCTCGTGGTTGTAAGTTAGAAGCCATCGACTATCGCACGTGATCGTAGATCTGGAGCGGTCAACCATCTCTAGTGGTCATACGTTGGCAGGCCTCCGGTGCACTTGTGCCCTGTCGCCCAACTGTCGGCACCAGCCTACTCGGCCCCGACTTTGACCACGACTTGGACTTCGACCACGACCCTTCGACTTCATTTACGGCCCATCGACTTCGACTGTGGACCGACTTCATCCACGGCCCTTCGACTTTAACCACTGCCCTTTCGACCACGGTTTAGACTTCAACCATGACCCTTTGACTTCGACCACGGCCTGACTTCAACAATAGCCCTTCGACTTCGATCACGGACCGACTTTGTCCACAACCCTTCAACTTCGACCACTGCCCCCTTCGACCACGGCTTAGACTTCGACCATGTCCCTTCGACTTCGACCACGGCTTCAACTTCGAGCATGAATCTTTGACTTCGGCCATGGCACCCTTCAACTATGGCTTCGACTTTGGCCATGGCCCCTCGACCACGGCATTGACTTCAACGACCAGTATGGGAGACCAAAATCATCAGACAACGCGATAGGCTCCGAGCGAAGAGGTAGAAAGGCTCACCGGACGAGCGACCGCTGGGCAGCGGCGGCGGGGGAGAGCCCTGTGGGCGGGCGTAGTAAGAGGAAGCCACCGCCATCGCTGAGTGACCTTCTCTTTGATCCACCAGCCACTGTCGTCGAGCGTCATTCTCTCCGATCCACCGGCTACTGTCGTCGAGCGTCGTGTCGCCGGTTGGAGAGCCAATAGGAGATGGAATTGGTGGCGGCGCCCTAGGAAAAGTTGGGGGACTGCGATCAGATGCTGCCACGCGGGGAAGAAATTTGTGGCGGCACCAAGGAGGAGGAGGCGCGACACAAGGGTTCGGGGGAGAAGTAGGCGGCAGTTGCAGGAGGTGGAGGTGGGGAGGCGGCGGCGGGCAGATGAGGAGAGGAGGCGGTGGGCAAATGCATTGGGGAGGCGCCAACGAGGGGATGCGACACTATTGGGGGAAGTTGGGGGACTGCGACCAGACGCTGCCATATGGGGAAGGAATTGGTGGCGGCACTGAGGAAGAGGAGGCGCGGCACGAGGGTTCGGGGGAGAGAAGGAGGCAGCGGTTGCGGGAGACGGAGGATGCAGGGGAAGAGAAGAAGAGGAGTGCGGCCCACGCGTCGGTCCGACCTTTTCTACGAGGAGCGGAAGAACTACTTATATGCGGATCTGGACAGCTGATCTTTGATCGGACGGCTGAGAAGAGAGGAGGGAGAACGGATCGACGATCGCCGACACACATTTTTATAATAGTAAAGATATAGAATATTTATTACCCTTTGTTGCCATGGGATCTATTCATATGTTCACTGAATTGTACCTTCTACAAATTTACAAGGAAGATATCAAGATAATACCTACTATTGATACTAAACGTTACGATGCTTGGTTATGTATATAGGCAGCATCTCCTTGCGATGTTCGCTAATAAAGGTATGCAACAACTTTGTCATCATCTTTTCTGAAAGTTTAGTGTGTTGCGTTATCGTAAACATCTTTGCAACCTATAATGTATATTTTCTTTCTTGTTTGATATATGAACATGTACGCCTTTGTCTTCTCTGTTAGAAATGATTTGTTTTGGTCACTCATGAATGGCATGCCATTTGAAATAATCTCAATCCCATTGTTCTACCTATGTATTTTCTATAGACTCCCTGATTTGATATATCCATTTGCTTGCAACTATAAATATGAGATCTCCTTTCATTTCATACATTACCATTTCGTTATCCTATTAACAAATTTGGCAAATGGATGTTATGACACACATGTGATGTAAAATTTGAATCTCTTGCTAGAAAAAATATCTATTGTTTTATGTAAAATATTTATTTTTTATGTGTGTTGTTGAATCCACATGTATTTTAAACTATGCTTTCATGTGCCGGCTTGATTAACAATTAATATTAGTTATTTTCGCCCTCTTTTGAGATAATTAATAAAGAGCTTGCCCCTATCAAGATGTTACAAGTGAATCTTCCTATCCAAGTACGTTATGTTTTTTTATGACCCAAATCCTTCAGCTAAACTGTATAATAAATAACAAATATAATGCAAAGACAAATTACAAGTGATGCTTGTAGATATATGTGTGTCACCGTCTTTTAATTGGTTGATTTACTTTATGTGTTAAAGAAAAATATTGTTATTTATGTAAATTTTAGGGTTTGTTGTAACGCATGTGTGCTTTGCTAGTAATTTAATAAAGTCAGAAAATAGAAGAGACATGGATGAGGAGTTGTCATGTGGTTACTGTTTTTATTTTAAAACTAATTATTGTTGGTCCGCAAGTCAATACAATATAGAGTTGCTAAGAGCATGTCCAATGCAGGCGCTTAGAGAGATGCTTAGTAATAAAAAACTGATTTTTCTTGCCACATAGGATAGCTAAGGTGCTTATTTTGAAGCATCGATGCTTAAATAAGCACCGGTGCTTAGTAGATGCTTATGTGTATAACTATATCTATTAATAGATAATATAGCATCTAAGCACCTATGGAAGAGATGCTTGCATTGGAGGAAATAACTTTTGCATGGATGCTTGATGATGTGGCTATATTCTCTCTCTTTAAGCACTCATATATAAACATCTTGCATTGTATATGCCCTAATAGGCAGCAAACACGCGGTTTTTCATTCTCACCCTCACTCGCTGACATGCCTTACACACAGTTGTGTCACTACCGTCAGTGAGCTCGTTGTCGTCCCTCATCGCAACTGCACAATCAACGTGAAAAACCATTGGCTTTCAACTCAAAAATCAAACTTTGAATACCAAAAACCTAGGACTTTCTACTAAAAATAAAATTCTCAAAATGAATTTTCACCAAAAGTAGAAGATATCAACACTTTTAATTCGATAAAATAATGTTTTCTCTCAAAATCAACTTCAGCCAAAAAAATTACGAGGACTTTGAGACGGGGGGCTTGAACTTCCAACGAACGTGGTGTTGTCGAGGCAGCAGTGGGGCAATAGCCAATTAGCCATAGGGCACAAGGGCACGTGGGCAAGAGAATAGGTGGATGAAGCAGGGAGCGGCGCTGAGGTGGTAGAGCCTGCATTGCATGATGCGGTGACCAGGGGCGGACCCAGGGCCCGGCGACCCTGGGCCCCTGCCCGGGCTCATCTCTTTTACTTCTACAGAAAATGAAATCGGAACCAAGTAATATCATTTGTCTATTTGAAGGACAATTATCTAACGTAAGAGCACCAATCTAGGTTACCTCCATACTCCACTATCATCAAAATAACCATCTCAGCAGTGGTATCAATTAAAAAAGGATAGCTGCAGTGTAAAATATCGTCAAAAAGGATGGCTGGCAATGCACAGAACCTCAATCTAAACATACCAATCTTTATCTTGCTGGTATGGTAATCCAACTCCAATCTTTATGATGCAAAATTAAAATAGATAATTTTGACATGCTAACAGAACTCCCAAGTTGCTGCCGTGAATTACAGGGGCACGAGAACATAGCGCAGTAGCGCTAGTAAATGCGCGACGACGGAAGCGAGGCGTTGCTCGGCGGCGGCGGCACTCCCAATCCCCAGAACCAGCTGCGCCCGGAGACCGAATCATCAGCCATGGCTACAGGTTCGCGACGTTCTCAATTCCCTAATTTACTCACTGCGCTCCTGCCTTTATCCCTGGTGCCGTTCCTTCTTTCTGCCTTCATCCTCACTCCTTAGATCCCTTTTGCCTCTGGCAGGGGAAGCGTTGCGGCGGCCGGCGACCTATCCATAAGCTGTGTCGGAGCACCGCCTGCACCGGCCACCGGCTGCCGCTCAGGCTCGTCAAATTCTTTGAGTCCGCCACTGGCGGTGACGGTGAGTATCGGCACCTAGGGTTTGCACTGAAGGTGGATGAGCTGCCGCGGTCAGTCCCTCTCGCCTTGCGCGTTGTGCTGGGCTGTTCGCAACTTCATGCAGGAGACGAACGAAGCAGCGGTCACCTACTCACCTCCGTTGGCGAAAAAATCGGATGATTGTCCGGATCGTTTGCAGGCGAGATTAGACGGCAAGCACGACTGTCCGCGGGATAAGTTTCTTGCACCTATCCGTGATTTAGCGCACAATGGATTCAAGAGACAAGGAGGGGAGCTTAATGGTCAGAGTTTATTTTGTGAAACTGGGACGTAAATATAATGATGGTACCGAATACTGATAAGCTGATAAACCATTTTGAAAAGACTATACCGATAAGCCGTTTTAAAATAAAGGTGAAGCCATTCCATTTGTGTATTCTAAAGAAGTCATAAGCTAAAAAGAACTGAGCTAATATTTACACAAAAAAATCTAAGATATTTCTTGCGCTGACACTTTTTTAGGCAACATCTTGTACAATCATTTTCCACATTTTAATTGAATTACGATAAACATAGTATGTTTAACTTAATCAGATGTCCGACACTGAGCATTTCAGTATTATATTTTGGGATAATTCTATGTACCATTGAGAGTTAGTTAACCAGATCTTGAATTTACCATTGAAAAAAGTTTGCTTCCCATTGAGTTTCCGCTTTGTTGCCTTCCATGACATTGTTGTTACCTTCGTTAATAACCGTCACTGTTAGTACATCAAACTTGTTCAATTTTTCTACAAATGACTTTGCTGCCTCTCCTCTTCCCCCCTCTCCCTTACCATCTCTCTCTTCCCCAAATCCTGCATAGGTTCAGTGGCAATGACGCCATGGGGTAGTGATGGCGGCATGGAAGGGAATAAAGCAACAATGAGCAAGACATAGGGCAGCGGCGAAACCTTAGCGAGTAATCGAGGAATGTGGTTTGGGGTGAAGAAGAGAAAGAAAGGCAAAACCATCTTTTCTACAATGGCCCGCTTACCTCTCGTTCTGCGTCACCCCCTTCCCCTTTCTTCGTTTTTCCTCACCTTCCAGATTTGGTCCCCCTCCCCTTCCTCCGACGCCCGGCGACCTCGCCGGCGGCGAGAGGGGAGGGGGATGCACCCCCGGCTCCCTGTATTGCTCTAGCGCCTTTCGCGACATACTCGCGCGGGGCGCCCCGCCCGACCACTTCACCCTGCCCCCCGTCCTCCGCTCCTGCGCGCTCACCGGCTCGGCTGCCCTCGCCGCCTCCTCCCACGCGCTCTTCATCAAGATCGGCGCCCACGGGAACCCTTCGTGGGGTCCGCGCTGGTGCTATGCTTCGCTGGCCTGTCCGACCTCCCGGGCGCGTGGAGGCTGTTCGACGAAATGTGCGCGAGGGACACCGTCCTGTGGACATCCATGCTGTCCGTGTACGCGCAGGGCGGGCTTCCCGAGGCGGCGCTGCGGTTCTTCGAGGGGATGGTTGCGGCCGGGGTGCAGCTGGACGCGGTGGTCATGGTCAGCCTGTTGCTCGCGTGCGGGCAGCTCAGGTGGCACCGCCATGGGAGGAGCGTGCACGCGTGCTGCGTCCAGAGGTTCCTGGGGATGCCGCTGTCCCTCGGGAACGTGCTTGTGGACATGTACGTTAAGTGCGGGGAGTTTGCATTTGCCGAGAGGGTATTCGCCACAGTCAGTGGCGAAGGAAGGAAGGAAGAAGGCACCATGTTCACGCCGAGGAGGAAGATCCAGAAGGTCAAGGGCCTCGTGCCCGTGGAGTTTGAGGACTCCATCGCGCGGGCGTTCTTTGACCTAGAGATTGGACCAGGAGCTCAAGAGCGTCCTCAAGGGCCTCTACATCAACTCCACCTTCCAGATGGATGTGGCCGGGAGCAAGAAGGCAGTGGTGTTCCGCGTGCCGTGCAAGCTCCGTAAGGCGTTCAGGAAGATTCACGTCAGGCTCTTACGTTGTATTGCTGTAGGCTTGATCCGTGGCTCATGTCCCTGGATCTGCTCAATGGTGGCGCTTAAGCGTCGCATAATGGTTTCTACAGTGGCGGACATTGCAGGATACGGCTCGTCGTGGAGTTCAAGGGTGGCTATGCCATGGCCTTGAGGCATGCAGGACCCCGGTGTGTTGGTGGCGGTCTTTTTTGTGTGTGGGTAGTGCGTGGGGTGCTGTGGAGGTGCTGGCGAAAGCCTTGCCGGTGATCTTACCGGTCTCGACAGCAATGACGCCTTCGAGCGCCATTATCCTTCTTGGAGGTGTTGTAGTGGCACTCCATAGCTCTCATGTTACTGATCTCCAGGTGAAAACCTTACCTCGGTGAGGCAGGCGGCGTCGGCGACTCTAGTCGCCTCCTTGGAGACGTCGCTTCGAAGGTCCATCTTCACGCAAAGCAGACCGTAGTTTGGATGGCACAATCGGATGAGGATAGAGACTTGTTGAAAGCAAGGACGGAGAAAAAATGCTGAAGCTTAGTCTTTCTAGTTTTTTTCATAGTCCTTAAGCTATCATTTCTGTTGTTTTAGGGTGTGTTTGGTTGCTGGGATGGAGTGGGATGGGATGGGGATGGGATGAGATGGTTCCACAAAAAAAGTGGAACCACATGGTCCAACATCTAAGAAGAATATTCTCTAAATTTGCACAAGCTCATCCCACTTTGGACCATTCCATCCCACTCCATCTCTCAAACCAAACACATGGATAGGCTTGGTCAAAGGAACCATCCCATTCCATCCCACCCCATCCCAGCAACCAAACACACCCTTATGCCCCTCAGTTTTGAGGCTTTGAGCCTAAGAGCTCGAGTAACTTTTAGCTGTATATATCCCACGTGGATATAGAGGCCGGATTTTATATCCTTTATCTAAAAATCTTTTCTACAATGACTTACCAGCTAACTCACGGCTAAGCGACAGAAGTGCACGTACGGACTCAAAGAATGAACTCAGTGGCATACTGGAACCAAACTTTTTCAGTGGCAATTCGAATATCAGGTCAACTCTCAGGGACATACAGGGAATTATCCCTTCTATTTTATATCATGCAAATTTTTCAAAAGAAAGGAGAAGATTATTTAGATGAATAAGATTGCAGTATTGAGTTACACACACAACTTTCCAAATAACAAGGATTGTCCAACTAACCAAGTTCAAACGTTGATAAGATTTTTCTTATCCCTCAGCCGAAATTACAAGTACACGATCAATTTATTCCCTAACCCGCCTTGTGTTGAGATTTGAGAAGAATAGCAGCAGTTGCACAAATCTGATGGCATAGTTACATGGCGTCCTTGGAAAGCCAGTTATGGGACTGCATCCCCCTAGCATTAGTGAGCTCATCCACAGCGTCTCCCCGCTCGAAGACAGCGGCAGCACCCATCCCAGAACCTGTACATCAGTTGTTCTTGTCATGTTCTACTCCCCAATTGAAAGAACATTCTTTTGATGCAACTAAACGGTATATGGTTACGTACCTATGCACATAGAAATTACTCCGAATCGGCAGTCTTTGCCCCGGCGCTTCATCTCATTAAGAAGAGTGCTAACACACCGTGCACCTGCCAAGCAGAAAACATGTAAATGTCATTGCCATTGATTTATAACACTATATAGCTACACCTACTCAACGCCCTCAACTGATAATGAACACTAGAGCAGCCGGTGCTGGTGAGAGGCGAGCAACATGCTACAAGTTGGATAGGCGTGCAGGAAGCACAGAGTATGAGACTGTGTTGTTTGGGCTCAGGCAATGTCTAAGCAAGTCGTCCACACAAGGTGTTGGCTGATGGGTTGGGGCAGTCAGGACTGGTGGAGACGAATAGGCAATGTGGGGTGGGGGTGATACATTTTTTAAATAGTTTGTCAAATAAACCTGGAACATTAACATTGAGTAGAAAATACCTGTAGCACCCAGTGGATGTCCGAGAGCCATTGCACCTCCATTAACATTCACTTTGGCTGGATCGACTTCCAACTTTTTGCAGCAGTATACATACTGAGATGCAAAAGCCTACGTACAGGAGCAAATAAATATTATCCGGCAGGTATAGTGTTATCTAGTAGAAGAACTAGATGGAAATATACCTCATTAATCTCAAAAAGGTCTACATCATCAATTTGAAGACCAGCAGCTTTCACTGCTGCAGGGATTGCAACAGCAGGACCAACACCCATAACAGCTGGGTCGACTCCAACTGCCGCAAAGCTCCTACATTTGCACATTCAGCTCTCATGTTAACAGAAATTTACGATGATTAACAGTACCATAAGCCTCTCTGCTTCGATGGTTAACAGAAAACGTGCTGATCCATAAAGTTGGTAGTAAAACTAAGTGTTCGATATGGTTTTGGGTTATGGCAGGAAGATTGTCTACAGATAAGAGTATAAACGCAAGTCAAGTCATATATGCCTCACATAATACAGAGAAAACACTGATACCTAAAGACGCCGAGTATTGGAAGACCCTTTTGCATAGCAACATCCCGTCTCATTAGTAAGACTGCTCCAGCTCCATCACTCACTTGGCTAGCATTTCCTATGAGTTAAAACAACACTAATGTTTAAGAATGAACACAACTAATAGACAATTGCATCCAGTTAGATTTTCCTATCAATTACCAGCAGTAGTGCTGCCGTCTTTAGAAAATGCTGGTTTGAGTTTTGATAGGACTGCCAGTGTAGTATCCGGTCGGATTCCATCATCCGCTGAGACTACGATCTCCTTTTCCGCACCAGTTTTTGGATCCACGATCTTTGCAAGATGATGAAAGTGTCATGGCAACACATCAAAAGATTCTAACTTTTGATTGACAAAATTCTTCAAAAGTGAACATAGTCATTTTAGAAAGAGAAAACTTAGCTACTACATTACCTTTGTATGAACTGGAATTATTTCTTCTTTGAATTTACCAGCAGCAGCAGCTGCCGCAGCCTTCCTGTGAGACTCAACCTGAACATCAACAGTTAAAAAGAATAAGAGCAAGTAGCAAATGCGACAGCTCACTCATAGTATCATACACACACAGGTGCACCGAAAAAGGGAGCATCAGGCAACTTACAGCAGCTTGATCTTGCTCCAGTCGTGTTATGCCAAACCGTTTTGCAACATTCTCAGATGTGAGGCCCATTGGGAGAAGGCAATCACGTGCTTGAGAAAATAGCTCAACCTAAAACAGTTGGATATTCCAGTTCAGTTTTTTTTATCAGCTCAAACAACTTTACACATGCATATAAGGATAAAAGTTTTGCTGCATCAACTGACACACTTGACTTACTTTGGGATTCACTTGCCCATCAAGACGAACTTGGTTCACTGTCATGGACTCCAGGCCAGCAGCAATACCTTCAATGGAGAGAACAAAGCTCAGTTGACCAATGAAGTTAAAACAAAAAAAATACTTACAATCAATTGCCAACAAAGCATACCAATATCATATATTCCAGCTTTAATTGCGGCGGCAACATCTGCGACTGCCTGAAGCCCAGAGGAGCACTGCCGGTTTACAGTCTTAAGAGGAACCGTGTCTACATCACACAAAACAAATTAGCCAAGGTGGGGGTAATCATGGTTCAATTATAAAGGAAAATGTGATAAAGATAATAAAATTACCAGGGAAACCAGCATAGAGTGCAGCCATTCTGCATTCAATTGCCCTTTGGGACCCAGGAGCTAAAACAGTACCAACAACAATGTCACCAACTTCACTTGGGTTCAACTTTGTTTTATCAACCAAAGCCTATAATTGAGAAGCATAAGATATGAGAAGACTACAAAGATGATGAGACAAAAGCAACCAAACCACTAAATTGCCAATTTGGCTGAACAAAAAAGGGAAAGAGGGTAACAAAACACAAACCTTGAATACGGGAACCAAGAGGTCCTCAGGGAGCGTATCCTTGAAACCACCTCTCTTGGACTTGCAAATTGCTGTCCTATAAGCACTGAAGACACCAAAGGTAGACATGTGTTTGACCTCTGTTTATGAGCAGTAACTAAAAAGAAAATTAATCCAGAAAACATATTCGATTACTGCCATGAACCTAGTGTTAAAACCCACTGCCAATTTCTTGTATTCCATGGTATTTTTCCTATCACTTTTCTTGTATTCCTCTGCGCTTTGTAACATTCTCCTTTTTAACAGAGACATGCAGCCCACCTCCATGAACGAGGCTTCCCTGTCCCCGAGCTCCTGTCCCCTGCGTGTTCCCGCGCGATCTCAACCATTCGTTACCAATCCAATGGCCCACATCATCAGTTTTTATATTTTCATCATTTACCCATTTTTACCTGGAATTTAAAAATAAAAATAGGTTAATCCATTATAAATAATTAAAAAAATATAGAAAAAGTATTATTTTCTATATTTTTTAATTATTTATAATGGATTAACCTATTTTTATTTTTAAATTCCAGGTAAAAATGGGTAAATGATGAAAATATAAAAACTGATGATGTGGGCCATTGGATTGGTAACGAATGGTTGAGATCGCGCGGGAACACGCAGGGGACAGGAGCTCGGGGACAGCCGGACAGGGAAGCCTCGTTCCACCTCCATGACCTTCGCAAAAAGAAGTACTAGCTCTTTTACGCCCAGATTTCGACTGAGGTTGGCTCACATAAGTCAATCAGATTTGACGTGAAAACGATCGAATCGGACAAGAACTTTGCCAACACAGAAACCAATAAACCAGCTTTGCATCAAATCATTGTTATACCACTAGCAGCGTCCTCCTACATGCTTCCACAATTCGCAGTGATGTCGCTGTTACCAAGATATAAAATCGAAGCAGAAACCCTCACACCGCTCGCAATTAAAGCTTAGCCACAGTCCACCGATCCAAAGTTCCAAACAGAAGCCAGGAGGCGGCAGGGGGAGGCATCACTTACGCGACGATGACGACGTCGTCGGCGAAGCAGGCCCTCCGGTGGTACGCGGTGCTGTCCCCGGCCGCGCACGCGCTCGCCTGCCAGATCAAGAAAACGACCGCACACAAATCGTCACAGATCTGGAACCGAACACCACCGGGACACAGAGAAACGAAACGCCTGGATCCAGACGAGAGAACAGGAATCTCACGGAGATGGTGGAGGCGACGGCCGGGCTGGGGTTGGCCGCGGGCTCCAGGTGCTGGAGCAGGATCCTCTGCCTGTTGAGCGCCCTCTCCATTGCTCCCTCCTCTCGCTTCCTCGTCTCTCCCCCTCTCTCTCTCCTCCTCCTCTCCTCGCGTCTCTGCCTCGCACAAGTTGGTCAATTAGCAGTCTGCACGGCCGGTCGTGACGGGCAGGGGTGGGAGATTTGTAGGGTGGGAGGATGGAATTGGGGAGGTTTTTACCGCGAAGTTGAGGGAGGCGGACGGGCTGACGGTGAGGGCACTCGGAGGTGTGAAAACTTTGGGAGGACTCGACTTGGGGAGTCGTGGTCGTGTCACGCGGTGCACGCGGCGGGCCCGGACGGCGGGGGCAGAGAGAGAGAGAGAGAGGCAGAGTGTGCGCGCCGCATGTGATTCGTGTGTACGTCGTGGACGGACGGTGGTTCTGACCTGACGGTTGGAAGCGAAAATTTCGGACGAACTTACCCCTCGTCAAGTTGATACACTTCACAAAGATTCATATAGTTCAGCGAAACTACGGCCTATTATTTTGGACTATATTTAATGACTTTTATTTGTATTTTTTAAAATAGTAATGAATGATTAAAATATTGATACAAACGATACATATAATTTTAGAGTCGGGAAACCGTTTGGAGAGACGGCTCAGAGAAACCATCTCATTTGTTTCAGCTTCTAGACATGCCAAAGTCAAAAATCATAAAAGGAAGTGGGATATTGACATATTGTTATCTTTTTCTAGTATAATAGTTACATACCTGTGCGTTGCAACGGAACTTATTAAATGTATAGAGAATCATGCTATAGAAGAAAGTTGCTCTGATCAGTTAGAAAGTGGAAACTGATGAGAAGTTGAGGGAATAGAGCGGTGGGAGGAGAATGGACATACAACCACCAACTCGTTCTTTTATAATAGTAATGACTACAATTCTTTGATATGTACGTATAAATCTTCCATAGAGAGAGCCATATTAGTAGCTAAATAAATTATTCTCGCAACACTAGTCGTCATGCTCGCCATTTTATGTTGACGTTCGGCCAAAATTGGATGGACTCGAACTGTAGCCGTCTCCACGAATGGGTGTGGAAACCATGGAGTACTCAGGGCCTGTTTGGTAGAGCTCCACCAACTCCAGATCCACCAAAAATAGCTCCATTCCACGAATTTTTACCCAAACGCTCCAGCTCCACGAAATCTGGATCCACCAAAATACTGAATCTAGCTCCAGATTCATGAAATCCATGGAGCACCTCAAGGGGTGCTCCACGAAACCTTGTTTCGTATCTACTCGTGGAGTTGAGTGGTAATTACCCACCTTTTGCCACTGGTTACACACCCCATCCCATACCACCATAAAACCCATGGGCAAAACAGATCATTCCCACCAAAAACTCAGTTTCGTGGATCTGGAGCTGCTGTGCAAGCCAAACAATTTTGTCCAGCTCCATGGTGGGATCCCAGATTCACAGTGGAGCTGTTTTTTATGGATCTGCTGCTCCAGATTCATTTTTTCAGTGATGGAGCTCTGCCAAACAAGCCCTCAGACTTAATTGGAAACCTTTCCAGCCCCTACTATGGCAAAGCTCCCACCTTGCCCTGCAGTTTTAACACTTCTAGGGCTGGCTTTTGCTTGGGCTGCTTAAGCCGACCCATTTGACCGAGTCGAGCCATCAGGTTGCTTGAGCCAACGTCATTTCGGGCCATTCAGCCGAGCGCGCAGGGGAGGGCATGTCTGTTCCCCACTTCTCTGGGCTCCTCTTGATTGCTTCCCTTGACGACTCTTGATAGCCACCGGCCCCTTGTCTGTAGAAAGAAAACATTCGGCGCAGGCCAAAGCCGAAGAGGAGGGGCAGTGGGGCACGACCAAGGAGCTCCGGGGCTAGCGGTCGGCGCGGGAGCCAGACTCAGGCGAGTAAGTCGGCGATTTCGCGCGGTCAGCGCCGCTCGGTCGTGGCCGGAGTCTGGGACGCCTGAGAAGGGAGCCGCGCGGCCGTGGCGCTACCGCCGGCGGTCACGGAGAGCCGAGGATCAGCGACGAGCTTGAGCGAGGTGAGCCCATGGTCTATTTGTCGAGTCGTTGGTTTCTTGCTCCCCTTTCCCTCTCAAACCATTCTTGCTTTGCGACTTGCTTTGACGCTGGCGTGCGGTCCTACGGATTCATGCGCTGACAGGCGAAGCGCAGGGTGTCACCCGTCAGTTGTCAAGGCGTGGGCGCTGGCCGCCAGGGCCCCGGCTGGCTGTGCCCAAGACGTCGGGTTTGGTTGCCAGGGCGCTGAGCAGATCGGGTGCTCGGCTTCGGGGCAGTCCACACGAGGCCGCAAGGGCACCGAGGGCATGCCAGGGATACCCCTCGGAGAGATAACTAGTTTGTAAGCACAAATGAGGGGTATTATTGTCTTTTCTTGGTAATGAATGCAATTCTTTGATGTGTACGTATGAGTCTTCCATAGAGTGGGACCCATTAGTGGAGGGATGAATTATGCCACCAACAAAAAGAGAGTAGAATTCTGTGACACACAAGCTCACAGAGTTGGCGAAACACACAAGGCATTGTGCTGTTTGGCGCAATTCCTTTCCTACTTGTGTTGAGCAGTGAACTACTAATGATTGTAATTTCTTATTTGAGTAATCAACAAAGCTATCTTTTCCTCCAAAAAAAAATGTGTGTATTGCATGACAATGGTTGTTGCGGACACAATGCATCCGGGGACTCTGGTATAATAGTAGCAGTTGACAAGTGTATTGCATGACAAGTGCAATGGAAGTAGTTGATCATTCTCTAGCCAACTGTATTCTTCTCGCAATCATTCCGACCAGCACTACAATCGCAAGTAGCACCTCTACCGAGGTCCATATGTTCAAGGATGGAATGCCATGCGTCGGTGTGCTAGCATCAACGTGCACAGTAGGGGTTATGAGGGGTGGCAGCTAAGGTTTTGCTGGGAGTGTCTCGAGATACCTCCTTCAACCCCCGCACCTCTCTTTTTTAGAGTCTCCAATCAGATCCTTACCCAATATAATCAGATATCGTGTCCAACTCAGATTGTTTCAGGCTAGATCTTTATCCAATACAAGTAGAAATCGTATCCCACTCAGAGTCTATCATTCAAACCCTTATCGCTCCGACCCATTAAATGTGTGACCCTGTAGGTTCATGTATATTTGGCCATGGGTTGAAAACTTTTTTCGGTCCATAAGTCGATAGCAGTCCCTAGCAAAATATAACAACTCTTAAATACACATAAAGATCATATCGGACGAATCTATATAGTGCTTATATACAGATCCTTTTGCCTCATGATATCAGGTTAAACTCAAGGGGAAAAGTGTGCCATCTTATGATAGCTCGATCTTTCACTCGAATCTGTAGTAGATTACTCAGTTGTAATTGACTTCTCAACCATATTCGGCATGGCCATGCACTTCTGTAATCCAACCATATCGAGGGGCCAAAGATATCTCTCTTGCTATATATGAAGAGTAAATTCCATCTTAATCGTTCACATCCTCTGCATATTTCATAGTAAACCTAAAAGCTACCTTTAGAGCCACCCAGTTACGGAGTAGTGTTTGGTAACATCTAAATAAACTATTACACATGCAGCAAACCGTGGCGATCTTAGGTCTAACGATTCTACATATACTATGTATGAGATCAACTAATGACACTTAAGAATATAATAATTTCCCATATATTTTTGATATATATATATATATATATATATATATATATATGTATGTATGTATGTATCCACATTATTGATTTGATATCCCCATATCTATGATCCGTGAAACATGATCATCAATCAATACACGTGTTGATCTGTAAATCATAATTGTCTCATATAATGACATAAGATTAGGGATAATTTAGAATAACATCAAAACATGAATAAAGAGTTCCATGAAAATGTCACATACTTGTTGATCAATATGAAAGACATTTATTCAAGAAACAAAATAACATATTATTCAAAAGATCATATATATAAGTGATACAATCATCTCTATAATTGCCTCTAAGGCATATTACTAATAATATTGCTTCGGCACAATGATATTGCCTTGAATCCTATGGTACTACAATCCTTACAAAAATTTTCTTTTGCTTGATGATAGAAAGAGAATGCTAAGTTTAGCTTCCTTTTCCCAATCTAAAACACTAACATTCAGAAATGTAGGGCAAGAATCATGCAAAATCCTGAATCAAATCCCAACAGGACAATGAATTTTTTTATGGATTTGTTCAAAAATAATAGTTACACAACGGAGGAACTCTAAACCATAGCGTGTCAGCTTGGTTCGATCTGCTCGTCATAGAAGCTAAGGCAGTGAGGTCTCGCAAAATTTATTTACCTCAGAGGTGTGGCAGAGGGGGAGGAGGTGGTTCTGGAGACCAACCATGCCCACGACGGCGACGAAGACAGCGCACCCATAAGGAAACTCCATCTCCCCCTACCCTCCAATGACGACGACGGTAAGGAGGAGACCACCACGTCCTGTGCTGCGCCACCATCCCGTGTGCTCTCTTGCGTTGAAGCTTCTAGAAGCTTCCTCTTCCTACAATTTGAGGAGATGGAGTACAGTACTGGGCACTAGAGTCGACCGGTCACTGTTTGATCAAAGATCACACAGTCAGATTGAGGCGGACGGAACGAAAGTACACTGGGAATCATTTGGTATGACAAACTCTTTAAACTACTAGCGGCGTATGCGCGGCGGCACGCCGCGCAGTTGAGTGTGCACAAAGCAGTGCAAAATAATAGGTGTAAAGAGATGTATTAATAAAGTGGTAGGATTTGAAGAGATCAATAGAATGAAGTAAACGTGGATAAGTTAACATAGGTAGTTTATTGCACGATGCTATCTAGGGACGCTAAATTTAGTGGCAAAAACATCATAGTTGGCGATATTTTTTTACAATGAAGTAGTTATTGCTGCGATATTCTATACAGCAAAATGACTGGTGTTGGTTGGCATAAGTTGTGATGCTAGCCAAGATGTTAGTGATGTTTATACATTGGGCAGAAATAAGAACGCGGTGCAGCTGGTTCTATGACGTCGTAGGAAGGCACGTTGTTTGCCTGGAGCATGGCCACCAGTTTTGCTGTTTGGAAATTAGGAAAGTATGAGCGTTAGAATTTGGTAAATATGTATTTTGTGTAGAGCACAAGGTAATGTTTCTGAGGAGTGCAGTGGTATTTACCTAATGTGGTGCATCATCTTTTGCGTCAGGGAAGAGCTCCTTTGCAATTTTAATTTTTTGGGTAAGATGTGTTGCTCTGGAAAGAAGTATATACAGTAAGTGTAGAAAGGACATATGTTGACTATATATAATTTGCATGTTTGAAGAGCAATGGCTAGTGTAATGATGGACATTAAAAAACGCACCTTTTATTTGATGTTGTTGATGAGGTATCTTGATCAGCTTCTGGAGACATAGCAGATCCATGCGTTCTTTTTTCAGAGCGTGGTGAGGATGTAGGCTTGTAAAAAAGATATAAACAATTAAATAGAGGAAATAATGCGAAAGAAGGTACTCTATGTAAAGGGGTGGCATGTGAGGTTATAGGAAAAGAGATGATAATGGGATAGTTTTTGTTACCTGTAAAGTAGTAATGTCTGTTACTGGGGTAGCTGGTTGCGCACAGATGGTAGGAACAGATGGGCCTATGAATGGTATAAAAGGATGTTGTTGTTATCTGTGTGATATTGAATGGCGTGGTGTGTAATGTGTGTTGAAGGTAAAGTTTTTTTGCTTACCTGGTAATAGGAGTGTAGCATGATCTGTTTGAGGTGCTACTGACCGGACGTGGAATGTTGGGGCGTCAGTTTGGAGTGATCTTTGTGACATTTCAACAATAAGTTCATATTTTCGGCCAATAATTGCTGTGATTTCAGATGGGATCTACTGTGCTTGTCCTTCAGTTGTTGCTACTAAAAGCATGCCAGGTCTTCCAATAAGTTGCTGAGCTATGTCACCAAAAAACATAAATTCTGCATAGATTGATGTGTCTTGCTCATTGGTTTCCAAATCAGTGCCATATACATTTATTTTGTATCTGTTTGAGGATTCGAAGAGAATAGCATGTGTTACGTCTATTGGTAAGTAGGTAATGTAAACTGGGAAAAAATATGCTGTATATGATGAGTTTAATACCTTGGTTCCGCTGTTTTAGTACCACATCTTTGACATTCATATGCATCTCCATGTGGAAAGGTTTTTTTCCAACATGAAGAGCACGATATGTACCACCATGATTGGTCTGGTACTAAATCAGTGATGAGGATTTTGACCTTGTAGCGCTGTCCCTGTGTATAGAATATTTGGGAATAATTAGTATTTAGCCTATGTAAAAGATGGCATGTAAAGGCAGTAATAGATTTTAGGTTTATCTTACTAAAGCTTCATTGGGTATGAGTTCTACTAATTCGCGGACTGTAGTGGCCATAGGAATGTTATCATGATGTCTGTCTTCTTGCCATTGGATTTGGTGTGGATGGCTGCTAACTCTGTGTATTATATTATAAGCTGATGTTAAAAGAAGGCATTGCCGAAAAAAATTGTATCATGGATATGCAATAGTATAGCTGTGTTAGTAGAGTAGGAACAATACGTGTTTTGTAGGGCATGTATTTCAGGAATTGGTATATTGATGTACCACTTTGATGCAGAAGTGCTTTGTAATGCTAGCTGACCTATATGTGTAAATGAAAAACATTGATATGAGGGAAAAGTGAAGATAGGCATATTTGATATATACGGTGCATATTGTGTATATGTGTTGCTGTTTGTGTTTTTGTGAAGAAGGAAAGTATAATATACCTGAGTATGTGCCAACAAGCATGCCAACAAATAAAGCAACTACTGGTGTGTTTTGAGAGACATCTAGGAGCATTTCAGCATTGAATGATTCAGCATGATGGCCCCATAATGTTATGACCGCTGTTTGCCTATGAGTAGATAGATGGAAAGTTTGTTTTTCATGTAAACATGAGTGTAATATAAGCATAAAAAGGAAATATACATGAAGAAATGGCAGTAAAAATATATGTACCTTCCATCAGTAATGTTAATGGTGCGCTTAACAGTTGGGCCTAGTTTTGTTGTTGTTTGTATGAGGTCTGAAGCAGCCGTTATGAGAACAATAGTATCTGATAAATGATGGGTAAATAAAAAAGAGGGAAAGATAAGATGTGGTCAATATGTAGAAAGGGTAGTATAATTATGGTGAGGTAATAGGGATTAGACCTAATAGCAAGGCATTTATTCCAACACGTTCATTTAATACAGAAAAGGGGACTGCATTGTATGCATAAACAGGAAACCCTTCTGGTTCTGGCAATATTTCGGTGATCTTGGTGTATTTTGAAAAGTGAGCTAAATTATTGCTGTTAACCGCTCTGTATGTGTCTTTTGCTGGAACGACTTCAAAGTATTCGATTTCATAAATAGACCCTTCTTTCAATAAGGATGTGAATTTATCAAGCCATCTTTGAGGAACCAACCCTTCCATAACATTTCCCTTGAAAAAGTTAAATCATAGTTTAGGTATGGGAAATACAAAGGATGTTCCATATAGAGAATGATAAATGTAAGAGTTGTAATGCATTGATAATATTTGTACAGTGAAGACAAAAATGGTGTAAAACAGAAGAAAAGTATTTGTATGAATTGAATAGAAGGGTTAGACATTATGTACATGTTCATCAAGCATGATGAAATCTAGGTGGTATACATGTGTTGCATCACGTGGGTTTTTAAATTCCCAAACTCGTGGTAAGCGCACAAGGATTTTCCATTTGTGCGAATTCTGGTTTATATGATTTAACAGTGTATATGCCATGTGGAATCTGTATAGTAAAAAGAATGTGGGTTATAGATGGTGTATTCATGGAAAAAGTATTATATTGAGATGTATGGTGTATTCTAAATTGGGAAAGTAGTTTTGTAATGTAGAATGGAAATACTGTAAGGTACATCATTAGAAAAGAGAAATAGATAGAAAGGGAAAGAAGGGGTGAGAAAAATTGAATGAGATGAGATATGTACAGAGGGGGCAGAAGTGAAATGTTTTTGATATGAATAAAGGAATAGAGTAATATGTATAGTGTTCTTTGGTATGGGGAATAGATTTGTAAGTGATGTAGTTAAGGAGGAAACAAATATGTACAATGTTCTTTGGCATAGGGAATAGATTTGTAAGTGATGTAGTTAAGGAGGAAACAAGTAATATCTGCAGCATTGAAATGTAAGATATATAAAAGATTAAGACTTGCAATAGTTGAATAGTCAATGAGAAAAGAAGCAATGTTCTTAAAGAAAAGTATAATGGTAAGAATTAGAGGTTACATAATACTGAAAGGAAAAAAGAGGATAAAGGAATAGGCAAAGGGAGCTAAACAAATGGATATAAAAATAATGATAATGTAATGGTGGAGCAGAATTAGTAACATTGAGAAGAAATCCTAAAAAGTTGTTGCAGATGTCAAGCTAAAAAGAATGTAGGGAGGGAGCATAGTGGAAAAGAAGTATGACTATAAAAGCTGCAGAATAGTGTATGAAACTAAAATGGCATAATTTTGTATGATGTAATATATTAAAGTAGAGGGGTAGAAGTAAACATAATATAATTTATAGATAGTAATCTATATAAATAGATATGCTATATAGATAGGTATAGCAGAATGTAAAAGAAGGAATTACAATCAGGAAACCAACAAGTAGGATAATTGACGTAATGAGAATAATGTAACAGTAGATGCAGTATAATGCAAAACAAGTCATTAGGAGTGTAGAGATAGCAACTAAAACAGTATACGGACGTAGAAATAAAAGTGCATTTAATGTTTTATATATGTTATATAAGGAACGATGTGTAAACAATGTATTGTATATAAGTAAGTATGTGTGAAAAGGATATAAATAAAAAGGCAAGTATATTTAGGGAAACAGAAACTTTGTTGTGAGCATATAATAAAGGATGGAAAAGAAGAACGGTATGCTAAGAATAAAATAGAAATAGTATGTTATGGAACTAAGAATGGAGAAACCTTAACTGCTGCGACAGTGATAATGAGTGATGATAATGGGGGGATGAAAGGTGAGTACAATGGAGTGAAACCACTGAGTCTGAAATGGTGAACAACGATGACTATAGCGAGAATGATTCTAAATTCAGAAGAGAGTGATGATCAAAAAGAAGAGGAAGTAAGGAGTAAAGTGAGTGAAGTAAATAAACAGAATGAAATAAATGAAACAGTATAATAATAGATATGGCAAAATAGAGAGCTATAAAGTTTAAATAAAGTGAGGACTGAGAATTGTATGTATAAGGTATCACACTAAGGATAAATATAATGAAATGAACACTAATGCTGTATGAAAGAGATTTCAATGCGATATTATATAGTAACAACATAAAAGGAGTGATTATTGGCAGAGCGAAAATTAATAGGGATTATGCCTACAACGACTCTACATTGTGTAAAATGTGTTATTAGAGTGTACGAAATTAATAAGCGTAATAACAGGTGCATCATAGTAGTAAAAGAAAAGTAGCAAAATTTAGGCAGATGATGGGAACACAGCGATGTATATAATGAGTAGAGCCGTAATGTTTCTAACATGGATAAATAACTATATTGAGGTGTGCAAATATAGATGTAGCGCAATGTAAAGGAAGAAATTACCATTAGAACGCAGTCAGTAAGATAATTGATGAAATGACTATACTTTAATAGTAGATACATTATAATGTGAAACAAATAATTAGGATTACAAAGTCAGTAACTAAGACAGTATATGAAAGTAGAAATAAAGCTGTATTTAGCGTTTCGAGATATGTTATATAAGGAAGGATGTGTAAACAACATATTGTATATAAGCAAGTACGTGTGAAAAGAATATAAGCAAAAAGAAAACTATATTTAGAGAAAAAAAATTTCACTGTGAGTATATGATAAAGCATGGAAACGAAGAATGGTATACTAAGAATGAAGTGGAAATGGTATGTTGGCCAAGCAAGAGTGGAAAAAGCTTAACTGCTGTGACACTGATAATAAGCGATGATGATGGAGGGCTAAAAGCTAAGCACAATGCAGTCAATAGCCAGAACGATCCTGTGTTCAAAAAAGAGCGATGATAAAAAAGAAGACAAAGCAAGGACTAAAGTGAGCGAACTAAATAAACAGAAGGAGATAAATGAAATTGTGTAATAACTGATATGATGAAATAAATATTCATAAAGCCTAAAGAAATTGAGGATTAAGAATTGTATTTATATGGCATTACAGGAAAGATAAATATAACGAAGTGAACAGTAATACAGGATGAATGA
This sequence comes from Dendrocalamus latiflorus, assembly GCA_017311315.1. Taxonomy (NCBI): domain Eukaryota; kingdom Viridiplantae; phylum Streptophyta; class Magnoliopsida; order Poales; family Poaceae; genus Dendrocalamus; species Dendrocalamus latiflorus. The sequence goes on along the minus strand of CM029677.1, from coordinate 20,163,416 downwards.
AATTTGAATGGCATATTATATAGTAACAACATAAAAAGAGTGACTATTACCATAGCGAAAGCTAGCACTGATTATGTCCACGACGATTCTGCATTGTGAAAAATGTGCTATTAAAGTGGATGAAGTTAGCAAGCATAATAATAAGTGCATGACAGGACCAAAAGAAAGGTAGCAAAACTTAGGAAGACAATGGAAACGCAGTAATGTACATAATGAGTAGAGTGTAATGTTTCTAACATGGATAAATAAATATATGGAGATATGCAAATATCATAGCTATAAAGATAGGCACAACCAGAGACGTACATAGAAGTAAAAAAGTATGTGGTGTATATTTTTGAAAAAGTAGAGAAGTATATATTATGTAATGCAGGGAAACGGAGATGTATATAATGAAAGCAGTTTTTGTAGCTGTTATGTTCAGCAGGCACACAGGGGTAAACAAAAGTTATCAGCTAAGTGAAATCAATTAGAGAAGACAACAACAGCAGCAACAAAAAACATTAAACACAAGCAAGCACTTCTTTATACACTATATTTTTTGTTTGATTACAGGCAACACCGTTCTCATTTTCAATGAGTATCTTTAGGCCTGAAGGTGATGTCACTCGTGATACAGCCACATACAACTGCCCATGGTAAAATACTGGGTTCCGTAGATAAATCCCAACCCTGTTTAAAGTTTGACCTTGACTTTTGTTAATAGTCATTGCATATGAAAGTTTAATTGGAAACTGTCGTCGCTGTAGCGTAAAAGGCCATCGAGGACTATTTCCATTTAGGACAATCCTTGGAATACAAACAGTCTGGCCAATATTGCTTCCAGTGATTATACATCCTTCAAGAACTCGATCACCAAGTCTTGTGATAATTAGCCGTGTTCCATTGCAAAGACCCATAGATTGATTTATATTTCTGAGCAACATTACTGGAACACCTATTTTGAGATGAATGGCATGATCTGGAAAACCATTGAGTGTTATAGAATTCAAAAACTCAGGTGGATATAGGAGATTAGCATCACCAATTCGAGTATCAGACTGAGAAATAGAGTCAAAGCTGAGATATTGTTTGCTGTCAGCAGGAATCTTAGCAAAAACAGCTCTGTTTAGTTCATCGGTGACAGCATTAGTTGGGCAGATAATTGCACGCTGTGCTAAGTATTCACTGTTTTGATAGTTGATAGAAAACGAATCATAGATGGCATTAACAATCATATCTATGTTGTTATCAGTTGGTATTAACAGAAGGTTGTCAGGTATGGTTATCCAACTTGAAGGAATTTCTCCCGGTTTTTGAACTGTTGGGATCTGACCATTTCCAATGTTAAGTACCCATTGAGCGAATGTAGAGAGGGCCTCCCGTTCTGCAGATGGAACTGTTGGATTATGAAGCCTCATGTTAGTAGATAATCTGAGTATCTCAATGTGCTGCCAAAGTGATGATCTAATAAGTGAAGCTTGGATAATTTCTGTTTTAGTTCCATTTTCGATAACAGGCAAGACTTGACGGAAGTCCCCACCAAGGACAACAACTTTTCCACCAAAAGGTATATTCATATAGCCACCATCTTCGATAGACATAATATCACGTAATGTTCTGTCAAGTGCTTCAAAACAGCGTCTATGAGTCATAGGTGCTTCATCCCAAAGGATTAGAGAAGTCTTGCTAATAAGTTCAGCAAGCATTGTTCCTCGAGCTATGTTACATAAGCTCTTTTCATTGATGTTAAGAGGTATTTTGAAACGAGAATGAGCTGTGAGACCACCTGGAAGCAAAAGCGAAGCAATTCCAGATGAAGCTACAGCAAGAACTATTTCAGCATTAGCTCGTAATGTGGCTATTATAGCATTCCAAAGGAATGTTTTTCCAGTACCACCATGTCCTGATACAAAGTAAAAGCCGCTGTTTTTTTTAGTAACACATGCTATAATTTTGTTATATATGACAGATTGCTCACCATTGAGCTTATCACATAGTGAATTAGCATGTGCTAACATATTGCCTCTATCATATGCTAGTTCTTCACTAACAAGTCTGTTACCAGAAGCAGGACCATCATGTGTTAAATCACTGCCTATGTTGTATGTAGCAAAGGTCAGCCCATTCTTTGAAAAGATACTAAATAACTCATTTATCAGTTGGGTCTGCAAATAAGTACTTGGTATTGAATATGTTGGATTCTGCAATGATTGTCGTATCTTATATGATATGTCATCAGCAAGGTAGGACCAATATTTATCAAATAGATTCTGAGGGCTAACAACACTGCAGAAAGAAAGTACCACCATGAACAGATGCCTAAGTTGGTATGGACTGGCCCAAGTAATTGCTTCATCAAAAAGTAAAAACCATTCTGTATCATCACCAACCAAACCACGAGCTTTGCAAGCTTCCTTGAAGGTAAGATACTGAACACCATTGAAGGTTCTAATATCTTCGTAGCTCTGTGCACCAGAAACAACCATTAAAAGCATTCTAAGGTAGAATAATTCACCAGTACTTGGATGTACATTATATATACGGCCAATTTTTGATGATTTACGTTTCCTTTTGATCCATTTTTTCTTATCGTTACACCATCTCCAGTTTGATGGGAACTGATAATAAGTAGAAAGCCTTGCTTCTACAAACTACTGATTAGCAATAAACCATTGAGTTAAGGTAGTTTTGGAAGCTCTTGGATCAGCAACAATCTGTTCTAAGTTTGTTTCTTCATGGTATATCACTTTATTCATACCAGGCATGTGAACAGTTAATCGTTCAACGGAAGGCATTCGGCCATGTATCTCAAATTCAAATAGTCGCCAAATTGCTTCACATGAGGATAAGTATCTACAGAATTGTTATGCATGCGACGTATTAATATAGGATAGAAAAAAGTAATTTATAAGCAATCATAGTGGGGAAAGGTTTAATGCAATATATAACGAAAGTATTACCTGCATCTAGTATAATTTGTGATTTCATCTATCCCTTGTTTAACTTGTGTATTATTTGGGTCTGACGATTGCTCATTAGTAGAAAAAACCATCCTTGCTTTGTCTTGTCCTTTCGTAAGATATTTAAATAAATATTTCACAAGATTTGTTTTGTTACACCATTCAACATTGATGTGAGCTTGGAACTTTTTTAGCAAACCCATGTTGTATGGAACAACCCATTTGTTGTCTAATTTGATTCCATTTTTGGTAACAAAATGATTACTATCTTGGCGACGATATATTGGGAAGCCAGATTCATTAATAAATGTTTCTGAGCTTAATTCTTTGGGATAGCGTTTTGAACATACACCGTTTTTCATGCATGGACAATTTTTATTAAGATTACCACATGGACCATGCATCATGAATTCTTCAACAAGAGCATACCCAAGTGGGTCAATAGCTGGGTCAGGGATTTCAGCACATATAAGAGAATCTATGAACCCACCAGATAAATCAGCTGTGTGGCTAGCAAGCCATATAAGTGTATGAACATGAGGTAGCCCTCTCTTTTGAAACTCAATGGTGTATAAAACTGTAAAAAAATAAGGAACATAACTTAGAGAAAAAAGTAGGAGATGAAAATGAAGGAATATGCAAAAGATAGAAGTAAGAAACTAACCTGCTCGTACAATACCAAATGTATGGCCACTCTTTATATCGGAAATGTATTCAGTGAGCTTCATATGAAATACCCGAGTTACAATATCAGAACGGTCTACATATTTTTGCCCAGGTTCGTGTCTGAGTGCGTCAGTAATTTCTGGCCATTTTGAATTGCATGTGAATGTAGAGAATAAATCAGGAGGATCGTATTCATGGCAAATAGCCATAGCATCTTGGTAATTAAGTGCATTGTATCGAGGGCCACCGGTAAAACTGGCAGGAAGTAAAATTCGAATGCCAATATTTTTGCCTTCTGATGTGCCCTCACCAAGCGCGTCGGAAATGCCTTGATATGTGTTTGACCGCAAGGCATCTTGATTGAAGAAATGAAATGATAAACGATTTGCTTCTATACATGAATAGCATTCAACCTCTATTTGATTTGAGAGGCGGCCACAACATGTGTAAGGATTTGGTTCATTTCACGATAATGACATTCATAGCAGTAATACTCAAGCATTGTGACTTCATCTCTGACAGGACTGACATTGTCATCAGTAGGTTTGTATTTAATACCAAGATGGAAGCCCTTTTGACCATATGGAAATAATAACGGATATTGAAGAGACATTAGAGCAGGATTCAGAGGTGATACTTGTTTTAATTCACCTGGATGAGTCTCAACAACGATATCAAATCTATTGTTTTCCAAAGATAGATCCCCCTCAATTAAGGCAGCTAATTCGAACACAGTTGGTAAAGAATACCGATCATCATGTGTGTCAGATGAACCAACAAGACGAATATTGATTTCTGCATTGTCTTGAGAAAAGAGGCGATCTCGGGCCATTCTGAACTCTTTTACTAATGGATTGAAGGAGTTAAGCATATGAATTAGGGCAGCAACTATGTTATTATCTGGTTCATCATTTGTAGCATCTTCTTTGCCAAAAACAGATAACCTGTTATGAACCTCATTATGTGTGTCATAGATGTATAGTTGTGCATACTGTGGTTTTTGGTCTGGTCCAGGAATCAATGAACCAATTCAGTGATGAACAACACCATTTATACGGAAAACATAAGGGCCTTCACCAGTGTTAATGGTTCTATCAACATCTACGCCCAAGGAAGTGAATGCAAATAGGGAGTTGTAATGGCGTATCAAACGCATGAACTGATTTGATTCTGGGCCTTTATCAAAACCAATAAGCTCTCGAAGTGGATATGGAATTGCTTGTGTGGTGGAAGCGAAACTTTACCACCACGACAACATTTATTGTAAATAATTCGGTGATGCCTAGAAGAACTTCTATGGTGGGACCTTTCTTGGAACCAAAAAATAGCGCCACATTTATTACACTCATAGTCTGGGCCACCGTAGTATGATCGATTGTCATAAGTGGCTGAAATGGTGTTAAAAGCAATATAAAAAAACAACAAATAGTTCTAGCAGACATATAAAAAACACTGACAATGAACGATATAACTCTAACAGTATGTGCGAACCTTTTAAGAAGGAAACATATTCCTTAGAAAAACAAATGGTTGGCTCTTTAAGTGGGTTTAAGTTAAAAAGCAGTGTGCTACCTGAAACGTTAAAAAAATGCAGCAGTAGATATAAACCAAGGGATGATAAAATATGTGTGTTTCAAGGGAAGGCAAAATAGAAAGGAAAAAAATTTGCGAAAGAATATAATAAAAGAAAAACACCTGTTTTAGCAGCAGCACGCTGCAAGTTGCATAATCTCCTTTTTTCCTATTGCTAGCTGACTCAAGGGAACTAACCAATGGGCAAAAATGGTCTCCTATTATGTAAGCAATAAAAATAAATAAAGAGGCAAAATAAAAAAGCAGGTAAAAACTATTAGAAAATTAACAAATTGGTTATAAAGAGTGTGAATGACCATGCTGGCGCTTTGATTGAGGAATCATAGTAACATCTGGGATAAGTGCTGTGGGATAATAAATGAAATCACAAGAAGATATCAATATAGAAATAGAACTTTAAAAAAAAATTAGAAAACACTAAAACCATGTTGTCTATAAAGGACATAACATCAAGAGTAATCATACATGGTTGTGATGTTGACTGGCAAAGCGATGATGGTAAGGTATTAGGTAAGACATGTGGATGTAATAGTGAAGGGGCTGCTGATTTAATTGGCTGTTTTCCACGAAGTATTTCTTGACGGTGAGCTCTAGCACAACGCGATGGATCCATAAAACTAAATACCAATAACCAGAAGCAATGATCAATGGAAAGGGTTAACTCAAAATAAATCAGTACAAAAATGACATGGGAAATATAATTTTAAAAATAGATTTATATAAATGCTATGAAAATAGGTGCATTCAAATAATAATGCTATTAAAATAGGTGCATTGAAATAACCAGAAGTTTATCAGGCATCATAAGCATAAATGCAATATAGTTATCAGTTAGGATTTATGGTGTGGTACAAATCATAGCTATAAATATAATATAGTAATTAACATGTATAATATATTAATGGTGATTGAGGAAAGAAAGAAAGTTGCAAAACGAAAAGGAGAACAGGGAAAAAATAGATATGGTACTAATATGATTGCACTAATGAAATAATAAAACTACAAACATAGAAAACACTAAAGTTTATAATAATTTAGTACTAAACGAAGAAAAAACGTAGATGTGTAAACAAAACAACAAAGGTAAGAATTATAGTCTATATAATAATGAGCCCATTTTTGCAATAAAACAATGGAGCAGGGAAAAATAGTAAAGATTAGGTTTATAAAAACTGAAAAGGAACAAATAAAGCAAAGCAATAAAACATGACGTCATGCAGTATAATAGTCAGGTAATATAATACCTATAATTGAATACGATATAAATGTTTCATTATGACGTATATAAGTAAGTATTTTATAGAAAGAACAAGAACGAACCAGGAAAGAATAGAAATTTTTAAAGAAGATGAGATTTCATAAAAAGAACCAGAGTGAATAAGGAAAGAATGGGTATTTTTAAAGAAGATGAGATTGTAAAAAAAAAAACCAAATTCTACATCATAGCAACGTGGTTTATTTAACGAAATGAAGAAATTATAGTCTATATAATAATGAGCCCATTTTAGCAATAAAACAATGGAACAGGGAAAAGTAGTAAAGATCTAGATTTATAAAAATCGAATAGGGAACAAATAAAGCAAAGCAATAAAGCATGACGTAATGCAATATAGCAGTTAGGTAATATAATACCTATAGTCGAATACGATATAAATATTTCATTATGACGTATATAAGTAAGTATTTTATAGAAAGAACAAGAGCGAACAATAGTAAAGATCTAGATTTATAAAAACCGAATAGGGAACAAATAAAGCAAAGCAATAAAGCATGACGTAATGCAATATAACAGTTAGGTAACATAATACCTATAGTCGAATACGATATAAATATTTCATTATGACGTATATAAGTAAGTATTTTATAGAAAGAACAAGAGCGAACAAGGAAAGAATAGGAATTTTTAAAGAAGATGAGATTTCATCGAAAGAACCAGAGTGAATAAGGAAAGAATGGGTGTTTCTAAAGAAGATGAGATGGTAAAAAAAAACAAATTCTACATCATAGCAAGGTGGTTTATTTAATGAAATGAAGAAATTGGAAACGTAAAAAAGAGAAAGGATTACAGCAATTATTAGTGAGCAGAGCTGACAAACCTGTAAATAAAAGCATAGAGATAAGAACTATAGCTTAGATAATAGTAACGCCATTTTAGTAATGAAACTAAGAAAGAGGTAAAATAGCAAAGGTTTAGATTTGTAATAAATAAATAAGGAATGGAGAAAGCAGAATAATAATTTGTAATGTAAGACACTATAATAGGTACCTAATAGAATATGTATAATTCGATATAATATAACTATTACATCATAATTTATGTATGTAGCTTTCTTACATGAACAATAATTTCAAATGAGGAAAGAAGGAAAGTCTGTAAAGAAAAGGACAGCAGTAAAAAATAAAATATGTATAATACTAAGATGACTTTACCAATGAAATGATGGAAGCGAAAAGGTAGAAAAGATGAAGAATTACAATACTAATTTAGTACAGAATGAGCAAAGCAAACAAGTTTGTAAACAAAAGCAGAAAGATAAGAATTATAGTCTACATAATAGAAATACCATTTTACCGCTGAAATAATGACATGTGAAAGGAAGTATACACTGAGACTCATAATAAGCAAATAGGGGATGGAAAAAGCAAGCTAATAACCTACAATTTAATACAGTACAATAGCTAGCTAATAAAATACTTGTAATTGAATATAGCATAACTACTTTACGATAATGTATATAAATATCTACCTAATAGAAACAATAGCAGTATATCAAGAAATAAGAAAAGCCTATGAAGAAAAGGAGAGGAGTAAAAAAAGGCTATCTAATAGTAAGATGGTTTCAGCAATGAAATAACGAAACTGGATAGATAGGAAAGAGTAAGGTTTAGAGTAACCTAATACAGAACGAGTAAAGTAGCGATGACATTTTACCAACAAAATAACGAAGCCGAAAACCTACCGAACACTAAAATTAATAATGAAGTTGAAAACCTACCAAACATTAAAATTAATAAGAAGTAAATAGGGACTGGAAAAGGTAGAGAAATAATGTATGATGTAATACAATATAATAGCTAGCTAATAAAATAAGCATAACTGAATATAATATAATTACTATATGATAATGTATATAAGTAGGTATCATCCATTAAACAAGCATAGCCAACACTGTAGCAGCACTGAACCACAAGTAGTATGTTAGGCAGACAAGAGGAAAGAAAATTTAACTATTGCTGTGCCGAAAGTGAGGAATAAAAGTGGTGGAATAAAAGAAGCGATTCTCAGACGGAACAGAACGATAAGGCAACTCTGAATAAAGCCTGCATTAATGAAACACATATATGAACAAGATGCCTCAAAAAACATTTAACAGCATAAAAAATAAAATAAAAAGTATTATAAAGAACATAGAGATAAGCGCATACGCAAATAATAGATATAAATAGCTATCTCTTATGAACAAAGGCACCATAATGCAAAAGAGGCAAACATTATTAGCAAAACATCAATGAAAATAACGTACATTTTATCAATGAAATAGTGAAATCGAAAAGGCAGCAAATACTAATATCTATACCAAGTAAATAGGGTATGTAAAACTGGCAACAACAACCTATGAGCCAATACAACTTAATAGCAACCTAATAAAATAGGCATGACCGAATATAATATAAGCACCACATGGTAACGTATATAAGCACGCATCCTATACAAGAATGAGCAGGGCCATAACAACAATATACTACAAATAGCACATTAGGCAGCTGAGACTGGAGAAACCTTAACTATCACTGTGCCTAAACTTACCAACAAAAACGGCGGAATAAAGCAAGCGACCTTCAGACGGCAAAGAACGGTGAAGCAACTTTCAATAGTCCTGCAGTAACGAAACAACCACAATAAAACCAAGAAGAAATAATAAGAGCATAACATAATCAGCACATATAATATATATAAATGGCTAGATTACATCAATAACATGGTTAAAAAACATGCAGAGCTACACAGCTATAACGGAACAAAGCAACAACTGAAGTTACTCAACTGAATAGATATAACGAAACAAATCAAACCCTAAAACAGCAGGCATAACAAAATAGTTACTGATAAAACCTAAACAAAGCGAGAAGCTACACAGGTATCTAGAAACGTTCAACCGTAAGAATAACAATAGCAAAATGAAAAACGACTCAACATTAATAAAATACAAATAGTATAGCTAAATCCTATGAAGGTATACATAATGAATTTGTCCAAATGATGAAAATAGACGTGGGAAACCTGACAAAGCACTAATAATAACGGCACTACAGTAATTAGAGGGTGTAAAAAACTTAACTATCGCCGCACAGATGCTTAGCAAGGAAAACAGCGGAATAAATGAACTGATTGCTCAACCTCAAAGAATGCTCAGCCAACTCTCAATAGATCTGCTTCAACAAAACACCCCCAATTAGAAACAAGACAAAATAGTGAGAACACAAGATAACAACCATATAATAGTATATATAAATAACCAACTCATATGAACGGCACAAAGGTAAACAGACCAACAAACATAAATACTAAAACAAAAACTATTATAACGACTATCCAAAACAGCATATATGTAAATAAGGTACAAAAAGAACTATTTCCCATCAATAAAGGTAACATAATGCAAAACACGTAATTATTATTACGCAACTACGATAGAATGTATCACAGTAGAATGTTATAACTGAACATAATATAACTATTATGGGGCACTGTATATAAACGACCACCTCAGCACAAAAAAGCTAATTATCAGCGGAACGAAACTTACCGAGCACTATGTAGGGAGAACCAAACCCAATAAGCACGACTCAGAGGCGAAGCCTAACCACAATGTAAGAAAACCAAGGACTGTTAGACGGCGCAGAAACCGAACAACAATGTAATATAAATGAAATATAAATGAGGTTTACGGAAGATTTACCAAATAAGCCGTAAGCGATCGTTAACACGTACGCAAGACAACGGGAACAACAACGAACAAGACCGAAGGATGATTTAATCCAGAAGAGTCCTGTAAATATCTAAATGGCATTCATCTTAAGCATAAACATAAAAAACTAAAATCTGAAAGAAGAGTAAGTAATGCGAAATAATTCCAGAAAAGGCAACGCTGAAAACGACGTCAGAGAACAAAAGAATACGCGACCAAAAAGCTGGGATCTAAGAAAGCGACAGTAAATAGCCCAAAAACAGGAAGCAAAAATAGAAGCTGACTGCATTGCACAGGAATCGCTATCGAAACAACTCCGGTAAAACCCAAGGCGCATCATCCACAAAACCTAATCCAAAAGAATCGGAACCGATGAGTACCAAAACGCAAAGAAAGAAGCGAAGGAACCCAAACGGAACCAAGAACTGAAAACAAAGACGGAAGCAAGAACTCAAATAGGTAAACGCAGCACCCGAGACCAAATAAATAGAGCCAGTGGAAAAGCAAATGCACAACCACAACTCGAGCAACAACTCCATAACTGAAAACGGAAGCGGAAACAAGAACTCGAAAAGGCAAATGCTGTACAACCACAACGCGAGCAAGAACTGCATAAACAAAATAGAGAACCTAACCCAAAAGGATCCGAAGCGACGGGCACCAAAACGCGGAGGAAGAAGCAAAGCAGCCGAAGTGGAAGCAAGAACTGGAAACGAATACGAAAGCAAGAAGTGAAAAAGGCAAACACAACACCCGAGACAAAAGCAATATACGCAGAACAAACGGACACACGATGCAAACTAAAGCACGAAACAAAATCTGGTGAAGTCCGCAAGGCAAAGAACGGTCCGGAAGCGGCAGTGGAATACACGCGTTGCAAAAACGCGCCGCGCGAACCGGCGGACGCATGAGAATCCAAAGCCAAAATAAAACGATCCGTCGCGAAGGCTGCCGCGCGCTACAGCTGGCAAAATCCCGCGCCGCGGCAACCACAGCGTAAAAAACACACGTGGCATAGCTCGGCGGCCAGACACTCCCCCAGCTTTGTTTAAGGTATGATTATGTATTATCACTAGCCTCATAGGCGCGGCGCCACGCCGCGCCAGCCACCGTGTGTACTGAAGTAAAAGAGGCGATAATCCGTGAGGAGTGTGTAAAAATTTTTTTAAAAAAAATCGAGGGCACATGTGCATTTTCGAAAAAGCCAAAGGCCTTTTTCGTAAAAAACCGAGGGCCTGTACGTAATAAACGAGAAAGTCAAAGGTCTTTTTGCAAAAAACCAAGGGCATGTACGTAATAAACGAGGACCCGTACGTAATTTAGAAAACACGGGGCACTATCCTGCAAAGTGGAGGGGCTTAAAAAACTGGCAGGGACCTTTTTGTGAGAAAAAATGACCTTTACGTAATTTCGAGAAAATGCAGGGAAACTGCCTCCCCGGTCGTACGCAAAACCGCCCGCCACGCGCCGGCCGAGGGAGCGCCGGGGGTGACGTGGGCGCGTCCGCTGGCCGGAACCCCCCGGAAATACTGGAAGTAGTATTTGGTCCCCATGTGGAACGTTTGGGCCCACACACTGACGCTCGTTCTCGTCTTCCGACCCCCTGGCCGTCGCAAGGCTTCCGTGACGGCCGCCCTCGCCATCTCCATCGCCTCTCGTATCGGCAGCTCTCTCCCGCCTCTCGCCGGAAGAAGAGAACGGCCCAACACCGCGTCATGTCGGGCGCGGCGGCGGCGGCGCGGGTGCTGCCAAAGGCGGTGACGTTCGTGACGGGCAACGCCAAGAAGCTGGAGGAAGTCCGCGCCATCCTCGGCTCCTCCATCCCCTTTCAGTCCCTCAAGCTCGACCGTAAATCTCTCCTATCTGTTCCATCTGAATTCCTCTCCCATATGCATCTATAGGGCTTCTAAGTAGCAGTCTATGACTAGCATGGAAGGTTTTAGTGCAAGGGCTAAGGATGCATAAGATTTGTTGGTTGATGGGAGTGGCGTCGCTGCGGAGAGGTGCCGGAACCCTAGAATTGAGACCAAGCGGCGGATTCGAGCTTCACACCATGTTGGGCTCAATACTTTTGGTTTTTATTTAGCACGCACAGTAGAGAGCTTGGTGGTAACTGAAGCTCATGAATCGGGAATAATTGGCTTCAGCTATGGTCTCCAGGAGTTAAGTTAGATTAAATCATCTGATATCGATGATAAAACCATGTGGTTTCCTTGTTTAATGTTCATCCCAAAAGCTTGGGTGTTTTGGCAAAGAGAGTAACATCTGCCCTTGTTTTGCTGCTTATGCCTTAAAGTATATCGATATGCATGTGGAATCGATATGATATGAGCTCCCAGATGTAAGCAGGAGGGGATGCAATAGGTGTTCCATGTTGAATGGACTTATGATCCATGTGTTGTTTAGTGACTGTTGTCCTGTGTTCTTCACATAGCCTAAAGTTTTTTTATTTTGCATTCTGGGATCAGGACTGGTTAAGAGCTAGGAAGTCCAGATGTTAAGATTCATAGTTGGTGTGAACACCAAACAGTAATGGACACGGAATTTCAATATGAGATTCTTTTGCTAGAATTGAAATCCAGGCCCTATACACTTGAGAATTAGGATTCTGATTCAATAATTAAGCTGGAAATGTACTACACCTGCAGTGTGCTGCCAGATAATGCAGAATATTGATACATCCAATTAATGGTTCTTGATCAAAATATGTTTGTTCTGATGGAACTCATGCAACTTGACCTATAAATATGTGATTTTCAGTTTTAACCTCTCACTAATCAAGCTCTTTCCCCCCAATTTCGAATTAGTAAAAAACTAGTCATCAACCCATGCACCTGCACAGTCTACACCTTTTCTTTTGGAATGCATAGGCTATGTATAGGGGGTGTTTGTATTGGCTGTGACTGATGGTTTTTGACTGCGGCTGATAATTTTTGACTGAAAATGAATAGTAGTGGCTAAAAGAAGTAACTTTAAAAAGAAGGGCGCAAGTGGTGGGAAAAGTGAGGGAGAGATGCGTGCGTGAGACGGAAGCGAGGGGAGTGGGGTGCGTGAAGTGCTTGTGACCCCTACGTTATCCTCGGAAGTGAGGGAAGTGGATAAGCTGTTTCGAGAAGCCGGGTGTTCATACTGGCTTTTGGCTTCTCCAAGCAAAAGCCAGAAGTCAATACAAACAAACTCATAGTATACCTTTTTCTTTTGGTTAGCTACCAAATGTCACAATTATCCATGACTTTCACATATAAAATAATAATGTTGGTGCATAGAATGCATGCATAAATGGGCACCAACAATGGCATTTTTTTTGGAACTTATTATTCCAAATTTAAAAGTTCCTATTTGTATAGACTAATCAGCATTCATGCTATGCAATTCGTATGGAACTAGTATTCCCGTTTCAGTTGTATGATACTAAGTAGATATAATCTAAGCCGTAGGTTACAATAGTTACATAAATTCGATGACCAAGATTTTTTCTTTTCATGATTAATGTGCGAATTCCTAGCTATTTTTTTCTTTTTCAGATTAATATAGGTGTTTATGGCATTTTCCCCTGCTAGGATTAACGTAGGTGTTTATGGCATTTTCTCCTGCTAGGATTAACGTAGGTGTTTCTAGGTGAGCGTCCAATTAGTATAGACACAGATAGATAGGCAGATAGAAGGATACACTTGTAGTTGGGAACAAAATGTGTTATCCTCATACATGTTTTGGATGCTTTAAAAGATTTTTAGGTTATATAAGAATATATCTATGTAGGACAAGTTGTGTAGGAAAGATTTATACCATTACAATTAGGATAGATGGGTTGGATTGTTTTCTCTTTCCAATTTACAGGCCCAGGACTAATTTCTAGTTTTCCCCCTTTTTTCTACTATATTAATGTGGAAACTCTTCTAGTTTTTTCCTTATAGCATTAATGTGGGGGCTTCTAGAGCAGGCATCTGATAAGTGCTAAGTGTTTGATGGTCTATTGGTCTATGTAGCTTGTGGAAAAAGATCTTGAAAGCAATCAGATTAGATGGCTAATGACAAACAGAACAATTGATGAAATCTAGTTAGAGATGGTCCGCATAGATGCAGTGTTCTAAAAGGCGGGCTGGGCGGCCGCCTAGGCCCTGTCTAGGCGCTGGGCGGCCACCCAGCGCCTCGCCTAGGGGTGTTGGGCGGGGAGGAAGCGGCCAGGCGGCGAGGCGGCCGTCTAGGCGGTGAGGCGGCCGTCTAGGCGGCGAGGCGGCGTGAGGCGGCGAGGCGGCCGGAGACCACAAGAACAGCAAAACGGGAACGGGGAGCCGGGGAGTAGCGCCGGCATTCGGGGAGCCGGGGAGTAGCGCCGCTGCGCCAGCCTGCCGCCTGCGGGGAGCTGCGCCGGCCTGTGGGAAGGAACGTCGGCCTGCGGGGGGAGGAGCACCGACGGCCGGCCTACGGGAAGCTGCGCGACGCCGGCCTGTGGGGGAAGCCGCGGGGGGACGAGGGGAGGCGGGCGGCTAGGGCGGAGAGATGGGGGAGGCGGCGGCGATCTACAGGGGAGAGACAGGGGAGGCGGGCCGCGGGATCTGCGGAAGAGGCGGCGGTGATCTGCGGGGGAGGAGAGGCGGCGGCGATCTGCGGGGGAGGGGAGGCGGGCGGCGCGGGCGAAGGGAGGTGTGGGGAGAGCTGGCGGCGCAGGCGAAGGGCTGTGCGGGGAGCCCGAAGGGTTAGGGTTAGGGTTAGATATATATAAGGGTTGATGAGTTGATCTGAGACGTTGGATTTTCATCGGACGGTTTAAAGTCTGACTAATTTTCTTAATATTGGTTATAGGATTTGATGACACGATCTGGGACGTTGGATCCCCATCGGACGGTCTAAAATATGACTAATTTTTATCTAAGCATCAAATATATACTTATCTTCTACCTATTATCCTCATTTTTAATTCAGCCGCCTAGGCTCCCTAGGCGCTAGGCCCCACCTCACCGCCCGCCTAGCGCCTAGCGCCTTCTTGAACATTGCATAGATGTTAATGAACTACAATATACATCAATTTAAATGGCCTAGTTTGCATTATTGGATCAAGGTATGATAAAAAAGCTATTTAGGTTGGGCTTGCAATGAATATATAATGACATATTGATTTGTAGGTCTGAAAATGCTTGCCAAGTTAGTAGTTAATAGCTGTATGTTTTTTTCTTTATTCGGTAGATGGCTTTGTTCTGTTTGCTGCTAATGATGCATCCAGCTTATCAACGTCTGTTTCTTTCTTGCGGAGTCCGAGTCAGTCTTCACAGACTGTATGCATGCAAGCATCATGGTAAGTTTTTTTTGGGCCGAATCATAACCAGCTTTCAGAGTTAGGAACTCAAGATCAATTCAAACTATATGTGGACGCATCCATATGTATCTACAGTTAATCTAAGACGTCGAATTAACTGATGATCAAGATCTTTTTTTTTATTAACGTGAGAATCTCTAGCTTTTTTCTTCTTCTCCGATTAATGTGGTAATTTCTAGTTTTTTCCACTTGGAATTAACATGAGGACTGTTAGAGGAGCCTCCAATTAGTATAGATATAGATGAGCATTGAAGAATGATGTTCTTACTAATGGTTTCATTGCTATTTGCTAGTATCTTATTCTTAATACAAAACTTATGACTTTGTGGTTAATGGTTATTATTCTCTGTTGAATTTGGAAGTGCCTGAACTGCAAGGTGAGCCAGAGCACATATCTAAAGAGAAAGCGCGAATGGCTGCATCTCAGGTACTTCCATGTTTCTAAATGCTGGAAAGAATTATTGAGATAAATTGAACTAAAATAATTAAGGACTCTGGTTAAATGAATCTGCATTGCATTCTTCATACAGGTGAATGGGCCTGTACTTGTTGAGGACACCTGCCTATGTTTCAATGCACTCAAAGGTTTACCAGGTGACTCATTTGCGTTCTTCTTTCTCTTCACTTCTTAAATGAATTTAATACGCACAATTTGACATAATTTGGCTTTCTGCTGCAGGGCCCTACATGTAAGTCCTTTTCTTCTCCATGCATATATTACTTATTATGTTATCACCAAGTTACAGACAATAAACATCCATCACCACCGTAACTCATTGAGAGACTATTCCCCACATATCCAATCTAACTTTTTTGTTCTTTATTTGGATGTCTTGCACACATGAATGAACAGAAAGTGGTTTCTTGAGAAGATTGGGCACGAAGGTAATATGACTAACCAATTATATGTTTGGTTCCTCTTCTGTTTCAGGCTCTGTGATATTGGCTGGGCAAACCCATGCATGCTATTTTTGCCATTGTAGGTTTGAACAATTTGTTAAAAGCTTATGAAGACAAATCAGCTTTTGCTATCTGCATCTTTTCCCTTGCTCTTGGACCAGAAGAGGAACCAATCACATTCGTTGGAAAAACAGCGGTAAGATGTCACTTTCCATTTGGAATTTTTGTTTGGAGTGTGACGTAGCCAATTTTATCATCAATCTTTTACTGTCATTAATTGAGAATTTCAACACTGTATAATGAGAGTGAACACATTTGTTAGTATGCAAGCTGCAGCCGGGCTATTCCTAATATCCGTCTCCCTCTATAACCTAGAATTGGGTCCTAGTCCTAGATACCCTAAAAGTGATACTTTCTGGCGTGTTCTGTTTATAAAAGTTAGTTCAAAGTGGTGCTGCATTTTGTATGTATCAGTGTATTAGTGTTGTTGGTTACCAGGAATTTTCTGCTAGAGCCTAAAGGGGAGAAATGCAGAACTGTAGTATGTAGTATTTTTACATTCAACCACCAAGGAGAACCATACTGGTTTGTTAGTCTTGTGATTATCGTTCTCCCTGTGTACCTTGGTTAAGCAGCCTATGCTCATGTTTCATGCTGTCCTGGTCATAGCACTTTGATGAATTCTGCTGTATTTACTTTGGTATGGGCAAGAAGTACTATTGTAACACCGTCAAGAAAATGTAATGCTGTGTTTTTAGTACAAAAAAATGGAAGCTTTGAGACATTCTCCATATGCAGGGAAAAATTGTACCTGCCAGAGGCCCTGCTGATTTTGGATGGGACCCTGTATTCCAACCAGATGGTTTTGAACAAACGTGAGTTTCATGATAGTTTCTATTGTTCTTGCATCCCTCCCTCGTGATCTATGTACTGACTGCCCGGTGTGTAATACAGGTATGCTGAGATGCCCAAGTCAGTGAAGAATCAAATATCTCATAGGGGGAAAGCTCTTGCATTGGTGAAAGAACACTTTGCATCTGCCAACTATACAGTTCAGAATGATGGATCGGCTTGAATTTGTTTTTGATCGCTAAATGAACAAACATTGCCTTCTGGAATGGAATCTGAACAATAGATTTATGGCATGTTAAATTTTAGCGGTGATTGTTTTCAAATCTTCCAAGTTATGAGAACGGCTTTAAGATATCAATAGATTCAGTACGATTACCTGGATGTATACCGACCGCTCCTGCAATGCTTGATGCCTGTGAATTGTATTCCATTTTTGTTAGATGGACCTGCAGAGCCGAAGAGTCATTGCATCCTGCAATCTAACTTCTACTTTCTAGGACCACCTGAGAGCACTGCAAAGAATCATTGCATCTTGCAATGTAACTTCCACTCTCTAGTACCTCCTGAGCTTAATGTCGACAGGCATCTCCTTGTACGAGGTGACTCTTTCCTTAGCCTGCCGGAGATGCCTTCCAAGCGACGATATGCGCGGGAACTGAGCTGACGCTTGCTCAGACATACTCTCGGGCTTGCCACTGCCAATCGCGAGCTGAACGTCCTCTATCTCGAACAAGTCTTGCATGTAGTCGGTTGGCTGTGGTGTTCTCGTAGATTTCCTGCAGACACAACTGATTTTGGTAAAACCGGTTGTCTAATTTGTTGTAAATATTGTGGTATAAGCATATATTTAGATTTAATTACAGCATAATTGAGCATTATTAAAGCATATTTTCAGCAGTATATAAATGACAGATATTACATATAAACATGTAATTTAATCATATCATTTATACCAGAGTAAAATACTTAATGTATGAAACATAATCACTGCCGAAATGAGCATGTAAAGCGTTCTCATGAATAGGGAATCAAATAAAACTAGCATAAAGCTCAAGTTTTAATTTTGATTATTGCTCTCAGTAGAGTTGCACAAGACTTTGATTTTGTCCTTCTCAATACGTTCTGTACTCTTCACCAATTAATAAGACAACTAATTGTTAAGATTTGAGCTCTAGTGCATTACTTAACTGTCATACACATTTGCAAATACCAAGACAACAACTTTTCGGTATAACAGAAGTACCCAAGAAATTGATTATAAGACAGTATTTTGACCGACAAAAGAAGATGAACAGGTAATACTACTATAGATACCCGAAGCAACAAAGGAGCAGAGCCTCTGAGAACTAATATGTAATCTGAAAGTAGACTGCAAATTATAATCACAGATCTAGATGGTACTTCTAATAGACCGAAAATGTAACTCAAATTGTAATGGATCAGAAGTAAGCACCACAACTAGAGTTCAAGTCTAACTAGGTGTACAGACCAGTTTCAGTATTAGACAAGTTTCATCATAGAGCATTTAATCCCACAACCCACAGGCATTGTATGAAATATCTCTCGGTACTAGAGAAATTCACAGAATGTAATCGATTAGTACGACTCACAGAACATGTAATGTGCAAAAGAGTAATCGAGAATCTCACAGTGCAGATGGCACTCGAAGCCACCAAGAAGATCAGGCAAGGTACACCCGAGGGTGTTGACCTAGAAAACCTAGCGCCCCGCTATGCCGTGGTAAGAAGGTGAGGTCGTCGGAGATACAATGCTTATCTTTGCTGTTTGGGACACACCAAATCGACAAAGCCGAGGGAAGGAGACGTCGCACAGGCACAGGAGAAGCACTAGCCAAGTGCTTCTTGCCGCCGAGCATCAGGGAACCAAATTACCACCGAGACCGGCGGTTACCACCGAAGAAGAGGCCCCAAGGACCAAAAAACCATAGCCAAATTGGGAAGGAAAAGAGGAGGGTGGAAGAAATAGAGCTCATGTTATTCCGATGTAACTCATTTGAGGGGCGACCTCAATATATAGCCGTGTGAAGGAGAGAGAGGAGCACGGCATGGTGGCCACCAACGCCCGGGACAGAAGCCTCTTATCTCTTCGCTCAATTTAGCAATTACCGAAATACCCCTAAAATACAACATAATTGTGTTTCTTTGTTCAACCGTTGGTGATTTTGAGCTTGTGTTTACCTTTTCTGCACGCCCTCTTTTTCCTTGGACACTGCTAGTTTCATCGATGCTGCAGATCCTAAAGCTGGAAACCATTGCACAATCAGTTAGCCATACATATGAAATAGGTAACGAATCATGCAAAAAGACTGGCTGAAAAGTTTAGGGTTACATCGAGATCTCAGCATCCGCTTCCTGGTGGCATTGCCGGGCTTCTTGATACTTGCCGCATGCGATGCGTCTGAAGCAGGATCTGGATTGACTACGTCTCCACCCTTGATCTGTGGAGCTCTGCCAGAAAACAAGTGCTGCGCCGTTTCGTTTGCGCTCTTCTCTTGCAGGTGTCTGTTGCGCTTCATTGCCTTCTTTTCCTCCTGTAATTAGAAGACAAGGACAGCATATCGCATCATTTTGTCAAGAAAGCTGACAGGAACGTAGGTGAAGATAAGAACATTAGCATCAGATCCTATACCTCCAGTTCCGATGGTTTTGCTTTGAGAACAGCTCTTGAGCATGCAAACTCATGTTGCAACGCTTTTAGCTTCAGATAAAAAACAACAGCTAATCAGATTCGTTCTGAAGATGTTATGAACAATCGAAATGCTTCTCAAGATTTATAGAAAAGATCAAAGATGTACAAACTTACTCTATTTCTCCCAAGATTAAGCTCCTGCAAAACAAACATTTGAAGATAGATTAATCTCGTGAGTCGTGACGAACATAAGTTCACACGCGTAGTACAGTGACAATTGCAAAGACTTCAACCAGAAACGTAACAGTAAGGTTTCTTGCAGAAAATTGGGGGAGAACGTACTGCCAACATCCGGGAATTGGCCTGCGCAAGCTGCCAGTTGGCGAGCCGCAACTTCTGCAGCTCAGTCCCGCTCAACTCTATGATCTTGCTGCACGCACGAAAGCAAATTGTTAGAGTTGGTAGTCGTAGTCGAGTATTGGTGGTCGTGTACAAGTACGTTAGTAGTTGTGTTCAAGTTTGTGTACGAGTACGAGTCAGTTCATCAAATTCGTGTCGGAGTCATAGAAGTCGTAGTCGAAGTCGAGTCTGTTTCAGAGTCGTAACAAGTCTCCGAGACGTAGTCGTAGAGCTGGGTATAAAAGGACAAAGCAATGTAGTGAGAGAGAGAGCAAGCAAGAGAGAAAGTGATCGGTGTGATCGAAGCAATCGGTGTAATCGAACAGAGAGAAATAAAGAAAAGAAGAATGAGCGGTTTTGGCTCCAGGAAATCTATCGAGTATCAAGTTCTATGTGTTCATAGACGTGGTCGTAAATGAAGTTACAACCACGGCGATCGAGCGGAGGTGTCCGCAGGAGCTAGAGACGTGGTCGTAAACGGTCATGGAGCAGAAGACGTAGTCGTAAGGGTTATGACAACGGCAATCAATAGAGTCTTCAACATGGTCGACAGAGTCACAACGTGGTCATAATCGAGTTACAACTATGGTGATCGATCCTACTACGTGGTCGAAGGAAGCGCAGCGCAGTGACAGAAGACGTGGTCGTAACTTTCTCAGTTAAAGTTACGAGTATGCAGTCGGAGTTGGGAGGTGTGATTGAAGTGGTCACAACGTGGTCGTAGCCAGACTCAGAGTGGTTGTAATGATTCCAGACATGGTCGTACGACTGCAGTGAGTGGTCGTAAAGGCTACAGAGTGGTCGTAGGCTGCAACAAGTGGTATCAGAGCTTGCTGATCTTGGTGGTATCTAAAGAATATGGGAGAGGCGTCGACTTCGAGTGCCCGAAGTGGGTTGATCTCCCTCCAGTACCCTCTCCTGACGACCGGCAATTACCCGGTGTAGGCAATGAAGATGAAGACGAACATGCACGCCCAGGGAGTCTGGGGTGCAGTCGATCCGAAGAGGAAGGACAAGGAGGTAGACAACAAGGTGGATCAGGCGGCTTTGGCCATTATTTACTAGACGGTGCCAGATGCTATGATGATTAGCTCATTGGCAAGGAGACGGTACGGGAAGCGTGAGAGATGCTTCAGATGATGCACGAGAGCATTGATCGTGTCAAGGAGGTGCGGCTCCAGAATTTGCGGAGCGAGTTTGAAAATCTGAAGATGGGAGAGACCTAGTCAGTGGATGAGTTCGCCGGTAAGCTGAGTTCGTTGTACAATTAGATTAACTCTCTTGACAACAAGATAGAGGAATCTGTGGCGGTGAAGAAGTACATGCACGTGCTTCTGAAAAAGTACATACCTGTTGTTACCACACTTATGTACTCATCCAATCTGGACAAGAAGAAGATAGAGGAGATCATCGGCTCCTTTAAGGCACATGAGGAGTTACTGAAGGGGTTTTAGTCACGTAATGAGCATGGTCCCAGAACGATCAGGCATTGCTGGTAAAGAGAGATCCGAGAGACGGTCGTAGCTCATCAAACAACCGTGGGAGGTGGCGCAGTCGAGGTGGCTAGAGTTGTCGAGGCGGTAAGGGTGGCCATGGAGACAAAGTTGGGTAAAGCAGTGGTGAAAGATCCCGTGATAAGTCACATGTCAAGTGTTTTGAATGTGATGAATATGGGCACTACGCGTCAGAATGTCGCAGCCATATAAAGTGTTTCAACTGTAACGAGTACGAGCACTAT
Source organism: Dendrocalamus latiflorus (assembly GCA_017311315.1). Lineage (NCBI taxonomy): Eukaryota > Viridiplantae > Streptophyta > Magnoliopsida > Poales > Poaceae > Dendrocalamus > Dendrocalamus latiflorus. The sequence continues at coordinate 20,141,393 of CM029677.1, read as the reverse complement.
ACTTCAGATTGTAGAAGCAAGAAGAAGGACGGGGATGTGAACCTCGCCAAAGACAAAGACGAAGAAGAAGATAAAGAACCGGGACTACTTCTCTCCTCATATGTTGAAAAGGAACCGGTCATGGTGATAGTGAATGAGGAGAACGTAGTTTCAAAACTACGCACGAAGGAAGGTAGCCACGATCATACTAATTAGTGGTACTTGGACACTTGAGCAAGCAACCACATGACGGGAGATCGCTACATGTTTCATAAGCTCGATGAGAAGGTTCTGGGCAAGGTCAAATTTGGCGACGGCTGCACGGTGGAGATAAAAAGCAAAGGGACGATGATGTTATAATACAAGAACAGAGATAAGAATTTGTTGACAGAGATTTACTATATACCAAGTCTGTGCAACAACATACTTAGTATCGGGCAGATGACAGAAAGAGGGTGCACGGTGGTGCTGCAGGATGAGTTCTTGCGTGTGTACGACAAGAACAGAGATTTGTTGATGAAAGTGAAAAGATCTACAAATCGTTTGTACAAGATTTCTTTGAAAACTTGTAGATCGGTTTGTCTGAAGAACAGCCTGGAGGAGCTAGGTTTTGGCAAAGATGTAGACGCAGCAGCATGCAGCAGCTCCAAAGGCATGCAGGAGCGCACGTCACGCACACATGCAGTCGGCGTAGAGGGAGGCAGAGGCTTTGAGGGTGGTGAACCCCACGCTGGCGCAGCAAGCGGTGGCTTGGGCGCACAAGGCGGCAAGACCCGAATGCAGCACGCAGTAGTTATAGCATGCATGCGCACAACTGACGTAGAGGGAGGTTGAAGCGGCGTTAGCTCGGGTGATCGACATAGGCCATATGCAAGAGGCATAGGAGTGCATGCAGCTACGGATGGTGGAGCACATGCACATGCAATGGCTCAGGTCATGGGAGGGGGCCCATGGCCAAGGTGAAGCCAGCGACCGGCGGTTGGCGTGGACCACACATGGATGCATGGAGACAACATAGTCGTAGTCCATCTTTAAAAGGTGTTTGGAACAGCTACACAGAAACAAAAGCCACTCCAGAGTTGGAAGCTGGTCCAAGAGAGAGGAGCAGCAAGGCTCAGGAAGGAACAACGCAAGAGAGAAGATCGGCATGATTAAGATGGAGAAACAAGATTAAGGAGGTTATTGTTAGAGTTGGTAATCTTGTTTTTAGAGTTGCTAGTCGTAGTCGAGTTCAAGTTTGTGTACGAGTACGAGTCAGTTCATTGAGTTCGTGTCGGAGTCGTAGAAGTTGTAGTCATAGTCGAAGTCGAGTCCGTCTTAGAGTCGTAGCAAGTCTCCGAGACATAGTTGTAGAGCTGGGTATAAAAGGGCAGAGCAATGTAGCAAGAGAGAAAGCGATCGGTGTGATCGGTGTAATCGAACAAAGAGAAATAAAGAAGAGAAGAAGGAGCGGTTTTGGCTCCAGGAAATCTATCGAGTATCGAGTTCTACGTGTTTGCAGATGTGGTCATTTATGAAGTTACAACCACGACGATTGAGCGGTGGTGTCCACAAGAGCTGAAGACGTGGTCGTAAATGAGTTACGACCACGGTCATGGAGCAGAAGACATGGTCGTAAGGGTTACGATAACGACAGTAAATAGAGCCTTCAACGTGGTCGACAGAGTCACAGTGTGGTCGTAATCGAGTTACGACTACAGTGATCGAACCTACTACGTGATCGAAGGAAGCGCAGCGTAGCAGCGGAAGACATGGTTGTAACTTTCTCAGTACGCAGTCGGAGCTGAGAGGCGTGATCGAAGCGGTCACAACGTAGTCGTAGCCAGACTCAAAGTGGTCGTAATGATTCCAGACATGGTCGTATGACTACAGCGAGTGATCGTAAAGGCTACAGAGTGGTCGTAGGCTGCAACATAAACCAAATTGAGTCAAACCAAACGCGCACATCATAGAGAAATTTCGATATTTAACACTGAATATGTGCGACTCTCAACTTTTAACCCTCAATTCGTACGCCTTTGGAAATTTAACCCTGTCACTGCGAATTCTTTTGATTCAAGGGATTCTCTTCATTTTCGCAGTGACAAGTGTCAAAATATAAAAGGAGAGAAAATGAGGATAATCTCTTGAATCAAAAGAATTCGCAGAGAGAGGGTTAAATTTTCAAATGCGTGCGAATTAGGGGTTAAAAGTTGAGAGACGCACGTATTCAGTGTCAAATATCGAAATTTCTCCACATCATAAAACCCGACCACTCAACAAGTAAGATCAATCGATGCAAGAAATTGGGGCAACAGAGACGTACTCTCTCTCCTTAAGGAGCCTCACAAGATCGGAATTCTCCTGAAACAGAACACGAAATTTCGAACAAAGGAGAGCAGCGTTGGCGACCAAGATCCAGCCTTCTAATTACCAAGAGGGAGCAGAGCGGTGGGATCTGCAATCTTGCCTTGACCAGCTGCGCGACTCCCTCCACGCCGCCGCCCGCGGCCGCTGCACACCTCGACCCGTCCTGCTCCTTCTCGGCCGGCGGGAGCCTCATGTTGGTGATGTCGCACAGCGTCTTCCTCCTCGCGGCAGCACCGGTGCTGAGCTTCGGGATGGCCAACATCGCCGCCCCCTTCCTGGTCGGCGCTCCCGAAGCCGCCGCTGGAGCAGGGTTCTCCTTTGGGGCACGAGAACGGCGGCCTCCATGTGATGTCACGGCGACAGCGAAGGAGACCAGCAAGAGAGGAGAGAGGAAGAGGAGAGAGAGAGAGAAGCAGCCAAAAGTTTGGGAGATTTGGGAGCTTTTGGGGTTTGGGTCGATGGATCGGAGATGGAAGGGGAAGGCGCAACGGCTAGTAGCGAGGCAGGGGTTTGGGAGGGGAGCGGCGAAACGTTCAAATCGGAGGGCTGGGTTCCCGGGATCGAACGGAGCAGATTGAGCCACGGAAGGAAGATCCACGGCTGGGGCGCTTTAAGTGGGCCTAAATCAACATACATCTAAACTCAGACTAGGAACCGTAGCTGGCAACCAGTCCGATCGATTCCTCTGCTTAATGCGAAACGAGATCAATCACAGAAGATAGAAAATAATATATTAAAAACACAGAGAGGTGGAGAGAACTCTGATATTTTTTTATTGCTTTTCTGATTGCATGTTACAAAATTGCCGGTATAGTTCTCTATTTATAGTCTATTGGTGAGGTGCCCACCATGGACAAGACTTCTGGCCCATGCCTAGGTTTCCTAACACCCTCTACATTTTCGTTCGCAAAGTGCAATCATGCAAATACACACTGTAGATAGTAACAAATGAAAGTTATTTTTGGCAAACTATACCGGAACAAATACTGTATCAACGCACGGTGATTATTGCGGCATTTTAACTCTAGCAGCGAGATCCAGGCCATGCAAGTCTTGATCTAATGGTCTAGAACATGGAAACACTATGCCCATCTGCTGTCGTAACTCAAAACGGTAGAGGATCCCCTCTATGACTATGATCGTTCTTCTATCATGATTGTAATTCATTATTGATTTTGCGCTATCTGAACCCACTTCAAAATGATCCAAATGTGGCATTTGTGCACAACTGCACATATCATTTACGGATTTTTTTTGCATGCCACTACAAAATGCACAAATCCCGGATATGGCATCCCTTGGCCCCAGGGGCGGATGTAGCGGTGGGGCGCCCGGGGGGGGGCTCGAGAGCCCCCCCTACTGCTACCGGACCCTTGGAGCCCCCCTAAATTTTTAGCCATAGATGTATGGTGTAGAAGGGGCTGAGATCGACTGAAGGTAGAAGATGACCACAAAATAATCATATTAACAAAGCCCATAGAATGTAGAAGAGCTTCCAGCCAAGCCAAAGCCCAAGGCCCACAACAACAAACAAACTCAAACCCTGAAACCCTAGTATCTGGCCAGTGGCCACCCCAAAATCCCAAATCCCCATTTTGACTGAGCTGAATCATCGGTTTAGTGACATTAGTTCAGAGTTATTAGTATGTATGACTTCTTTTAACCCAAGGAACTCCTTCTCTAATTTTGATGTGGATAAACTTGTGAGACTTGCTGAAATTTATGCTGAGGATTTTGATATTGGTGACCTTACTGTTTTGCCAACTCAACTTAGAGCCTTTGTCAACCGTGCTAGAAGAACTCAAGAATTTCTTGGATGTACTGAACTTGGAAAAGTTGCTGAAATTATGGTCAAGACTAACATGGACACATCTTATCGGTTGATTTATCGTCTCATTGAGCTAACATTGATACTTCCAGTGGCAACGGCTTCAGTTGAGAGGATATTTTCAGCCATGTCCATTATAAAGACAGATTTGCGTAGTAAAATGGGCGATGAATGGCTCAATGACTTGATGATATGCTATAATGAGAAGGAGATATTTAGAAACATTGATAACGAAAAGATCAAAAAGCGGTTTCAAGAGATGAAAAAACGCCGTATGTTATTGCCTAAAAATTTAGTGGTACGCTCTATTCTCTTCTAAATTCATAATTTGGAGGTCCATATTTGTTTAACTAATCAATTATGTCTATTTGTGTAGATTGCTTCTCCGGATGAATAATGGGTGTCACCGTCACGCGTCGTCTATTAGTTTCGTAATTTGGCCTTTCGGTATGGATAAACTGCATCTTTTATTTTTCATGATGTATTTTGTGATTGTCATCGTTCATCGATGTTTTGATATAAGACTATTTCAAACTATTATATTTGTCTTTTGTGGAGGGTCATAGTGGAGTTTTGTCGCTGTAGCGCTTTTGTTCAGCCCCCCCAAAAAAATTTTCCTGGATCCGCCACTGCTTGGCCCACATATCAATGAGATAAGAGATGATATACCTGGGATCGTGAAAATCTGCAATGACAAATAAGGAATTGACCCCATCATTTATGTAAGCACATGGTATTTTAGTCGCACCTAGCTAGTCATGGCCAATTCATTAGAATACGCTGATATAACCCAGGTTATGCATACGCCGGATGCGCATGAACATCTTCGTACATAAACTGCATACAAATAGCAGTGTTTTAGTACGGAGTAATAACCAGTGGACGAAATGCATAATTCTGGACAAAATGGGTTCAATTCTGTGTCTTTGACATGCGGTTGATACTGGAGTTATTTTCAGTTTTTTCATACATATAGTTTTATCGTAAAAAAAACCTTAAGAAAGAAACCGTAGTATAGTTTCATACATATAGTTTTTTCAATGCCCAAACCGGGAGCTCTTCTAATTCGAACCAATGCGGCAATGCTATACATGTTCTAACTTTGGAATCACCATTCCATTTCCACTCTGTGCTAGTATCTGCCTTCCATCTTCCCTTCCGGAAGTGGAGTACGCACGGTGCTTTGTCTCTCCAAGATCATAGCATTGGCAAAGAAGATAAAATCACCGACTGCATTTTGTCAAAAGCTACTTCCTCCCACAAATAACAACTATTTATCCCTTCAATTTTCTTGGCTTGCACGGGGCATAAAGCTCCTGGTTACTTAGTTGTGCTAGCTTTATCCTCCCTAATTCACCCCATCTTTAGACTAACACTCAGTGGCCACCAATCACCATCTCTGCCACTGTTGAGGCCTACAAGTATGACATGTCCAGCATTTCATCTGACACGGCTCCAACTCATTCGGCAGGGGATTTCAGGAAATTAGGGTCCCTTTGCGCCGAAACTTGAGGATATCTACCAAGATGAACGAAAAAGGGAGAAGAAAAGTTCAGATGTGGATAGATAGCAACAGCATTCTTCAGACTCCTAAGAAAAGCATTTTGGATGGGGTCGATGAATCCACGGAAGCAAAGGATTTGTGGCTTACGCGCCGCCGATTCTTGGTCTGCATGTAGCGGATACCATATAGAGATTGCTTTTTGCAAGCAAAGATGATGTTGACGTGTCTAATGGCAGCGGTGTGGAGAAGAGAAAGTCTCGGAGGAATCCGTCCTTGCACCGGAGAAGTATTTCTTGCGGCTGTAGTTACCCTGGTCTTGGGATGATTACAGCAGCAAGCATGCTCTTAGCAAGGGTAGTTAACTTGTGCACGCACCCTATTACTGCCCTCGTATTAGTTAAGTGACGGATGCTAGCTAGCTACTTAAGTGCTAACACGATTTGAAGTTTCAGCTGTAATTGACACGCGAAGCATTTTGTGACTTTTTTTTGAGCAGTTTGGCATCGTGGTGCTGTGCTCAGGAATGTGATTAGTTAAGGGAATACTATTTACTCTTTTTTTTAACCTTTTTTACATACACTATTTACCAACTTTAGTCAAATATTCCTGTTTTGGCTTCAAAAATGAGGTTACCAATCAGTTGACACAAAACAGAGTACAGATTAAAAGCTACCGCTACAACAAAACTAATCCTTAGTTTGTGTTAGGTGAGTGGCCATGTTGTTCTGGGCTAGCTGACGGATTTTGGTTGTGTTTTTTTAGACTATAGTGGACGGTGCATATGGTGTTAGACTTAAAAATCTGTTTTAAAAAAATTATGACCTGTTTAGAGAATCTGTTTTAAAAAATTATGATCTGTTTAGAGAATCTGTTTTAAAAAATTATGATCTGTTTAGAGAATCTGTTTTAAAAAATTATCTCACATATTTTAACTTCCGGAGAATACAGAAACAAAGCCAATTGACAGAAAAACTAACCAATAGTGTTCAGTTGGATAGCAAACGAACATTATAGGTTCTCACCGTTCAATCCATCCCCCCACTGATGGTATAGACCCTGTTCTTTTCAGCTTCTCTATAGTAATTAGCTTTTAAATGAAATATTTTTTTTCAAGATAGGGTCTACTAGTTAATTGTAGTACATACTTTATTGACTTCATTTATATCGGCAAAAACCGTATGTGAGTTTCTGTTACTCTATAATCTCTCGTACAAATAACCCAAAAGTCACAAGCCGCAGCCAAAAAGAACAGGCCCATAGGCTTCATCCCGCATCATGTGACGCGGAGCCAACTCAAAATGTCAAGCTAAACACTCCAGATCTCCTCGAGTCATTCCAACATATATTCCCCATCTCCCCCTTGATTCCATCTTCTTCGTTGGCTGATTCGCCGCCGTCGTCGGTGGATCTCACTATTGAGCCCAAGTCACATATGCCGCGGGCTCATGTGATGGTGGCGAACAGCAAGTAGCGAGCAGTTGAGCTTAGCCGCAAGTTGTGTTATGGTGATGGACATGAGCTGCGAGCTTCCGTGGTGAGTGGTTGAGTGTTGTTACGGGTTCACGGGGTGGTGGCAAATGATGACCTGCGAGCAGCCATGGTGCGGATGGGCTAGCAGAGGTAGCTACTCGTTCGGGGCAAGCATGCGGTCCCACAGCTACGTGGATTTGCCACCAGATGCCGCGAGGTGGCGACACGCTGTCCCGGTGATTGCGATGGTCGAATTGAGTGGTTTTGGGTTCGAAACATTTGTGCAATGTTCTGAAACTTTGGTTGTCTAGCGTGATGGTTGCAGTGGCATGTGATAGCAAGGCGGGCGGCGGTGAGCAGCCCGATGGCCGTGTAGTCGTAGGCAAGCTCGGTGGTAGGTGGGAAGGCCAACGGCTGCGATGTCCCGTAGGTGTGGAGCTACCGCGACAAGCTTTCGTGCGGCCACAGGTGAGCACATAAGAGATGCTCTTGTTTAATTATTTATGAAAGTTGGGTTGAAACTTGTTGAAATCGATTAGAAACTTTCTGAAACTCTTTTACTGAAACTTGTTGAAACTCGAGTTCCAAAATCTGAAACTCATGAAACTTAGCGTGGGGAGGCACAAATAGTGGGTTGACGGTAAGCGGCTATCATAGCAGCAAGCGAGTTGTCACGATGACCATCAAACAGGTGAAGTGAGGGAGCGCACAGGCATGGCGAGGGAGCACGTAGACGACCTATGGCTAGAGGGAGTCACACCAGTGAGCGACGGGGTGGCTTGTGGGCGCGGTGAGTTCTGCGGCCACAAAGGAATGGAGGTCTGACGTCAAGTGCGGCTGTGGATTGAAAGTATGTGAAACGTGTTTGTGTTTTTTTGTGAAAATTGATTGAATTTTGAATCTTTTGTGTAATTTTACTGAAATTTGTTGTTTTGAAACTCATTTTTCAATCAGTGGGACTTGTCCAAAACTTCCTTTTACAAACTTGCATTTTGAAAATCTTGTTGAAACACCAAGTCTTATATTTGAAGCTTGGTGAAATATAAAGTTTCAAGAAGTTCTTAAATATGAAACTTAAGTTTCAAGAAAGTTTCAAATATGAAACATTAAGTTTCATATTTGAAACTCATTGAAACTTAAGTTTTGTATTTGAAACTTGTTAAAACTAGTTGAAACTCTTTGGTTGAAATGTTTCATATTTGAAACTCATTAAAATTTAAGTTTTATACTTGAAATTTGCTGAAACTAATTGAAACTCTTCGGTTAAAACTTGATGAAACCTGTTAGACCTTGCTGAAACTTCTTGAAACTCTTCGATTCAAACTTGATGAAACCTGTTAAACTTGAAATTTGAGTTCTAAAATCTGAAACCTTTTGGAACTTAATTTTATAATTTTTTAGAACCTTCTAGAAATATGTAAAACTTGCTGGAACTCAAAACCTTTTTAAATATTTTTAATGGAATTGTTTGAAACTTAATGAAATTTGATTTCCAAAAATCTGACACTCGTTGAAACTTTGGCTTCAAACTTTCTCAGAACCTTCTGAAAAATGATTGGTACATGCGTAATTAAGTGAAACTAAAAAATTTTCAAATATTTTTAATGAAACCCCGTGAAACTTGTTTTGGATTTTTGAAACTTGGATGAAACCTGTGTGAAACTCGTTGAACTCATTTTAGTTTTTTGAAACCCAGCTAGATTTTAGATGAAACTTGCGTGAAACTCGATGAAACAGTCTAAAACTTTGAAATTTGTTTTTGAAACTCAGTGAAACTTTTGTAAAACTTATTTTTCCAATCAAGTGTGAGTTATAAAACTCGTTGGAACTAAAAACAGGCTGAAACTCTATGAAACTTGTTTTAAAATTTTGAAACTCGAATGAAACTTGTGTGAAACTCGTCGAACTCATTTTATTTTTTATTTTGGAAATTTGGATGAAACTTGCGTGAAACTCGTTGAAACTGTTTGAAACTTTAAAATTTGTCCTTTTAAACTCTTGTAAATACATTGTTTTTCCAATAAGTTTCAATTCTGAAACTTGTTGTAGCTTATAGTTTCCAATATAAAACTTGATGAAGACCTACGCAAGTCTATGAAGTATATTTGAAACTATTTGAAATCCTATAAACTCGTAAAACTAAGATAAAACCTAATAAAGTTTACCAATACCGTTGAAATCATTTTCAATGGTATACCGTGCGCTGGCATCCCATAAAAAAGGGGGCAGTATCGTTCAAGCCTTGATAACCTAGAAGACTACTTGCACGACTTTTGCGATGGTACTAGTAAGGGCCTATTTGGGAGAGCTCCATCAGCTCCAGATCCACGAAAAACAGCTCCACTCCACGAAATTTTACCCAAACGCTCCAGCTCTGCGAAATCTGGATCCACCAAAATCCTGGATCTGAGGGCCAGATCCATGGATTTCATGGAGCTCCTCAAGGGGGTGCTCCACCGTGGAGTTAGGTGGTAATTACCCACCAATGCCACTGGTTACACACCCCATCCCACCAAAAGTGGCCATTCCCACCAAAACCTCAATTTCGTGGATCTGGAGCTGCTGTATAAGCCAAACACTCCATGGTGGGATCCCAGATCCACGGTGGAGCTGCTCTATGGTGGAGCTGCTGCTCTAGATCCACGTTTTCAGTGGTGGAGCTCTCCCAAACAGGCCCTAACTTTTGCAAGGACTTGGCCGTTGCAGTGTACGAGATTATATGGACCAAGCATGTCTGAACAAAGCAACATAGCAGCGTTCATGATACCGATGATCCATGGAAGTGACTAGTGAGCCAGTCTTTGTGGTAAACTGGTAATTGAAAAAATCCTCGCACGATTGCCCGCCCATGCCGAGCTCTTTAAAGAAGCCGAGTGCCACCATGCCATTTGGTGAGTTTGGTTTCCCCATCTTTCACAATGCGAGCGTGCAGCAGGCAAGAAGTTCAGGTGCATTTTGCACGCGGGTGGAGTCACAACTCACGAAGGGGTTCATGGCATAGGGTGCCTTCTTTTCACATACGGTTAATGACTTATGGTTATATTTGATGATTTTTTTATTCTAATGTAAGTGTTTATATGAATGAATAAAATATTGATAAGCTATCTCGAAGAGATTGTCCTAATGAACTACTGTAAAACAGTGTTAGAGAAACTATCGCATTTGTTTATTCAGAAGAAGTCATAAATCATAAGGAACAAACCGAAAAATCTAAGATATAATATAAGACATCTACTTCAGCTATATGAGAAAAGAAGCCCAACCCTTTTCCTTGTTACCAATGCAACGTATACCTTTCTTCGTGCTGCTTAACAAGATATCCAAAATTGAAACATAGATTCTCTTTTTTTTTTAATTTCGAAGTGGATCGAAAACATGGCCGCAAAAGAAATGCAGGGCAAGTGTGGTACAATGGTTTTGCTCTCGTTCGTCTCCCGCACATTTTGCATTACCCCCCCGCCGTTATCTCTCCCCCCAGACATTCTCCCGTCAACCCCCTCCCCTTTGCATCATTTAACAAGCATGGAAGCAATCTCCCCCAGGTGATTCCAAATCACCCCCTCTCCTCTCCTCTCTCTCTCTCTCTCTCTCTCTCTCTCTCTCTTCCCCCAGTTCCTCCCTCCTCTCCTCCACATTGCTCCCACCACTTCTTTCCCCCATTGTTGTCCCAAATCACAAGCTCCAATTTTCCTCGTCCCCACTGACACCCCCCTCCCGGGGGGCACTGCTGCCTGCTGCCACTCTCCTGCATTGCTATAAAATCCACTGCATCTCCACTCCGATCCCTCTAATCTAATCCAAGCAAGAAAATATGGCGGGAGCCCACAAATCCACCCGCATTATCCTCTTCCCCGTCCTCCTGCTCGCCGTCACGGCCTCCCCTCTCCCCCTGCTCAACTCCTCGCTCCCCGACCCCGCCGCCGTCGTCGCCGACTTCCACAGGTACGTTGCCTTCTCCGTCAAATTCCCGCAATGTAGCGCCGGCCTCAAATGTCTGGTATTTGAGTTCCTGGTGCTGCAAATTTCTAATCTTTTTAAGCTTTTGGCGTTGCAAATCTGTAATGGCGGTGGGTTCTTGGCAATGGGCAGCAAGGTGGCGACGTCGCGGAGGCGGATGCTGGAGGCCGGCGGCGGCACCGGGTGCATGACGGGCAACCCTATCGACGACTGCTGGCAGTGCACGGGGACGGACTGGCGGCAGGACCGGCAGCGGCTGGCGGACTGCGGTATCGGGTTCGGCCGCAACGCGATGGGCGGCAAGGGCGGGCCGGTGTACGTGGTCACCGACTCCTCCGACCGCGATCCCGTCAACCCGGTGCCCGGCACGCTCCGGTACGCCGTCATCCAGGAGGGCCCGCTCTGGATCGTCTTCGCCGCCGACATGACCATCCACCTCAACGAGGAGCTCCTCGTCAACAGCTACAAGACCATCGACGGCCGCGGCGCGAACGTCCACATCGCCGGCGGCGCCTGCATCACGCTGCAGTACGTCTCCAACATCATCATCCACAACGTGCACGTCCACGACTGCGTGCCGGCGGGCAACGCCAACGTGCGCTCCTCGCCGACGCACTACGGGTGGCGGACGCGGTCGGACGGCGACGGCATCTCCCTCTTCTCCGCCCGCGACGTTTGGGTGGACCACTGCGCGCTGTCCCGGTGCGCGGACGGGCTGGTGGACGCCATCATGGGCTCCACGGCCATCACCGTGTCCAACAGCTACTTCTCCCACCACAACGAGGTGATGCTGCTGGGCCACAGCGACGAATACCTCCCGGACTCGGCGATGCAGGTCACCATCGCCTTCAACCACTTCGGCGTGCAGCTCGTGCAGCGGATGCCCCGGTGCCGCCACGGATACTTCCACATCGTCAACAACGACTACACCGCCTGGGAGATGTACGCCATTGGCGGCAGCGCCAGCCCCACCATCAATAGCCAGGGCAACCGCTACATCGCCCCCACCGACCCCAACGCCAAGGAGGTGAGCTCTCTCTCTCTCTCTCTCTCTTGCCGTGACGTGTTCTTGGGTTCTTGCGTTTCTTGCTCTTGCTGCTGGTTTTGTGTCGTCTTGGTTTGCTCTGTTCTTTTCTTTGCTTGGTGAGCAGAGCACAGCAGCACAGCATACATCTTTTTGTTTTATTGCATTGCCTCTCTCTGTTCCAATTTCCATTGCATCGTTTGGATTTTTAATCTGTTGGGTTGGGATGCAAATGCAAGTGTGCATGCACTGCGCAGTGGTCAAGTACCGTGACCATTGTCCTGTTCTTTCATGTCCTTTTTTGTGTATGTTTTCCAACTCGGAATCGGGCTGTAAAAGCGAGAGCCATTAACCGTTTTTAGACATTTTCTGCAGTTCTTTGTTCCTATCCTTTTTTTCATCAGGGTGGAAGGGGTGGTAGTTAGTAGTAATGGTCCTGTCAAATGCTACCATTGTTCGGTGAATGCTTGGAGCATATTCTTATCTTTGGGCAAAAAAAAAATGCATCATGTTTCCCCAGTCTGGGTGCAGCCGGGGATAGTTTGGACTTTGGAGCATCCAAGGCTCGAGTATGCCTCCAGTTATGGCAACATCTGACACTGACAGTGGGGCCCAGCAGAATGTGGCCATGACAGTTTTATTTGTTGCTCTTGTGTACGTGTATGAATGGCTGGATGTGACGGTGTGTGCTATGGCATTGGCGTTGTCAGGTGACGAAGCGGGTGGACACGGCGGAGGGGCAGTGGGCGGGGTGGAACTGGCGGACGGAGGGCGACATGATGGTGAACGGCGCCTTCTTCGTGCCTTCCGGCGAGGGGCTGGATGCCATCTACGAGAAGGCGTCCAGCATCGACCCCATGTCCTCCGCGCTTGTTGACCAGCTCACCCAGAACGCCGGCGTCCTCGGCGGCCCCAGGTACCCCCCAAGTCCCCAACCTCGCCGTCTCTCTCTCTCTCTCTCTCTCTCTCTCTCTCCCTCTCTCTCTTCTCTTGCGTTGCGAAGTAAGATGTCCACGTCGGCGCCACAACAGCACACTTTAGTGCCACGTCAACTTAGCTTTATCTTTCGCATGCTACGTGGGGCGGGGGACATATCTCGGACCATACGTCAAATGGCAATCGCCGACAGGTGGGCCCGTAGAGTGCCTTTACCAAACATTTCGCCTTTGGGAGTTGTCTTTTTAAATAGAGTGACTTTAGGCAGTGCTCCAATCCGCTTTTAAATCGGGGTCTAGCGTCTGAAAACGCACTGAGTGGGTATTAGCAAGAAATTGAAAAAAACACCGTTACACCTTTATGAACTTATATCTCTATAAACAATACAAAAAAATAAAGAAAAACAAAAAAACTAAAAGAAACATAAAATTAAAAAATCGACGCTTTTCAGCAGTTATAAAATAGAAGTAGGTAGGAGCAGGGGCTTAACTTCCTCCAACGGCTGTCGGTCGTCGGACGCCCAGCTCGCCGGCCGCGGTTCTCGCGCCTAGGAACCAAGTCGAGGAATTTTCGGTAGGATTTGCCCTTTCCGCACGGTGAAGAAGCCCCTCTTTCCCGTGCAGGCAGAATGCCGTCCGATCGTGGGTAGTAGTAGTAGTAGTACAATGCACTAGTGCACTGGGCGAACCATGTCGGCATCCTACCGCGTCACAGGTCTATACGTCCATTTTACTGAAAGATTTGCACTATACAGAAGAACGGGAGTGCGGACGAATCATTCTAAGCCTGACCGTGCTCTGCCTCAAGTTACTGTTCCTTTTCTTTGCTGAGGCTGTGCTCCGTTAGGCCTAAAAGCTCAAGCTTTTAGTTTATTTGGTATTATTTGTGGTTTTTTTACTATATCTGCTGTTAGTTTTTTAATATAATTAAATTTAAAAAAGTTATATTATTTAAGACAAAAAATAAAAAACCAGAGAAAACGAAATTATAAAATTAGGACTAAAAGCTGAAGCACAGCCGTATGGATGCTGGAGTACTAGGTACGTACGCCATGTTAGGGGAGGAAAATATTCTTAGTAGAGGATTGATTAAGCTAGGCGTCCTCCCTGAAAACGTAGAGCACTGTACTGTAGACCCACTCGATTGGGCTCAAAAGTTATGACTTATGACTGAAATTATATTGTAGCGGCTGAAATTTTACTATAGCTAAAGATGATTTATTTAGCGTAATTAAATCTAAAAAAATTTAAAAATAGAAAAATATGCTAGCTCATCACAGACAACGTAAATAAATACAGAAAAAAAGAACCAGTAAAAAAACTCAAAAAATAGTTAAATTTTTTTAAAAACGAAATTTATAAATAATAAAAAAATAAGTCAGAAGCGAGAAAATAAATTGAAATGAGCGGGACAATGTGGCACTAGTACTAGATTGTAGAGCTAGTGGTGTACTAGTTCACTGACAGAATCGGATAAATTAAAGCACCGGGATAAAGCAATTTTGTCCTTTGCATAGGTCAAGCTGGGGAAAGTGTGCGGCGCCAGTGCACCAGAGCGTCCTCACCGGGGTCGGGTCTTCCTGGCTTTGCAGTAACTGGGTCATCATGGCACGGGCCACGAGACCTGATTAGTCCTGTATTATCGTCAGTGCATGCATGTATGCGTGTATTGTATGGCGCCGTATTCTGCAGTCCACGCGTGCTCCCTCGCGCTTTTGCACCATGGTAAAGTCACGCGCAAGTTCCTGTGCTTTGGAAGGGTTTACGTCTTTTGTTAGAGAATCAGGCCCGGTTTGGAATGTGATTCTTTTTTATTATTATTTCTGCGAAAACGAGACTATTTTCCCTAAAATTCTTTCGAAATTTCTGTTTTTTTTTCCAAACAGGCGCTCGAAGTACAGTCACAATCTATAGTACTACTGCTTTCATGAAATTTTAGTCACAGATAACCAGAGTGAACAGTCTACACAACGTAGAGCCTGTCCTGTTTGTATTGCACTACTGCATTAGACGACTTCCTATGCGCGCTGTGTCGGTATCCAAGCAGCCTTATCTTGTTCTCGTATATTACATAAACTGCACCAACACAATTTAATCCATTCAGTAAGATGGTTTGTGGATCATGCATGTAGTAGAAATCATTGGCTTTTGGTAACCAGTCTGCTCAGTCATGTCAAAACGTTCCAAAGCCTCGATGATGCATCGAACCAAGACAAATAGAGTGCCAAAAGCAACCGAAACAAAAAGATCGTCGCATGCTCAGGAACATGTGTGCTACTGCTATCGAGTATCGAGACTAGTAGCCCGGGGAGTGTGGTAGGCGGTCAGTCCGCATCCCCACATGCATGCCACTGATGGCTGATTTTGTCGCCGAATCCTGCACCTCACTTCGGTCTTCCTTGTTGAAAGGAGATGTATAAAGAAGGCGAAAGAATTGCACATTATACATACACCAGGATTATTCTATTACTTGGAGACAATAGTATTCGTTGAGTGTTTTAGATCTCAATAGTGTCCTTCGTTCGGGATCCTACAAGGACCTTTTGGAATGGGACAAACGGAAAGGAGAACGGAGAGTTCGTCCAGCCGGGTCCAATGGCGGCGTACCATTAGAAGATGCTGTGTTTTTTGTCGTTCTGTCCGTCACGCTTCCTGAGAAAAAAAAACCTTGTTCCTGGGGATCCAACTCCTATTCCGTGTGCGCTCGTGAGAGCAGTGGTAGATCTGAGCTTAACCAGTTAGCTACGCCTCACAATTAGTTTGCAGTTTTTGCACATAAGAATACATGTAATCTCGTGGTTACATTGGGGCATCTTGTACACAAGCTAGCTACTAATGTTTGTTGTTCGTTTTGACAGGGACAACGGTGAGGCGGCCGCGTACAACGGGGTCAACTACGCCGGAGTCGGAACCGGTGGCGGCGGAGGGGGAGGAGGAGGAGGAGACGGATACGGTTATCTCGGAATGGTCTACGCCAACGGCGGCAATTGGAGCTGCCGATCTCACTCGATACTGTCATTGACTTCTTTGGTTGTTACCCTCATTGCTCTCAGATGCTTGCACTCATTGTAATAGCAAGACACAATTGAGATACTTCATTATGATTCAATTGAAAGGGTAGGAAAAGGGGACAAGAAAAAGGAGGGGAAGGTTGACACTAGAGTAGGTAGGCAACAGTGATCTCCACCATGTACCAGCACATGCGTGGGAATATTGCAAGTTAGTCACTGTAGTTGTTACAAAAGGAGAATGGATGATTCATTCATACTTATTAACTCTAACCTATCTGTAATCATTCATACTTATTAACTCTAACCTATCTGTAATCATTCATACTTATTAACTCTAACCTATCTGTAATCATTCATACTTATTAACTCTAACCTATCTGTGATCTCTCCGCCGAAGAAATTACAAATCTATGATTCAATGGGAAGCACGAGTTGAACAAATGTTTCACTGGACCACATCACAGTGATAGAACAATCTGTCAATAGGAATCATGATTTGGCTGCGCAAAACTGTTAGAGCAAGGCTAATAATACAATCTTCAGCTGGCTGTATGGGCACTTACAGCCCACTTATCAGCCCATTCATATAGTAGTTTACAGCCAGCTGAAGGCTGTATGACCCACCCCTTTCTCTCACAAAGTTTCTTGGTTCTTGTGCTTCAGCTGGCTGTAAACTTACAGCCCACCTCTCTTCTCTCTCCTCCACCTCAGCATACAGTCTACTAACAGCCTCTTATTATACTTGCTCTTATTGGTATCCCCTTGTTCGTTTTGCAAGTGTTTCATAGGCCTCCGAAACCCACGGAGGGAGTAAGAGCGCCAGGGTTCTACGGGAGGAAGGTGGAAGTCTGGTGCCCTTTATACGTTTCGCAAGTTAACAGGATTTGTGCTCGGACAATATGGAGGGAGTGACAACAGGCTTTGCCCGAGAATTTGGGACATTATTTAATATCGACAGGGGAACCTTGAGAAAATTTATCAAAAACATTTCGTTTGCAAGCAACATATGGTTGCCATGATTGATGAGGCCGAACTTTGACCGCAATTGTTTTCTATCAGTACTAATGCGATGATGAAAGAACATGGATAATAATTCATAATTGCCCTAAACGGAGCACACAGCAGAAACCACACAGAGGGTGCATATCATCACAAAATTCATGCATCTTCAACAGAATACCAATAACTGTTGATCTCGAGAGTTTGTATCAGTGTCAGCTAAACTCTCTTAATTCTGATCTTCTCTTAGTGTTTGCAAGTTACATAGCAATCTATGAAAGGCGCAAACATCCTCAGTCTACAGTTACAGCGTGCCAAATTGACGCAATGGAACCTCCCCGTGCATATTTTTAACCAGAAGGTGGTGGTGGTGGTGGTGGCATGGACATAGGAGGCGGTGGCATTCCACCAGCTTGTTGTGGTGGTGGGGGTGGCCTCCACATAGGTGGAGCTTGCAAATTGGCAGGTGGCGGCGGCGGCCTAACCATGCCATGAGGAGGGGGCATCATGTTTGGTGGTGGTGGCCTCACTGGAAGCCTGTACTGAAGTTGAGGCTGCATGGGGGGTAGTACTTGCGCAGTCTGTGGAGGAGCAGGCCAAGCAGGCTGACCAGGCATCTGCATTGGAGGAGGGAATTGTCCAACAGGTGGCGGCGGCGGCGGTCGAACGTGTTGAATCTGTCCCGGGACTGTCCCATTGGCAAAAGGTCGTGGCACAGGTGCACCAACTCCATTTGGAAGCCCTTGGGTTGGCGGACCACTGGCAAACATTGTGTGCGGCCTATGCTTATGAGATCCTGGGTTGTTCGCTGCCAGCAATCTCTCTGTGATCGGACAACAATGGATTTGATAAGAATACATGTGAAGAAAATTTAGGAAGTAAACAAAATTGCAAAACCATATGTACATGCGGGCACATGCCCTCAAAAGTGCCTCAAGATTCGTGCAAGGGCTGTTCAATGATTAGAAGATGGGATGGTGGTTTGAATTTTGAAATTTTGCATCGATCTCGAGGCACATTTGATGGTGGTGATATTGCACGTAGCCACATGTACATGTGGAAAAACCACATTCGGAACTAAAGCAAAATTTAATAAAAAAAAATCTAAAATAGACAAGCCTCCTATAGTATAGGCTGCAACAGTGATAAGAGCAAAGATAACTTCCATGTGATGTAGATGGTAGATGAACATATGTTCAAATACCTCTGGTGAAAATTGCAACACATATGATCAAGATCCATCATATCCACTAAATTGTAAGATGTTGAAAGGAAATCCTAAGGTTAACGATACCTACCCCAAAAAACATTTTGGATAAAATTTTAGCCCTAAAATGTCAATGTGCAAAGATGGGAATTTTGGGTTAGTATACCACTTCCAGATCAAGAATAGAAATTTGACTGGGATTTACGTAAAAACCCAATAAATACTAAAGTGCAACTTCGGGATCCTTTTCCAAAGGTAAATATTGACTAAAGTGAGAGTCACTCCCATGCTGATGGCCATGGAACCAAATAGCTCAACAAAAATTTGAAACACAATACCTGCCGGTGTGCCGTGGCGCTCTCCTTTCGTGTCTTTCTTGTAAGCATAAGAGACAGTGATTGGCCGATTACATAAATGTTGGTTGTTCATGGCCTGGGATATTATAGCAGACAAGGTAACAGTTGGAAACATATGCTAGAACCACAAGAAGCTGAAATATAGAGCATTATTGTGACGATGACATTACCTCTATTGCTTGATCAGATGATTCAAAGGAGTCATAACTCACAAAGCCAAAACCTCGAGAATTTCCTGTTTCAGGGTCTCGCATTATCTTGAAAAAAACCAAAGGTAGATTTAATAAGTTTACTGTATGTGACCACTAGAATTCAGGAAATGAGAGACAGGGTAGACAGCTGAGATATTACATGTAAAAAACATTTGACAATTATTTTTATCGTAGTTTGAAGAAAGTAGGCAAGGTGGATTGATCTTAAGAAGATACAAACATGCATGTCTGTGCAATATGCAAAGGGAAAAGGGAACAGCCGATTTTAACTCATCCGATCTCTGGAGTATCATGGTACACATGAAAGGAATAGCGCTCAGAGCCGATTGGCTCTTTTTAATTGGAAATTAACTAGATACTGTTAGATAAGTGTTTTGCTGAAGCAGGGCACACTAAAGTAGCTGAACTATGACAAGTAAATTTAGTGATATCAGGTTTAACTTAAGCATAACCATAGTTCGTGTTTGCTTCTGAGTTCATAATAGACTAATGCTCATAAAATCAGATACTAACGTATGGCTAGATCATTAGCATAATTTATAAATTCTTATAAGTGCCTAGTCATATGCAGTGAAAAGTTTTCATGAGTGCCACCTTAGGATTGGTCACTATCACTCCAAATGCACTGAAGGTATCGTACAGGAGCTTCTCATCAACATCCTGTTGACAAAGCAAACTCAAAACCATTAGCCACTTCTTAATGTGAAAATGAGCAACTAATCAAAGAAAATAGGTTTTAAGCTGTTACCGGATCAAGATTGCCAATAAAAAGATTTGCTCCTACATCCAAGCTCTTCTTGTCTTGGGAAGCCTGGAATGAGATGACATAATCATGGTAGGTCCATGTGATATTCAAATCCTAATTTTATGACTAGTCAAATTCATAATAACTAAATAGAATGAAGGAAACTAAAAATAAAACAGAAAGCTAAAAAAACAGAAAATTGGTATCTAGTCTGTTGATGTTCTGAAGAAGTATCATCCTAATTCCAAAGTACCTAAGATTAAACTATCAACTATCTGTCATGAAATTCAACATTTCAAGGGATCTGAATGACCTTTCAAGTAGTATATTACATACCCGCTGCAATTAAAAATACAAAACAAAAGTACTGAAGGGGGCTGGACAATCAAAAGAGGTACTTACCTTGTTTACTCTTATTGGTTTTCCATATAGTTTGATCATGTTCAAAATCTTAATAGCCTACAAAAAGCAAACAGTTAAAAAGAAATGGAAAGCTAATTGAATGAATCTGGATACGATAAGTAGAGGGGGAAAGGTAAATTCTGCCTTCACGCCATAATAGACTCACATAATCTGCATCTTCCTCGCTCCTGAATTCTACAAATCCGTAGCCCTGGTGTAGATTTGTAACTCTGTCTTTCGGGACATAGACATTAACTAGAAATGTAATAAATGAGACTTTATTAATCAATGTCATAATAATGTATTCAGATGAGATCTGAGATGAAACTTCTATAGTTCTATTCTATGAAATACAAAAAGGGACAGACCATCCACAGTTCAGCACCCCAAAAAAAACAAATTGAATACAACAAGATGCCAAAAGGTACTCTTACAACAAGAATCAACCATATTGTTATAGGGCAAGACAAAAGCATAAAATATATCACATACCCCCACTCTCAGAAAAGATGAGCAAACTCCTACTTACCAACAGGGCCGGCTTGGACAAACAACTCCCATAGTAGCTCCTCAGAAACCTGTCAAATACGAGGAGAACTATTTGCATGAGTGCGTGGCAAGTGGCAATAATGATAACAAAGGAAATAATATGCGTTTGTAGTTTTGTACACTGCAAGAAAACAGCAAAAGTTCATTTAGTGGGTTTAATTTCTCAATGGAAGGCACATAATTTGAGTTGTTACAATCATTCATAAGCACATAGAGAACTTCATGTGTTTATTAAATAGGCAATGTGATTGCTGGAGAAGGCTTGAAAGATGTTCTCAATTTTGTTACTATTGAATAGGCAATGCGATTGCTGTCTAGATGTAAATACCCAAATAGCATCATGAAGCAGCAGCGTTAACCTTGTTCGTTTCAATTTTCATAAACCAACATGGACTATTTAACATAAAATTCGCAAGTACTTTTCTTCAGATTCTATTCTAGAACATATACTCCGAATACCTAGGATTAGGAAAACCTGCCCAATATCTCCAACCACGCTTTGACCACGCATGATGTGCGGCTAACCCAGGAACACTACGCGTGAATTTCTCAGTCGACATGCAGGCTAACGCCTTTTTTATTCTACTCGAATGCAAATCTTGGCACATGGGTGCAGGGAGCACCTTTGATAAAGTAGCAACTACTAATTAATTCGACCTGCAGAGCAGAAAACTGTGCATCAAGCAGAAATTCGAGATCATCTGAGCAATACAGCCGAGCCACACAACGCAAAAGGCAGTACAATTTCCAGGCAAGCTTTGCCCGTGGCGACGCGACAGGACGTGAGAAGCCCGCTCGGAGAGCAAGGCGCGGATCTACAGGGACGGACGGGGGGAGCAGGAGGGGAGTCGGGGGAACCCTAACCTGAGGATCGAGGTTGCCGACGTAGGTGGTGGCATCCTGGTTGCGCTCCGCCGAGTGCTGCCCAAGAAGGTTCGCGCCGACGCCCGGCGCGATGCGCGTCGTCATGCCTGGCTCCCGGCGGAGCGGCGCGGCGGTTGGCGGCGGCGGAGGGACGGTTCCAGAACTGGAGCGCCGGGATGGGGTTTATTTGAGATTCTCGGGCTATACGGTGCCGAGTTGAGTCGGTGACGAGGGAGCGTAGTAAGCGACTGGGTTGGGCTGGATTGAGGCGGAAATTTTCAGTTCAGTTTATGGCTGGCCTACACGAACTAATCAACCACCTTTGGAGCAGTGCGATCACACATTCACACCCGCACCGGCCATCGACCTAGCCGAGATCTCAGATCACTGATCTAATGGAACTGATCTAATGGAACTGATCTAATGGACGATATACCGTTCGAGTCTATCCTGACGAGTGACGACATATCATCCAACCGTTGATTTGAAGTGTCATATCTTTTTTCTTATTTCCTTCACATACAGATGGAACAAAACTTTTGATGTGTTAGATCTGTCCCACCAAGAGTCATCGAACAGGATATGCTCCCGAACCTTCTGCTGAAAGCATCTAGGCCCTTAAAAATGATTTTGGTAATTAATAAATTTATGTAAATATGAAACTAACGTTGTGGTAGGGGTGGCCCCCACCTAAACCCAGCAGGCCTGGCAGGAGATTACAAGGCCCAGAATAGGCCATGTGTAATGACATAAGCACCCCTAAAGGGGCACTCCAATGTAAGGGCACTATTGTAAAAGCGCTCCTCATGTGCATATATATATGGCGGTAAGCCATGGGGAGGACCCAGACCATTACACTTATCTTCATCACTCTCCACTACCATCTCTCTCTGTTTGGTCTGTAGCCACAACAGTTGGCGCCGTCCGTGGGGAGGACGGAGACAAGCCTGAAGACCGAAGGAAAAAGATGGCACCGAAAAAAGCTTCTTCAGCGGCGGCGAAGGGAAAGAAGGTGGTCGGCCCGGAGCACCGTATGAGCACCAGGGCTTCGGCATCGGCAGCGGCGGACGCGGGCGTCGACGCAGGCGTGGTGGCCGAAGACGCTGGCGTTCGCGCGGCGACGACCAACCCCGGCACCGGCACCGTGACGACCCGCCCAGCTACCGGCGTCGCGGGGACGGGCCCCGCGGCCGACCCCGCGGTCGAAGACGTCGACGCGGGTGCGGCGACAACCGACCCCGCCGACGCAACGGCCGCCGACCTCGCCGCCCCGCGGCAACCCTCGCCGGTGCCGCGGACCGGGTGGTCCGAAGTAGCCACGACGGGGCGACCGGCAGCTCGGGACCTCGCGACGCGGTCGTCCCCGCGCCGGTCCGCCCGCTGGGAGTACCAGCGACCCCGCCTGCACCGGCGGTGGAAAGTGCCCTGCTGGCGGCTCTCAACGCGTTCCAGCGGGAGCTGGGGGACCTTCGTGGAGCCGTCAGAGACGTACAAGAGGCTCGGAGTCAGCCGGCCGCACCAGCAATCGCGTCCGAGCCCGCGCCGGAGAGGGCGGACAGTCGCGAAGCCCACACGTCCAGCCGCGTGCCGCTGCGGCGCGTGGATCCGGAGTCCCCGCTCTCGGCGGGGCTGCAGCAGGCGCCATGGCCCGAAGACTTCAAGTTCCCTAGCGCCATCGACTCGTATAAAGGCGACACGGACCCCCGTGAGTTCGTGCGCGTATACGAAACCGCGATCGAAGCCGCGGGCGGAGACGACACCACGAAGGCAAAGGGACTCCCTCTTGCGCTACAAGGAGTGGCACTCTCTTGGTTTTTTACCATAGAGCCGGGCTCCATCTACGCGTGGGAGCAGCTCCGCGTCCGCCTCCACAACAACTTCCAGGGAAACTACGTCGACCGGGTCGAGGCGGACCAACTCTTCGCCGTGAAGCAAAAACCCTCGGAGAAACTCCGGGATTACTTCAAACGCTTCGCCAAGATTCGATGTCAAGTGAAGGACGTCAACGAGACCACCATCGTCAATGCAGCCATACAGGGCCTTCGTCCGGGCCTGATGGCCGAATACAATGCGCGGAAGCCAATCAAGACGGTGGCGAAGCTCTTCGACAAGATGGAAGAATACGCCAGGACGGAAGAAGACGCGCGGCGAAGGCAAGGTGACGACTCCGACACTAACCAGGCCGGAGCCTCGGCAAAAACCGAAGATCCACCGAAGGGCGGCTCTTCGAAAGGAAAGCGTAAGAAGGAGTCGTCCAGGGACGCGCCCGACCGCAGGGACAACCCGCATAAGGAGTCGTCGGATCAGCCCAAGCGCGGCCAACAAAGGTCGAGGCGAAACCGGTACGTCCTCGACATCGAAGGCGGATCCGACGAGGGCGCCCCAGCGGGCCGAGGCGGCCGAGGGCGCCGCGGCCGGGGCCGCGGCCGGGGCAAGGGTCGCGACGATAAGGGTCGTGGAGATTATGACGACCAGCATCAGGGGCTGTGGTGCTTAGTCCACGGCCGCGGCAATCATGATACCCGTAACTGCACCTCCATCGCGGCGCTCCGCGACAGCGTCGCTCGGGACAGGAACCCGGAGGCGCGCCCGCCTGCGGTGGCCCACGTCCAATTCCCATACGAGGCCCCCATGCAGGTACAGGCGCAGGGGATGCAGGTACAGGCGCAGGGAATGCAACCCCAAGAAGGCACCTTGCGGATCCAAGCTCACGTGCAGCAGCCTCGGGAAGGCCTCCTATCGTTGCAGGCCCCGGACGCAACCTACCGCAGGGTCATTAATGTCATATCCGGCGGCTCTGCGCTGGAATTCGCCTCGGCGCGGCAGTAGAAGGCCTACGCGCGAAGACTACATCACGTGGCGGCATATCCAGCGCAAGCACCACCGGAATGGGCGCGGCACGAGGTTACATTCACACCTGATGACGCCCAAGGTGTGGACTTCCCTCATCAGGACCCCCTGGTCATCCGGGTCACCATCGCGGGGTGCGACGTGGGGCGCGCATTGGTGGACGGGGGTAGTTCCGCGAACGTATTGTTTGCGGCGGCCTTCGACCAGTTGGGGATTCCTCGAAGCCGCCTGGGGCCTCGGGAATCCCACTGCAGGGCTTCGGAGGACAGCCCCTGCGGGCGCTGGGCCAGATCGGCCTTCAAGTCTCCTTCGGTCGAAATGACAATATGCGGACCGAAGAGGCCACCTTCGACGTGGTCGACCTCCTGTATCCCTACAATGCCATTCTGGGGCGCCCAATCCTCAACTCCTTCGGCGCGGTACCACATCATGGCTATCTGTGCATGAAAATCCCGGGCCCCAGGACCATCATCACCGTCCGAGGCGACCAGGATATGGCTCGGCGCATCGAGCCAGGCACCAGAGGCCCGCGCCACGAGGCCCAGCGACGCCCTTAGAGCCGACGTCACAGCGCGGAGGTCCGGGGGGTCATCCATAGGCGCCTGCGCGGGCCCTGCAGACGTCCAGCGACTAGAGGCTGCGGCAGCGTCAAGGGTAAACGGTCAGTATATTCACCCCTTGTAGTCGCTCGCCCGCGCAAACGGGGATATAATGAAGGTCGCCGTTTGCCGTTAATTCTTCTTCGTCACATACGAGCACGCGGTGAGGGCGCGCGCCGGCTTGGCCAGCGCGCGCGCCCCCGCAGTATAAACCAAAGACGCACGTTCGTGTGTGCACTCGCTGTTGCCAGGGTGGGCGGGACTGAGTATAAACCAAAGACGCACGTTCGCGTGTGCACTCGCCGTTGCCAGGGTGGGCGGGACTGAGTATAAACCAAAGACGCACGTTCGCGTCTGCACTCGCTGTCGCCAGGGTGGGCGGGACTGAGTATAAACCAAAGACGCACGTTCGCGTGTGCACTCGCCGTCGCCAAGGTGACAGGACTGAGTATAAACAAAATACGCACCGGGGGGACGCCCTCGCGCGCGCGAGTCTCCGGACTATAAAGAAGACGTAGCGTCGAGCCTAGCTCCGCACGCAATAGTCTACGGACTCTAAATAAGACGTAGCGTCGAGCCTAGCTCCGCACGCACAAGTCTCCGGACTATAAAGAAGACGTAGCGTCGAGCCTAGCTCCGCACGCAATAGTCCACGGACTCTAAATAAGACGTAGCGTCGAGCGTAGCTCCGCACGCGCGAGTCTCCGGACTATAAAGAAGACGTAGCGTCGAGCCTAGCTCCGCACGCAATAGTCCACGGACTCTAAATAAGACGTAGCGTCGAGCGTAGCTCCGCACGCGCGAGTCTCCGGACTATAAAGAAGACGTAGCGTCGAGCCTAGCTCCGCACGCAATAGTCCACGGACTCTAAATAAGACGTAGCGTCGAGCGTAGCTCCGCACGCGCGAGTCTCCGGACTATAAAGAAGACGTAGTGTCGAGCCTAGCTCCGCACGCAATAGTCCACGGACTCTAAATAAGACGTAGCGTCGAGCGTAGCTCCGCACGCGCGAGTCTCCGGACTATAAAGAAGACGTAGCGTCGAGCCTAGCTCCGCACGCAATAGTCCAAGGACTCTAAATAAGACGTAGCGTCGAGCGTAGCTCCGCACGCGCGAGTCCCCGGACTATAAATAAGGCGTAGCGTCGAGCCTAGCTCCGCACGCAATAGTCCACGGACTCTAAATAAGACGTAGCGTCGAGCGTAGCTCCGCACGCGCGAGTCTCCGGACTATAAAGAAGACGTAACGTCGAGCCTAGCTCCGCACGCAATAGTCCACGGACTCTAAATAAGACGTAGCGTCGAGCGTAGCTCCGCACGCGCGAGTCTCCGGACTATAAAGAAGACGTAGCGTCGAGCCTAGCTCCGCACACAATAGTCTACGGACTCTAAATAAGACGTAGCGTCGAGCCTAGCTCCGCACGCACAAGTCTCCGGACTATAAAGAAGACGTAGCGTCGAGCCTAGCTCCGCACGCAATAGTCCACGGACTCTAAATAAGACGTAGCGTCGAGCGTAGCTCCGCACGCGCGAGTCTCCGGACTATAAAGAAGACGTAGCGTCGAGCCTAGCTCCGCACGCAATAGTCCACGGACTCTAAATAAGACGTAGCGTCGAGGCCTCCCTCCGCACGCGCGAGTCTCCGGACTATAAGGAAGACGTAGCATCGAGCCTAGCTCCGCACGCAATAGTCTACGGACTCTAAATAAGACGTAGCGTCGAGGCCTACCTCCGCACGCGCGAGTCTCCGGACTATAAAGCAAGGCAAACCGCGGAGGTTCGCCTCCGCACATGTTGGTCTGCAGACTGTCCGTTCTACGGAACCCTGGCGCAGCTACGTCGCCAACGGCGGCATCAGCACACAGCACACAACTTAAAGTGCCAGGAGGCCTGCTTACCGGAAGAGTCACATATACAAAGGTCCGCCAACATCCCGGCCGCTCTAAGCCGCTACCCCGCGGGTTGGTCCTTAACGCGCGCCAAAGGCGGCACCTCGCTCGAGGAAGGCCGGTTCGCCCAAAAGTCGAGCGAATCTTCGGCCCTTCGCCAGCGTTGAAGGCGTCGTCGGGTTGAAAGGTCGGCCGCCCGAAGTCGGCCCCAGCAAGGAAGCTGCCCGGGATATAGGTGAAAATCAGCATGCATGCAGAAACTGTGCGCTTTATTAACAAAAACAAGGAACAGTACAATGCACGCCTACACCTAGGCGCCGCGGCATCAGACCTGCGGGTTCCCGGCGCCTTCGGAGGGCCCAGCGCCGCCATCATCGCGTCGAGGGACCCCGTCCAGAAATTGGCCAAGGCTCCCCGTCCCGTAGAGCGACTTCCGGAGCTCGATCCGTACAGCTTCCGCCCCGACGGGACCCCAGATCCGGTCGCAGAAGGGCCCAAGGGCACGGCGAGCGGAGCGGACGGCGCTGGACATCACTCCGGCCCCGCCAGGCATCTCCAGCTGGGGGTCATTCAGCCCGGCGACATGCGTACAGCCGCGGTGCTGGAGGAGCGCGCACACCAAGCAGGCCGAAGTGTACGCGCAGTGGGTGCCGAAGGACGTCGCCGCGTCGCGCGCGACGTTGGCGGCATCCCCGATCCAGCGGAGCGCCCGAGATAGCTCCTCCAGACCGAAGGCGCGTCCCGGCACCTCCACCACCAGCCCTTGAAGATGGCTCTCCAGCGCTTGGATGACGTCCCAGGCAACCACCGAGGCGTCGCCCAGCGTCCGGTTGCGCTCCGCTAGAGCCAAGGCAAGTTCGCCTTTCTCCTTCTCTAGCGCGCCGACCTGCTCCAGGAGCCCGTCCCGCTCCGCCGCGAACTTTTCATCGGCAGCTGCTGCGGCTGATTCCTGCGCCGACGCAACAAGCCCGTCGGCGTGCGCCCTCACTTCGGCGCATTCCGCTTCCAGCTGGCGGATGCGGGCGTCCTGGGCAGAGCGGGCGTCAGAGGCTTCGCGCAGCTCCCCCTCGGCGGCTCGCAGCCTATCCTCGAGCGCTTTTTGGCTACGAGCATAGGCCGCTTGCAGGGCCTGCCCCAGCACGAGTGTCTGCAGAAGGGACAAGACTTAGCAAACTCAGCTAGACTCAGGCGTGGTCGCATGAGTACTTACCCTCACCCCAGACACCTCGAAAGCGTCCTCGAGGCGCCCCACGCCGTAGGCCTGCAGCACTTGCGGGTCGACGCTCCTGGCCGCGTCATCCACAATCCCGCGCCACGCCCTCAGCGTCTCCGAAGGCGGCACGAAGTCCGCAGGGTTCATGGGCTCGGAGGCCCCGGGTTCCGTCGGATGCTCCCCCTCCGGGATGAGCAACGCTGTAAAAAAAGAAGGCGGGTGACCACTCCAAGGCATAAAAAAGCATACACCAGAGTAAGCTCGGCCACCTTACCTTCGGTGGCCGAAGGGATGGTTCCGCTGTGGACGGAAGCCTCCGCGTTCGGGGAGGCCGGTGGCTGCCCCCGCGCGGTGGACGGCGTCGTCGGGAGGCCGGAAGGTGCATATGCCGCAGGGCCTCCGGCGCTCGCGCTGGCGTCCCACAGGCTTCTGATGCCCGTGGCCACGACAAATCCTCGCGGTGTCCGGTGGAGCTCCGGCCGCACGCATGGCCGTTTGGCCGGGGCAGCTAGCAGCGCCACTGCCCCCGCAGCCGTGGCTGGGGAAGACCCCGCGACTGCTACGCCCGGAGGCGAAGGTCCCATGGTAGCAGTCGTCGAAGGGGCCACCTCAGTCCCCGCTGCCGCTGGCAAGGACAGCACGGCTACGTGCGCCCCCGCGGAGGGTGCCTCCGGCACCGCAGCGGCCGCCGTTGAGGCCTCCACCTCGGCATCTCTGGTCCGCACGGGATCCGCCTCGGTGACTCCGGCGGGTGGTGAGGCTTCCCCCCTCCGGCCGCCCGCGGCAAACCCACCGTCCGGGACGCCTGCCGAAGACACCTCACCTTCGGCGCCTGCGCCACCCAAGCCCGAATCGGCGTATCTCGCAGAGTCTGACTCCGCGTCCGCCGCGTCCTCGGAAACACTAGCAGCAGGCGCGGCAGGTGCCCCGCTGCGGCCCCTCTTCCGAGACGAGGCCTTCTTCTTCTTCGCTCCACCATCGGCTGGAGCGACACGGTCCGGCGCGGCAAGGCCCAGGACCTCGCACACGCGGTTTAGTCGCCCCAGCCCCGCCTTGGCGACAGCAGACGCGCGCTGCTCGTGCTCCCTGGCGGTGTACGGACCCAGGAACACGCGCACGGCTTGCTCCGCCTCCTCCAAAGGAACCCCTGAAGCAAAGGAGAGCAACATCAGCATAGAACGCATTTCGCGTCAGCAAAGGGAGGAGCGCAATCAAGGCTTACGGGGACCGGGCGGCGCTGGTAGCAAGCAAACCCACGGCGAAACATTGTCATCTCGACGCCTCTCGGCGGCAAGATGCCAGTCGTAGGCAAGCGGGGCCACGCCATACATCACATACTCTTCGGCAAGGTCGCGCATATTGAAGCGGGCGGCCATGCCTACGAGCCGTTTGACCCTCCGCTTGTCCTCATCATCGAGCGTTCGGCCGGGCGAAGGCTTGAACGCGATCGGTCGGCCCGTACACGCGAGGCCGCTCCCGCTCTCCACACGGTGGTAGAACCACCGCTTCATCCAGGAGGACTCCCACTTCCCGCGAGTCGAGTTCGCAGGGAAGAGCTTCTTGCAAGACGAGCGGAGAGTAAAAGAGACGCTGCCAAAGCTCGACAGCGTCCCGCCCCTCCGGCCCTTCGGCTGGCATCACGCCTCGTGGAGATAGGCGAACAGCGACGCGCTGGGCCAGCACGCCCCCAAGCGCAAGGCCCAGCTGTACACCGCGAGCCGGGCCACGGCGTTTGGAGTCAGTTGCGCCAGCTCCAGCCCGAAGGTCCGCAGTACGTCGCCCACCACGCTCGCTGCTGGGATCCGGAGCCCCGCGTCGAAAAAGGCAACGAATACGATCGCCTCCGACCTCTCGGGATGCGGTTCCGTCTCGTCGCTGGCGGGCAATCGTACGTCGTGGCGCCCGGACAGCTTCCCCGCGCGCAAGAGCCCTTGGATCGTCTTCTCGGTCACGAGCGAGGGGCCTAGCTCGCCGGAAAACGTGCCTTCCTCCGCCGCCAGCCGCTCCTGGTCAGCCGCCGCCGGGTCGCGCTCTTTGAGCGCGTATTTTACCTCCAACGGTGAGGATCGCCGGCGAATGGCAGGGCCACCAACCGCCTGGCCGCGCTCGCTGCTGGAAGCCATCGCTTCCCACGACGAGATTAATACGGCGAAGTTAGCGCGAAGGTGGAGAAGGCCGAGCAAACAGGAAAGAGGGCGCAAAGGTGCGGGGACGCTATTACGGGGGGCTATTTCAAAGCCGCCTCGCCCGTACCGCCGCTACTGAAGCGTCGCAACGATCCGCGTGCAGGATGCAACCGCAGCGGCGTAAAGGCCCGCCCCGCACGCTTCCCTGTAATCGAAAGTGAAGGGTCGCGGAGGTCCGTGCACGAGGCGCGACAGCAGTCGTACAAGCGCCCATACAGCGCAACGCCTCACAGGCGCCACTCGCTGCACGCCCCGTGTCCCCCTTGCCTAGGGAAGACGCGAGCGGCTGCAAACACGCACCCGTCCATATCCCGCCGCCCAGCAGTCGTAGGATGCCGCGTGCCCCGGGCGTGTCAGGTCGCACGGTACGGGAACCTAACCCTGTCAGGCCAGGGACCGGCGTGATTCAAGGAACCTGTATAGCACAAGGCCGCATCAAAGAGCCCAAGTCGCGCGCGCGCGCCTACTTCGACTAGGCGCCAGCTACGCTGCCACCCGTTCGAAGGGTAGGGGACGGAGCACGCGCGTCTACTTCGACTAGGCGCCAGCTTCGCTGCCACCCGTTCGAAGGGTAGGGGACGGAGCGCGCGCGTCCACTTCGACTAGGCGCCAGCTTCGCTGCCACCCGTTCGAAGGGTAGGGGACGGAGCGCGCGCGTCCACTTCGACTAGGCGCCAGCTTCGCTGCCACCCATTCGAAGGGTAGGGGACGGAGCGCGCGCGTCCACTTCGACTAGGCGCCAGCTTCGCTGCCACCCGTTCGAAGGGTAGGGGACGGAGCGCGCGCGTCCACTTCGACTAGGCGCCAGCTTCGCTGCCACCCGTTCGAAGGGTAGCGGACGGAGCGCGCGCGTCCACTTCGACTAGGCGCCAGCTTCGCTGCCACCCGTTCGAAGGGTAGCGGACGGAGCGCGCGCGTCTACTTCGACTAGGCGCCAGCTTCGCTGCCACCCGTTCGAAGGGTAGGGGACGGAGCGCGCGCGTCTACTTCGACTAGGCGCCAGCTTCGCTGCCACCCGTTCGAAGGGTAGGGGACGGAGCGCGCGCGTCCACTTCGACTAGGCGCCAGCTTCGCTGCCACCCGTTCGAAGGGTAGGGGACGGAGCGCGCGCGTCCACTTCGACTAGGCGCCAGCTTCGCTGCCACCCGTTCGAAGGGTAGCGGACGGAGCGCGCGCGTCCACTTCGACTAGGCGCCAGCTTCGCTGCCACCCGTTCGAAGGGTAGCGGACGGAGCGCGCGCGTCTACTTCGACTAGGCGCCAGCTTCGCTGCCACCCGTTCGAAGGGTAGGGGACGGAGCGCCCGCGCCAGCTTCGCTGCCACCCGTTCGAAGGGTAGGGGACGGAGCGCACGCGTCTACTTCGACTAGGCGCCAGCTTCGCTGCCACCCGTTCGAAGGGTAGGGGACGGAGCGCGCGCGTCTACTTCGACTAGGCGCCAGCTTCGCTGCCACCCGTTCGAAGGGTAGGGGACGGAGCGCGCGCGTCTACTTCGACTAGGCGCCAGCTTCGCTGCCACCCGTTCGAAGGGTAGCGGACGGAGCGCGCGCGTCTACTTCGACTAGGCGCCAGCTTCGCTGCCACCCGTTCGAAGGGTAGGGGACGGAGCGCGCGCGTCTACTTCGACTAGGCGCCAGCTTCGCTGCCACCCGTTCGAAGGGTAGGGGACGGAGCGCGCGCGTCTACTTCGACTAGGCGCCAGCTTCGTTGCCACCCGTTCGAAGGGTAGGGGACGGAGCGCGCGCGTCTACTTCGACTAGGCGCCAGCTTCGCTGCCACCCGTTCGAAGGGTAGCGGACGGTGCGCGCGCGTCCACTTCGACTAGGCGCCAGCTTCGCTGCCACCCGTTCGAAGGGTAGCGGACGGTGCGCGCGCGTCCACTTCGACTAGGCGCCAGCTTCGCTGCCACCCGTTCGAAGGGTAGCGGACGGAGCGCGCGCGTCCACTTCGACTAGGCGCCAGCTACACTGCCACCCGTTCGAAGGGTAGGGGACGGAGCGCGCGCGTCCACTTCGACTAGGCGCCAGCTACGCTGCCACCCGTTCGAAGGGTAGGGGACGGAGCGCGCGCGTCCACTTCGACTAGGCGCCAGCTTCGCTGCCACCCGTTCGAAGGGTAGGGGACGGAGCGCGCGCGTCCACTACGACTAGGCGCCAGCTTCGCTGCCACCCGTTCGAAGGGTAGGGGACGGAGCGCGCGCGTCCACTTCGACTAGGCGCCAGCTTCGCTGCCACCCGTTCGAAGGGTAGCGGACGGAGCGCGCGCGTCCACTTCGACTAGGCGCCAGCTTCGCTGCCACCCGTTCGAAGGGTAGCGGACGGAGCGCGCGCGTCTACTTCGACTAGGCGACAGCTACGCTGCCACCCGTTGGAAGGGTAGCGGACGGAGCGCGCGCGTCTACTTCGACTAGGCGCCAGCTTCGCTGCCACCCGTTCGAAGGGTAGGGGACGGAGCGCGCGCGTCTACTTCGACTAGGCGCCAGCTTCGCTGCCACCCGTTCGAAGGGTAGGGGACGGAGCGCGCGCGTCTACTTCGACTAGGCGACAGCTTCGCTGCCACCCGTTCGAAGGGTAGGGGACGGAGCGCGCGCGTCTACTTCGACTAGGCGCCAGCTTCGCTGCCACCCGTTCGAAGGGTAGGGGACGGAGCGCGCGCGTCTACTTCGACTAGGCGCCAGCTTCGCTGCCACCCGTTCGAAGGGTAGCGGACGGAGCGCGCGCGTCTACTTCGACTAGGCGTCAGCTTCGCTGACGAGCGTCTGGTCCTGCGAAATCTGCCTCGTTTTCCTTAATAGGCCACCTACAGTGCATCAACATACAAGGTAATGCCGGCGGGCTCCCTCAGGAACACCCACTGTAGGTAGGCCTGTTAAGAAAGACAGGGCAGACCTCGCCGTGGCCTACGACAGCGCGGTGCGGGGTCAGGAAGCGCGGCTGGCTGTCGATAACCGGCGCTGATCAAGCTCCCAGGAAAAATAGACCTCCTTCTGTGCATCAACATTCCCCAAGCCGCTCAGCATCACCCGGGAATGTTGATGCACGGCAGGGGCCCATTTTAGGGGAGCAGCTTCTATCACAATGTACGCAGGAGCAACGCCTCAGCAGCGCCATATATATGCCCCAATCAGCAGGGGAATCAACCGGCGGAAGTCCAACCACCGGAAGTCCGCCGCCATATTAATGGTCACGACGCCTCAACGCCCGCACCACGCCAAGCACGCTGCACCACGTGGACGCCCGGAAGTCCGAGCGTCGCAACAGCGCGCACGTCTGCTCCGGCCGCAGCACAGCCCCGGGTCGAGTACTGGACAGGCTCACAGGCCGCGGGACGGAGGGGGCCAAAGGACTCGACGACATGGCTTCGGCCTTGTGAAGCCCTTTACCATGAGAGGCTCCTGTCGTAGGGGTGGCCCCCACCTAAACCCAGCAGGCCTGGCACGAGATTACAAGGCCCAGAATAGGCCATGTGTAATGACATAAGCACCCCTAAAGGGGCACTCCAATGTAAGGGCACTATTGTAAAAGCGCTCCTCATGTGCATATATATATGGCGGTAAGCCATGGGGAGGACCCAGGCCATTACACTTATCTTCATCACTCTCCACTACCATCTCTCTCTCTCTGTTTGGTCTGTAGCCACAACAAACGTGTTTAATGAGTGTTTAAAGGTTAAGTCCATATGTGATTAACAAGATGCAAGCTAAAGGATAAACGTGAAGATCAAAATGACTCAAGACAAATGTATACTTAGAATAAGATCCCTTTTTACTTTTACCGGTCTTAGGAGAAAAGGTGGAAGACCGGATTATAGGTTAAATAATCGTACCATAAAGAGAGATCATGGCAAGTAACTTGATAGCAAAATTTATGTGCCATTTGGAGCAACTAGGATCATGCATACTTTAAAAATCTGTTTTAATAAGCTAATCGGTGCTCTGTCTGGAAGAGCGGTAGTACCGCAGTTTTCAACGTCAGAACTACCGCAGAGCGGAAGTTCCTGTAACATCCTGAAATTTCAAGTGCTCGAAAATGTGGAGTTTTTAAAATTTTTCTTGCATTTTGCTAGCACTCAAATTTCTTCTGAGTATTTATTTGAAATCTTTTTGAATTTTGTGCCATACAAATTAATAATCAAGAGTACTCCTAAATATAAATAATAATCTTGAAAATTACAAAAATGGAAAGATGTCATTACAGATCATGAATTCAAAATGCCAACATCTTGAATTCAAATTCAGGACAATAAAATATTAAAATATACCCATAAAAATCCTTTAATTCAATTAGTAAACTAAAAATCCAAGGTGGGATATTCAAAATTTATATGTATATATATACATACAATTCATAACCAAAATAATGTCAAAAACGAAATCCGAGGGCAAACTAAATAAAATAGAGAAATAGAGAAATAATAGATTTTGTAGCTAGATATTTGAACCAGGATTTGAACTAAATATCCAAAAATTGAAATCCATAATCTTAAGCCTAAAATAGAAATTTAAATTAAAGAATCGAATTTTAGAATCGTGCAAAAATCAAAATCAATAAACACTAATGTAAGATAAAAATCTAAATTAAAAATCCAAACTACAAAATTTGCTGGAGCCTTTCTTTTCTCTTATTTTTCCTTCCATGTGGGCCCTAGCCTTTTCTCTTTTTC
This sequence comes from Dendrocalamus latiflorus, assembly GCA_017311315.1. Lineage (NCBI taxonomy): Eukaryota > Viridiplantae > Streptophyta > Magnoliopsida > Poales > Poaceae > Dendrocalamus > Dendrocalamus latiflorus. The sequence continues at coordinate 20,106,605 of CM029677.1, read as the reverse complement.
CTCCCCTTTTCTCTCTCTTTTCCCCTTCCCCTCTCCACCTGCTACTGGGCCCGAATGCCCCCGGACTCTCTCTTCACTCCTTCCCCGTTCTGCCTCTGCTTGGCGGGCCCATCTCCTTTTCACTGTTTTTCACTTTCTTCCCCTTCCCTAGTCAGCTTCTTCTCTGTTCTTCCGTCGCGCCTACGTCGCCCGGCCGGCCCCGCCCTCTGGCGCCAACCGCTCCCCACATCGCCGTCACCTCCACCGCATCATGCCCCTGCGCCTCGAACGCCCTGGCATCAACTGCCCCCGTCATGCCCATGCCGCCGAACCACCCTGCTCCCTCGCCCATTCCCTGCCGCCCTCTGCGCATTGCACGTCGCTGTTCCATCCAAGCCCTGTGCCCCGGTCGCCGACAATAGTGCCCATGGAGCAACCCCTCCCCGACTATAAGAACCCCGCCGCCCCCCATTGCTCCCCTGGCTCTTTCCCCTTTTTCCCCTCTGTGTTCTCCCGCGCACCGGTGACACCGCCGCCGCCTCACGCGGTCCCGGCCGCTCCGGCGAAGCACTACCCATTTCAACCGCGTCACGACGTGCCATTGCCTCCCATCTACCTTCCCTCCGAGCCAATTGAGTTTTCGTGCACCGAGCTCGTCGCACGGCCCATCTCCCCCAACACCGGTCGCCGCCGCCATTCTTACCGCCGCCTTCCCCACGGTCGACGCCGGGACAATTCCCCTCGGTGAGAGCGACACCGGAGCACGCCGAAGCTATCCCAACCCGCAGCCGAAGCTCTCCGCCGCCCGAACTCTCCGGCCGCGGTGACCCCCACTGCGCCGCCGCCCATGCTCGCTGCCGGCCCACCTCGGCGCCCCTCCGGCTCGGACAACCGCACGGTGAGGTCACTAGCACCCTTCTTCGGCTCACACCACTTGGACCTCCTTCTGTTTTCCCCTCCGGCCGTCGCCGCCATGGATGACCTTCCCCGCCGTCCACCCTCCACCGCCGTAGGCCCGCCACCGCCCCCCCCCCCGACCGGAGCCACCGCCCCCAGTGGCATCCCCGCCACGGGGAGGTCCCATTTTGCGGTCCTGGTGCCTCCCCGGCCGCTCTTCTCCGGCGCCACCGCTAGCCATTCCCGCCTGAGCCGCCTTGCTCTGTTCTGAGCCGCTCCGGTTTCTTACCTCTTCTAGCTAAACATTACCTTCTCTGTCAGCCGAGCGCTCCCGCCCACTTGGTTAGCCGAGCAAACCCAATAGCCTCCTTGCAATCAGGTCGTGAGTTCAATCCTGCCGACCGCACCCTTTTCTGTTTGGTTTTATTTCAATTTTTGTAACACGATTTAATTAGTAAAAATTAAGGAAAATTAGGGGATAAATTAGAGAGGATAATAAAAGTTAACTAGGATATAAATGGGATTAATTAAGATTTAAATTTTGATTAGTTCATATATGATTAATTATATGGTTTGGATAATTATCTAAAAGACTTATTATTAATTAAAGACATTGATAAAGGCACTATGATTTTGATTAACTATCCAAATATTACCCTTGCATGAAATTAAAATATATGCTTTAACATTTAACATACCGCCATTAAAACAAATCCCCTTGGTAGAATTAACAAAGTAGCTATATTAAAATATGAACCCGTATGACAAGCTTTGCTAGATAAATAAATTTAAACTAAAAATAAAGCTAAACCTAATGAAAAATAAAGTATAGACAAAATTAATTAAAACCTAACGTTAGATTTAAGCAAATAGTAACATCGAGCATAAAGGTATATAACAAGTTAGGACCCGTATAAATAGATCCTAATCCAAACCAAACTGAGTGATTGCCGGAAATACATAAAATGTTGCATCACAAAATGCTAAAACCCAGACTTTAAGATTAATTCGGTAAGCTAAAAATTATATACATCGCTTATACCTAACATATGCCCTGAATATTAGCGCTCGACAAAACAACGTTCAGGTAAACTCGTACACCAATTCTTAGGTCTAATTTAACTCATGGAACTTCCTTGATAAATACAAAAATAACAAAAGAGAATATTAATAAAAAAAAGATCAAGTCATCGTATTCTACCACTTACCTTGCCTCCAATCACCCGAATAACCCATTAACTTATAATAAATCTAAATTAAGTTTATTCGGATTTATTTGGATCTTTTGAGTTATTTTGCTTTTATTTGGATTCAGTCGTTTGTTGCGAAATTAGAAACTGAAGTCCTGAAGATTCCACGAATCAAACGTGGTCAGAGCAAAGAGAAGATAAAGAATAGAAACTCAAGAGAAAGCATCATGTGAGCTCAAGACCGCGGTACACCGCGTCAGGCGAGTCAATACTTTGATCATGTAGAACCTACATTTTACGCAAATTACTTTGGTTTAAATTATCAAATTGCATGCTGTTATTTTATATGCAAATACATGTTAATTTAGAATTCTAGTTAAATGCCTATTATCTAACTTGATTAATATTGCTCCTCCTTTGGAATATTTGAGCATGTGAACCTTGTCGCCCTAGCAAAATTATAATAGTAACCTTTCAAAAATAAGTCCGTAATTATACGCTGTGTTTAGTACTGCATAGATACTCGGGGGCGCTGAAATACCCCAAGCATCATTATCATTTTTAATCATGAGAAATTGGTTTGGAAAGTCATGGTGGTAATGACTGGTATATGTTGGTATGATTATTTTATGTTCCCAAAAACCCCAACTTGCTTAAATATCTGGGCGGATGGTTCGAGGGTGTGTGTGTGTGGTGCAGTGGATGCACAAAGTGTGTTAGTGGTAGAACCGCCCAGATACCACTAAGGACTGAATCTTGTCATGACCTTCCATGTAAAACAGTACAACCACAAGTCTGTAAAGTACAACTTGGCTAAGTAAATTTATCGAAACCCCCGGACTCATCTCGCTAGTAGTGGATGGAAGTGGATACGCAAGGGCAAAGGGAGGCCTAAAGGGACACCGAGTGGAGGGTGAAGTAACTAGCCGTACTAGCGTTGCGGGGAGTGGAGCCTGGGCTGCGCTAGTAGACGTGGTTACATCCCGTGCATAGATGGGACCCACCGCAAGTGGGCAGTTTTCCATAAGGTGAGATGACAAAAGGGACTAGATACTTTGAAAAGTCACTGTGATGATTTACTCAACCACATGGCTAAGGAATCATGTGGGGCAACGAGCGGATTATCTCTTGTGGTGAAAGTGTACAAACTCTGCAGAGTCAAAACTATTCGAATAGCCGTGCCCACGGTCAAGGGCGGACATGGGAACTTAACCAGATATAGTTCTATTTCAAAAAACTTTGTGGGTGGGAATGGAAAAGTGGAGGGTAGTGGAAAGCCCTGATTTGAATTGTCCTGGGTGTTGTCCCAGTGGTAAGTTAAGCGGCTATAACGCTGAAAGATGCTATATGGTGCGGATGCTATGTAACGGTGGATGGAATCTGGATCGCTATTATTATTGCATTCTCTTGCACATTATGTTTTTGGTCAAAACTGCTAGGTCTCAGGAAATTTCTATGTATTATATTTTTAAATAATGATAATACTTCTCACAAAATAAAATATCAGGAAGAATAAATAGAGTCGTAAGAAAAGAAGATGGACGTGTGTGGTAAATACATAAAGTTGTTGGTGGATTCAGGTCGATCATAAAATGGAAACGATAGTGTGGATTCTGAGAAAAATAAATTGGTGGAGTCTAAATGAATAGATAGGCTAAATAGATGATTTGAATGATTTTTGGAGAATTAAGGAGTGGAAAGGTAATTGCTGGATCAATTTTTGGGAGATATTGGTGATAATGGGATTAATTGGATTTGATCGAATATTAGATGAGTCAATTGAATTGTTGGGAGTTTGGAGATATGATGATTGGAGTATAAACTTGATCAATGATATTCTTGGTGAAGGTATACTAGTGGATTAGCTAGAAATAGATAATGGAAAATAAAGTTGATTATTGTAAGAGCAAATTGTGGTTGTGGATCAATAGCAAAAGGAATGGGTTGATAGGAATTTTGGAATACAAAAGATATTGGTGGATTGTATAATTGATGATATTCGCTGTTTGGAGTCTTAGACAGCAATCAATTTGGAAAGAGTATATTCGGTGGGTTAAGTAATGATGACACCTGCTGTTTGGAGTCTTAGATAGCAATCAGTAAGGAAAAGGGTGTCTTTGGTGGATTAAGTCAATTATGGCAATCGTCGTGTGGAGTTTAGGTAGAATTAATAACACTATGATTTAATAATAATAATAATAATGCTTCCAAAAGCGATTTTTGGCAAATAAAATAACCTGAGCCTCTCCTTTGATAAGCCATGCATACTATTTAATTGCATCCTGTGTGTTGGCTCGCGAGCACGGTGGTTGTGCTCATATTCGCTTTCCCCACAAATTCAGAATCAGGAATCAAATCACTACGCTTCAGTAATACTTTTGGATCATGATGACGAAGAAGATGAAGATGTCAAGAACTAGGTCGCGAACCTCCAGTTGGCTGCTTGTGGGCATGTCCTGAAGGTCCCATCTGTGTGCTTCGTTCTTCCGCTGCTGCAATTTATTGATTTAGGCCTAATTGGCCCATGAGTAAGTCTACTATTATATATTTACACTTTCGCATGATATGTACTTTGATAATCAGAACTGTAATCTGTGAGCACTATCTACTGATCCAGAGAATAGTGCGGTGGAATCACAGAGGAATCCGGATTGAAATATCTGAGTTCCTACAGTTCCGTAGGCAAAATCGGTACTACCAGCGACCGGAAGTTCCGAAATCCGAGCGGAGCCTTTTTTCAGAGAGCACCCTTCGAGTGACATTTGAGATTTCGCGGGATTGGAAGTACCGACGATTTTAACGCTGGAACTACTGCTGGGTGCGGTAGTTCCGCTGTATGGAGCGGTACTTCTGGAGCTCGGAAGCTCCGGAGGTAGAGCGGAGCCTTTTTTCCAGAGAGAGCCAAGTTAGGGTCAGGCTCGAGTAGTAGTACCGCGCCGACTTTGCGAAACTACTGTAGAGCCCCCTTTAGTCGGTATCCTTGATCCTACACCTGTCTGAGCCAAACGGACGGGAAACAATATCCATCCCAAATTTACATGAGAGCCACTGTTCTTCCTTTCTCTCTCTCTCTCAAAATCTAGATGGGAGCTGTGGGATCTCAGTGAGGAGACACAATGCTTAGTGACGACGGCTAGTAGCTCTCAGCGACGGGGCACACCAAATCTTTATGGTGGTGCAGTGAGAGGCCATGGTGAGCTTGGTGACGACCAAATATATAACCCTCATTAGCAGATTCATTTCCAATGGTTTCCTAATTGAGCCAATGAAACACACAATAGTACTTGGCCCGGCGCTACGTTGCTACGACTACGAGGCCTTGGTGTAGCTCGCCTTCACAACATGGGTGACGAGGTTGCAAAGGTGCTCGACTTAGCAAAACGTGGTGTTGAGGCCCCATGGCAGCTCTTGGCTCAGCAACATGTAGCCGCAAGCAAGTTCGGTGGCAGGCGGAAAGGCTAACAGTCGTCCTGACAAGTGTGGGGCTGCCGTGACAAGCGGTCACGTGGCCACAATTGACTACATCAGGGGATTTTGCTCTTTGTTTGATTTTTTATGAAGTTAAGTTGACTAAGTTTCATAAGATTTTATGTCTAAGTTTCATGATGTTTCATGCGATTTTATAAATTTTTTTGTAGTGGATTTATGAAGTTAAAAGTTTTTTTATAGTGGATTCATGAAGTTGAACTCCAAGTTTCGTGAGATTTCATAAAATTGCACTACGTTTTGTGACTAAGTTTCATGAGATTTCATTACTAAGTTTTATGGTATTTCATTAAGGTTCAGAAGGTTTCATATCTAAGTTGATTAAGTTTTATGTATTATATATATATGTATATGTGTGTGTCTATATATATATATATATATATATATGACGCTGAAATGGGGCACCATGGTGTTTGGGCACAGTTTTAATCATGGATAGAAAGTCTCAATTATGGATGGAAAGTCTTAATCATTGAACCTGTGCACCATGGTACCCCTGTTATATATATATATATATATATATATATATATATATATATATATATATATATATATATATATATATATATATATATATATATATATATATATATATATATATATATATATATATATATATATATATATATATATATATATATATATATATATATATATATATCTCGTGTAACGAGGGGTATGTACATGTAGTATAAGAGTATTTAAGACCATATAGGTGGTATGAATAATTTTTCAGAGGTGGTATGTACATTTTTTTCGACATACTCCTTTTTATGTACGTATAGAAAGGTATTTACAAAATACACTAAAAACTATGGACTCCCTTGCAATTTTTTCATGTGGTTCACATTAGAATATCTTATAATTAGTATACAAGTATACCTAAAGTGATAAAGGAATATTTCAAGTTTGTTTAGGTGGTATATTAGAGGTGGGTGTAATTACACCCGGGAGTAAAAAGTATTTTTCATATATATATATATATATATATATATATATATATATATATATATATATAAAAGCCTCTTCGGGTGTAATTATACCCTATGTCGTATCGCATAACGTAGTGAGTATTTCGCGTAATGGATAGTATATGTACGTGTAGTACACAAGTATTTAAGACCATCTAAGTGGTATGAACAATTTTTCAGAGGTGGTATGTATATTTTTTTGACATACTTTTTTTTATGTTCGTATATGAAGATATTTACAAAATGCGTTAAAAACTATGGATTCCTTTACAATTTTCATGTAGTTCACATTAAAGTATCTTATAATTAGTATATAAATATACTTAAAGTGATAAATGAGTATTTCAAATTTGTTTAGGTGGTATATTAGAGGTGGGTGTCATTACACCTAGAAGTCAAAGGTACTATATATATATATATATATATATATATATATATATATATATATATATATATATATATATATATATATATATATATATATATATATATATATATATATATATATATATATATATATATATATATATATATATATATATATATATCACCGACGGGGGAGGCCGTGGAGGGCAGAGCGAGGCGGCGGCCCGGAGGGTTGGGGGCGCGACGAGGGTTGGCCATGGAGGGAGGCGGGGGCGTCGAGGGTGGGGAGGGGCGACGGGGGCAGGTAGTGTCACCGAGGGCCTGGGAGGGGGCGCGACGGGGGGAGGCCGTGGAGGGCAGAGGGAGGCGAGGCGGCGGGCAAGCGCTGGGGACGGGGAGGGAGCCCGGACGGGATTGGAGACGGGACACAAATGCAAAGGGGGGAAGTTGCAGGGGTTTGGGGGGGGGGGGGAATGCATAAGTGATTAATTCTTCCACCTCTACGAATATGAGTTGTAGATTGTAGATCCAACAGCCCTGGTTGGCATTTGTATGTTATCACTGAATAGACCATTAGCACTAGATATGCTCCCTCTATATATTCTTTTCTACTCTCGGGGTGTAATTACACCCTATGTCGTATCTCACAACGTCTCGCGTAACGAGGAGTATGTACATGTAATATACGAGTATTTAAGGTGGTATGAATAATTTTTCAGAGGTGGTATGTACATTTTTTTCAACATACTTCTTTTTATGTACGTATATAAAGGTATTTACAAAATACGCTAAAACTATGGACTCCCTTGCAATTTTTTCGTGTGGTTCACATTAGAATATCTTATAATTAGTATATGAGTATACCTAAAGTGATAAAGGAGTATTTCAAATTTATTTAGGTGATATATTAGAGGTGGGTGTAATTACACCCGGGTGTAAAAGGTATATATATATATATATATATATATATATATATATATATATATATATATATATATATATATATATATATATATATATATATATATATATATATATATATATATATATATATATATATATATATATAGCGAATCAACGTATTGAAGAGAGCTGGTTTGAGTACTTATGCATGTCTGCAATTCTATCTTTAAAACGAACAAAATATTGCGACTAAACTCTGCTCATATTATGGAACGAAGAAGTTTCATTAAGAAGCTTCGCTATTTATTATGTCTTAAATGTCCCTTTCAGTATGTACAATGATATGATATTAGCTGTCTATAAACATTGCGATATAAATATAAGATGATGTGAAAAAGAGAAGAGAGCATAGAAAATTTAGTCGTCTCTTATATAACAGTTGACTATAACACGAAAAATAAAATACATTGTGTCATAGAGAAGTTGTCTATTTATATATACAAAAAGCCTATTATAGTAGCTATCTTCAGTGCTATTTATAGATGATATGGAGTGATACTATAGAAAATAGTTAGCTATATCTCTATATATGCTATTATGGTAGAAAAGTTTGAAATAGAAAGTTGCATCAGAACCTTTTCAATATAGGAATGTTAGAAGATTACAACTTTAGAATTATCGGGTGGGTTCGATATGGTTTAAAACGGGTTTACGCTCGTAGTGTCTACAGTAACTAGTTTTTAAACAATGTATTTTTTTAAAATGGGTCAATAAAAAGATTATAGTAAAAAGTTTACCGAGTTCAGCTGTACCAGCTAAAATCGTATACGACTATTTTTCTGTACATGCTATTTTTACAAACAAACAAAATTTAAATATTTAAACCATAATTCATAAGCCATTAATTCGAAAGATCCCATCTATCCCCTTCCAGCGTCCCGGACCGATTTTTGGACACATCTGGACCTCTGAACACTCAAAATTCTATTTTTGGACCTCAAACGAAAAAAATTCCGAATCTAGACCCCCGCCGAGCGCGCGTTCTCCTCGCGCCGCCACTTGTCCGGTCGTGCGGTGTGGTACCGCACGACCGCACGACCGCACGGGTCGTACGGTATCACACCGCACGACCATCCCGTTTTGCGCACCGACCGCACGACCCGCCTCTCGACCGCACGTTTACTTTTTCCGACCGCACGGTTCTTATCCGGGCCGCATGACTCCAATCCAAGCATAAATTTGTAGCCATGGGAGTGCGTATCAATTACTTATAGGATGCACATCACATGGTGAATGTGACGAGGACCGGCCAATAATCCCGTATGCATGATATATACAAAAGAGAAATATATATGCAGAACGTACAAAGTTAGGAGCTTTTCTCACTCGCATTTCCAAATCCAAAGACAAAATCGAAGTTTATGTTTCCACTCTCTCGTCGATTAATCTCTTCCACACTGATCCGATCAAATAAGGCGCGTGTCTATATCTCCTTCGGCACGTTGATCGGACGAAGATTGACTATATGGCGGAGCGTTAGCTACAAACTTGGTCATTCATGGGAGTGCGTATCAATTAAACATGCGGTCGGAAAAACTAAACGTGCGGTCAGGAGGCAGGTCGTGCGGTTGGTGCACAAAACGGGGCGGTCGTGCGGTGTGATACCGTACGACCCATGCTACAGTGTGGTCGTGCGGTACCACACCGCACGACCGGACAGGTGGCGGCGTGAGGAGAATGCGCGCTCGGCGGGGGTCTAGATTCGGAATTTTTTTCGTTTGGGATCCAAAAATGAAATTTCGGATGTTTAAGATTCAAATATGTTCAAAATTCTCCCTGACCGGGCCAAGCCGAGCTAAATATCTTTTAAGATATCACTTCAATAATTGGAGCATCATCCATCAGATAACCTTCCAACGGTCTTCGAGTAGCGTGCCCTAGTTGGCGACGTGGTCCCAACGACCACAGCCCTATCCCATCCTACGTGTACCCGACGCGTGCCCCGTCAACCTTATCCGCTTCCAGTAACGGCCCGCGGCCCGGCGGCCCACAGATCTCCGGGCCCACTGCCCATCCGCCGACTCCGGAAAACCGTTCCCGTCATCCCGTGGGCGCGTAGCCGCCGCCAGTGTGCAGCTCAGCTGCTTTAAGTTTTCTAAGATGGTCAAGCTAGAGAGAGACAGGTTGATTAGTGCTGGTGCGGTGAACTGTGTATAGGCAAGCCTTTTTCCAGCTCACGGCCAGTGCATTGGGCTAGGCAGCCACTCCACAACAAAAAGACAAATGATCAGTTGAGCTTTTTTTTATGGTTTATGGCTGAAAGCACTATAGCTGACTGAAAAAAATACTGTAGCTGACAGATGCTTATTTAACATAATTAAATTTAAAAAAATAAAAAAATATGTTAACCTATTACGTATAATACAAACAAATACGAGAAAAAAAGAACCGGCAAAAAAACATAAAAAAACCAAAAATTCAAAAAAAAATGAAATTTGTGAATAGTGAAAAATAAATCGGAAGCTAGAAGCTTAAACCGAATTGATCAGGACCGTACCTTCACACGGTTTTGGAGTTACCATCTACGTAGACATTGGCCGTATCATTTTGAGGTCTCTACAATTATAAAGATTATTGAAAAATTAGAACAATATAGGTCTAATGAAACAACATGTTCCATGATCTACCTGCTAACAGCTTTTAAGGAAAATAACTTGCCAGCGGACAGCCAGTCAGTTAAGACTAATAAATATTGGTATTTGCTAGCATATTGAAGGCTCCGCCTCCGCGTACGAATGGGTTCCATTCTTTTGGGTTTTGACTTCTTTGATAATCAAAATAAATGGAACTGTTTTTTAAAATAGATTTCACAAAAAATTTTGTAAGTCTAAAATTATGTATGATATTCGTTTACTATTGTTATAAAAAGCATAGAAAAAAATTATCCGTTATAGTTAAAAGTTATCAGTCGTAGAAAAAAAAGACCATGCTATGTCAGTCTGCCAGTGTTCGAGTAAAAATCATGTGCTGGAAAGAAGTTGCGTCGTTCACGCCAAGTGATCAAATCAAACACAAACAAAACCTCAACTTTTGGGGGGAAAAAAGGGTGAAACGGAGAGAATTCGTGCAGCCCCAGTCGTATATAAGCGGCCCGCGCGAGCCGCATCCCGCGGATATCCTCGCGCACACAGGCGTCCGTTGTTTCCACCGGGCGGACGGCCGCGAGCTCCGCTCGGACTCCGCTGCGCCCTTCGCCACACGCGCGCGCTGCTTTCCCTCCCTTCCACCGGAGCACTTCGCCGCCGCGACGAGGTACGCGCGACCGGACCGTGCAGTTTCCTCTTACGATGAGCCAAGCCTTGAGCAGGCGAGGCTGTACGAATAGAGAAACGGAGCGACGGCTCGTGCAAGGCTTCCGTTCTGATGGCTTCTTTAGTTTCTCTTCAGGTATAAGCATCTGTGTTGGTTTCAGGGGCTTGGGCTTCGCGAGAGCAAATCAAGAGGGGCAAGAACACAGAGATGGATTTGCGGTCAGAGCAGTACGGGTAAGCAAAGCAAGCAAGAAAGCGTCGCCTCCCACGTCTCCTGATTTTGTTTGAGAAGAATCTTATTTCTTTCCTATTGGTTTGTTTCTGGGTGAAGCTGCGCGCATTACAGGAGGAGGTGCAAGATAAGGGCGCCGTGCTGCGGCGAGGTCTTCGGCTGCAGGCATTGCCACAACGAGGTCAAGGTCGGGTTCTTCTTTCTCCCTGTTCTGCTATTTTCCATCGAATTGCTGTGACTGTGTCGAATCGGCTCGGGAAGAAGAAATCCTTGAAGTATTGAACTTGGTTACAGAATTCGCTCGAGGTCGATCTCCATGACCGGCACGAGATGCCTCGCCATGAAATCAAGAAGGTTGGTGCTCCTTGTTCCTTTGTTAATTCTGTGCTTGTTTTCAGCATTTTTTTTTGGTTCAGTAATTTCCTACATGCCATGTTCTTTTTCCTCCTGTTGGTGTTGGTCGCCAATTTGGGTTGGGGGATTGGATCATATACCCTCCCTTTAGTTGGGAAATTCAAGATTTACCCTCCTTATCGTGCTCCTTATCGTGGGGTCATCATAAGTCACTGACCCCACAATTAGCAGGCTACTCCACAATTAGGACGCACACTGTGATCGAAAAATCGACGGTCCAGATCAAGGACGGAATCAAGGGTGAGAACTGACAAGTATCAGTTTCTTACTTGAGAAATTAACAATTTCTTGCCCAAGATCAAAACAACCCAAATTTTCCCTTGTCCTTCCGATCCGATGGTGATGCACGCATGGAAGTGAAAGTATGGAACTACTGCCATGCAGTGGCAAAGAAAAGCCCATCCGAAGATTTTTTTTGCCCCCTTCTTCAGATAAGGTTATCTTAGTGTGATCCAGCATACTTCCTTCTTGATATTTCCGTTCTAGATTCCACTTCCCACTAAAAAAATTGGCGAGTTCTGCGGTAACCTGCAAGTGGTCGGCATGTGGTCCAAATGAATGCTATGTCCATGTGACAATGTCACCAGATGGAAGACGGCTAGGAGAAAGGGGAAAGGCAAAGGAGGAAAGGGAAAAGACAAGGGCATGTTTCACCATCAATCAAGATTTTAACAGCACTCAGCTGGTTGTGTGCTGCATAATTGAGGACATGATTGATATGTTATGTAGATTCATTGATGTGGCACAACAGGTGTCCTGAATTAACAGTGCTTCTCCAGCCAAATAGCTAGGGCAATTATACTGAGTTTTTGGAATCTAGTGTGCCTTTTTTTTTTCTGGGGAAGTGCATGCCTTATTTTGATTATTTTTAATTCAGAAAGTGAGAAAAAGCCCAACATGTTTTGATCCAATACGTAAGCAGTGTAGAATTATATGGTAATTTGGAAAGTTTTTCTGGTTCATACATATGCAAGATTTGGATATATGGAGCAAATTGTCCTCACATTTTGTCCAAAAAAGATATCATACGAGTGTGTCACGTTAATCCTTTAAATCATATGAACTTTCCTACCCCAGATTGTGGACTCACTGAAAGCTATTCTACTTTGTTGTGTATCACAGGTCATCTGCTCTCTCTGCAATAAAGAACAGGATGTAAGTTGTCTACCCGAAAGTGCAATAGCATTTCTCACCTTTTGGCTGTAATAATCACACGAAAAATGTCCATTTCGATCGATAGGTGCAACAGGATTGCTCGAATTGTGGAGCATGCATGGGAAAATACTTCTGTGAAAAATGCAACTTCTTTGATGATGTTGTAAGTATATTTGGATTTTGAATGATGAGTCAAAGTTAGCTCTAATGTGCTCATTATATCATTACCTCGTGAATATTGAATTGTCTTAATCTGAACGGCGTACTGTGTTCCAGGTCTCAAAAGGCCAATACCACTGTAATGGATGTGGCATATGCAGGTAACTACCAAATATACAGATATGAAATCTTTTATGCATTCGCTGTTTCTTCAGAATGAACAATTTGGGTGCTTTACCTTGCTTCTTCAGAACTGGCGGTGTGGAGAACTTCTTTCACTGCGATAAGTGCGGTATGTTCTGTCTGAACTTCTTATTAGCTTTCCGTTACATGTCGCCATTAAAGATTGCTCTAACACCCGTGGTGCCCTTGTGCTCTAACAGGGTGTTGCTACAGCAATGTCTTGAAGGACTCTCATCAATGTATAGAAAGAGCAATGCATGGCAACTGCCCTGTCTGCTTTGAGGTGAGGCTTACTTTCTAAGTTTCTATAGCATTTGGTACTAAGGAAACAGCACTCCTACTTTTGTAATTCTTGATCTTAGAGACAATTTACCCCTTTTTTAATCACAGTATCTATTTGACTCGACGAAGGATATCAGTGTGTTGCATTGCGGGCACACGATTCATTTGGAATGCCTAAATGAGATGAGAGCTCATCACCAGTAAGTATTATTCAGACAACTTTACCTGACACATTTGCCCCTATAAATGGATATGATGATCTCAACCTATTTGGTTTCCCAGCTTCTCATGCCCGGTGTGCTCAAGGTCCACTTGCGACATGTCTGACGCATGGCTGATGCTTGATCAAGAGGTCGCAGCGACACCGATGCCAGAGTTATATCAAAAGAAGATGGTAAGAAGATATTACATGTTTGCGTCGTTTTGACAATTCTTCAGTGAACCTAGTCAGATGCTGAACAATGCCGTGCTTCCTCCTCCTCCAGATATGGATCCTTTGCAACGACTGCGGCAGGACGTCGAATGTGCACTTCCACATCTTGGCGCAGAAGTGCCCAGGGTGCAGCTCCTACAACACCCGGGAGACAAGAGGCGACCCAGCGGCGTGCTCCAGAATTTGAGCAGAAGAGGCGAATCCACAAGCTGAGATGATCAAGCTTGTAGGTTGTGAAGCTGCTACGCTGCAGTGGCAAGGAGGGAGGAGGGTGTTTCCTCTCAACCGGCCGGGAAGGGCTCGCCGTCGCGCTTTGCTGCAATTTGAGAGAACTACACTTGCATCAGCCAAGAGGATTACCGTTTTACCATGTACGTCACGTTTGATGATGTAACACCCTGGCATAATCTTTGAGCTTAGAATACTACCACTATATACTACCATCTCAAATTGGCATCGCTACTAAAAATTTCGACAGCACATCTCATGTTTATATAGCTACAGGCAAGAGACAATAAACATAACGGATTCTATATCATAGATAACCATATCATAACTAGAACTTAGAGCTCCACACCCATGAAGGCTCAAAACCACGAGCTCGAGAACATACTAAATAAAACGGCGAACCACATAAGGCCTGTATATAGATATAGCATTGACAAAAGAACCTCACTCTCTACTTCAAGCCAAAAGAGGACTGATCGTGTCCTAAGCAAATCTTTAGCATTTTTAAAGCATACGCTAACCAGGAATTAACTAAAGCATCTTAACAAGAGATTAAACCCAAATGTGAAGTGACAGACTAAGCTATTATTTAATAGGCGTGGTGCAAAAAGCCTACTCCTATTCCATACACGCCGTCAATTTGGATCACCTAGAAAAAAATCAACAAAATAAGTGTGAGTCTAAAGACTCAATAGGTACAAAGTAAAACAGTATACAATAGGTACATGTATTATTCAATATCCATCACAGTCTCATTAACCACTTATTTCTATTTAATCTCTCTCAATTTTTCATCAACCATTAACCATGCATTTGCACCTTTCCTTTGTCACAATGCAATTGCGTATGCATATGCACATCTCTTTCATCTTTTAGCCTATACTGGTATAGCGGAGTAAGCATCAGTTGATGCCCACCCAAGTCCATCTTTTTTTAATGCCGGGATCTCAATAGCTCGTCCTTTTTATACGGGGACCTCAATAGCCCATCCTTTTTCATACAGGGATCTTAGTCTCCACTTCTATGGAGTATCCACACAAAGTAAACCATAGATGCCACAAAGGCCATTATTTCCATGACATGAATGCATGTAATGCAACTCCTCCATTTAAGCATATCAACATGTCATGTTCCAATAACCATTATTCAACAATATATCAACATCAATAATCCATCTCATGTACCATTACTCATCATTCATTATTATATCAACGTGCAATCAGAAATAATCAACTCACAATAGCATGGTAGGAAGTGCATCAACATTCATCTAATAGCAATCACTACTCGGATTTATTGCTTTAGCATGCACTTGCCTAATTAAACTCGTGGGTGATGTGTGTACGGTACGGATCCTGGGCCTGCCCCTGAACAAACATCATCTATTTCAATTCATTGCTAAAGCAATACATACACATATGAGCAAATGACATTGCTCTTACGCATAAACCCGACATAAACAATCTCTCCCTCACCGAACATCTTCCTGTTGTCCCGGTGCTCATCCGACCCAAAATTTAAAGATTTCATCATCTATACTTGCGAATCGAACCCTACACGCTTAATCTCTCTTCGCTCACTATTGGGTCGAGTAGACAAACCCTCTAATCTTTCTTTTTCCCTAATATATATTTCTCTTCAGTTAGTTGTACCGATTAATCTTACATTAATTTATCATCCACTAATTAATTTATACCTAATCACATACACTAATTAACCTATTCGGTTGTACATCCACAGCCCCATTTCTATTACTAGCACACCTGCACGACCAACACACGCGTGCACTACACCATACACTACTACTACTACTCTCTTCATTCATTCCCCCTCTCCCTCTCCCCCCATGAATTAACAAGATCAACTGTAGCACCAATTACACCATCCAAGCATCCATATTAATGATTGACATTTTAACTTCTACTGTTCTACAAGAATCAATGAATAAGCAGGGGAGAAGGTTTTCAAGGCGTTACCCTAGCCTTACCGAATCGGTCTTCCCCCTTCTCTACTTCTCCTTTTCTACTTCTTTTCTTCTTGAAAGCATCTAGGCCCCTAAAAAATGATTTTGGTAATTAATCAACTTATATGAATATGGGACTAATGTTTTGTATGAGCATGCGAAGGTCAAATCCATGTGATGGTGACAAGATGCAAACCAAAGAACATAAAAGAAGACCCAAGTTGGTTCAAGACAAAGGTACATTTAGAATAGGACCCTTTTTATTTTACCGGTCTTAGGAGAATGGTGGAAGACCGGATTATAGGGTAGATAACCGTACCATAAAGAGGGATCTTGGCAAGTAGTTTGAAAACAGATTTCTTGTGCCAATTGGATCATGTTTAGAAGCATGCACTCATTTAAATTGCTTTAAATACCCTTTTCTGTGCTCTGTTTGGAAGAGCGGTAGTACCGCTGTTTAATACGCCGGTACTACCGGCGAGCGGAAGCTCCGGCCCGGGAGCGGACCCTTTTTTTCCAGAGAGCACCGAATTGAAGTCGTGCGGAAACGGAAGTACCGGCCGTTTAAACGTCGGTACTACCGCAGCAAGCGGTAGTACCGCACTCTTCAGCGGTACTTCCGGCCTCCGGAAGATCCGACCTCAGAGCGGATCAATTTTTCCAGAGAGCACCGAATTGAAGTCGTGTGGAAACGGAAGTACCGGCCGTTTAAACGTCGGTATTACCGCAGAGAGCGGTAGTACCGCACTCTTCAGCGGTACTTCCGGCCTCCGGAAGATCCGACCTCAGAGCGGATCAATTTTTCCAGAGAGCGCCAGAATCTGGACCTTTCGGATGTCGTCCAGAGCGGTAGTACCGCGCCGACTTTGCGGAACTACCGGAGAGCGGTAGTACCGCAAATGTCAACGGCGGTAGTACCGCGCCGCCAAATCCAACGGTCACTGTGCTCGTCTGACATAGCCGTTCTGACGCAAGATTTGGGAGCGGTAGTACCGGCCCCAGCAGGGCGGTAGTACCACTCATCCTGATTTTTGCGGGAAATTGTGCCAAACGGCTAGTTTAGTTGGTGGAGGCCATAAATACCCCCACCACTGCACAAGGGCATTTTTAGAGACTCATTGCACAATTCTTAAGCCCTAGAGCATTCATTTCACCTCAATTCTTCCTTTGCACATCAAAGTGAGGTGGTTGAGCATTTAGTGCTAGAGTTTTCATTTACAAATCCAATTGGCACTAGTTTGCATTCAAGCAAAGCCCAAGATTTGTTACTCTTAGTGCTTGCCTGCACTGGGACGGTTGGGCGGAAGGGAAATCGGTGATCTTCTCAAGAAGGTTGTGAGAAGGCCCGACGGATTGTGAAGGTTGGAGCTCACCTACCCGGAGCGGGGAAGAGCTACATTAGTGACCGAGGTGTTTCGGCTCAATTCGTGGAGTCGATCCAATTTGTTCGGGCTAACCTCAACGTGGACTAGTGGAAACAGGCAAGTTTCCGATCACCACGGTAAAACATCGATTGTGTTCATTTCGTTTGTAGCTCTTATTCAATTACTTTATTGTGATCATTTGGTTGCTTAGAGCTAGAAGTAATTGCTGTTGAATAAAATTGTTTAAGATTAATTGCTTAACATTCTTGCCATATTAAATTGTTAAGATTTAATCAAGTTAACGAGAAAAATTTAAAAACCTCCTATTCACCCCCCCTCTAGTCGGTATCCTTGATCCTACACTTCTCCTCTTCTTTTCTTTCTTTACGCCCGGCTCCTTTTCTTCCTCTTTCCTCATGGCCGGCCTCCTCTTCACCTCTCAACCCTCTTGAATCCTCCCTTCCTCTCTTCCCTCGACTGGCCAACACCCCTCCTCTCACGATCGCCCTACTCCCCCTTCCTCCCCTCTCCACTTGGCCGACGGGAGGAAGGTCGGCGCTGGCGGCCGTGGCTGCAAGGGAGCACGACGCAAGGGCCGAAGGGCGGGCATCGGCAGCTGCAGCAGCAAGGGAGGCGAGGTCGAAAGGCAGTGGCAGCATGCAACTGGGCTGAGCAAGGGGCGATTGTGGGGCTGCAAGGTGGGGCGACGGTGGTGGCTACGCATGGATGCACGGAGCAACGCCGGTAGCACGGCGACGGGGAAGACATGGCACGGCTAGAGGAGCGGCGGTGCTGGTGGCTGGACGACGACGGCAGCACACAAGGGAGGAGGCTGCGGCATGCACAGCAGCAAGGAGAGACACCGAGGTGGAGGCATGGGGAAGGAGAGGATAAGGATCCCCTCCCTTGGCTGCCTCTTTATGTGAGGAGATGGTGTGGACTGGGCTGGGCCAAAGCCAGCCCAATTATCTCCTCTCGGGTATAACAAATGATCTAAGTGCAAATTGTGTAGTACGTGAGTCTATTCATGGAGCTCCTAGTTAGGCTATGAACAATTACAGAATAAATTAATACATGAAGATAGCGATATGCTGATGTTGCAACTAGAAGCTGCTTGTTTTTTTAGATAAAGGATATAAAATCCGGCCTCTATATCCACAAGGGATATACACAGCCAAAAGTTACACGAGCTCTTAGGCCCAAAGCCTCAACACTGAGGAGTACACAACAGCAAGAAAGAGATCTTAAGGACTATGAAAAAGCTAGAAAGACTAAGCTTCAGAACTTCTTCTCCGTCCTTGCTTTCAACCAAGCCTGTAATCTTCTCCAATTGAGCCATCCAAACTCCGGTCTATCCTGTGTGAAGATGAACCTCCGAAGCGACGTCTTCAAAGAGGCGACGAGGGTCGCCGACGCCGCCCGCCTCACCGAGACAAGGCTTTCACCTGGAGAACAAAGTACATGATGGCTATGGAGTGCCATAACAACCCTTCAGGAAGGAAAATGACGTCCATAGACGTCATAGTTGTCGAGGCCGGTAGGAACACCGGCAAGGCTTTCGCCAGCACAACCACAGCAAACCACGCACACCCACACACAAAAAAGACTACCACCAGCACACCGGGGTTCTGCACGCCTCAAGGCCATGGCATAGCCATCCAAAGAACCCACCACAAGCCGCTTCCCGCTCGAGCAACGTCGCGCCAAGGAACCCTGGACAACCCAGCAGCCACAACTCCTGCCACCCTCAACAGCAGTGAAGCCCACTGCCAGCATCTGCATCTGCCTCTTCTTCATCAGAGCTTAGCTCATCCGCAGGAGCCAAAAACTGGATCCCGCTTGTCGCCGACGATGTCCCGCCAAGGGGACCGCTAACCGCCTTCTCGCCGGAGCCGAGCGACACCAACCAGCGGAGCACTCAAGCTTCATCCGCCAAGAGGTGCCTTCCCGCTCAAGCCGCCGCACCATGCCTCGGCAGCCCACCGCGGCGCCGCCCGAGAGACGCCAGATCCGGCCACCAGGCCGCCGAAACCGCCGCCAGCGAGGGGAGCCGTTGCCGGGGAGCTCGAGACCAGAGCTCTGCTCCCCACCGACTAGAGCTTGGAATGCGCGCCGCCAGCATGCGGCTGTCGCCCAGTCGCCGCCGCTGCCCGTAGCAGTGCCACCGGCCGCCTCTGCCCTTAGCCGCTCCGCCCCGGCCCCGCTCACCGCACCTTGGCACGCCGCTTGCCGTCTCGTCCCGCACGGCGTCACCCGCCACTGGCCGCCTCGCCCCAAAAGGCGTCGCACGCCGCCGGCCGCACACCCAGCCGCTCCAAATCCGCCATGCGCTAGCCTCCGACACCTGCGCCGTGTCCGCGCCCGGCTTGCCCGCACGCTGCCGTGCTCGCCAGACCAGCTGGCTCGCTCGCCCCCGCTTGGTCACCGCCGGCCCTCCCTGGCGCCGCTCGAAGCCGCCACCACCGGATGTGCACGAAGCATAGCCGAAAAATCCGCCCGCCGCCGGATCTGCCCGCGCCGCCGGTCACCGGCCCGAAGCCGTGCCGTACGGGCCGCCGGGAAGCGCACGGGAGCTGCCGCCTCCGGGCTCGACGCCCTGCTGCCAACACCCCGCGCTCGAGGTCGACCGCACGAAGCCGGCCGCGCGCCCGCGCTGGCGCCGCCGACCGCCGCCCCGAAGCCGCTGCGCACGGTCGAATCCGAGCTCGGCCGCCGCCCGCCCCTACCACCTGCTCTCTTGAACTCCTCACGCCGCCAGGGATAAAAGGAAACCACGGGTGGGACCCCCTCCCCCCTCGACGCCGGCGAGGCCGCCGGAGAAGGGGGAGGGGGCCAGATCTGGAGAGCGAGAGGAGGAGGCGAAAGGTCGAGGGGTGCGGGAGAGACGAAAGGTCGAGTATCGTAATCTTGTAGTTTTAACTGGTACTCCTCAATAGTTTGCATCGCTTCATTGTAAAACTGTACTACAACCACATGTTTGCACCATGAGAGTTTGTACACGGCACATGCAGATGAGCAACCCACAGCCATACGACATACTTCAGTGAGTTCAGTCCAGTTTACTATTCATAATTTCAGATCACAATCAAGCAGAAACATGAGTAGTACCTCACATCACAGAATCTGGCCCAGCGGGCAACCGGACAGGCCTCGTCTCCCACAGCCCATATAAGGCCTAATCATTTCTTCTAGACTGGACCGCTCGTTATGTAAAGAAGAAGAAAAGGTTAGAACAAAATATTCGCTTATGTTTGGCGCTACTCCCTCCTCTAAACAAAAGTCGTTCCTGTCTTTTAAATGTCAGGAAGATGCTACTTTCGCTACTAAATTTTATCACTATTTTTTTAAAAAAATTATAAAAGTGTAATTTTATAAAAATATTTTTGATGGCAAATTTACTTGTACCATTTTGATGTGTCAAACTACGAATCTTAGATAATATTTTTTTATTAAAATTAATACAGTTTGACTGTATGTCTTGTAGAATGACTTTCTTTTCGTGATGGTTAGGAGTAGCATATGAAGTAAGACTAGGTTTCCAGTCATGGTCATGCACCGGATACTTCTTTATTGCGGCACGGCATTTTTGGGAAATGAGATTCTCTCCAGTCGCGTACGGCGACTGTAGAGGGAATTCGCGAATCTCAGCTGTCCGATCGGAGAAAGAGCGGACCAGATCAGTTTTTGCTACAGTAAATTTACTGTAGCTACAGTAAATTTACTGTAGCAAAAACTGATCTGGTCCGCTCTTTCTCCGATCGGACAGCTGAGATTCGCGAATTCCCTCTACAGTCGCCGTACGCGACTGTAGAGAATCCTATTCCCATTTTTGGTCCGCATACCAGATGTAACGGAATCGGTACGGAAACTGATACGAGTAGTACTTCACCAACTGGAAATTGAAATTTCCGGCTCCTTGGGCACAAATAGCCAAACACATTTACGTCCTTGTTCGATTGTATTCCCGGCCAGTGGTGGTGTACTAAATACAATGGGACTACTTGTACTATGATTTTTTCATGCTAGGTAGTTGCAGCTTCTGAAGACTGCTCCCTAACAAACGATAGTGCAGCATTCCCGGCATTTGTTTTTTGTTTCTGGTAGTGAGCCTGCCACACCCTTTTCGGTACATGGCCACAACCGAGCTGACCAATGAGGTGGTGGTGTGGTGTATTGGGCCTCTGGCAAACTGCTATCCATCTGATTTGATTAGCTGAAGAGGTGATCGCTCAACAAATTTGGTGCCGTTCTCTTTACAAAGCATCCCTCTTGTGATGCAAATCATGGTATGGGAAATATGATGCCTATTCCTGCCTGTCTACCGACGTAGAAAGTTGGGCTCCCTATGCTCCCTATTTAGGTTCTATTCGTATTAACTCACGAAAGACCGAATGCAGCAACCAAGCGAGATGAATGGTGTTTTCTACTTTTCTCCCAAATATTTAACACTCATTCACTCCAATAGTTACAAAGCTATAAAAATTAAAATAAAAAACCAACACAAAACAAGCAAAACAAACATCTAAAATTTTAGAGAAAAATGAGGAAATCGAAAGTACCTTTGTTATACCTGTGGTACTTCTGAAAATCGGAAGTAATTTGTTATAACTGCGGCACTTCTTTTTCTCGATGAACAGTGAAATTAGCCCAAGTTCAAAACTAAAATTGATGGAACTTTTGATTCGAAGACCCAAATGATATGAAATTTTGCAGCGATCTTCTCTAGATTATCAAGAACCTATTCTAATAAACGATCATGAAAATCATGACCATAGTTGAGACCTTTTTTAGTTCGAAGGAAAGGTGCACTGAAACCGAGCTAAAACCAAAATCGGTAAATACAACTTGCTCATGGGATGATGATGATCAAGAAGAGTTTAGATATATTTCCACACGTTATAGTAAATTAAATCACCATAGAAATCAAGCCAAAAATCCTCGGATCAAGAGATAGACAAAAGAGACAAAAGTCAAGCAAAACCGGATTTTCTCGTGAATCTTTCTATCAAAGTATCTAGATGAATGGAGATGTATTATCAAGGATTATCTCCATCTCTTATACGTCTTTGGTACGGTAAGACCACAAGATAGAAAGAAGAGAGATCAAAACTAACCAAAAGTCAAGCAGATCAATCAAAATAAGAGACTCAAATGTTGTACAAAGATTAATGTATTGTTTACTTGAGAATATAGGTTTTACAGCCACTCCACTTTAGAAGACAAAGAGCACATAAAGTACTAACTCTCAAATCCAAACCCTAGAGATGAGAGCACATGAGATGGGTTGGATGGTCAACTGACATATCTCTATCCCAACCCCTAGATGGTCAACCTGACATGTCTCTATCCCAACTCCCTTTTATAGGTGGGCAACCAGTCACCTATTCACCTTAGTGGATACTATCCACTATTATAATGGGGGAAACCCGTTAACTCCAAAACGCATAAGTGTGCATCCGATAAGTCTGTAGCCTTGATTGCCTTGATCAAACCAGCTCCACCTTGACCTAAACCGCTCTCCACTGCATTGTCTATGAGCCACAGTTTTGATCCAAGATGGTTTTTGGTATTTTGGTCAAATTACCAATATACCATTCCTTGACCGGTCATCACTAACCACTGCAAGCAATCGCCATGCTTGCTACGTGTAGGTGCACAACTAGCTTGCCACACGTCGCCAAGTTTCTCCTGTCCCAATTCCACCAAACCATGGCTTACTGGGCGCGTGCAAGCCACATGACGCCATCCTGCCGTTCGAACTCGTTTTCAATATTTCTCGCCTTTTTCATATCATGCTTGAGCTCACCGTCTTATCCGGCATCCTCGATCGTTCTGAGCCTCATCTCCTCCATGAGCCTAGCCCTGATCATCACTGTTGACCACAGTTGACTCCAAGCGACCCTGCATATTAAAAGACAAAGGAATCGTTTCTAAGCACAAGTTCTTTACAACTTGATCTACATTAGCCAAGACATGCATTATACAACCTTAATCAAATGACTCAGGTCAGCCCAACTCAATCCATGACTCAAATCCCAAAACCCTGTTTTTCTAGGAAGATCAGTAATACCACACTTATCATGCCGGTACTACCGCACTACGGTACTATCGCTCCCCAAAGTGGTACTTCCACACCTTCGCTCTTCGCGGAGGACCTCTCTAGAAAAAATATACTACTGTTTCGTCGGTGCTACTGCCATGCAGTACTATGCAAAAACACCTACGGTACTACCGCCCTTCAGTAATACCGCACTTATACTTGCGATAGTTTTGATATTTTTGGGACTTCCAGAATTCAGTCCAAACCAAATACAATCTTTGCAAAAACCATTTGACCATTTGATTAGTTGGGTTAGAGCTAGAAGGTAAGGGTCGATCTTCCTGAGGCACAGTGGTAGAAGCAGGCACCTTAGGGGAAGGAAGAACTGGATCAGGTAAAGAATCTTCATTTCCATCTTTCTCATCATCTACGAAGATGGTCTTAGACTGCACAATTGGACCTGAGATGTCGGGTCTTGTACCAGGACTGGCCTCATCGAATGTCACCTCACATGTCTCTGTAATCCTACTAGACTCACAGTTCCAGACCCTATAACTCCACGAAGAAGTCGAGTAACCTAGAAAAATACCGTTAGATGAACGTGACTCGAACTTATGTAGATTTTCAAACTTCAGAATAAAAACACTTGCAATCAAAAACACGAAAATATAAGACACTGGGCTTTCGCCCATACCTCAACTCATAAGAAGTGCAATACAAGTGTTTCATCAGAAAAACTCTATTTAAAATATGGCATGCGGTGGCTATAGCCTCAGCCCAAAACTTTCTAGGTGTAGCAAATACTCATTTAGCATCGTCTTGGCCATCTCGACCAAGGTACGGTTCTTCCTCTCCACAACGTCATTTTGCTAAGGGACGTGTGGAGATGAGAACTGATGCTCTACATCTGTCTCATCACAGAAGCTCTTAAAGTAGGAGTTCTTAAACTCTATGCCATTGTCACTATGAATCGCTCATAAGGCACCAGGGAGCTCAACAGACAACCTACTGAACAAGCCAAAGAAATGGCTGAAGGTTTCATCCTTCGAGGCTAAGAAAAACACCAAGAAAATCTCGAAAAGTCATCGACCATAACAATAATGTACCACTTCCCACACGCCTACTGCACTCTACCTGGACCAACAGTGTCCATATGAAGAAGCTGTACTGGGGCATCAGTCATAGTCACAGTGACTGTGGGATGAGAAGCGGCAACCATCTTGCCTTGCTGGCGAGGAGCACAAACTAAATCTTTGACCATCTTGAGCTTAGGCAGACCACAAAAGCGATCGTGGTCGCTCACTCAGATCAAATGATCAAAACCAATGTGACCAAGTCTCCTATGCCAAAAGGAGATATCATAGGACTCAAAAGCAACTAAGCACTGGAGAGAATCACTAGATGACTCAATAAAATCAGTACAAAAGACCATCCCAAATATAGAAATCTCGCAAACCAAACTTTCCAAAGAATCAAGGATTTTACAAGTATTTTTCTTAAAGCTTACCTCGAAATCATTATCGATAAGCTGAGAAATAGATAGAAAATTATAATGCAGCTTACTCACTAAGGCAACATCCTTAAGAATGAAAGAATCATTAATGCGCATAGTATCTTAGCGATGACTCAACCCGTTGGACCCCGGAGTAACAAAACCTGGATCCTCTGTGTAAATCGCACTAGTTTAGGATCAGTTAGTGCACACAGTGAACAACAAAGATAAATATCAACCACAATAACATTTATTAACTAAATCTGGGCATAATTGCCAAAGATTACATCCGCACCCAATAGGCCAAATTTAAACATAAGCAACAGAAGAAAAACATCGAAGCGGAAGAAACCCAACAGGTCTGCCCACAAGCAAACAATAGTAAGACGCGGCCTAATCGTCCACGTCTTCATCGTAGTCGAAGTCATCTTCCTTTGTGTGGAGATACCAAGGTGAGTACAAACTTGTACTTCGCAAGTCAGACAAAAGAATGCAACATAATGATAAAGGCAACAAAGGAATTTATATAGGGTTATTTGTGCGTAAAACAACATTTAAAGAAATACAGTAAATATATTAAAAATTACTGAATTTAATATAATAAGTAAAGACAGTATTGTAAACGAAATTAATACCATTAGTGCATGTCCATCCCCCACACTAACCTAACCACGGATATCCCACCTGGACCATCTTTTCCAAAAGATCTCATATGGATTTTATCCATCCACATGCCTTCAATCTCTCATAGATTCCATCCATCCATAAGCTTTTCAAAAACCATTTTTAAAAACAAAATCTAATCTGTGAAAAACTTTTTCAATGGGAAAAGAATTTTATTTCACTAGCAGGTGGCCTGGCTTTTGGTGGATTGGGTTCGTGGATCGGGGTGGCGACTGAGGTGGCACACGGGCTGGTGTAGTGGCCGGCTCTTGCATGGCGCCTGCGTGGCGGCCACGCCGGCTTTGCATGCCGATGAGGCATAACCAGCTGATGGCCATGCGCAAAACCCAAATGTCACCGGTGTTACGGCGAGTGGCAGTGGTCAGCAAGCCATGCATTATGAAGAGGGGAGCACAGGGAGTATTTCTTACTGGGGTGTGAAGCTTGGACATGAACAGAGATGGCCGGCGACGGGGTTGGGTGCCGGTGGGGTCGGGGCTCCAGCAGGGACACAACTCCGGTGATGATTGGGACTGGTGAAGTGGCGCTCGAGGTTGGTGGTGATGAGCTGGAGCTCAGGATGATCGTTGCAGAGCTCGGTGTGGTAAGAGGTGGTCCGAGGAGCTCGTCGGAGTAGCTCCGATGCCTGAAGGAGTAGTGGCAGCCGCGCGAGAGCCTCAGGACCCGAGAGGAGGAGTGGAGGTGAGGGAGAAGTGGTGTGGGGAAAGGTGGAGCTAGGGGGTATTTATAGGGGTATAGGAGGGCGGAGCCGACGCTAATTGCTCGCTGGAGATGGCACGAGGCAGTGGTCGTTGAGTAAGGAAGGTGGAGGTGGCGCGAGAAAGGGGATTTGATGCGGAAATTGGGGGAAGTTGGCGCGTGGAGTGTGACGGAAGAAAGGAAAGGGTGAGATGGCTGGGCGCGAGAAGGCCGGCGGAAATCGCGGCGCCGGTGGTTGCTGCGTGAGGAGGAGAAGGCTTAGGGAAGAAAGGCCTGACAGGTGGGGCCCACCTATCGATGAGAGCAATGAGAGAGGGAGAGAAGCGGACGGTCGGATGGATGCCAAGTAGCCAAAGAAGGGATCTCGACCATTGGCACGGTTAAATGAAGATGGACGATGGAGATTAGATCGAGCGGCGGTGGATTTAATCCAGGATGTCGGCTAAGAAACAAAGGGGTAAGTGGCAATGAACAGATTTGATCTATGCTGGACATGTGTTAGCCCGAGGAGAGTTTGAGTTTTAAATTTTGTTTTAGATTTTTAGAAAACTAGGGAGCTTCAAAAAAACTTAGAAAATAGCAAATAAAGTCTAAAAATTCCAAAAAAAAATTCATATAAATTCTTGGAGATGTTTTAGACTTAGGAAAAATATTTCCAACTCAATTTTTATTTTTTATACTTAAAATACTTTTTAATTTAAAAATAGATTTTAAACTCTAGAAAATCCAGAAAAACTAGATAAAAGCCGAATAAATCCAAATAATTAATTTGAAATAGTATATTTACATAAAATCAAAATATCCTTTATTTAATAATGTTTTTAGGTTTTTACTTAAATTACTTTTCAAATCTAGCCTTTTTAAAAGCAGAAAATCAGGGCAAAACAAAATTAAAACTAAGGCAGCCAAAACACTTATTTTTGTTTTTAATTATTTTTTACTATTATTTGTTTTATAAAAAACCTAGACTGTTACATGACCTGACGAAGCATCTCTAAATGTGATCGTTTTATCACCTAGAGCTGAGAGTATGGAAAAGAACTAACGGGAGTCTCCGGCCATGTGACGAGAACAACTGGAGTCGACAAGCCACACATCTCCCTTCCCATCCAGATGAACCCAAGTCAGTGAGAAGAAAACATTGGTGGCTTAGTACTAGGGTAAATAAGAGCGGATCTAGGAATTTAGTACCGAGTCACATGACGAGCAGTAGATCCAGTCACAGAAACAAAAGACTGACCTCTAGCTACTCTACGCACTATGCCTCTCACAAAACCAAATATTCCAAAAGCAGACCTCAAGTCTCTGTTAGGTCCGACCGCTATAGAAGAGCGGGTCTGACCAACATAAGTATGCTGATCATGCCGCGGATAGCCACCTCGATGGGGGGGGGGGGGAAACAAGGTCTATCCTCTGGACGGCGTATATCCTGATTACAAGCAACTCGAAGATGAAAAACAGAAGATACTTGAAAACCAAGTCCTCGACGCTACCGAAAACCAGGAAAATCAGAAGAGCTATCTATGACTGTATATCATGTTTGTCTTAGGAGCACTTCAAGCCTAGGGTTGACCCTGAATACCCCTAAGAGCACGAACATGGTCTCTACGCGTGAGCTTGGCATGCCTAAAATAGAACTCAACCATATGTCTATCCTTTTGATAGAAGGTTTAGTGATACTTCGCCTTCTGAGAGGTCAAAGCAACAGGTGGTACAACCTTACTGCCAGAAATCCCGTGGACAAAACCCATAGATTTAAATACTATTTTCTTAGACTCAGGCGCAACCTCGATCACACCTGCTACTACAGCTTTGATAACAGTAGGTGGATGTTTCCTCAAATCCTCTAAAAAAATCATATCCTAAACCTTGATTAAACATGCAAATCTTAGATTTGTTTAGAATAAGATTGGGCATTTTCTTCCCTCTAACAAAATTTTGAGAATGTTCATGTGGTACTCACAATTTTGAAAAAGAGAAGAACAAGGAGATAGAGAAGATAAGGAACCAGAAGGAGAGGAAGAAGATCCAGAAGGAGAAGATTGAATAGCACATGCATGTCTCTCCCTATACACAGCCGTCTCAACCTTGAGGGCTTTGCAATACGCACAAGGAGCAGTTCTAATTCTAACAATCTGGGCCTCGTAACTCTCCCTAAAGGTTTTCTGCATTTTCTCCATTTTCTTCCCTACTTCAGCATGGAACAAACAATCAGATTTTGGCTTCTCTAGTAGATCCTTAGTTAGCTTCACATATTTTTCATCCAATGAAATCAATTTACATTTTAGTTTTTCATAATTATTGCATGGTGAGTTAACAGGTGCCTTAGAAGCATATTAAGCCATTTTCTTGTTATAATCACACATGTCCTAAAATTGTTTAGAAACATATTCATGTTCAGCAGTTAATTTAGAATAGTTAGCATAAGAAGGAATATGCTCCATCAAGGCAGCTTGCATTTCAGCAATTTTATGATCCACCTTCTTTAAATTAATCTTTAAGTAGTTACAACTATCACAGGTTTCAGGCAGATCAAGAAGCATTGTATATAATCCTCTAAAAGTATTATCCTTATCCTCACATGAGGTGCAGAGTGTAGTCTCAACAGAATCAGAATATAAAGGAGCATCCCTAGACAATTCTAACCCAGCTAGTAGACTAATATTCTCCATCTTAAGCAAATCTAGCTCAGAAATCACACTATCATGCGAGGTACTTAGCTTCTCTATATCTTCAAGTAAGGAAGCACATACATCATAGTCATTACGGGAGGGAGCAGATCTAAGTAAAGTAAACTCTCGTGACAAGCTCTCTACCTTCTTCTCTAATACACCTGATACGGGGTCGCCCGATCTTCTCGACGTAGGATCAAGATACTCACATGGAATTGATGAATCGTAGTGATCCCCCGTTGCCAATGCAAGAGTTAGCACTCTATAATTCGCCCAATCACACGTGTTGAACTTCACGACCACCAGATGAAGTTCTATCGCGCTTCCAATTCCCAGCGGAAAGGTTGAACGATCTTGATTTTTGACTAACTCCCAATTCCTTCAATGTTGTTCGACCAACAGAAAGAACAAGAGTATTTTTAATATCAAAAGTGGTTCCCCTTTACAATGGGGGTCTACCCCTCAATATATAGCATTAGCCCAAGGCTATTCAACACCAAACTTCCCATGTGGTACTATTCACGTGCACTGTAGCACGGGTACTGTTCATGGGCCGTACGGTTACTGTTCATGGGCCTTGTACTGTTCACGGTACTGTTCACGGCCTGTTCACGGTACTGTTCATGGGCTGAATTCTGTAGCTCATATCCTTGATCTCCATCCATCGCTGACTCTTCAAACCTGAGCACAAGTAAAATATTGTTTTTAGGTAGTATGAAATTCTCATTAAAATTAATGACATATTCATTAAGGAGCAGGTTCAACTGAGATTGTAGTTTCTTGGCTCGTGCTCTTGTTATTGGTCCTGTTATTGAAGTCTCATTACTAGTTTTGGTATTACTATCGATGTCCTCATCAACACCACACCTAGTTCTAGACCTAGCACAAAACTTTTCTAACTTGAGAAAAACATCATTGAGCTGGTCGTAGGAGGGATATACCTCATTGGAATCGTTGTAGAGATCGTCATCGTTGATGCCGTTCTCGCCAGTCATGAAGCACATACCGGTAAAGTCGTCATCGTCCTTAGTGCCCTTCTAAGGATCATCGTCGCCATCGTCGTTGCTCCAGCACTTCATATTGCTTAATTCAAAGTTGTCGAAGGTGGTAAGGACGCGGTGGAAGAGCTTCTTGGCTTTGTTGAAGTTGCGATACTTTTTGTCCTTGCTTTGATCATGAACTGAGGGCTTCTTGTTGCGGTTCTTACTGATGTGGTCATTCTTTCTCACATCGATGTAGTTGTTCTTGCCCTTCTCCAGCTTGGGGCAATTCACTCGAATGTAGTTGGTAGCACCACAGTCGAAGCAAATCACCAGACCTCCTCTCTTCCTCT
This sequence comes from Dendrocalamus latiflorus, assembly GCA_017311315.1. NCBI lineage: Eukaryota > Viridiplantae > Streptophyta > Magnoliopsida > Poales > Poaceae > Dendrocalamus > Dendrocalamus latiflorus. The sequence goes on along the minus strand of CM029677.1, from coordinate 20,076,169 downwards.
CACAGTAGAAAACATCTGACGAGCATTATATGAGTGTGAGTATGTGAGACTAACAGCTTTGAGATTGCTCAGAATCTTGTGAAATCTGCCAAAGTACTCATCTAAGGACTCATTAGCAAGCATATCGAATTTGTTGTATTCACACTTATATTGGTCCTGTCGGACATTCTTGATCTAGGTGGTGCCCTCATGGTATACATCGAGGGTCACCCAGATGTCGAATGCCGACTTGAGATGAGAGATGCGATCAAACTCACTTTGGCTAAGACCCTGAATGATGATATTTCTTACCTTGGCGTTTGCCTCAACATTTATCATATTCATAGCCGTGATGTCATCCTCAGTAGGAACGATAAACTGACCCTAACCTTCTTCCAAATAGCATAGCCTTGAGTCTGAATGTAAGACTTCATCTTACTCTTCCAAAAGGGATAGTTGACCCCATCGAAGATAGAAGGCTTGGTGGAACACTTGTCTGCTACCATGGTTTTTAAGACCGATTAAGATTTATCGGAAGAACTAATAGGGCTTTGATACTAATTGAAAGACCAAATATAGTAACACCGGGAGGGGGGGTGAATAGTGCATTTTAATTTCCCCCCCAAGTATTCAACACTAATTCACTCTAATAGCTACAAAACTATAAAGATTGGAATGAAAAACCAACACCAAATAAGCAAAACAAACATTTAAAATTTTAGAGAAAATTTAGAGAAATCAGAAGTATCTTTGTTATAATTGTGGCATGTACTTTCCTCGATGAACAATGAAATCAACCCAAGTTCAAAAGCTAAAATTGATGGAACTTTTGATTCGAAGATCGAAATGACACAAAATTTTGCAGGGATCTTCTGTAGGTTATCAATAACCTATTCCAACAAATGAACATGAAAATCATGGTCAAAATTAAGACTTTTTTCAGTTTGAAGGAAAGATGCACTGAAACCAAGCTAAAACCAAAATCGATGAATACAACTTACTCGTAGGATGATGATGACCAAGAAGGGTCTAAATGTATTCCCACATATCATAGCAAGTTAGATCAGTACAGAAAGCAAACCAAAAATCTTCGGATCAAGAGATGGACTAAAGAGGCCAAGTCAAGCAAAACTGGGTTTTCTCGTGAATTTTGCTATCAAAGTGTCTAGATGGGTGGAGATGTATTCCCAAGGATTATCTCAATCTCTTACACGTTCTTGGCACAATAAGATCACAAGAAGAAAAGAAGAGAGATCAAAACCAACCAAAAGTCACGCACATCAATCAAAACAAGAGGGACTCAAGAGTTGCACAAATATTGTTATATTGCTTACTTGAGAAGGTAGGTTTTATAACCACTCCATCTTGGAGGACAAAAAAACATACAAAGCACTCACTCTCGAACCCTAACCCTTGAGATGGGAGCACATGAGATAGGTTGGATGGTTAACTTGACATATCTCCATCCCAACCCCCTTTTATAGGTGGGCAACCAGCCACCTATTCACCTTAGTGTATACTATCTACTATTACGTGGGGAAAACCCGTTAACCCCACATACGGGTTTTACTCAAAAAAGTTCACTTATACACGCTTTTCAAAGTGTATACTGTGCATCTGATAAATCCTTAGCTCTTCGCACAGGACCTCTCTGGAAAAAACATACCGCTACTTCGTCGGTACTACCGCAAAAACACCTGCGGTACTACCGCCCTGCGGTACGACCACACTTTTAACTACGGTATTTCTGATATTTCTGGGATTTCCAGAATTCAGTCTAAACCAAATATAATCTTTGCAAAACCATTTGACCACTTCTTAAAACTTGCAATGATTCATCGCATCAGTATCATGGACTTTCTCATATGGTCCTTCAACTTATGTTTCTGATTTATGCTTAGAAAAATTAAAAGTTAATATAAACACATGGCTTTTTAGAGTGATTTCCCTACTACTCTCGTTACCGTTTCACTCCGGGGATAAGTCAGAGGTCATGAATGCATTACACATTCCACTCTTTTTGCTCTTGCCACGTGCACATATCTCTCTCACTTTTTTCAACGTCCATCCATTTTTTTTTCAAAAAGTCACTTCTTTTAGCAATATTTATTTTCAAACAAAAGACACAACGAAATATCATCCATAAAAGATAATACGAATATCCCCTTAATATGAGGACCGTCATCATCGGTAAAAGGTAATACGAACGTCGTTCAAACAAGAACTGGATTGATAGTACTACGCAATACCACGCGCATCTGACATGCATAAGTTCGGCCTCTCCGTGATCTGGACCTGAATGAATCGTGTAAGATGTCGGTAAAACTGAAACTTTTTAGTCTGAATGCTATATGACAATGCATGCGAGCCGATACATGCAGTAGTAGACAAATGCCATCGGACAACAAAACAAATCCCTCGAGTCAGTGCCTGTGCGTGTACACAGTCATGAAAGCTACACCATCGCATCACCGTATCGTGTACACAGTCATGAAAGCTACACCATCGCACACCGTGTCTTAACACTCCAGATAACAACTGTGATACGAGTATGCATGCTGAAACATCACTTGCCACATGCAGGCCGGACACAAAATGTCGCACTCACACACACGACTAGGTGTCTGTATTAAATGTTACTGATATTATGTTTTATAATTTTTAATTGAAAATAAATAGTAGTGGTTGAAAAAAGTAGCTTCAGGAGAAGTCAAGCCGTGGAAAAATGAAGAAAAGATACGTACGTATGATAGGAACAAGAGAGTGTAGCACGTGATATACCTGTGACCCTCTATCTTATATCTGGAACGACACGATAATGAGAGAAATAGAGAAATCGTTTTAAAAAGCTGATTATTTGTATTATTTGTTTAGTTTTTCTAAGTTAAAGCCGGAAGCATAAACAATAAGGACCTACGTACCAAACCAAACACGCGTGGCTCAGCTGTCCCGTATGATTGCGATGTACGTATTTTCCGTGCAATTCGGTCCCTACCAGCAAGTATCCCACCCAGCCTATGTACGAGCGGTGTTGTCTCACTTCCACGGGCCACGGCCATCATAGCATGGCACGCCCAGCCCACCTCCACCGTGGCAGCAACAATTGATCCAGTCCGCCAATCATTCACTCAACTCGAGCAGCAAAAAGTCAAGAAACAACCCCACCAAAATGGAGCCACATTCACCGCAACGCACCGAAAGAACACCCCGCGACCGCGCCGAGTCCCGACCCAAGCTCGCACGAACGCCCACAGCGCAAGGAACTGTTCACCTAAATATTATTGTAGCTATTTTTTTTCTAAAAATTGGTCATGGATATTTATTTCTATAAATATAACATCCTTCTTAAACTTGATAGACACAATAGAGTCATGTTACAGGAGCACGGCAGGATTACCGCGCCAGGGGAGCTCAACAGGTCTGTTGCTGAGCCTCCCATAGCGGCAGGTCTTGTTGCCGAGCCCCACTGCGGCAACGATTTAAATTTTATGATTAACACGGATTAAATATAATTAACAATAATTAAGCATACATACTAATTAAATGCGGCCGGCCAGCGACTTACCAAGCTAGAGGAGGTATCTATTGAGGTAGAGGCGGCCCTGCTTAAAAGGGCTTAATTTGAGTGGCTTATGGCTGAAAAACACTGTAGCTGACGGTGGTTTATTTGGCATAATTAAATTTAAAAAATTTAAAAATAGAAAAAACAGGTTAGCTCGTCATGGACAGTACAAACGAATACGGAAAAAAGAACCAACAAAAAGCTCAAAAAAGTAAAAAAACCAGAAAAAGACGAAATAGTTAAATAGTGAAAAATAAATCAGAAATCAGACGCTCAAGCCGAAATCAGTAGGTATCGTTAGGTATAAATAAGGGGCTAGATTTGCAATAAATAAGTGTTTCAGATTAATTAAATTTTAAAAAAGTGGCCATCTGGTGAACAGTTCCAGCGCAAGCCCCTCCTGCCGAGACGCCGAAAACTGCCGAGATCGTGGCACGCAAAGGCAATTACTCCACGCGAACCCAGACCCAACCCGGCAACCCGCACGACCGGACCGCCCGCTCGCGCCGTGCCGCGACGCGCGGGTGGTCTTGGTAACGGTCGCGCGTCATTTCACCCGGAACGGACGCGACACGACGCGCGGGCGCTTGCCACCGCGGCAGCCGCGTGCGCGCTGACCGCCCGGCGGGCCCCCGAACTCAACTCCCGCTCGGCTGGACCCCGCCGCACCCGGACGCCTGCTCTGCCTGCGGTAAGTAAAGAAGCCAACCCGCCGTCCCACCCCATCTCTCTCTCGCCCAGTCCAAGCCAGCGCACCAGTCCGTAGTCTGTCTCCTCTGCCGCCGCATCCTCGCCCATCCACTCCTCCGCCGCCCCGCCCTTAATTCGCCGGCCTCACATTCGGCGCCGCTTCGCCTCGCGCTTCCCGCCGAATCGGCTCGAATCTAGCGGAGCCGAATCTGGGCGAGCGGGAGAGAGGGCGAGCGGGCGGGAGGGGGGATGGGGTCGCCCGGGGCGGGGAGCAGCAGGCACGAGTGCTCGTTCAAGATCCTGCTCATCGGGGACTCGGGCGTCGGCAAGAGCAGCCTCCTCGTCAGCTTCGTCGCCGCCGCCCACCTCGACGACGACATCGCGCCCACCATCGGTACGTGCCCCCACCACGCCGCGCCATCGAATCCGATCGGGCCTGGAACTGGAAGCAGGCCATTCCTATCCTGTTGTGTTGTAGCTGTAGAGCACTAGAGTCTCAGTGCATGTACGCTCGTAGTGGCGCGGTACCATTCTGCGAGGAGGCTAAAGCTGGCTGTCGAGGCACCGATTTAAGGCGGCATCCGTGCGGCCAAGAAAGCTGCGTGCGTGCTTTGCTGGGTGCCAGGCGCACGGGAGGGATTGGATTGGAAATACGCCGGAAATGCAGCTCAATTTATCGCTTCAGCTTCTCTGCTTCGTGTCCCCTACTTCGGCGTGCCCATGTAGCGAGTCAGTGTGCAGCTCAGTTATATTCAACAACCAGTCCATGAGGCGATCCTTGTGGGGGAGTTCTCCCTTTCGTTGTCTGCTTCCGATGGAGGACGAGTATGACTTAGTAGGTAGCACTAGCAGATTAAGGGCATGGGTGCGATTCCCACCCATTTTGGTGAACAAACCTTCTCTGTTTTTTGCTTCTACTGAATTGTTCCGACCAGGGAAACGTTTACCAGCCCATAATCAACAGAAAATTGGAATTATCAGGAATACCGGACCCCCCCAGCATAACTTCCTACTGGTCGAAAATTTTCGGTTTTGCATGGTTTTTGTCAAATATGTAGAGAGATGGAACGGGAATGCAATACACCACAGCGTATCCTTGTATTCTCCAGTTTATATACATTACAACGTTCAGAAATAGAATAGGCTAGAAACTAGGAAGGAGTTGGCGAGGCCAACGCTAGTGGACCAAGCCAGCCGGGCAGTTAGCAATCGTGCAGCATGTAGATAGCTCATGGTGTACATGCACTATGCATGGACCGCGCAAGATCGCTAACACCCCGCCGCAAGTTGAGCGTCTTGTGGCTGGATGCACAAGCTGGAACGAAATTCCTAGAACACGGTCTTTGGCTATCTACAAGATGTCTGTAGCGAGAGATCCTTGAGAGGGGTGCCATCAGTAGGACACAGTAGCAAGTGGAGCTCTATAGGTGTAACAGTAGTGCGTTTATCAGTAAGACCTAAGCGAGAGATTAAATCCTGAGTGTACCGATGCTGAGAGATATAGTAGCCACCATCAGTATGATCAACCTCAGTTCCCAGAAAGTAACTGAGGGATCCCAGATCTAACATCTTGAATTGCTCACTCAATTTTTGCTTAACCAAGGCAATGTATTCTGAATCGTCGCCAGTAATCAACATATCATCCACATAGAGCAGAAGTAGTGTACACACCCACACATAGAGGTGTGAATGAAGAGTGCAGGATCATGTTCATTGGGAGAGAAACCAGCAACTCGAGCCACATAGCTAAAACACTCAAATCAAACACGAGGGGCTTGTTTGAGTCCATAGAGAGCCTTTCGAAGGCGACATACATGCCTAGATGGAACCTCAACACCTAGAGGTGGTTCCATATAGATTTCCTCATATAGATCACCATGAAGGCATTTTTAATATCCATTTGAGAAATTTTCCCTGATCAAATAGCAGCCACAACAATCAAAGTGCAAACTGTCGTCATGTGAGCAACTGGAGCAAAAGTCTCATCATAGTCTCGACCATGAGCCTGCTAAAAACCTCTAGCAACAAGTCGAGCCTTATACCGCTCCACAAAACCATCTAACCAGGTTTTTACCTTGTACATCCATTTACATGTGAATAGGAACTGACCAAAGGGATAGTGGCACCAAATCCTATGTACCAGTATCCTTTAGGGCTGCAAGCTCCTCAAACATATCTAGCTGCCACTCTGGTAGTAGAACTGTCTCTTGGTAAGTACTAGGCTCATGAGTTGCTCCCGCACAAAAACCATATCTGTCTGGAATCTTAGTGGAAGAATGATCACGAAGAGCATACCTCGATGTCTAAGAGGAGTTGTCAGTGCAGGGATCAGTAGTACTAGTCGGAGGAGTAGAAGTCAAAGGAATGGGAAGCTCAGAATCAGATGAAACTTTGGGACGACTATAATAGAAAGGAAATGTATCTGAAGGTGGAACTGGTGAGGGAGAGGAAGGAACCTGTGAAGATGGCTCTAGTGATAGAGATGGTGATGGCAGATCAGAAACTGACTCATCTTGAGAGAAGATAGGTGGAAGAGAAAGAAAAGAGGTAGATTCTAAGGAAGTTGAGGAAGATGATTGTGTGGAAGAAGAATAGAAGAAAGGTCGATCCTCAGCAAAGGTGACATCTTGAGAGAAACGAATGCGACAAGCAGATGGATCATAGCAATGGTACCCCTTGTGCTCAAGACTGTACCCAAGAAAACACATTCAACAGACTGAATAGTCAATTTGGTACGTTCATGAGGTGCTAAGAGAACATAGCAAGTACAGCCAAAAACACGAAGATGGTCATACTTGGGAGGAGAACCAAACGGAATTTCACCAGAGCACTTGCCCTGAAGACGAGATGAAGGCTGAAGATTAATTAGATAGACAGCTATTAAAACAGCTTGACCCCAAAAATGAGTAGGAATAAAAGAGGAAATTATAAGAGTACGGTCTGTCTCAATAATATGACGATGCTTACGCTCAGCAACACCATTATGAGTATAAGCACCTGGACATGAAAGCTGAGGAAGAGTACATTCAGAAGATAGAAACTCACGGAAAGCTGTGAATAGGTACTCTCCTCCTGAGTCAGAGCAAAAAACACGAATAGCACTAGAAAACTGTGTATGAACCACATGGTTGTCACGGCGTCGCCAAGGCGACGCCTTGGCGTCCAGGCGCCGGGGAGGGGCGCCTCGCCTTGGCCAGCTAGGCGGGCGCCCAGGTCGACGAGGCGTCCGCGGCGTCTACATGGCGTCCAAGGCGTCGGGCGAGGCGAAGGAGGCGAAGGCTTAAGGGCAGCAGTGAAGCAGTGAGACAGTGAGACATACCGCTGGGTCGCGACTCGCGAAGGGCTTCGGGCAGCAGCGAACGCGAACCCTAGCTTCACCTTCACCGCCAGCTGCCAGGTACACTGCCGTCCGCCCCTCTCCTCTCCTCTCCGGCTGCTTCCCTCCACCCGCGCCGCCTCCCTCCCTCCCGCCGCGCCGCCTTCCTCCTCCCGCATTCCGCCCCCCTCCTTCCCGCAGTCAGGCCGCGCCGGCTTCCTCCCTCCCTCCCGCCGCCTCACTCCCTCACGCCGCGCCGCCTCCCTCCCTCCCTCTCGCTGCGCCGCCTCCCTCCCGCCGTGCTCCGGCCCCTCCTTCCTGCCGTCTCCCTCCTGTGCTGGCGTGCTCCAGCCACCGCGCTCTGCTTCCCCCGCGCGCCGCTTCCCCGCGCTCTGCTTCCCCCGTCTGCTCTCTGCTCTGCTATTGGTCTGCTGGAAGCCTGGAAAGTGGACGCTTTTTGCTGGCTTGCTGTTGCTGGTTGCTGAATGCTGCTAACTGGCTTGCTCTGTAAACGTATTGACATGTGTTGGTTGATGAACACTGATACTGACATGTGTTGGTTGATGTATTGAGTATTGATATGTAGTTGCTAGTTGCTACTGATGTTATGTATTCATATGTTGCTAGTTGCTATTTTAGTTAAGTAGTCGGGTACTCATCAAGTGATGAACCGCCTTAGCTCGCCTAGCTTCGCCTAGAGGACGACTAGGCGTCCTGGCGCCCCTTAGGCGCCGTGGTCGCCGTGACAACCATGATGAACCATATGAGTAAAAGCCTGGTATGTAGATATCAATTGAGAGCGATGCATGGCTTATTCAAGAAAACCTGATTGTGCATTTAGCTAAACAAAATTTACAAGAAATGGTGAAAGGTTCAGGGAAACAGGAAAAGAGATCCATGGCTTATGCAAGGAAACCTGATTGTGCATTTAGCTAAACAAAATTTCTACCTTATTGCCTATCTTAAGCTACCATTTCAGAAAAGCCAATTAGACTGTTTTAACTTGCATGTTATCTAATGGGAATGGTCCCAACAGGACCTTATGTATTTCCTCCCTCCACAACTCCAATTTGGACCTGTCCCTGTGGCTTTGTACTGTATAAATTACATGCTCTTGCTGTATCATGCTTTTTATTTCACATGTCTTCTAATTTTGGTTTCACAACAATTGCTAGGAGTGGATTTTAAAATCGAGTTCCTTACCGTTGGTGGAAAGAAACTGAAGCTGACTATATGGGATACTGGTGAGCTAAGTACTTATCCTATTATGATACATAACACTTTTTATGATGCTAAAACTGAAGCTGACTATATGGGATACTGGTGAGCTAAGTACTTATCCTATTATGAAACATAACACTTTTTATGATGCTATTTGGCCCCGGATGGAAGTGTGCAATTTCAGCATATCCTTTTTGGTTTTTGCATACAACTTGCTTCATATAAAAATTTATTTTGTTCTTCCATATTCTAATGGTATGAATAGTTCTCATACAAGAAGTCAAGAACAGGTAGTCTTGTCACTTGTGGAATGATAGAATCACTCTTGGTACACAATATATCTTATGCTTGATGTGTTGGTTGGTATTTCACTATTTATGTAGAAGGCATGCTACTTTTCTTTTTATCTTCTCGTCAACCATCGAGGGGGTGATTTAGGTGCACTTCTGCTTATTCTACTAGAGCTTACCTCTCATGCTCAGCAATTCAAGTATGGTCTTTGCCAGTACCAAAAGTAAGTCGCAGTAAGTGGTTATGCATGCAAAACTTATTCGATGAAAGAAAGATGGTTGCAATTTGCTCATTCAGATGTAATAATGATTGAACATGTTGAACTAGTAGAACTATTACAGGAACCAAATTAGACAAGCCAAGAACAGCAATAAGTGTGGACAAGACCAAGACTTGTTTGATTGGGTGTCTTAAACCGCTCCAAGATTTTAGTCTCACTTCACTTCTTCGTGGCTAAAATACTTTGCTTTCTACTCTTTTTGACCTCCCATCCATCTCTTCCATCATCACTGTCAGTGGTTCTAAGATTCCTAGTTTGCTTTTCACCTAATATATTTGCGGTTCTTCCTCCATGTTGAACCTGCCCGATCCTAACATCATTGCTGTTGGAGGTCATAATTCATGGATTTATAGGCCCACCTTTATGCTTTGTGCCTAAAATATTTGGGTGTGTCCTCCATGTTACCCCCTCCCCTCCCTTACATCATTGCCATCAGAGGTTCCAATATGCCATGGTTGTAGCCCCACTCATCTGCTTTGTCCTAAATTTGTTCAGTATTTCACCATGCTACGCACTTCTTACTCCTGCAGCACTTTTAGAACGTTTCTGATTCATCTATATACAAAAAGAATTATGTTATGGTGCCTTTTTATCAAACCATCCAAAAACTCATGCTCCATTGTTTTGCAGCTGGGCAGGAGAGGTTTAGGACAATTACTAGTTCGTATTACAGAGGTGCTCAAGGAATTATTCTAGGTAACAAATATGTTCCTAGGTGGGGTTGACTGCTTAAATATCTTGCTGTTATGCACTGATGCCATTATTGTCACTCTTGAGATCAGATCTTTGAAATCTGCCATAGAATCATGTAGATTGTCCTATTCTGTTATTCAGTGTGAATACCCACTATTAGGTTGGTCACCTACTGTTGCAGTATCCCACGCTGTGTTTAATGTTGAGGGTTTGCATCAACGGGTTCTCTCGTATTTTTCTTTATACTTGTGATTTCTCTTGCCTTGATGACCTACGTTAACTGTGAATTGTGGACTTACAATGTCTGAAATTACTCCCAAGTTAGTGAATACAAGGATGTAACACTTTCACCATAGTGAAAATATTTTTGATTATTTTGTAAATGGTACTTTGTATGTGAATATTCATGGACAGTTTTTTTACTGAAGCATATATTATTTTGCCATGTTTTCATCATAGTATGAATTAGATATCTGATTGAACTTGGGACAACAATTCAGAATGATTGACTATTTGTCTATTGCATTCATGGAAACTGATAACTTGTACTTAGGTTAACGATGCAACAATACATTATGATAGCCTGTGGTAAATTGATTAAAGTCTATTTTTTTGTGTGTTTTTCTTTTAGTATATGATGTCACAAAGAGGGAGAGCTTCACAAATTTGGCTGATGTATGGACCAGAGAAATAGAATCGCACTCATCAAACAAAGACTGCATAAAAATGCTTGTTGGAAACAAAGTCGACAAGGTACCATTTTTCCCCAATAGTAAATTGTTATCTCTTTGAAAATATAAGTGATCTCGGTCTTTATTAAAAAGTTTTTCTGTTGTGACCAAGGTTCCAAATACCGGCCGGTTACCACCGGTAACCAGTTTTACCGGTGCCGACTAGGAGAAAAACCGTCGGTTTTTTATTTAATTCAAATTTAAACTTTTAAATGTAAAAATTAGTTTCTCTAATGATATTTACATTGTTTAATACTAATAGAATGTATTAGAAAGATGCATGCACTTTCCATGCTTGACTTCATACTTTTTACTATAAATGTATTAGGAATTTTCAAATTTTGGATGTAAAAGTTAGTTTTCCTAATAATATTTACATTGTTTAACACTAATGGAATGTATTAGGAAGATGCATGTACTTCCCGTACTTGACTTCATGCTTTTTGCCATGAATGTATTAGGAATTTCCAAATTTTGAATGTAAAAATTAGTTTTCCTAATAATGTTTACATTGTTTAACATTAATAAAATGTATTAGGAAGATCTATGTATCTCCTATACTTGACTTCATACTTTTTGCCACGAATGTGTTAGGAATTTCCAATTTCAAATTTGAAAACCCGGGTTTTAGCTTTTTTTCGGTTTTTAACGGGTTTTCTCCGGTTTTTTGGGCGGTTACCGGCCGGTTTTCCGGTTATCGATTTCAAATTCAAATTTTGACGCGTGAAATTCGACCGGTTTTTTCCGGTTTCTGGCCGGTAACCGGTACTGGCCCCCCGGCGGGATTTACCCCGGTAGCGGGATTTGGAACCTTGATTGTGACTCAGTTTTTAGTGGTATCTGTACTTTCCTAGCCTTTTTCTTCTTTTTGGCCCTAAACTTCCTATTTGTTCCAAAAGTTTCACTGATGGACCCTCATGGAAACATGTTTGCTGTTCTTAGTTAATTTGGTGGTCCCATCTTGCAGGATGATGAAAGAATGGTCACAAGAGAAGAAGGTCTTGCCTTCGCACAAGAATCTGGATGTCTGTTTCTTGAGAGCAGTGCAAAAACACGAGAAAATGTTAAGAAATGTTTTGAAGAACTTGCACTAAAGGTATGCCTACAGAAAGATATTAGGCTCCATAGTCCATAACCTTAAGACTCTTAAAACTTGATATAGTTCATATATCAACTTTTAAGAACTTGTTGATTCCATTGGAGTAGACTTTCTGCGTCGACTCTGTATTTAGTTTTCCCATAGCACCATTGACACTGAAGGTTGAGATATTTGAAGTCTCTGATTAAGGTGGTAATTTGAAATAAAAGCCCTGTTTTTTCAAAAGGCATCTATCACATATGATTCTTCTTGTTGATGCTTTCAACCCATGGCGAGGCATGGAGACATTTCTAGTTAAGCAGATGCAAAACATAATTGCATCTTAGTAACTGACCAAGCAATAAATGCACTAGATGGGAATATGATTGGCTTTGGTTCCTCAATTGCTGAAACCCATGATCATATACACGAGGGAAGTGGGTTGCAGTTTCATATTCTTCTTGGATAGTTCTTCCTGCTAGTAGGATAGTCTATATGCATCATAAATAGCCCATGATTTCGCTGCCGTGCAGATTCTCGAGGTTCCAAGTCTCTTGGAGGAAGGTTCTTCTTCAGTTGTCAAAAGGAACATTCTGAAACAGAAGCAGGAAAGTCATGCAAAGCACGGTGGTGGGTGTTGTCAATAGATCCATGCCGCATGATTGAGCTCGATATCTGTGGTCATCGCATGCAACCAGCTCGTGATACCGATCTCTAGCTATTCTTGTGTTCTGTTGTACATGAGTTGTGTCTAAATGATCTGAGTAAAAAGGGTGGAAAAAAGCAGCAGCTTGTGAGGTTTTGGAGAGCGATTAAAATTGATTTGTACAAAGAATGCCATGCTCCTTTTTTTTTGTTTTTATTCTTTTTTGAGTAAGTTTCATAAAACCACATGTATTCTTATAAAGCTACCAGAAAATTACACTTTTTAAAACTAGTTTTATAAAACCACACTTATTTTTAGTTTTTTACTAATTGTTTCAAAGAACAATACTACTGTTACCTGCAACCGTTCTGATAGGATGGGCTATTGAGACTACAACACCTAATTTTGTTACGCCGATGTAATGTGCGCAGCTGCTTGACCAACAGCCGTGGCTGGTTCAATATCTTCCGAGAGAAAGACCCTTCCTGTCTCCAACTTCCAACGACTAAATTCAAGCCACTAAGCCATAGGGCCACTCTGTTTTTGTAACCCAGGTGCCATCTCGGTGAGTCATGTAGTAGCGTTCTTCACGTCGGTGTAACAGGGTTAGATGCGTCGGTGTAACAGGGTTGGGTGTTGTAGTCTTAATAACATATGGGTCCACCTTGTCCGAACAGTTGCAGGTAACAAAAGTGTGGTTCTTTAAAATGATTGCTATGATAAAAGTGTGATTATTTGAAATAATTGCTAAGAATAAATATGGTTTTATTAAACTAGTTTTAAATTATATAATTTTTGGATAGTTTTGTAAGAATATGTGTAGTTCTATACAATTCACTTCTTTTTTCTGGATTTTTTAATAAATAATCCATATTTTATTTGCAATAATAGAAATATACCTGCACGAACATTTTTTCACAAAAATTGGCTCCAGTCACCGAACCGTTGAGCGACTGGAACCTATCGCCCAACGGCCGTGAGACATACAAGCAATCCGGTGGCCGTTGGATGATAGGTTCCAGTCGCCCAACGGTTCGACGATTGCAGCCTATCGCCCAACAGCTAGGCGACTACAATTGTAGTCGCTCGGCTGTGCAGCGACTGCAAACAAGCCATAGTATGGGTTAATCCATTTGTGATTTTCATAGATTATGAATGGTAGATAATCTGTTGGATTCACAATAAGAGTTTGCGATGGTCGTATATTGTTGTAGTGCAAGAAATTTTGTGAATTTTTTTAAAAAATGATTGAAATAAAAATGATAGGTAAGTACGAAGATAAGTGATATTGTGATGTAACTTGGAATTCATACACGGAGGAGAACTTGTTTGTTAATGTTATTGGATGACTTGCTACGCGAATAATTGAATGCGAAAAAACGAGGAAATATACTTGTCCGAATTAAAATAGACTTCATAGTATAGTTGGAAGTAACATGACGCATAGGGTTTGATTATATGCATAACAAAGAGTATCATGTACGATGCAACAAACCGAATTGCTCCTACGATATATATGCGCCTTTTTGGAATGGAAGTAAACTCGATCTTCGGGGGAGTAGTTAGTGCGGGACAGCCCAACCTACTGCCTGGACCAGGGCTATTTTTCTTTCCTTGCGAGCTCGGCGTTGAACTCCTCGGTGGCTTCTTTTGCCTTGGTCGCCATTTCCCTCTTTTTCTCGCACTCCCACTCGCGAGCCTCGCACTCCCTGCGCGTGCATGTCTCGAGATGAGCTTTCGCATCCCGATGTATACGCTCGGTTTGCTCGTCCTTACGGCGCTCCTCCTCCTGGATTTCGTAGGACCTTTTGACGTTCCAATCCTCGAAATCGAGAGCCCACTGGTCATCTGGGTGGATCTCAATATCGATTCATTTGCAGTAGCCACATAGGCATTCCGGGGACTGTGGGTATATAGGAGAGGTTGTTAGTGCGTACTTTAAAGGAGAAAAAATAGGGGGAACACAGTGTAATTGATCCTTACCGGCTGCCGATAGCTGGTGGTGTCCCGACGACGGTTGAGATAGTCACTGGAGTAGTTTGCACAACCCCAGTAACGCATACCTAGGCTGAGGTGGTACTTATACTTGAAGAACTTGCACAGGTCCCGACACCAACATAGGGGCGGCATCTCCCCCTCGGGTGGGTGTTACGGCAAACGCTCGATAGAAATGTTCGGGATGGGCTTGTTGCTACGGGTGACGTCATTGTGGGGAGCGGACCTCGTAGCACGCTTGGCTTGTTCGGCCCAGGCCACAATAGCCCTTGCTTTTTCATCGCAGGCGACATCAGACCTTACTAGTTCGCGGGTCTCCTCCTATTGCTTCATCATCTTGTCTCATTGCTTTTTTGCCTCTTGTCCATCCTGGTGTGGTGAAGCAAGCTCCGGTGTAGTGTTGGGTTTGCTTGTGTAGTGTTCTCTCCTAAATCTCTTCCACCTCCTTTATAGAGCCCCGTGTAGTCTTCTCGCTGCATGAAGCTGCCCCGCCTGGTGTAGTCAATGCGCAAAGCTACTTCGTGTGGTTTTGTCGTTGCGCAAAGCTACCCACGGTACGCAAAGTTGGTCAGTCAGGTCTTCGCATTGTACAAAGCTACACCCTTTGGTCTTGTCGCTGCACAAAGCTAGCTCGTGTATTCTTATCACTGCATAAAGCTGTCCCGTTTGGTATAATCGTTGTGCAAAGCTGGACCATTTGGTTTTCTCACTGCGTAAAGCTAGCCTATGTGATCTTGTCGCGGCGCAAAGCTGGCCCATGTGGTCATGTCGCTGCACAAAGCTGACCCATGTGGTCTTGTCGCTGTGCAAAGCTATCTCGACTGGTACTAGAACGACCTAACGTAGGCCGAATTGGCGCATGACACGATGCACCACGTAGTCCTTAACGAATACATCGTACACGAGCTTCCGCCGCGTTAGCCAGAAAGCCCGGTCGTACTAGCACAGATATGCCCACGTAACCTGGACGTGCGCGAACTGTATCTGCAAGGAACATCAGCTGTTACATACGATCATCCTTACTATGAAGGAATTAATTACAAGTTAGACTACTTACCCGTCTATGAGACTAGAAAGAACCCATCGTAGGTCGGTCCATAGCCCCTCGGGTACATCTCGGCCCCGTACGGAGTCATGTCCTCGAGCGTAGGCCATCTGAGGTTGAAGCGCTCGAACGACCACAGCTGCAGTAGCAGCGGACACCCCGCGAGGACTGAGTTCACTTTGGTCCTACCGCACACGTCGCACAAACAGCGATAAGTCACGGTAAGTGCGGCCGAACCTTAGCTGATAGCACCCAACCAAATAGCCACAACATGTATGCCTCCAGGTGCCACAAGACCTGCTGCTCATCTGCGGTCGGGTCCATCTGCTCCACCTGAATACAACCAAAAAGTTATTAGTACAATACAGTGGAAAGGAGAGCACAAAAGATCGTACAGAAAGGGCGCAGACATATACCTGGAACTGTGAGAGCCACCTAAACGACGAGCTGTATGTCTAACCCGACGGGAAGATGTAGTACTCCTCCATGGCGCTAGGCGGAAGGACTCTCTGGAACCTGTCTAGCAGGTCCGCGTGCTAGCTGGTCGGGGCCTCTGGTAGGAAGGCAGCAACTCCCGCGATTGGAAGGCTGAGTAGCAGGGAGACGTACTGTAGAGAAGGAACCATCTCCCCGAATGGGAAGTGAAAAGTGTGTGTCTCCGGTCGCCAGCGGTCCACCAAAGCTGTCAGCAGGAAGCGATCGCACGTGAAGCGTCGCAATCGCTCCACGCCATCGTTCCCACCTATAAGCAAGGTCGGTCTATCCTTGTTGGTGGCCTGCACCAATCTGGGTGAGAGGGAGTAGCTCAGCATCGCTCAGCCTACGAAGCAAAAAACATTCAGTACACAACATACATATGACAAGAATACAATGCTGTTGGAGTGCAAACCTGGCTGTTCAGCGTGGGTATAGCCTCCAGGCCACTCGAGGTGTACACCAGACAAGACAACTTTGTGCAGCGACAAGACCACACGGGCCAGCTTTGGGCAGTGACATGACCACATAGGGCAACTTTGCGCCGCGATAAGACCACACGGACTAGCTTTGCACAGTGAGTACACCAGACGGGACAACTTTGCACAACGATAAGACCATATGGGTCAGCTCTGCGTAGCGACAAGACTAAATGGTGCAGCTTTACACAGTGAGAAGACCTGATTGGCCAACTTTGCATACCAACAAGACCACACTGGGTAGCTTTACGCAGCGACAAGACCACACGAGCTAGCTTTGCACATTGACTACACCATGCGAGGCAGCTTTATGCAGCGAGAAGACCACACGGAGCAGCTAGCGAGAAGACCACACGGGGCCCTATAAAAGAAGGTGGAAGAGATTTAGGAAAGTATACTACACAAGTAGACCCAATACTACACCGGAGCTCACTTCACCACACCAGGATGGACAAAAGACAGAAGAAGTAATGGGACAAGATGATAAAGCAATAGGAGGAGACCCGCAAACTAGCAAGGTCTGCTGTCGCCCGCGACGAAAAAGGAATGGCTGCTGTGTCCCGGGCCGAACAAGCCGAGTGTACTACGAGGTCAGCTCCCCACAATGATGTCACCTGTAACAACCCCATCCTGAACGTTTCTACCGAGCGTTCGCCGCAACACCCACCCGAAGAGGAGACGCCGCCCCTATGTTAGTGCCAGAATTTGTGCAAGTTCTTCAAGTATAAGCACCGCCTCAATCTGGGCATGCATTACTAGGGTTGCACAAACTGCTCCAATGACTATCTCGACCGCCATCAGGACACAACCAGCTATTGGCAGTTGGTAAGGACCAGTTACACTGTGTTCCCCCTACTTTTTCTCCTTTAAAGTACGCACAACAACCTCTCCTATATACCCACAGTCCCCGGAACCCCTATGTGGCTGCTGCAAATGGATCGATCTTGAGATCCACCCAGATGATCAGTGGGCTGTCAATTTTGAGGAGTGGAACATCAAAAGGCCGTGCGAGATCCGGGAGGAGGAGTGCCGCAAGGACGAGCAAACCGAGCATATACATTATACATCGAGAGATGAAAGCTCATTTCGAGGCGTGCACGCGCAGGGAGTGCGAGGCTCGTGAGAGGGAGCACGGGAAAAAGAGGAAAATGGCAGCCAAGGCAAAAGAGGCCGCCAAGGAGTTTAATGCTGAGCTTGCAAGGAAAGAAAAATGGCCTTGATCCACGCAATAGGTCGGGTCGTCCCGCACTAGCTACTCCCCCGAAGGTCGAATTTACTTTCATTCCAAAAAGGCGCATATGTATCATAGGAGCAGTTCGGTTTTGTTGCATCGTACATGATGCTTTTTGTTATGTATGTAATCAAACCCTACACGTCGTGTTGTAGGATCAAGTATACCGACTAGAGGGGGGTGAATAGGAGGTTTTTAAATTTTTATTGTCTACTTAATTAATTCTTTACAATTTTAATAGCAAGAATGTAAAGTAATTAATTCTACACAATTCTAGTCAAGTAAATAACAATGCTACCTCTAAATCAAGCAAATGATCACAATGAAGTCAATAAATAAGAGCTAGAAGGAAGCAAATGAGAGATGTACACAATCGATGTTTTTACCGTGGTGTTCGAAAACTTGCCGGTTTCCCATAATCCACGTTGAGGTTAGTCCAAACGAATTGGACCAGCTCCACGAATTAAGCCAAAGCACCTCGATCACTAGTGGTAGCTCTTCCCCGCTCCGGGTAGGTGAGCTCCAACCTTCACACGAACGTCGGGTCTTCTCACAATCTCCTTTGAGAAGATCACCGATCAATCACCTCCCAATCGTCCAGGTGCCGGCAAACACTAAGAGTAACAGACCTGGGCTTCACTTGATTTGCAAACTTGTGCCAAGGATTAACTAATGAATGCAATGCACTAAATTTGCCCAACCACCTCAAAATAAATGCTCAAGTGAGAACAAGGGGTGGAATGAATGCTCTATGCTCAAGAAATGTTCAATGGGTCTCTTCTTGCTGTCCTTGAGCAGTGGTACGGGTATTTATACCCTTCACCAACCAAAACTAGCCGTTTGGAACCAATTCCTGAAAAATTCAGGACAAGTGGAACTACCGCAGTTATAAGGCCGATAGTACCGCTCCCATTTCTGGCGCGGCAGAACTGCTATGTCAGAGTTCTGCAGTGACCGTTGGAATGTCAGCGCGGTACTACCGCCGTTGAAACTTGCGGTACTACCGCTCTCTGGTAGTTCCGCAAAGTCGACGTGGTACTACCGCTTGAGCCAAACTTCCAAAAATCCCAAATTTGGCGCTCTCTGGAAAAAGGCTCCGCTCTGCCTTTGGAGCTTCCGGGCTCCAGAAGTACCGCTCTGGATAGCGGAACTACCACACACTGCGGTAGTTCCGGCGTTGAAATCGCTGGTACTTCTGCTCCGCAAAATCTCAGATTGCATCTGGAGGGTGCTCTCTGGAAAAAAGGTTACGCTCATCCTCCGGAGCTTCCGAGCTCCGGAAGTACCGCTCTAAAATGCGGAACTACCGCTCCCTGCGGTACTTCCGGCGTTGAAAGCGCCGGTACTTCCGATCCCGCAAAGACTCGGGTACACCCGGAGGGTGCTCTATGGAAAAAAGGCTCCGCTCGGGATCCGAAGCTTTCGGTCGCCGGTAGTTCCGATTTTACCAGCCCTGCGGTAGTTCCGACGTTGTGAACTGCGGTACTACCGCTCTTCCAGACATAGCACATTTTTTGTTTTAAATCTAATTTTTGATTAATGCATATTTCTAATTTGATCCAAATGGCACATAAAATTTGATATCAAGTTACTTGCCATGATCCCTCTTTATGGTATGATTATCTACCCTATAATCCGGTCTTCCACCTTTTCTCCTTAAGGCCGGTAAAAATAAAAGGGATCCTATTCTAAGTATACCTTTGCATTGAACCAATTTTGGGTCTTCACATTTATCATTTGGCTTGCATCTTGTCACCAACATATAGACTTAACCTTTGCATACTCATTAAACACGTTAGTCCCATATTCACATAAATTCATTAATTACCAAAACCATTTTTAGGGGCCTAGATGCTTTCACGTGTTACTCTCAACTGTACTATGAAGTCTATTTTAATTCGGATAAGTATATTTCCTCGTCTTTTCGCATTCAATTATTTGCATAGCAAGTCATCCAATAACATTAACAATCAAGTTCTTCTCCATGTATGAATTCCCAGTTACATCACAATATCATTTATCTTCGTACTTACCAATCATTGTTATTTTAATCATTCTTAACAAAAATTTACGAAATCTCTTGCACTACAACAACATACAACGATCGCAAACTCTTATTGTGAATCCAACAGATTATCTATCATTCATAATCTACGAAAATCACAAATGAATTAACCCACACTATAGCTTGTTTGCAGTCGCTGCACAGCCGAGCGACTGTAATTATAGTCGCCCAGCCGCTGCATGATAGGCTGCTGTCGCCGAACCGTTGGTCGACTGGAACCTATCGCCTAACGGCCAGCAGATTGCTTACATGTCGCACGGCTGTTGGGCGATAGGTTCCAGTTCCTCAACGGTTCAGCGACTGAAGCTCATTTCTATAAAAAAAATATTTGTACGGGTATATTTCTATTATTTTGAATAAAATATAGATTATTTATAAAAAATTCTCTTTTTTCCCATCTCTTTGCTGTAGCATTTTTATAGTTACACTTGTAATGGAATCATCGGTCCTTTCTTTTTACGATTGTGGTAATAAATTATTCCGAGTGTTTTATGCATATCATGAGTTCACTTTGTAGTGAAATGGCAGAATTATTTGATCTTTCCTTCTATGGAAGAAAGGAAACTCTCTTCAGTAATCAGTAGAACCTCTAGACTGACCCATGTTATCAACCTATCAGGAAGGCAACAATGTGACGAAGTTATAGTTTTGATAGAATTTTTGTAACTAAATCTGTAATTCTCTGAAATTCAATATAAAATCCAAAGTAGAATATGTAGTTCTCTGGTAATTTGAACATAAAAGTTAATTTTACGAAATTTATTCCTTTTCTTTTGGGTGTTTTCCTCAGGAAAAAAAGAGTTTGCCAAGCGTCGGCTTTCGAATTTAAAAAGCACTTATTAATTGCGATACAACGAGAACTGCAAGTTTAGTCATAGGACATGAGAATCAGCAATTCGTGGGACATAACTATTCATCCACATAACTTTACGGCGACAACAGAAGTGGTCTTCAACTCATGAAGCAAGGCCTCACGTGTGAGTAAACTAGCAAATGTTTCGTCCTAGTTGTTACAAACAAGTTACGCCGGTTACATATACCTAATGTGCAGATGTCTTTCCCAAAAGACACTTTTTCATACCACCTTTTACCATGTATATAAAGCAATGTACAGACTTAGAATGGATTTAATGAAAGCAATCTTTTCTCTCCACACTTGTGAATCTCTCTCTTGCAATACGTTATCAGCACATATATTCACATACAAGTGCAACAAGAGAAGAACAAAAGGTATAACACCGTATTCCTGGCTGTTCTTTCTTTGGCCGGCACGGCGGAGACCGACGACGGCAGCGCCCGCGGCCGGATGCACCTGACATGGCGCGGCCCGTCCTCACGGCGCGGTCCGGCGCGACCCGGCACGGCCCGTCCTCACGGCGCGGAGCGGCCGACGCGCGGCCCGGCACGGGGCAGCCGGAGACGGCGCGGCCGGCGCGCAGCCGGTGCGGCCGACGAGGCCCCAGGCGGCCCGCGGCAGGCGCGGCCCAAGGCGAGCCGGCTCCCGGCCGGTGGTGCCAGAGCCGAGGCGGCCCAAAGCCCGGCGGCGTCCGAGGCGGAGGTGGCTCCCGCGGGCGGCGCAGCCCGGCCGGCGACCCCCGCGGCCAGCGGCGCATCACGTCCGGCGCCCGTGGCGGCGCGGCGCAGTACGGCTGGCGCGCTGCCCCGGCGAGGTGCGGCGGCGTGGCGACCGGCTGAAGGCAGCGGCACCCGAAGCGGCCGGCGCGCGGCACGGTGGGGCCGGCCGCCCCGCGGAGACGGCATTGCGCCCCATGGGCCGGCGAAGCGCGGCGGTGCGGCGCGGCCGGCAAGGCGCAGCGGCCCGGCGCGGGCGGTGGAGACGGCCGGCGGCGGTGGCGCCTAAAGCCGGCGGCGGCGCATCATGGGCATGGTGGCTAGGGTTTGGGGAGTTAGGGAAACCCTAACTCCCCCTCCTTTATATATGCTGCCATTGAATGGGCTTTGGCCCAATACCCCCACCATCCCACATGGGCCACAAGGCCGAATGGGCTTCAGCCCAAGTTTTCGGATATTTACAATTTCCCCCCTCTAGTTTATGGCAAATGCAGAATTTTTATAATAAATTTGTATTGTAATATTTGCAGTATAGTCCTCGTGCTTGTTTATAATTGTACCCGTTAATCTGTACTTTTATAAATTAGCATTTCAGTCCCTACAGGATCTGAAAATTATGTAATTGTTCAAATAAATGTGCATGCACATTTCTATAACTTTTACATATTTAGGATTATTATATTGCAATTTATTTACAATATGAATTGCGACCATATTTAAATTTGCTATCTTTCGCAAATTTGAAATTTAAAATTCCCATTTAGTGAGTACAATTGTACTTAATAATTTGGAATTTTTTGTAAAATATTATACCTAACATAAATACCATAATTACAATTTATGGCACTTTGCTACATTCATTGTACGCTATGCCATACAATAAATTGGTGTTCACCACCAATATTGTGATTATACGGTATGATAAATATAACCACATGTTATATTTAATTTAGGTATATATTCTTTTGGATTACAATACTCATATTGTTTTCCACATATTTTGTATTTTATTACAATATTACCATACAAATTAATTTACCTCATGTAAATTAACCATATATGGTGTACTTTTCATGTAGGTTTTAAATGGTTACCAAAGATTTTGAGCCACTCGCTCTCGATGGTACCAACTACCATATATGGGCTATGGACCTCAAAATCAACCTTACCAACGTGGGTTGCAAAGGGTGATATTTGATCCTCCAGATGATCAAATTCCGCCGGATATTGTGAAATATTCCGTTTTGAACATAATACGGAATCACATACATCCGGATTTGAAGGCTGAATATCTGTATGAGGACAATCCACTTACATTATGGTTAGCCCTCAAAAATAGATATGAACAGCAGCGAGCTGTCATCTTACCTAAGGCTAATCATGAATGGGCACATCTTAGACTCCAAGATTTCAAATCTGTTGGAGAATATAACCATGCCCTTCATACAATTTGCTCAAAATTGCGGTTTTGTGACAAGGAACCAATGGATGCGGACAAAATAGAGAAGACTCTCTCAACTATGCTCCCATCTGACAGAGTCCTACAGCAGCAATGGCGTGCTGCAAATTACCAAACTTATTTTGATCTAATGCATACTATGCTTCAGGCAGAAAAACATGCTGAATTTCTTTTAAAGAATAATTAGCAACGTCCCATTGGGGCTGCTCCACTTCCTGAAGTTCATGCTAATCAAAATAACAACAAGTTCAGTGATTCACACAATCACTCAAAGAACTTTGAAGGTAAACACAAACGCAACAAGAAGCAAAAACCAAGTGGATTCAAGAAAGGTAAAGGCAATTCTGGTAAGCGAGTTGACAAAACTGAAATTTGACAAAAATATGGTTGCTACAACCATCCTACCAAGAAATGCCGCACCCTGAAGCATCTTGTGAACCTCTACCTCCAGTCTTTGGCTCACGGCAAGAAAGCTCAAGAGAAGAGATTTGAAGCACACTTCAATCTCACATCCAACAATGATGAAGCTGGATGTTCTCAAAAGTTCATTCAAGAACTCAAAGACACATATGCTTCTCCAAAGAAGGATGATCTTATGTGCATTGAGGACACACTTGAAGAATTTCATTCTCAAGACATGTTTGGAGATCTCCAATAGACTCCTAGTACCATAGCTTCTAAGTACCATAGTGTTGTAATATAAATAATATTGTCATCTATATTGTAAGCTTGTATGCTACAATCATATATCGAACATATTCGGTATTGCAAATAAAGTTTGTATGTATTCTATATATACTATAAGAATTTCATTAAATTCTTCTTTTGTGTATATAGATTTTTGGAGTCGATCCAATGGAGGAGGAATTATGCCTTGTGGATAGTGGTACCAAAAACTCTATACTTAGAGATACAAAATATTTTCTAACTCTTACGAGGAGGAAAGGAAATGTTTTAACCATCGCTGGACGCGATGCAACGATAGTAGGCTCTGGTCGCGCCTCTATCACTCTCCCTATGGGTACACAATTGGAAATTGAGGATGCACTCTTGTATCCCGATTCAACACGTTCCCTACTTAGTTATAGAGATATCTGTCAGAATGGTTTCCATGTTGAAACCCGAAATGACAACAAAGAGGATATCTTCTCTTAACCAAACACAACGGATATGGCAAACAAGTACTAGAAAAAATACATCTTTAAACTCCGGATTGTACTATACATACATCAAACCCGTTCAACATATTGCATACAAAGTAATTTTCCAAAACACTAACACATTCCAAACATGGCATGATCGCCTTGGCCACCCAGGCATTGGAATGATGAGGAAAATTATTAGCAATTCAATTGGTCATACATACCATAAAACAAAATTTCCTGAATCCTCAGATTTTGTGTGTACTTCATGTGCCACCGGAAAATTGATTTTAAGACCCTCTTATCTTAAAATCGGAGCTGAACCACTTAAATTTCTTGAACGCATTCAAGGAGATATATGTGGTCCTATCCAACCATTGTGTGGATCGTTCAGATATTTCATGGTTCTCATTGACGCATCTACTAGATGGTCACATGTGTGTCTTTTATCCACACGAAACCATGCATTTGCTAAGTTAATTGGTCAAATTATCCAATTACGAGCGCATTATCCTAAATATCGAATTCAATCAATTCGAATGGACAATGCTGCTGAATTTACATCCCATGCCTTCAATAGTTATTGTATGGCTCTTGGGATACAAGTTCAACATTCTGTTCCATATGTCCATACATAAAATGGTTTAGCAGAATCTCTTATCAAGAGAATCAAGCTCATTGCAAGACCATTATTACAGAATTGCAACTTACCAACATCATGTTGGGGTCATGCAGTTTTACACGCTGCTGACTTAATCCAATTGCGTACAACTGCTTATCATAGCACTTCCCCACTACAATTAGTACGTGGAAATCCACCAGATATTTCCCATCTGCGAAAGTTCGGTTGCGCTACATACGTACCGATTTCACCACCGCGGCGTACCTCAATGGGACCGCACAGGAAACTTAGGATCTATGTTGGGTATAAATCTCCGTCAATCATAAAATACCTCGAGCCCCTAACAGGGGACCTGTTTACGGCCAGGTACGCTGATTGCATATTCAATGAAGAACATTTCCCGGCATTAGGGGAGACAATAAGTACCAAACTGAATGCTAGGAAATTGATTGGAATGTACAAGGCATTCCTGCCTCATACCCACGTACCAGAGAAACTGAACTTCAAGTTCAGAAAATCATTATTTGCAAAACATTGCAAATAATCTGCCAGATGCATTTACTGATTATAAGGGTGTCACAAAATCCTATAATCCTGCCAGAAATGTGCCTGAAAGAGTGGAGGTACCGCAAAATACCACTCAACTCCCAATTCAAAATAAGAGGGGATACAGCTTCTAACAAGCGACAAAGGAAACAAAAGAATGTAAATGTAGATCAACCTCATGTTGATAGACACCAAAGGATCCTTGAACCCAGATCAACAGTGCACTCAATTAGTGATCCTGGGACATCGGAATACCCTGACTCAAATGTTTTGGGAAATAACATTGAGTCATCAGGGGTCCAAGAAATTTCCACTAACTATACTGTATCTGGAGAATCATACGATCGTAAGACTACAATTGTTGACATTTATTTCTCCACAACAATTGCAAACAACCTTCAAAATGATCCAGATCCCAAAACCATGGCAGAGTGCAAACAGCGCTCGGACTGGAATCAATGGAACGATGCAATTCAAGCGGAGTTAGCCTCGCTCAAGAAAAGAAATGTATTCACCAATGTGATACATACACCTCCCAAAGTATTCCCTGTCGGTTTCAAATGGGTTTTTGTCCGCAAACGGAATGAAAACAATGAGGTGGTGAGATACAAAGCAAGGCTTGTAGCACAAGGGTTCACGCAGAGACCCGGCATTGATTTCAATGAAACTTATTCTCCAGTAATGAGTGGAATAACATTCCGATACTTAATCTCATTGGCAGTTAAAAATCATCTATCTTTTCAGTTGATGTATGTAGTGACTGCATATCTTTATGTGTCACTTGATTCGGACATATACATGAAAGTTCTCGATAGAATTTCAATTCCGAATCCAAACGCAAATCGCAATATGTATTGTGTAAAATTAAACAAGTCTTTATACGGCTTGAAACAGTCGGGTAGAATGTGGTACAACCGACTAAGTGAGTTCCTAACCAAAAAGGGATACTCCAACAATGATGATTGCCCATGCGTATTCATCAAAAGATCCTCAACAGGATTTTGTATTATATCTGTGTATGTTGATGATCTTAATATCATTGGTAACACATAAGATATAGATGAAGCACGTAATCATCTTATGACGGAATTTGAAATGAAGGATTTGGGTAAAACCAAATTTTGCTTAGGTATACAACTTGAGCACCTTCATACAGGCACCCTAGTGCATCAATCAGCCTATGTCCAGAAAATATTGGAGAAATTCAATATGGATAAAGCATATCCATCGAAAACCCCCATGGTTGTTCGATCTCTCGACAGGGACAAAGATCCATTTAGACCCCGAGATGACAATGAAGAGTTATTGGGACCTGAGGTTCCATATCTCAGTGCCATCGGAGCGCTTATGTACCTTGCAAACTGCACCCGGCCGGATATTGCATTTGCGGTAAATCTACTTGCTAGATATAGCGCTGCTCCAACCAAAAGACATTGGGTAGGAGTGAAGAATATCCTTAGATATCTTCAAGGCACTAAAGATCTCGGTCTATTCTTCCAGAAGAATAAAAATGTGGATTTAATAAGATATACAGATGCTGGCTATTTATCAGATCCCCATAATGCCAGATCTCAAACAGGCTTTGTATTTTTACACGGTGGAACAGCCATCTCTTGGAAGTCTTCGAAACAGACTCTAGTGGCTACATCCACTAATCATTCTGAAATAATTGCATTATATGAAGCATCACGTGAATGTGTATGGCTTCGCAGAATGATTAACCACATACAACAATCATGTGGTATAGGTGCTATTACACACCTACCATTATCTACGAAGATAATGCTGCTTGTGTTGTTCAAATGCAAACGGGTTACATAAAGAGCAATATCACAAAACATATTGCACCTAAACTATTTTACCCACATGAATTGCAAGAGAGTGGGGAAATAAATATTCTGCAAACTAAGTCTTGTGATAATCTCGCAGACTTATTCACCAAGTCGTTACCAACTTTCACATTCCAAAAATGTGTTCATGGAATTGGTATGCGAAGACTACGTGATTTGCAGATGTCAGGGGGAGAAATCTCCTAAGACTTAATCCGTTCAAATATAAATATTGTACTCTTTTTCCCTTTATGAGTTTTCTCTCTAAGGTTTCTCATCAAGGTTTTTAATGAGGCAATATAACAATCTAATCATAAATATATCTCTATTTTCCCACAAGGGTTTTTAAAGAGATATAATCAAATATATGCCATATCATTTTTCTCCTTAAATTTTCCCACTGGGTTTTAGAGGAGTTTTTCATGGCATATCTACTCTATCGGTTCTCATATTTTTCCCTACAGGGTTTTGGAGGAGTTTTTATCAAGACGATGAATCAAGGTGATTATATGAAGACACATTGGTCAAGAGGGGGTGTTACAAACAAGTTACGCCAGTTACATATGCCCAATGTGCAGATGTCTTTCCCAAAAGACACTTTTTCATACCACCTTTTACCATGTATATAAAGCAATGTACAGACTCACAATGGATTTAATGAAAGCAATATTTTCTCTCCACACTTGTGAATCTCTCTCTTGCAATACTAGTAACGGTGAATGAGATCGCTGAATGCCCCTGGGTTCTTCGAGTAGTGGTCGATCTCAGCCTGGAACACACAAAGATGGCAGAATAGTACTTGTGAAAGAGTTGCTGTGGACTTATAGCTATCCAGACATCTTTTCTCTTCACAAAAGAAAACAATCCAATAGATTTCGTTTGATTTCCGGCAATTCTAAAGTCGGCGTAGATTATTTGTAGTAGTTAGTCAAACTACATCAAGAGAAGGAAAAAAGACTTAAAAAGAGTACTAACCTTTCGTATTGCTGTAACGGCTGTGACAAGTTTATCACCAATTAATTCATGCAAAATTTTGTCTGTAGCAAGTGATTCTACAGATTCCAGCAGGTCCTGCGGTAGCCTTTTGAGCTTGGAAGCATAATCTGCAGGGTTTGATTCTGCAAAAGACACAAGCAGCATCAGAATAATACTAGTCAATACTGAATCCCAACTACCCAAGTGGGCGTTTCAGAATATTTTCCAGACTAATGGTGAGGGCAGAAAACATTTAAGAATGTTTTCCAGATATATAATGTAGAATAAAACTTCTATTATGTGGTACATGTTTCTGTAGAGATCACAGCAAAGGGTAAAATGGTTTCTAGAAGCATTTTCAAACATCATGGTAGCATGTCAAATATTGGTAACTCCAACAGAGAGAGAAAGGTCAAGCAATGAGAAAGTTCATACGAATTGGTTCAGGCAACTCAAGCCCTCTCCTGAGCCCATCAATCCCAGCAGCGACAATAGCAGCAAGGCCCAAGTGCGGATTTGCGCACCCATCAAAGGATTTAATTTCAAAGTTGCTGACTAAATCAAGAGGCACACCAGGTGGGCACGCGGTTCTCAATGGAGCCTCCCTGTTCTCTTTCCCCCAGCATAGATAAGCCCCACTCCATGTATTTGGCTGAATTCGATCATAACTACACACAAAGAAGCCAATGAACATGATCATTAAACAGGGGCGCATAACATAATGTTTCAAAATGGTTGCTTCAATATTCTAGCATTTTGTCAGACAAATAGCAAATCGAGCCATCTAGATTCTAGAGAACAAACGCATTGACCTGTATCACACAGCTTATGCAATTAACAAATTGCAAATTGAGTTGTCGGAATTTTCATCGAATTGACAGACATTCTTAGAAGCTTTACTAGAAGAAATTACCTGTTTGGGTGAGGAGCAGTAAATGCCAAGATTGATGGAAGATGATGATATACTCCAGCGAGGAACTGTTCTCCAATTTTTGACATTCCATAGTAATCATATTCACTTGATCCCATAAAAACATTCTGATCATTCTCCCATAAACTCAGATGCACATGAGAACCGGATCCGATATCATTCAAGTCAGGTCTGGAAAGTGTCGAGCAGAATAAAGCTTCAGATACCAGAAACATAAGTTTCACATGATTTGTGATCTGGTAATCCGGTATTGCTCAGAAAAAGGCAATATTTACATATTGCAGCAGAGTAAAACATTGGGTGCCAGTAGAATAAAGTATTATTTGACCAATTACAGATCATTTCAGTTCTCTTCATCCTAAAAAAACTTCCAATTCTTCTGCAAGCAAATAGTGTCACCTGGCCACTCTGTTCACTTACATTTTACTACTAGCAAATTATAGTGTACAATTGTACACAATGAAATCAGCATACTGCCACACTGTAGACAGATATGTTGTTTACTGTACTCAAATTGTTAGCTTAAGTTTCCTTTACAGTTGTTCATCTATTATCACAAAATGTTGAAGAAAGAAGTATACCTCCACGAAGATGACTTGTATGCAGATAATAGAACATTGAAACAAGATGACATATGATATGTTGATCCATTAACTTACTTTGGAAGAAATGTTGCTATCAGGCCATGCTTCCGAGCAACTGATTTAATAATCTCACGGGTGTATATGAGTTTATCAGCAGCAAGAGTGCACAACACATACTTTAAGGCTACCTCGAACTGCCCTTTCCCAGATTCAGCATGCAGCTGTACATTTTTTTTGGGAAAAATGTAGAGGTAAACATAGAAAACAATCAATCACTAAACATAGCATGTGATCAAAAGGTATCGATTTGACATCAAAAGTTGTAGTTCTACAAAAGTTTTGCCCAAAAAAAATGGTAAAATCACTTCTTACCTGCTCAACCACAATGTCTGCCGCTTTAAGAGAAGAATATACTTCTTGTAGTATAGAGGATGCACCATCAAACGCTGAAGTCGAGCAGTAAGGGGTATAATCATATGGAACCCACTGCTCATGTCCCTCACTGCAGAGTTTTTTTATTAGGATCACATAAAGAATGCAAAACTTTTAACAGATTTAATTTTCTACAGCCGGGCAAAGCTACCTTACTAATTTTCTGCGGAGGTAAAATTCATTTTCGAAACCTGCCTTCATTGTCTAAAAAAGACAAACAACTAAGCATAAATACAAAAACAAATGCATTTATATAATCCACGAGACCAAAAATGGTCTTCACAAAGTTATATCGACGAAAGTATGGGTTTATTCTTACCACATTGAACTCATCCTGTAGAGCTTTTGTGACTTTTCTCAAGGCATTTCTAGGACAGTATTCCCAGGCTTCTCCAGGCCTTATTTGCATGTCAGCCATCACCATTTCCTCGTGTCTTGACCTTGCAACAAGAGTAATCTACCATTAAGATAATCCGAGAAAGACATTTAGGGTATCATAATTAAGCATATTTTAATAGGTGTTGTTGTAGTATGACTACAACAGGGGATACAGAGTACTCTTCTCCATAGAAGACATAGCACCAAAAGAGCTAGAGAGAGAGCTAGTAGTCAAAATGAGTAGATCTGACCCCCTCATACCTCTCTTGGGGGTTTACATACATGAGTGGGGTAGGATGAGAAATTCTCATCCTACCCCTTAATAATTACTAAAGGTAAGGGTACATTAGTACATTCCTTTATACTACTGGGCTTATACTATTAGGCCTGCTACAAGGCTCAGTCGTTTGGGGCTGGGCTACCCCACAACAGGTGTACTACAGCAATTATAAAAACAGCAACTGTGGTGTCTTAATGTGTTTGGAGAATTGACTTGTTGTCACCAAACGAGAAAATAGAACACTCTTAGTCATGACATACTAGTACTTTAAGTTTTGAAGTAGTCAGCATGAGATTTCTATTTCATAAGAAAATAGTAAGTAATGACTAGTTAAGGAAGGTAACCATCACCATAGCAGTTAATATAAACAACAAAGGGAGTTAATAGATATATAACTTGGGTGAGAGGGGGTAGCAATAGAATGTAAATCAACATTTTGGTCAATGTTGAAACAAGACACCAAGAACAAAGAAAAAAATAACTAAGTAAGAAAGAAAACCAAGGCCATAGTGGCCGGCCCAATTGAAAGAAGTACCAAAGAAATTGTTTAAAAGAAATCAAGGATACCATGGGAGCTTCAAAAGTGTTGACATATCTGGTACAAGCCTGATCTCGCCTACACCAGTAAGGTTTGTCCCATCTGCTGGGCCATCACAAAATGAACTCATTCCCATTGATGCAAAAGTCAGTCCAACACCCTTATTCCTTGCAATCTCATAAAATCTTCTAGCTGGCACAACCTGAAAGTATGATCCTTTGAGAAGTAAATAAAATTTAAAGCTTTATTTTTCTCAAGACTAGGAATGAATATTAGCAATTCTAAGAATACACAACACCACACAGTTTCAGTAGTTTCGGAAGTACCACATTGACTGAATCTGTTGAGGAAAAACAACTTCTAGGTGATCTTGCAACAAAGTTCATGATAACCATTGGGTATATTGAGCAGTTTATAGTTAAGACAAGTTGTCTAACATATAAAGTTTTAATCCCTAAAACCACGAGAAATGATCAATGACAAAACAACTTCAGATCATGTTAATAATGCAGTATGTGGTTGGAAAGATATGCTTACACGGCATCTATGTTGACCTGAAGCATCATTCCAGACTATTCGAACAAAGAGCACATCTTGCTCAACACAAGATAATGATATGCTGTTGTCAGCTATGGTAGTTTTCCGATTGACTGACCCACTGGCAACATTCAACTTGTATAGATGCAATGCATTTCGTTTGAAGATGTCCTCAACTGCTTCGATAGCTTCCTGAATGCTAAGATCACCATCTTCACATGCAGCAGATAGGACACGGTATACAACATCACGTGCCCTTCTTGCACCTGTAAATCAGCACAAGCTATAAATTAACACTTGATAACCAACAAACTACACGCACACTCTCCTTTACTTTGGGCCACCTTTCCTTGTTTGCAGTACGAAGCTTAGCAAGCAAATACATTTTGAAAGGTCTTGCACCAAAATTTTCCATTATTTTATATTTGTTATTGGTCAAAAAGAGAAGAAACCATTCAACATTTCTATCAAAGAGAAAGAACCAATCAAACTCTTTGATTTCTGATAATATATTTAACATATGTACTGACAATGTATCTTTGACCATCTTCTGAAATAGTTAAGGCTGATGAATGTACCTAGATAGTATGTCTCTGGAAAAGCATATCCATCAGTGCTGAACATGACCTGCAAATGGTTTGAAATTAGAAATATCAAGCATAAAGTATCTAAAAAGTGGCAAAAATTTAGGTTGCACATAGGTAAGTGACAATGTGACATTCATCAAGATATTTGCAGAATGAATCAAAATGGAGTTCTGTTACAAAGGCAACTTGAGATTGAATATTACAGACAAGGACTAAAGATAAGTAAAATTAGATGTACCGTAAGTACAGAGTAGGAAAGACAGGTTTTTGAACCTCTAATGACAAAGATCGAAAGTAACCTACCAACTAACAAATATTAATGGGAATGGGATCTACATTCTGGAACCTTGCATGTTAGTGTAGTAATTTGTTACTAATTTTTGGGGAGCTCATTTGTCCGATTCATATATTACATAGTACGGTAGAATAGGGGACAATATGATATTGAGTTTTGGGACAAAAAATACTCAGTTCTGTTTTTCTGAACCATTGGAAAATGGAGTGAAATGTGGATTCCTTTCAATGACTTCAAGACTTCAACTTTTCTAGAAACAGTAATTCACAAGATAGATACTTTACCTTCTTTATGGGAGCAAGCTCCAGAAGCTCTTTAAGTGATGATGTCATTCCTTGAACACTAAGTTTTGGAATTGCCAAGCCAAAATCAAGGTATACCTGTTTGTTGGTTATTTAGGATGGTTAGAATCAATCAAATAGAATGGACAAATCATTGGATAAAATGGGGGACCAACCTGGGAGTAAACAGATGCAAGATAGGATGCTTCCTTAGAAAATGGATAAGAAGCATGTAAAAGAACAATTTGGCACTTGGCGAATCTTTCGTCCTCAAGAACAGCTCGCAGATGTAGAGGGTTGCACTTTCGCAAGTCTAGGTCCTTATCTCCAAAGCTGAAATTGTGTGGGAGACGTATATACTTGAGATATTGAAACATCCAAAATAGAACAGTGCTTTCATACTAAGAATTAAAATGTTGTTATCACCCCGTGTGAATCTGCATTGGCAAGTGATACAACACAGCAATTTCAAGACTACAAGCAAATAGATAGTCAATCAGGTTCTTATTTGTAATCCGAAGAGGCCTCCGACCTGAAAAGAATGGAGGAGTATAAGCGTAAAATTGATCATATAATCACATATGGTAGTTAAATCACATGTAGCAACATGTTTTATCAGTTTAGGCATTCTCTCCCAACAAAAAATACATTTACCTTTTAGCTCCTTTCGAAGACCATCCTCTGCATCTGTCTTGCTAACACTGGGATCAATCTCTAAGCCACTTCTATATGCAGCTATGCTTTTCAACCCAACAATTTTGTTGGCAACTGTGAGCATTTAGTTAAGGATATCCAAGCTGGCGGAATGGAACAACTTATTAGCAAGACTAGCCAATATTCAGCTGACACAAGGACATGATGAATTTCACTGGTCTTTACAACCTAATGGGCAATTCTCGGTGAAATCGCTTTATAGAGCAATGATTCAAACACCTGTCCCTAATTTGAATAAACACCTATGGAAACTAAAAGCGCCGCTTAAGTTGAAGATCTTTTTGTGGTACCTTAGGAGGGGCGTGGTTTTAACGAAAAATAATCTAATCAAGCGTAATTGGCAAGGGAGCAAGACATGTTGTTTTTGTCATAATGATGAGACAATTCAGCACTTGTTTTTTGATTGCCGCTTTGCGCGAGCTGTTTGGGGTTTCTCTCAAGTGGCTCTGAAGCTAACAAATCCACGGAGTGTAGCACATATGTTCGGAAGCTGGTTAAATGGAATAAATAAACATTTGAAATCATTAGTACTGCTTGGGGCAGCAGCAACATGTTGGTCTATATGGTTGTACAGGAATGATATTGTTTTTGAAAAGAAAAACTCTTCTTCACCTTTGCAGGTTATTTATGCAATCTCTCATCGACTCCGTTCGTGAGCTATCCTGCAAAGACCGGAATTGCAGGATACGGTTGTGGTGGCATCGCGACAGTTGGAGCAGTTGGCGAAGGATATCTTTACCCGGGTATATGGGTGGCGATCTAGTCTTAGGATTGAATGTCACTAGAGTCTGCTCAGATCTGTTTTTATTCTTAAGCTGTGTGCCTATTTCTTAGGCAGAGGCTGGAAGTTTTTGTTCCAAGGATGTGTATCCACTCGATGTACTGAGCTTGGGATTAATAAAGTCTTCCTTTTCCAAAAAAAAAAAGTTAAGGATATCCATACGTCCTTAAAAAATAAAGGAAAAAACATCCAATCTCCCGACGAAATTCTGGAGGATATGATTTCAGCTTAGCCACAAAAATTTCAGTGAACGAGTCCAGTGTCCAGCTTGATCCACTGAATGACTCCTGAAAATAGTAGTTACTCATGAGTTTTATTTGACAGTATTATAGAAAGTTAACAAATGTAGTGAAAATAGGTTTAAAATACAAATGTAGTGAAAATGGCTCTTTAATTACGACTGTTAACCTGTTGTTTGGTGCTCAAGATGTCATGTAGGTCATTCATTCTATGATAATTGATAC
Source organism: Dendrocalamus latiflorus (assembly GCA_017311315.1). Classification (NCBI taxonomy): domain Eukaryota; kingdom Viridiplantae; phylum Streptophyta; class Magnoliopsida; order Poales; family Poaceae; genus Dendrocalamus; species Dendrocalamus latiflorus. The sequence continues at coordinate 20,041,446 of CM029677.1, read as the reverse complement.
TATTTTGTAAAAAAATAATCCATTTCGAAATGCCATTTACAATTTAGAAACAAATAATAATTGTGAAGACAAGATAAAAAACATTATATCTCGATGGAAAAAAGAACAAGAAAAATGCACTCACATCATTAATAATTGTTTCCGCCAGCCTTTCAATTCTCAGAACTCTGCCAACTGCAGGAACAAATGCCTTGTGCGCATCCAGTTCAAGCATTTTATCAAATGCTATACCATCATCTATAAGGATTGCAGATATATTGGCGGCCTGGAAGCATTTTGAGCTGATAGATGACAACCCTTCAGCTCTTCTGAACTCCTCCACCTTCTCAAGTGAGACTTCACAGTTGTACAATGCAGCAAGGTCCCTCAGGCTTCTCTGCATTTCATTAGGTTCAAAGGACGCAATGAGCTTCTGAAAGTATGTTTTTAGGTGTCATGCAATGACTACGGAACACAACATTTGGCACAACATTTCCATTGCAAGAAGCCAAGACTGTAACAGCATTTGGAACAACAGAAAGCTACAAATTATACACAGGGGCCTACTCTGTCTCTGTAAGCACTGACCAAATGGCCCACGTCACATGACGGCATGAACACTTGGCTGAACGCCATAGAACATCTCTCAGATCAGAACCAGGAACCGTGCCAAATAGCCCCAGCAGCTCCTCATGGGACCAGCAACGTACCATTCCAAGTACACACGCCTCCCCAGCCCCCCACTCCCCAGCCCATTCATGGAATGGTATGGACTATGGACCTCACAGGGCAAAGAGACGGGGCAAAAGGTGCACTACACTGCTACCACACCCCACTGCAGACATAAAGCAGACATAAAGCTGGTGGCCTCTGCCATGCCACCAGTTAAAGAAAAAGACGAACCTAATTTGCATATCCTACCACTAATACCGCAAGTCAATAGCAAACGGAACATGGAGCGAATCATAGACAATAAATCTGCATTCTTTTTTATCTGTGCTCTCCAAAACCACCAGTGGCAGTGGTGGCTGCAGTTCTGAATCAATCCATACTAGTAGCACATGGAATGGAACCATAACTACTTGACATAAAAAGAAGAACCAATTCAGCGAAAATAGTATAATTTTGGGACATAGATTTGGGATTTAAGACGTATAGAACCATTGCACGCTAAAATCAGCATGTATACCGAACTCCGTAGTCCGTAGCCGACACAATCTAGCACACACTCCAGTTTGCTGCAGCAGCAACGGAGGGAACACACTAGAGGAGGATCTCATATCAGTAATGCTGCGATCTTGAGCAGGACGGAAGCAAGGACGCGAGGTGCCAAGCGAACGGTGCGGTCAAAGCCGAGGGGTAGGTAGGTCGCGGGAGTGCGGAAGCCGTGGAGTTGACAAGTAGCGTGAAGCAGCTTGTAGTTGGTTAGTTTACCTTGAAGGAGAGGGAGTGGGGGGCGAAGGCGAGCGCGTCGCCGTCCGCCTCGGAGAAGCAGCGGAGGAAGGGGAGCGCGGAGCCGTCGGCGACGAGGTTGTGCGCGTGCGCGTCCACCGCCGCCGTCTCCTCCACCGCGCGCCGCAGCTCCGCGTACTTGGCCTCCATCCCGTCCGCTGCCGCGGTCTCTCCCTCTCTCGCTCGGTGTCTCGACAGATTTTTTGGAGGTGTCGGCCGTTCGACCGAGCAGGGCTTTGGGGATGGGCGACTCCTGGAGGGAGTTTTATATAGAAGTGGCACAGAGATGCAGGAGGCTGGGCACGGGGCACTACTGCTCGCGCGGCTAGTGACGCGTGTATGATGGGCGGTGGTGTCGTGGCAGTGGGAGGGTGGCTGTCACGCGGGTCCCGGCTGTCAGTCTTGGGTTTTTTTAATTTTTTTATTATAAAGAAGAGTGTTTTTCTTTATTTAAGCCATAGTGATTGGTTTGGGATTGCGGGAAAAGGCTTCTAGTTTCTTTTGGTTTTTGACTTTTAAATTAGAAGTTATTTAAAACGGCATCTAATTTCAACTATTTTTATTATTTTTATTTTTTTTATTTTTCTTTGTATTGTCTATAGAGATATAACGATTTTTTTCTTTTTTTCTCTCTCATTTTTCTTTAATTGAATGACTCAGAAAAAGGTAACAGCTGCTGCAGGGTAATTTCAACCAATAGTCGGGAGTCGTAGTCATAAGCTGCTTGGAGTGGCCCATAAGTCTCAAGTGGCTTTAAGAAAAGGGTTATATTTGTACCATTTGTTTACATCTCATTTCGCCACAATATAATATGGACATGTTAGGAAATCTGAGATCTAATAGGATTAGCACATTCTAAATCAGGCTTGGGTCATAATGGTTAATGGATAGCATAATAGAAAGGAAAATATTCGATGTTGGCATTACTCTTGGTGCTAACATGTGAACTTTGAGTTCTAATTTGCCACCATTTGTTTACATCTCAATTTGCCACAATATAATATGGACATATAAGGAAATCTGAGTTCTAATAGGATTAGCAGATTCTAAATCGGACTTGGGGTCATAATGGATAGCATATAGTAGAAAGGAAAATATTCGGTGTTGACATTACTCTTGGTGCTAATATACGAACTTTGAGTTCTAATTTGCCACCATTTATTTACGGGCCAATGTATATTGGATTTTGCTGATGGCTTTTGGTTTTAGCTTATAAATAGTAACAGCTTGTAGAGAGCCACGCGGAGAGAGTGAAATTCGCGTGCGATTTTGGCCGATATAAATGAAGTTACTGCAGTGTGTACTACAATTAACTAGTAGACCCCGTCTTAAAAATATTCTTATTTGAAAGTTAGGTATTATAGAAAAAAATCATTTACTATAAAAAACAGTTTTTAGAAACCAATATGAATAGGGCTCAATTTGCCACAATATAATATGGACATGTAATGAAATCTGAGTTCTAATAGGATTAGCACTTTCCAAATCGGGCTTGGGGTCATAATGGATAGCATAGTAGAAAGGAAAATATTCGGTGTTGACATCACTTTTGGTGCTAACATGCGAACATTGAGTTCTAATTTGCCACCATTTGTCTACATCTCAATTTGCCACAATATAATAAAGACTGTAAGGAAATCTGAGTTCCTATAGGATTAGCACATTCTAAATTGGGCTTGGGGTAATAATGGATAGCATAATAGAAAGGAAAATATTTAGTGTTGACATTACTCTTGGTGCTAACATGCGAACTTTGTGTACAAGCTATTCATTTAGAGTCGGATATATTGTATTTGGAGAAACTTGAGGGTCATGTGAGAAGACATTTTGTAAGTAACCTCCTCAGCCTCAAAGACAGCGAAATTATTTAGGAATAAGTCCATTTTACACTTTCTAAATTTTGCAAAAAGTTCACTTAACACCCTTAACTACAAAACTGAATATTTAACCCCCAACTTACATCCTAAGGCAATTTTGATTATATAGATCCCACTCAATGTGATTTACACCATATTAGTAACCATATCATCGTGTTTTGCTAATAAAGATATAATTCAAGGATATTGACATCCAAATTGTCGATCTCTTTCTTACTTCTCTACATTCTCTTTCTTTTCTCATCATCCTCCCCCTTCTCATTTGGATCCCTATTAGCGAAAACGGATGACATAAATGTCAATATGGCAAAAACCACCCTGAGTTGAATCCTCGTTAGCAAAACCTCCCTCTAAAACCATTTAGAGTGTAAATTGACCTGGTTTTGAAAGTTTGGGGGTTAAATATCTGATTTTGTAGTTGAGCGTGTTAAGTGGATTTTTGCGAAGTTCACGATTGTAAATTTGACTTATTCCAATCATTTAGGACGATCACACCCGCACTACCTCAAGTTGCTCCAAATTGTAAACAATCCAAATTACCCTTCTTCAAACCCACCTAAGAGTTCATTTAAAAAAACCACCTACGAGTTCACTTTGTTTGCACCAAAAGAAATACTTAATTAGTGCTGAAACTAAGGATAAAAAAGAGAGAGTCAAGTACTTGGCAACAATAAAAATGAAAGGAACACGTATATATATTATCCTACCACACAAAGAGTCATCATAGACGGTTTTAGATCCTTATAACAGACGGTTTCTGAGCCGTCTGATTTTGTGCTTGTGATAATAGGTGGTTATCACAGATGGCTCTCAAACCATCTATGATAAGTCACAATACAGATGGTTTTTCAAAATAATTGCATGCGATATGTTAGATATCATAGACAATTCTTAAACATAACCGTCTATGATATCTGACATATCACATATACCTGACATATCACAGACGGCTAATACAAAAAACCGTCTATGACATCTGATATATCACAGACGACTAATACAAAAAAATCTACATAATCAAAGATAACCGACTAGAAGGGGGATGAATAGGAGGTTCTAAATTTTCTTACTTTCTAAAACTAATTTCTACAAATTTAGAGCTAAGCAAGATATCTATTACAATTCAAGACCTACACAATTCTATTAATATTAAGGCACCACAAGCCAAATCTCTATAAATATGTTTCGAGCTCAATAAGATAAGACAATTTCAATTGCTATAAATATAAATGTGAAATAATAGAGACTAAGAAATAACCAAATGGAGACACATGATGTTTTGACATGGTATCAAAAACCTGCCGGTTTTCACGAGTCCACGTTAAGAAAAACCCAAACGAATTAGACTGGCTCTACGAATTTAGCCTTACTCCTCGATTTCACCAATAGTTGTTCTTCCTCTGCTTCCGAGATGACAAGCACCGAGCCACTCACAATTGGCACTGAGCCCCTTTACAATATTCTTGAAGAGATCACCACATGAACCACCTCCAAGCTGTCTAGGTGCCGACAGGCACCAAGAGTAATAAACCACATGCTTCGCTTAAAAGCAATCAAGTGTCAAGCATCAAAATAGGAATGAATGCACTTGAATTTGGTTCAACTACCTCAAATGAATGCAATTGATGTATATGAGGTGTGGAGAGTGTGTTACAAGCTCAAGGGTATTTAATAAAGTGTTCGCTACTAGTCTTAGAGCTAGGGGGTATTTATACCCCTTACCCTCAAATTCGAACATTTGAGGACACAATCTTGAATTTTCAGCAAATACGGTAGTACCATTGTTCATCGACCGGTACTACCGCACCTGAAATATATCAGCTATAACAACCATATTTAATGCTTCTGAACTAGTCGTTACTATGCAGAGTGGTACTACTGCCATCTAAGGTCTGGTACTACCGCACTGTGGTAGTATCATTTTCAGGGAACGGTACTATCGCTTTTCTCAGAGCAAAAATCACTTCTCAATTGGAACTCTCTGTAAATAATGTACCATCAATTAAATTTGGTCCTCCTAGGATGCGGTAGTTCCGCTTCTTATTTGCGGTCACACCGCGATGCGGTAGTTCCGCCGATTATACTCCGGTACTATCGTTTTCCCGGAGAGCAAGCATGCTCCAAATCGTACCTTTCTGGAAATTACATACCGTCAAATAAATTTCGGTCATTCCGGGATGCGTTAGTTTTGCACTACCTTTCTGGTCATACCACTAAGCATTAGTATCACCAAGTAACCTCTGTCACTACCATTTTTCTTATGAATGCATAGTTGACTTTAGAATTTTAATTCTAAGTGCATATATGATCCTAACTTGATCCAATGGCACAAAATTTTACTTTTAAGCTACTAGTCATGATCCCTCTTAATAGTATAGTGTATAGCATAAAATCCAGTCTTCCACCAAATCTCCAAAGACCGGTAAAATAAAAAGAGATGCTAAACTACTTATACCTTTCTGCCATGACATTGTGATCTTCTCTTCAATTCTTGTCATGCATCTCCAAGTCGTAAACTAACTTTCGAGACTAAATCTTTTAAACACTTGATGAACATGTTAGTCCTATATTCACTCATTGTCATGGATTACCAAAATATTTTTAGGGGCATAGATGCTTTCAAAACCGTCTGTGATATCTGACATATCACAGACGATTTTGTATTATAAACTGTCTATGATTACTCTTTGAGTAGCTAAAATATTTTCTGTTTTTTGGCTAGTCTCAAGAAATGCTAGCCATGCCCTGAAAATAAGCAAGCAGATTACAGATAATTGCAGATCTTACAGTATACGATAATCACTACATTGATCTCACAAATGAAGTATAATTGAATGAATTACAATTGAATCAATTGTTTGATGAAGTACAATTGAATGAACTACAATTGAATCAAATGTTTGAATATCTATTAATTATTGTTGTCGGGGTTGAACTCTCCCTCCAGGTGAACAACATGGTGCGCAGAGTGAAGTTCTCTCATTTGTCCGCATCCCTATACCTGTACCCCTTCATTCCAGTGTTACAAGATCTTCCAGCAATGGTGTTAGGTACACATTAATATCGTTTCCAGGTTGCTTCGGTGCTTAGATAAATAGTAACATCAAAATGTACTTCTGTTTTATACACAACCAAAGAGGAAGGTTGTACATGTATACATTCACGGGCTAAATGCTATGTTGGTTGCTCATGTTACCGAAAGGATTTATTTTATTTGTACTTAACTGAAACCTTATATTCGTCGGTTCCGCACTGCAGTCTACAAACATCTTATGGATGTTCCTTCACTGGGCAGAATGTACTTCCGCTTTATACACAGCCAAGGAGGAAGGTTGTATATGCATACATTCACGAGCTAAGTGCTATGTTAGTTGCTTATGTTACCGGAAGGATTCATTTCATTTGTACTCAACCCAAACATTATATTCCTCGGTTCCGCACTAAAGTCTACAAATATCCTATCAATATTCCTCCATTGGGCAGAATCAGTAGGGCGTCTTATCTTTTCACCTTTCTTACGCTCCTTTGAGTGTCAACACAGCAATCTTGCATCCTTTCAGCCGCAAATAAATGCTTCAAATGGGGAATTACAGGCAGATATCACAACACCTTAGCAGGAAGTTCTTACATCACCTCGATGTCTTTGCCGTCATCGAAGTCATTCTTACGTTTGTATCGGGATGTTTTGCATACCAGACAAACATGTAAGTTTGCATATTCTTTACAGTAGAGGATACAATCGTTCGGACATGCATATATTCTTTATACTTCCATTTTCAATGGACAAAGAACATTCTTGGCTTGGTAAGTGGTTCTCAACAATACGTTTTTTCCAGAAGGATGTTCGCTATGAGGCCTAACAACGCTGTGAAATTCTTGTCGAGCTAACCATTGCTTACCTTCAATTTCGGTAGTTCAATAATAGATGATAACCTTGTGTATTGTGGCTTGTAGCCTGTGAACAAAAGTTTTTCTGGGTCCTCCATCAAGCCCTTGAATCTACTAAACTCTATTTCACTATAGTTTCTTTCTGCATCACGTAGCATTTGATCTAGATTGTCATCGTGCAATCTATTCTCATCAAAAGCATAATCCACAATCGGTATATTGTTGTCACCTTCGATGATGCTATAATTATCTTCCTATATAATCTTCTCTTCATTGTGATTGGTCCAACATATATACCCCTTTTTGAAACCCCTTCGAATCAAGTAAGTTTCGATCTATGTTGAGTTGGTAAACATCTTTATATTATCACAATCAATGTATAGATAATACATATGTTCCATCCTATTCTTCAACATATCCTGCTCGGCCTCTTTTTTAAAAGCAGACACACCACTAATGTATTCTTCACTCACATGATTCTCAACGTACATCCAGTTTCGGTCCATCTATACTACACATGTAACAAACTAGAGTCAAATTAGATTAATGCTTCTATAACTAGCTAACCTAATACTTACATAGAATTGCCATTTATCTTAAATTGTCCATCTAAAGTAGCTAGTTACGTATTATTCATAATATATATATATATATATATATATATATATATATATATATATATATATATATATATATATATATATATATAAACCAGGAGTAGTGACTCATTCTTAAATTGGAGCAAACTACCAAGCTACATTTATCTAAATCTAGCTATCATTTCTTCTATCTCAAATCACTAAGAACAAATCGATCTACAAGCATACTTGTAAATCTGCGGCATGCTTTCACTAAACTCCCTAAAGTCGGCCACCTCCTTCAAAGTAGCGTAATGCGGAGCAAACAGATCTGTCGGGATTGGCCTAGCAAGGTATTTAATAACGTGACGTATCACAGACACTTTCAACTATAAACCATCTGTGATAATTATTTATCACAGACGGTTCATATTAAGAACCGTATGTGAATTATCACAGAACAAGAACCGTTTGTGATAATGGGAGACTTCACAGACGGTTCTATCTATCACTACTAACATAAACGGTCATGAATATAAAATCGTTTGTGATAATTGTAATACTAACGGATTCGAGGAACTATTTATGATGAAACGTTTAGTATAACCTTTTCTAGCAGTGTCTACTTAGTAACACTTGCAATTCTAGGCTATTCGATGGTAGATACTTCATTACTTCTGCCTTCATTCTTTCTTTTTTTTAGAGAGAGAGAGAGAGAGAGAGAGAGAGAGAGAGAGAGAGAGAGAGAGAGGTACTTCTGCCATAATCCGGAGCCTATAGTTAAATGCTGCCGGCCGTGTATGTTGGGTGGATGACCCGATGTTGGCTAACGAAACCGACGTGCATGATTTTTGTCGATCATTGCAGCTATCATGGCTTAATTTGTAGGATCAACGCCCATATATGGGAAGATCGAGCTGAGATTTCTTGACACGGACGGTGCCCCAAACCCCATTAAAGCCGAACCGGCTCGTTCGAGCGTCACAGTCGAAGCTAGCTACAACTAAAATTGTTTGGATTGATCTTAATTTTAGGACAGATTCCCTGCGCTTGCTAGCTAAGAGTTGAGGTTAAATTTTGTAAATTACCTTGTCGATTGATCGGGCCTACCAAAAGCGGTCCATTTCAACACAAGACGTGAAATTGGTGGAAGAAATTAGACGAGAGCAGGCATTGCAACATCTTTCCGGTCGTCTAGCATGAAGTAAACATGGCATTGCTAGCTAGCTTGTGGCGTCGTAGTAAGGGCCATGCATGCACTGTGCAGTGGATTAATTGCCAAGGCCATGGTGACTTGCTCGAAACAGCACTCGATCGATCTGCACGTACCGGTGGGGCAAAAGCGAAGAATAATGGAGATCGTCCATGCATGCATCGCACTCGCGGATTAGATTCCTACGCTGCCTTTCTCCTCGTAAGGCTGCAGTGCTACAGCGGGGACGTGCAACACGCGCGCGCGCGCTGTGACCATCGGACGTACGGGGCCGGCCTAGCTCGCACGCGCGCATGGAGACCGCGCGCGCGCGGTTCATGATCGATCGCCTCGATCGATGAGGGCGGCTGGGTCGCTTTTGCCGTGCCGTGCGGAGCCACCGACCGTCGCTCGCGTGCATGCGTGATTCCGTGCGAGAATTCCGTGGTGGACTAGGTGGCTCTGTGGTCTCCGGCCATGGCGCGCGAGATGATCCAGCGCTTGGCGCCACGCGCTTTAACTTCCTTCCTCCGGACGAGGGCAATTCCGTCGGAGTGGCGCGCATGATGCCATCCATGATATGTGCAGAAGCATACCGGGGTGCGTTCTTCGTAGTTGCGGTTAATAGTTTTTAACCCTAATATAAGTATTTATGTGAATGAACCGGATATTACTGAATCGATAAGCCGTTTTGAAAAGACTATCTCGATAAGCTACTTTAAAACGGTAATAGAGAAGCTGCCCCGTTTATTTATTCGAGGGAAGTCATAAGCAATAAGCTGAAGGGAATTAGGCCATCATCTGCACATGTCATAGCTTTTTGTTGGTGCTTGTATGACCTGTTCAATCTATCTGAGTATATTTTTTTCGATAATGATATGAGTCATATGTTCGAAGTGGGAGCTTGTATCTGACGCTCCAACACCTAAGAGCATCTCCAACAATCCCCCTAAAAACCCACCCCAAAAGACACCTTTTAGGGGCAGCCTAAAAAATTTGTTAACCTATTTTAGTCCCCTCCTCCAACAGCTCCCCTAAATATATCCTAATAGTATGTTGAATCTGGCCCAACATTAACAACCGGCCCATTTACTTTGCTCGATACCTCATTTTGATCGTGAGCGATCCGGAGAGTTGGCCGCGTGCACTGGCGGCCGATGTGCTAGCTCGTCCGTGTACGATGCGATTACGGTTTGACCGCTGCACTCGGCCATCGCGTGTACATGTACAAGGCATGAACTCCGTAAACGCATCTAGTCCTGTTCCGATCGGTACACGTAGTGTGTTCTCAAAGAAATATTCCGTCCGTCCGTGCATGTATTTATACGGTGACGGATACTACTGCGGATCAAAATCTACATCAGCTGCGGATACTAGTTTGCACCGTTCCATTGGACGGAGGGACGCAAATATTTCCTTTCGAAAAGAACCAAAAGAAGCGAAATCTTTTGCAAGGTTGCACCGCACAGGACGTCGCCCGGCGCCTGCGCCCGATTTCGATCTCCCGATGCGTCAGGGCATCAGGCGTCGGGGAGTCTGGCCACGAGGCGTCGGCGCGTCTGGAGGCCGCGGGCGACGTCGGGCGGCGTCTGGAGGTTTGGGGCGGCGGGCGGGGAGATGTGGCTGGGAAAAAGGCGGGGGCGGCGAGCTGTGAAGGAAAAGTGTGGCGCGAATTTTTTTCCCCAGCGCGCGTGACGACGGGAGCGAGGATAGGGGACCCCTGAAAGTTCCCGGTTTCTAGCTGGGTTTTGGGAGAGTTTTGGGGGGGAATAGAAATAGGGGGGGTGTTTAGGGGAGTTGTTGGAGAAGACTTTTTACACAATTTCCCAATAATTTGATTTAGGGAGAGATTTAGGGGGGTTGTTGGAGATGCTCCTACTAGTATGTACTCCCATTCCTACTACACTTCCTCCCGTCTGCTCCCAATAGCCTAAGGCAGCAACAACAACTCTCTCCTCTGGTGGCTCGCCGGCATCGGCCGTGGCATGTCGCTGGAATCTCACTTCTCTCTTTCTACCGTTCTTCCTCCTATTTTTTGTGCATGTTTTGTTGCATCCAACTCGAGAATTTGTTTGCAATCTAAGTACTAAGTAGCACACGCACCTACACCACAATTCTCCCTATCAACCTCTCTCTCCCAAGCATCAATTGCGTCATGCCACCATTAATCACCGTTATCGTTACTAATCATTTCGTCATCGATGGCCACCACCCAACTCCTGTTGACACAGGAGTTCTATTTTCGTCACTAATTTCAACTCTACCAGCACCGGTGAGTTGCCCCCCCCCCCAAATCTTAGGGGCTTTTTATACCTCCCTCTGACTTTGTTGTTGTAACTGGTCTTAGTTGTTGTAGCAAAATGTTTAAGTTCTATTACTGTAGTAGTTGTTCTCTGGTACTGTAGCAAGTATTTTTTTCTTTGTTATAGTGAGTCTTTTCTATTGTTTCAGTAAGAGTTCAGTTTTGTTTGCATAAATATGTATGTTCTAGTATTCTTTTTTGTTACATTATGTATTTTCAAATATTGCAACTATCATTTATAAATATTACAGCGCTGTATGGTTCTAAATTTTTTGTTTGGGAATTTTGATCTTGTTTTGGCACTTTGTAAAATCATATATTTTTGGTATTATGCGTTTTGTGATAAGATGATATTTTTCAATTTTTCTCGATTTTGCCCATGTTATTATACATTTTGTTGCATACGTTAATTACAATTCTTATACAAATAATTTACCGATTTTGCACTAAAGCATGCTGTAGGACCGAAAAGGCGACAGAGGGGGGTGAATGTCGCTCGCTTCAAAATCGCCCCCGAGAGATCAACACTGATTTTTCAAAAAGATGCAAAACTAAGCACCTCACAGAAAATTAAAAATAATTTCTCTGAATTTTGGAACGCATGTGACACCGAAAAATTCAGCATAAATCAGAGATTAACCAGTAAAATTTCAGCTGAAAATAATGATGTTTGATCTGCATGCAAAATTGTTGAAACTCAGCACAAAAGAAAAAGAGATACGTACTAAAGATCATGGATGCTAGCTGCCGTACAAAGGAAAAAGAGAATAGCTGCAGCTCCAGAAAAGAAAAGGCTGCTAATAATCTTTTGTTGGAAGAGCAAAGAAATGGGAGGACTGCACTGGCCGAAGGACCTGCTGCCGCACCAACAAAAAGATAAGAATTCTGCTACCGAATGAAGAGAGAAATGCAGTGAATCATCTGATCATTTAGGGCCTGTTTGGTTGCCTGCATGAGCTGATGCAGCTGCATGAGCGTGGCCAGGCTGAGTAGAGAAGGTCCTCAGCCGCGTTTCTCCTCAGCCTGGCTCCAATTGATTTTTTGCATCCGCTCGTGCAGGCTCTCACCCCGATGCAGGCAACCAAACACCATCTCCCTGCATGCGCTGGTGCGAGCTACCCCGATGCAGGCAACCAAACAGCCCCTTAATGGCCAAATTGTGAGCAGTTAACTGCAGTAACAATATTGTTAATTCTGAGCATTTCGGACTACAGTTAATGCACTTAATGGCCAAACCCTTACTGCTAGCAACTACCAGATAGGCCTCAACCGAGAGCAGCACAAAGATTAACTTCTGGAAAGGCCAAAAGAAGAGAAATCAGCACAAGAGCTAAAAAGCTCAAAGAAAGAAACAAGAATAGAAGAAATAAACTTCAGATTTCCATTCCACGAAACACGAGATAAAAAGAACTACGTCCCCATACGCATGGACATTCGGAGGAATGATTACAAGAATTCTAAATCCATCCTCTCCCTCTCAATCCTCAAGAACACCAAGAGCTACACATGCTTCTTGGGAGGAACACACACAAACACACATGGAGAGACCCAAATGGAACCTTAACTTTTACATTCACTCTCTCTAATTTCAGCACACCATCTCCCTCTCTATTTATAGCCTCCACTAATGGGTTCACCAAATGTTTTACCCATTTAGCTTTTGCGCTTTACCCACAATCCACTTCCTTTAGTGCAGCTTTGCGTTTTTACCGAAACGCCCCTCGCGCACCTTCCAGGAAGCTTCCTCATCCCTTGCCTCGCAAGCCACGCAGCTTCGCCGTTTTCGGCACACCTCGACCGTTCTGACCTCAGCGCCACCTGCGCCTAGTCCGGTCCACCGTGCCTCGCCACGACTCCACCTCGAGTCTACGTCGTCTTCGACACATCCCGACCGTTCTGACCTCAGCGCCACCTGCGCCTAGTCCGGTCCTCCGTGTCTCGCCACGACTCCACCCGATGTCCTGCAGCCACACAGACAAGAAACACATCAAATAGCACCGCTCGACACATGAAAGCATAAATAGCATTATACTTACCCATGAAGAAGTCCAAACCTGTCGAAACATTAGAATATACATCCTAAGCCCATACGACCAAGTTTGACCAAATCCGACCGAGCCCGTTGCACCACGCAACGTCAAGGTCCGAACCACCCAACCCAACTCGACTAACCTAAACCCTTGTCAATTACTCATCACTCTCATGGAGTCACGACCACATAGTCTCTCACATGCGATGAGAAATCCCGTATCGTATGTCCTCACGTTAGCAACTATTTTTTTTTGGAGAGAGAGACACACACACAGAGAGGAAGGCGGAAGCAATATGGCCTTACACGTACGCTCCGGTCGGCCCGGCCATGTTGGTCAGTCAGTCTTGCGTCCAAACGATCAAGACGGGTCCTCAACTGCGACTTCAACGAAACTGGCAAGGCCTTTCAGCCTTTGGTACCAGGTGAGCCGTGAGCCCAAAGTTTTCGGACTTGTTAGCACTTGATTTTTTGTACTCACGGATTTGATGGTACTTCAATTCCGGGTTTCGTCTTCTTCCTTGCAAAAGTTACAGCTGCCAGGTCGCAGCAGAATGCATGCAGCGCAGAAGCTACTATGCATGTACAATTGTCATCACATCATCCATATCGACACCTCCACCAAACACAGATGGTCCAAAATTTGTCCATCGCTGTTGCAATATGCGGTGTCTTGCGAACCGTGGGAAGGCGAAACAAAGCTCAACTAGATGACAGCATCAACAATGGCTCTATACCTTCTTTTAGGATTCCAAACATTAGCTCAAAACCTTATGTTTTTGTTTGAGAAGTCGAAGGCAACATCTCTCTTTTATCTCTCGTCTTCTCTCTACTCTAAGACGCAATTCCCTTCAAATATCTCGCAATTTTCCTGTGCACTATCCAAGCAACTCTTTTGACTAATTCCTATGTACTCAATTCCCGTAGTATTTCACTAGTCATGACATCCGATTCCAAACAGGCCCTTAAGGTCTAGAAGTATAGTAGCAAACCATACCGGCAGGCATGGTGATTGGTGAGCTATGTAGGGATTAGGCATGGACAAGGGAAAGCATCTAGCAGATAAAGAGCAACCAATAAGATACAAAAATGACATCAATCCAATACAAAGACCACAAGAAAATTCCACTGATGCATTCTTTTCAGCGGTTGGTGCTGACCATGCCTGCACAATCCAATACAACTATGCAAGTGACCCAAAATTAGCTAGATTGCATTACCTGCCTGTAGATGCCTCATTGTCATCTTGCTAAGAATTCCACGTAGGATACAAAGAGTATGTGACAGGACATGTGCACTTACAACAACGAAACCCAAAAAGAGGAACTAAGGTGATCAACCCATTATCTTCACAAAGTTACACTAATGCTCAAGCACAGCCCAACCAATGTACCCAACCTAACATCACAAACATCTGCATCATTACGTTTTCAGCTCACGCAAGGAAGGCATCTACGCATTTTCTCTCATAAAAAGAATGGCGAAAACAATGTGAGCACTAACTGGTGTTCAGTTACTGGTATTGATATTCAGTTCTTCACACACTACTGATTGTTTTCACTTTTCAGACCAGGTGTACTGATCTAGATTGAACTGAATTTGCACAGAAGATACCAAATGTCAAAAATCAGAACAGAGAAGACATAGCACGGTAGCAGTGAGCAAATTGCAGAGTTACAGCAGATATGCAAACACAGCTGCAACAAGGCAACATCAACTCATTGTTTCAGCAATTGGTACAAGTCATGGTGCAGGAATTCAACAAACTAATGCAGTCTGGACGCACAAAATCACCAATAGTGTTATATGAAAACACTGATATGAACTAGCTAGCTACAAAGCCACAGGTGCTTAAGAGACAACAACAACAACATGCAAATTCAAAAATATTCTATCAAGCATATTATCTGAGACTCTCAGCTCACCTTACTCCACCAGATATTCAGGAGGAAGCTGGGCATGTATTGACACCATTTTTGCAATCGCGTGTAAGATCGTTGAATGTCTCCAACCGCCTCTTCCCCCTCAGGAACACCTCAGTGTCGACTGCAACCCTCATGTATCCATCGAATTCCACTGGACTACCATTGCTCAGCTCCTTTGTTTCAGCATACCACTCACTGTTCTCAACCCACAAATCCTTGAAATCATCCAGGAAGTGTGTTTTGTACTTGTCCTTAAGTGGGTCAAAGAACGATTTATCAGGTTCATCGGTAGCAATGTACAAATGCTGGCCAGCACCAACCTTATCATTAAGTGTCACAAGGATATTTTCTGGTGAGGTATCTCTCTCGAGGTTTGGCCACAGTTGTGTGTTCTGGGCCTTCTCCCCTCTCACGATGTGGACCGAATTGAAGTCCCAACTCATCCGGGAGGCAATGGCAGATACGATCTCCATCAAGCGACGTGACTTCCATAAGAAATGCCACGGGCGCTTGATCACTCCTTCCGTCTCACCCTCACACACACGTGACCAGTAGTTATCTGGCTCGACATTGCCAAACTTTCTCATGATCAATGTGTCCTTGACGCCACGAAGTTTCATCGGGGTCACCTTGATGTCTTCAGTATAGTAATTCTTCAGCCTATCCTTCTTGTGCCACTTCCCCCATTCTGTCCAGAACTGGCTCTGGTCGATCACTGATGCCGATTCCTTCAAGTGCTCGAAATCAAAGTAGAGCCTAAAATCTTTTTCTTCATCCTTGCCACTTGAGGTATATCGTGAATTGAGGCAGACGTTGGGGTCCATGACAAGCGTCCGGTTCAAGAACTGTGCCTCACCGAGAGCACACAAGAACCCCCAAATGTAGCGGTTCATGCTCTTGCACCTCTCGCCACCGCCCATGTAAATGAGGTACTTTCCGCGGCTGAAATCGGACTCAGAAGCGACCACCGGCAAGCTGTCGTTGACAGCCTCACCGACAACCAACACTGGCTCGGCAGCAGCCGTGTTGTCCGCATTGGCGGCGTTCTCGTCAAGCCTCATCTGTGTCTTGGCCGGCACGAAGTCAGTGGTCATCGTCGCCAGCGCCTCGCGCTTGCCCTTCTTCCCCTTCTTTCCCTTGCGGCGGCCGCTGCGCTTGGCGCCGGTGCCGGAGTGGTACTCGCCCACGTTGTCCACGACGAGGGAGCAGGTGTTGACGTCGCGGGTGAGAGTGAACCGGCGGTAGTCCTTGTAGTACGTGGTGCGTCCCTTGGCGTCCTCGGCGGGGCGGAAGCGCCAGGCGAGGTCGCACGCATTGGGGCTGCCCGGCACGGAGACGGGGCGGCCGAAGCGGTAGAAGTGGAGGTCGGGGAACCGCTCCATCGCCGTGCGCATAAGCAGGTTGAAGAGATCCCTATCCCCCGTGCAGTCCACCGGCGCCTCCGTGTCGCAGGAGACCGCCTCGGCGACGGGGTTCTCCTCGGCCGCCGCCCCCGCGGCCGAGTCGGCGTCGACGGTGACGGCTCGCTCCGTCCCCGCCTCCGTCTTCTCGGACGCGACGTCGGAGAGCTTGATGAACGGGACCGCCTCGGCGAGGACGGAGGCCTCGGCGGGGTCGGAGGAATTGAAGCTCGCGGCGGCGGCGAAGTCCTCACCGGTGCGGAGGACGGAGTCGTCGGCGAGGAAGGTGGAGTTGGAGGTGGCGGAGGTCAGGAACGCGGTGAGCTGGTGCGACGACGGGTGCAGCAGTGGGTCGTCGGGGCTGTGGACGGCGGCGAGCAGCGTGAACGCGAGGACCACGGCGACGAAGAGCGCGAAGAGGAGGTTGCCCCCCGACCGCAGCGCCGCGCGCAGGTCGAGCGCGACCCCGCGCCACTGCGGCGCTGACAGCGCCGCCGCCCGCCCCAGCATTCGCTCGGATCTGGGTGCCGGAGACCTGGGTGGATCGGGGGAGTGGCAGTTTCTGTGAGGAGGAGGAGGAGGAGGAGGCGAGGGGATCTGGGACGCCGTCGCCGGCAAGGCGACAAGGCGAGGAGATGAGGGGACGTGCAGTTCACTCCATTTTTTTTCTGGGGGACGCGGCTGCGGTTGCTTGGGGGAGTCGCTGGCTTTGTCGGATGGCCCGTTGACTGTTTTTGGGGTTTTGATGGGCCGCTATTTGGGCCTAGTTTCTCCGTGGAAGCTACAACGTGGGCGGCCCAGCCTTTAGCACTTCTTTTGATTTGTGCAACTACAGTTTGCACCCGCAAGAAGGGAAAAAAAATACAGTTTGCTACGAACTTTGGTCATTTCTAGCCTCCTATATCAGGTTAATACCAAATTTAGCCCTCAGATCACCGTAATACCAAATCTAGCCCCCTTCCCGACTGCACGACTCCGAGGACGTGACACGTGTTAGTCGTGCGGTCCCCGACTGCACGATTACACTGCTCACGATTTTTTTATTTTTTTGGTACCAAAAAGCAAATAAAACCCAACTGTTCACGTGAAAATAAAAAATAATCGTGAATAGTGTAGTTGTGCGGTCGAGGACCGCACGACTACAATGAACAGTGTAGTCATGCGGTCTCCGACCGCACGACTAACACGTGTCACGTCTTCGGAGTCATGCGGTCGGGAAGAGGGCTAGCTTTGGTATTACGGTGGTTTAAAAGCTAAATTTGGTATTAACGTGGTATAGGAGGCTAGAAATGATCATTATTCGTTTGCTACTCTGGGTTAAGCAGCAGAGCGTGAACATGGTGACCAGTAGTAACTACGACGAGCTAGTGGCTGGGGGTGGACGTGAGTGCGCGCGTTCCTCTTTAGCGCTTGTTTGGCAACTTGAGGATAATATTGTACGTGGAAGACAAAAGGGGATTTGGGTTGATCTCCCTCTCATCACCCAATCCACGTCGGGAACAAATCCGACCAGAGATAATCCTGTGCTTTGTTCGGGTAATCTCATATTCATTTGGATTGGCAGAGGTAAAAAAAATAAAAAAAATCTAAAGAAGCCAGCGATTTCAAGGGAAAAATAAGCATTCTGCCTTACAAGTACGAGGTACATCTCCTTTTATAGCAAAACTACAACGGACTCAAGATAACAAATATACATCTTTGTTTAGCACTTGACAACAAAAGTCTAGTTGTTGTTAGTGAATTCCAACAAATGTCGAGCTGCATATAAGCAGTCAATTTAGACTTTACAACTCATATTGCAATAAGCATAGTTTTACTCAATTTGTCTTTTAACGCTTGTGATCATTTTTACAACTAACCACCGATTTTTCTAACAACTAGAAGCATGTTGTTTGTGTTGGAAGCTTCAAGTCAGCATGCCAACTTACCATTGTCGGTTGCATGCTCTTATATAGGCCCTGTTTGTTTCCACTTAAGATTATTATAATCTAGCTTATAATCATAAGTGGAAACAAACAGCCTAGATTATAAGGTAACTTATTATAATCTAATAGCCCAGATTATTATAATCTAATAAGCTCAAAAAAGGAGCTTATTTCAGCTTATAGATCCACCTTTTATCTTAAGGACCATAAAACTTTAGGAATATTACCCACCTTTGCCATTCATCCATCCTCCAACTCCCTTGCCTCTCTCTTAAGGACATTGTAGTCTTTAAACATTTGAATACAATAATCTATAACTCTGATAATCCAGGCTGCCAAACACTTGACAACTTATTTTCCACCAGCTTATTATAATCTAGCTTATATAATCCCTCACCTATAAGTTAGATTATAATAATCTTAAGTGGAAACAAACAGGGCCATAGTCAAGTGCTAATTGGTTTTCTCCACTTAAGTAAAATTGTTGTAGGGGTGGCCTAACCCCCGTGACTGAGCCGTGCAACTAGTCCAACATGTAATAGGCCCAATAGTGTAGAGGAATATGCCAGTGTAAATATACCAATGTACCCTCATCCTTTGTAAATACTAAGGGGTAGAATGGGGATTTCTCATTCCACCCCACTCATATATATAAACCCCCAAGAGGGGCAAAGGGGGGGACATCCTCTCATTATCACTACCTCTCCAGATCTAGCTCTCTTCCTCTCCTACCGATCCCTCTCTCTTCCTGTTTAGCCCGTAGCTACAACAGTTGGCGCCGTCCGTGGGGACCGGCTAGAAGTTGCGTATGAAAGAGTTTTCTCCAGCGTTCAACAAAGGAGCATTGAGTAGATCCAGTCGAATGACCCAGATCCAAGAAGTTGATCGAGTGGCGCAAGCATATCATCCAAGAGATACCATCCAAGCATCCATTCGCGCAGGTATGCATGAAATATCTATCCGTGTGCGATACGGGCTCTCATGCAGATGGTCGACGCGATGGATGAGGACGCCGCCAGGGAGTACAAGAAGCTGGCCACCGGCTCGCGCGACGACGCCGTCAGGCTCCGCGGCGAGTTCCCGCTCTCGGCCTCCACAGGCTGGACCGCGACCTTCGCTCGGACGTTGCGTGCGCAGCGTCAGACTCCGCGTATGAAGCCCCGACCTTCGTTAGGTGCTGCGCGTAGCCTCCATCTTCGGCCGGGCCTCCACGCGCCTCCGGCCGAGTCTCCGCATCGCGCCTCCGGCTTCGCATCGCCTCCGCGCAGGACCTCGCCCGCGTGCAAACGTACACGCTTGCAGGTACGCATGCGTACGGGTATGCAACATTATGGCACGCCCCGAGCCAGAGGACACCCCGAGCCGGCCGGGCCACCGCACGGGCCTCCGCGCTGCCGAAGCTGAGCCCAGACCTCGTCTTCGCGCTGCCGAAGCTCGTCCCCGCCTTGCAAATATCACGTCAAAAAAAAAGTATCAGGCTTCGCGTACGTATGCACTACTCGGTGCATGCAAACGCGACTTTCACGTAGGCATGCACTCGAATATTCATTCACACATGTATTTATCCATGCATGCAACGTGAAGCTCCATCCATCCAAGCAAAACACGTACACAGGGTATCCCTCCAAGCATTTATCCTGGCACGCATGCATATCCATCCGTGCATAGTATAAACTCGCAGGTAGCGCACTCGAAGTCCGTCGACCTCCGCAGCGACTCTCCGCGCTCGCCGAAGGATGCACCGCCTCCACTGCTACTCTCCACGCAGAGGCCCCAAGGTCGCCTGCATACAGGTCCGCGCGGCAAAGAATTAGGCACGCAGTTCGGCGAGCCGCCCTCCGCGTCATGGTCTTCGCATCGGGCGATGTCTTCGCGCGCTGCCAAAGGCTCCGCGCCGACGTCAAAGCCTGCGAAACCGCGGAGCACAAAGCCGGCAGGCATCAGGCGACGCTAGCGGAGGCGCAGCAGCAGCAGCAGTACAGGAGCCTGAAGTAGCTTCCACCCGGGCTCCGCGGCGGCCTCCGCGTCGACGAGCTCCGCGCACTCCACAGTCCCCGCGCTGAGCCTCCGTACAGCCACCAGCTCCGCAGCCTTCGCGTTGAGCCTCCGTCGAGCTTCTGCTTCGCGGACCCTGGCCAGACGAAGTCCGCGCCGGCGAGTCTGCCTAGGTGGTGGCCTCCGCGTAACGTGGAGGGCCAAGCTGCGGAATTCGGCCTGCGACATCGAAGACGGCATCGATTCGCTTCGTCGGAGTCCGGGCTTGGCGGCAACGCCTTCGACCTCGACCCTCACCTGCCCGTCGCCGTACTTCGCTGAGCTCGGAGTCCACGCAGGCGCGAGGTCCGGCGTGTGAAGGAGGATCTCCAACCACATGGAGAGTGCGTGTACTCGGCGAAGACGGCGGCGGCGGCAAGCCCTCGGTGGATCCTCGCCGCGCTCTAGGACTCCGCACATCAGCACGTCCTCGGGCCATCGTATGTCTTCGGCGAGCCTTCGCCGAACTCCTCGCCGCGCTCTAGGACTCCGCACGTCAGCACGTCCTCGGGCCATCGCACGTCTTCGGCGAGCCTTCGCCGAACTCCACGCCGCGCTCCAGGACTCGCACGCCAACGTCTGGTGGGACCCCGCCGGCCTCCGTGCAGTGCCTCGGGCCTTCGCAAGTCTTCAGTGAGCCTTCGCCGAACTCCTCGCCGCGCTCTAGGACTCCGCACGTCAGCACGTCCTCGGGCCATCGCACGTCTTCGGCGAGCCTTCGCCGAACTCCTCGCCGCGCTCTAGGACTCCGCACGTCAGCACGTCCTCGGGCCATCGCACGTCTTCGGCGAGCCTTCGCCGAACTCCACGCCGCGCTCCAAGACTCCGCACGCCAACGTCTGGTGGGACCCCGCCGGCCTCCGTGCAGTGCCTCGGGCCTTCGCAAGTCTTCAGCGAGCCTTCGCCGAACTCCACGCCGCGCTCCAGGACCCCGCACGCCAACGTCTGGTGGGACCCCGCCGGCCTCCGTGCGGTGCCTCGGGCCTTCGCAAGTCTTCGGCCTGAAGTCTCCGGCTCGAACTCTCTACTCTATGCATGCACGAAGTCTCCCGCCCGAAGTCTCCGGCTCGAAGTCTCTACTCCATGCATGCCCGAAGTCTCCGGCTCAAAGTCCCGAAGTCTCCATGCACGCGTGAAGTGCTTTACCCGTCTAAGCATCCACGAAGCCTTAATCCATCCATGCACACTGTCGTAGGGGTGGCCCCCACCTAAGCCCAGCAGGCCTGTTAGGAGGTTATAAGAACCAGAGTAACATGTGTAATGACATAAGTGCCCCTAATGGGGATGTATGGGTGTAAGGGCATAACTGTAAAAGTATACCCCACATGAATATATATATCAAGATGAGGGGGAGGGCGAGACAGAACACTCCCACCTCTCCACTACCATCTCTCTCTCTCTGTTTGGTCTGTAGCCACAACAGTTGGCGCCGTCCGTGGGGAGGACGAGGACAAGCCGGAAGACCGAAGGAAAAAGATGGCACCGAAAAAAGCTTCACCAGCGGCGGCGAAGGGAAAGAAGACGGCTGGGTCGGAGCAGCGCGCGAACACCAGGGCCTTGGCATCGGCCGCCAAAGGAGTTGGCGGCGGCGTACGCGCCGTGGTCGCGGGCATCGACGCTCACGCTGCAACGACCGACCCCGCCAGCGCCGCTACAACGACATCCAACCCCGCCGCTGGCACTGCAATGACAGCCCCCGCCACCCTCGCCGGTAGCGCGGATCAGACGGCCGGGGGTAGCCGCAACGAACCATCCGGCGGATCTGGAGATCGGGAGGCGAGGGTCCCTGCATCGACCCGTCCGCTGGGCGTTCCGGCGGCCCCAACGACACCTGCGGTGGAAAGCGCCCTACTAGCAGCCCTCAACGCGTTCCAGCGGGAACTAGGGGACCTTCGCGGAGCCGTCCAGGATATACAAGAGGCTCGGAGCCAGCAGGTCGCGCCAGTAATCGCTCCGAGTGCTTCAGAACAACGTTGACATCTTCGCGTGGTCCCCGGAGGACATCAAGGGCGTGGACCGAGCAGTAATCGAGCATCGCTTGGCGGTCCGCCCCGACGCCAAGCCGGTCAAGCAAAGGCTTCGGCGTATGTCGATGGATCGGCAGCAGGCGGCCAAAGCAGAGGTGGCGAAGCGTCTTCGCGCCGGGGTCATCCGCGATGTCCACCATCCAGAGTGGCTCGCTAACCCGGTGCTAGTCAAAAAGGCCAGCGGGGCCTGGCGCATGTGCATCGATTTCACGACACTCAACAAGGCGTGCCCGAAGGACAATTACCCCTTGCCGCGCATCGATCAGCTGGTCGACGCCACTGCTGGGTGCGAACTCATGAGTTTCCTGGACGCCTATTCCGGCTACCACGAGGTATACATGGCCGAAGACGACGAGGAGAAGACCAGTTTCATCACACCACTTGGGACGTTCTGCTTCGTCAGAATGCCCTTTGGTTTGAAGAATGCAGGCGCTACCTTCACCCGGCTCGTCGCCATTGCCCTGGCCGCCCAGCTCGGGAGGAACGTCGAAGCTTACGTCGATGACGTGGTGGTCAAAACCCGGCAGCTTGCTCTGCATGGCCGGGACCTCCAGGAGACCTTCGACAATCTCCGGAAGGCGGGCATCAAGCTCAACCCCGACAAGTGTGTCTTCGGGGTGCAGGCGGGCAAACTCCTGGGTTTCCTCGTGTCCGGACGAGGCATCCAGGCGAACCCCGACAAAGTAGACGCCATCCTGGGTATGGAGCCGCCCAAGACAACGAGGGAGGTCCAGAGGCTGGCGGGCCGCATGGCAGCATTAAGCCGCTTCCTATCCAGGGCGGCGGAGCGGGGCCTGCCGTTTTTCAAGACACTCCGCAGGTGCGATGGATTTCGTTGGGACGGAGATCGCGCGAAGGCTTTCGACGAGCTCAAGCAGCACCTGGCAAGCCTCCCCACTCTGGTCGCCCCGGCACCAGAGGCTCCCCTCCTGCTCTATCTGGCCGCGTCAGCCACCGCGGTCAGCGCCGTCCTCGTCTTAGAGGAAGGCGCCATGCAGCGGCCCATCTACTTTATCTCCGAAGCTCTCCAAGGCGCCAAGACAAGATACACAGAGCTTGAGAAGCTCGCCTACGCGTTGGTTATGGCCTCCAGGAAGCTTCGGCATTATTTTCTGGCCCACCCGATCACAGTGCCTTCCTCATTTCCCCTGGCAGAGATGCTACACAACAAGGAGTCCACAGGGCGCATCGGCAAATGGGCTGCCGAGCTCGCTCCCTTCTCCTTGACGTATGCCTCGTGAACGGCAATCAAATCCCAAGTCTTGGCGGATTTTCTCGCCGAATGGACCCCGCCGGCTCAGCCCGTCCAAATGCACGACGATCCCGTCTGGACGCTTACAATCGACGGCGCTTACAGCGTCGCCGGCGCGGGCGTAGGGGCAGTGATCGTCACGCCCGAAGGACAGCGTCTGCTATACTCGGCGCGCCTTGCCTTCCCCGCCACCAACAACACGGCTGAATACGAGGCGCTGCTCTTCGGCCTGGCGAAGCTCAAGGCAGTCGGCGTGAGACGGGTGTTGGTCCGCACCGACTCGCGTTTGGTGGCTGGCCATGTGGACAAGTCATATCAAGCCAAGGACCCTGAGTTGGCCAAGTACCTCGCGGCGGTGAGGGCGAGGGAAAGGCACTTTTTGGGTGTTACCGTCAAGGCCATCCCCCGCGCGGAGAATGAGCAGGCCGACGCCCTCGCTAAGGCGGCCAGCCAGCAACTGCCCCCCCTGAGGGGGCGTTTTTACGAGATATTAGCGCAGGCGGCTATCTCGCAGGACAACCGGGACGCGGCACTCGTCCACCGCATTGATCGGCCAGGAGATTGGCGAGAGCCCATCTTCAATTTCTTGCAAGGCATCACCGAGCCGGAGGACCCTGCCGAGCTTCGGTGCTTGCAGCACCGCGCACGGTCCTTCCAGGTGTTCGAAGGGATACTCTACAAGAGAGGGGTTTGCGCACCGCTCCTGCGCTGCCTCTCGACTGAGGGGGGACAGGAGCTCCTGGCGGAGATCCACGTGGGCGTGTGCGGATCCCACCTGGCACCAAGGTCGTTAGTCGGCAAGGCGTTCAGGCAAGGCTTCTACTGGCCAACTGCCATCACCGACGCCAAGGACCTCGTCCGTCGGTGCCAAGGGTGCCAGTGGATGGCCCGCATCATCCGCAGGCCCCCGACGAGCCTCAACCCCATTCCCCCGGTGTGGCCACTGGCACGCTGGGGCCTTGATATAGTAGGACCACTTGCCCGAGCTCCAGGGGACCTCCGGTTCGTGGTAGTCGCGCTGGAGTATTTCTCCAGATGGCCGGAAGCGGTGGCCCTGGCCAAAGTAACTTCTGCGGCCATACAGCGCTTCCTATGGCAAAACATCATATGTCGCTTCGGTGTGCCCCGGGAGCTCACGGTTGACAATGGCCTGCAGTTCGACGCCACCCTCTTCAAAGACTATTGTGACAGCATGGGCATCACACTCCGATTCGCCTCGGTAGGGCATCCCCAGTCCAACGAGGCGGTCGAACGGGCGAATGGCGCCATCTCCGCCGCCAGCCCTTTGTTATGCGATGCTCGCCCGCGCAAACGGGAGTTCAATAAAGGTTGCTGTTCCCAAAGCATCCCCTGTCCGCGCGAAGCTTAACAGAGTCCACGGACTATAAATAAGACGTAGCGTCGAGCCTAGCTCCGCACGCGACAGTCCACGGACTATAAATAAGACGTAGCGTCGAGCCTAGCTCCGCACGCGACAGTCCACGGACTATAAATAAGACGTAGCGTCGAGCCTAGCTCCGCACGCACCAGTCCACGGACTATAAATAAGACGTAGCGTCGAGCCTAGCTCCGCACGCGACAGTCCACGGACTATAAATAAGACGTAGCGTCGAGCCTAGCTCCGCACGCGACAGTCCACGGACTATAAATAAGACGTAGCGTCGAGCCTAGCTCCGCACGCACCAGTCCACGGACTATAAATAAGACGTAGCGTCGAGCCTAGCTCCGCACGCGACAGTCCACGGACTATAAATAAGACGTAGCGTCGAGCCTAGCTCCGCACGCACCAGTCCACGGACTATAAATAAGACGTAGCGTCGAGCCTAGCTCCGCACGCGACAGTCTACGGACTATAAATAAGACGTAGCGTCGAGCCTAGCTCCGCACGCACCAGTCCACGGACTATAAATAAGACGTAGCGTCGAGGTCCGCATCCGCACGCACTCTACGGAGTATAAATAAGACGCAGCGGGGGGACGCCTCCGCGCGCACTCTACGAAGTATAAATAAGACGTAGCGTTGAGCTTAGCTTCCGCACGCACCAGTCTATGGACTTTAAATAAGACGTAGCGTCGAGGTCCGCCTCCGCACGCGCGAGTCTCCGGACTATAAAGGAAGTCGTAGCGTCGAGGTCCGCCTCCGCACGCACCAGTCCACGGACTTTAAATAAGACGTAGCGTCGAGGTCCGCCTCCGCACGCGCGAGTCTCCGGACTATAAAGGAAGTCGTAGCGTCGAGGTCCGCCTCCGCGCGCATCAGTCCACGGACTTTAAATAAGACGTAGCGTCGAGGTCCGCCTCCGCACGCGCGAGTCTCCGGACTATAAAGGACGTCGTAGCGTCGAGGTTCGCCTCCGCACGCGCCACTCCACGGAGTATAAACGAGATGCGCAGACCTGCCCTCCGCGTTCGGCAACAGGTAACACCAAGCATAAGGTATTACTTGGTTCCATTATAAAACAAAGGGGTTACATGGTTACAAGCGTAAGAACCAGTACATCATCCCCCTGCCCTACCCGACCAGCCGCTCAGCCTTGGCGCGGTGCGGACGAACCCGTGCCGTCGTCACCGCGGCGCTGAAGGACCCCTTCAAGCCACTGGAGGAGGTCCCCCTCCCATGCAGCGTCTGCTGCACGGCGACCCTCGCTGCATCTTCCCCGAAGCGGCCCCAGATCCGTTGATGGAAGTTCTGCAGGTTAGGCCCGATGGAGCGGATGGCGTCCAACATAACCTCTGCTCGGCCGGGAGGATCCAGTTGAGGATTCGCTAGCTCGTGGGTATGCCTACACCCACGAGTGTGAAGCAGGGCGAGGGCGAAGCACGCACCAACATAGCTGCAGTGCTCGCCAAAGGTTCTGGCGCCACGAAGAGCAACGCCGGCCCCCTCCTCGATCAGCCCGAGCGTCTCCGACAGGGCCTCCGGCCTGTGCGTAGTGTCCGGCACTCGAACGCACAGATCTCGGAGGGCCTGGTTCAGAGACTCCATGGCCCGCCATGCCGACATGGACGCATTTTCCAAGACGAGGTGGTTCTCGGCAACAGACTCCACCAGCTGGGCGTTCTCCCCTTCTAGGACGGCGATCTGCTGCACGAAGGCGGCGCGCTCCTCAGCCGCGGCGCGTCGAGCTTCCGTGGTCTCGAGTTGTGCGGCCGCCATGGCGCCCTCCAGCGCGCGACATTCCTCATCCTTCGCGGCGAGAGCAGTGTTTGCTTCACGAAGGCTGGCTTCCAGAGCCCTCCGCTCTCGAACGCGGGCCTCATCAAAGGACCGGCTGAGGGCAAGCGTCTGGCAAACACAACAAATCAGCAGGCGTCCAGCAGTACCTTACAAAGCTGAAGCGCACGTGTTTACCCTCATCTCGGAGGCCTGTAGCGCGAGCGCTAGCAGTTCCCCCTCGCATGACGACAACATCTCCCGGTTGAGGCCGTGGTCGGCACGCTCTGCGGCTGCGGTAAGGTCGCAAAATATCTCTGGGCGAGGGAGGAAGTCCGAGCGAGCGAGCCTCGGCCCCAATGCGCCAGGATTTACCGAGGCCACGGCCACGTCAACAACGGCGGACACCTGCGGGGCACCCTGCACAAGGCTTCCGACTTCGCGCATACCTCCGCTGCTCGATCCTTCGCCACGTCCGGGAGACTTCGTCTCGTCTGATGTTGGCAGAATGAGCGAGCAGATCGGAGAAAGTCTCGCGAAGTCAAGAGAAGAAAGGGACTCACGCCTACCTCCTGCGCCCCCCGTCGCGGTAGGAACTGGTGCCGGTTCGACCACCCAGGGGGAGGCGGGCGCCTCGACGGTCGGGGAGAAGGTCTTCTCGGCCGCGCCAGACGCCGTAATCCCGCGGCAAGGCCCCGCAACAGCGTATCGACCCCTCGCTGGCGGCGGGGACTGAGTCCGAGGGCGTTTCGCCTGTGGTGGCACAGGCGATTCTTCCACGGCATGACCAGCTCCGGTTACCGTCGCCCCCACGGTTTCCTTTGTAGGGGGCACGCTCTCGTCGGCCGCTGCGGTTGATAACGCACCTTCCACCGTGGTTTGCTCGCCAGGAACGACGCCACCCCCCGGGTTGACGAGTTCCAACTCAACGATGGCCGCGAGCCTGAGCACGGGCTCGTGGATGTCGGCAGAAGGTGCCGGGGGATCCGCGACGGTGCGCCCCTTCGAAGCAGTATGGCCAGGCCCACCGCCGGTCGCACGCCCCGTCTCAGCTGGGCTAGCCGCCGGGGGGGCTGCCGGGTCGCTTACGGCAGTCGGGGAACGGGCCCGGCGTTGCGAAGATAGCACCCCCGTAGGGCTATCACCGTCCTGAGCGACCGGAGTCCCGGCGGGAAGCTCTTCCGGCACCGCACGCTCGGGCACGGTAATGCCCACAGCCTCGCAGGTGCGGTTTACCCGCCCCTGCTTAGCCACCTTGACTGCGGCCTCGCGAGCCCGGTGCTCCTTAAGCGTGTACGGGCCGAGAAGCGCCGCAACCGCGCGCTCCGCATCTTCTAGCCGAGCCACTGCGCAGGAGATCAAGTCAGTCAGGCGGAAGCCAAACAGATACAATGGCGCGCGTAAAGCGTGCTGGGTGACTTACAAGGAGCGGAGGGCGGAAGCAGGCGAGATACGGATGGATCGAACCCGTCCTCGCGGGGGCCATTCTGTCCAACATACTTCCCCCGGGAGGAGAGTGGCGCCGCCCCATACATCGCGAACTCCTCGGCTAGGTCGCGCACGCTCATTCGACGGGCGACACCGACAAGGCTCTGTATCTTTCGCGTGTCGTCAATCTCCGCCTTCAGACTCGACGTACTGTTAAACGCGATCGGCCCACCTCGGCACTGCATCCTGCTCTTGTCGGTCACGGTGTAGTAGAACCACCACTGCGTCCAGCCGGACGCCCATTGCCCTGACGAGGCTGGCACAGGGAACAACGTCGCGCATGACGCCCGGAGCACGAAGTCCACACTGCCAAAGTTGGACACCGCCCCGTTAACCTTTCTGGGTCGACAGTGTGCGTCGTGCAGTGTGGCGAATAAGCTCGCGCTGGGACGCCACCCCTCTGTCCGCATCGCCCACGTGAAGACAGCTAGGCGGAGTATCGCGTGGGGCGTCAACTGGGCTAGCTCCAACTTGTAGGCCCGCAGGACTTCGCCCACGAACAACGTGGAGGGCATTCGAAGGCCGGCATCGAAGAACGCGACGAAAACAATCGCCTCCATGGCCCCGGGCTTCGGCTCCGTCTCGTCCCGGCGGGGTAGGCGAGCCCCATTGCGATCCACGATCTTCCCCTCGTCCACGAGTCGCTGCAGCGTCCCTTCAGTCATGCGGCTCTTCCCCAGCACCCGGGAGCAGGAGCCTCCCGAGTGCTCCATGGCGTCCCACCACTTGTTGGCGCGCGAGCTCCCTCGCGGCACCAGTTTGTACTCCTTGGAAGGATGGGACGCCTCGCCCTGGCTAGGCAAGGAACCGCTGCGGGGATGGTAGGTGGCATCCTCATGGCTAGCCATCGCTCTTCGCGACAAGGGAAGAAGAAGTAGGGAAAGGAGCAACTGGCGTGACAATTAGCACAGGCGGAAGCAAAGCGGCAGATCAAGAAGCCAAGCAAAGAAAGGGTGCCTCTACCTCAACACTAGCACCTTATAAAGGCCGCTCGCCTGTCATATGGCTCAACGCACTGACAGATCGAATTCGCAGCGGTTCGGCTGCCCAAGATTTGGAAAGAAGAACCGCCGGGGCCTAGAAGGTCGTGCTGGGTAGGTGGCCAAGCAGCGCACAACGCCTCCACGCCTCCAACACGCGTCCAACTTCTTGGGGGACGAGGCGAACGGCCGCGATCACGCAACCGCTCACATCCCACGACGCACCAGTCGTGAGTCGCCACGTGTCCCACCTGCAGAATGGCAGGCTGCACGACGCGACAGCCTGACTTCTGCCAGGCTAGGCGTCGGCGTGATTCCAGCCGCCATTAAAAGCGCACTACCAGACTGCAAGGTCGCAACAGCCCCGGAGCGCAACCATAGCGGCGCCAAGCTCCAATCTCAGCGCGGGGATGGAGCGCGCGCGTCTACTTCGACATTAGGCGCCAGCCTCCGCTGCCACCCGTTCGAGGGGTAGGGGATGGAGCGCGCGCGTCTACTTCGACTTAGGCGCCAGCCTCCGCTGCCACCCGTTCGAAGGGTAGGGGACGGAGCGCGCGCGTCTCGACTTCGAGCTAGGCGTCAGCCTCCGCTGCCACCCGTTCGAAGGGTAGGGGACGGAGCGCGCGCGGCTACTTCGAGCTAGGCGCCAGCCTCCGCTGCCACCCGTTCGAAGGGTAGGGGACGGAGCGCGCGCGTCTCGGCTTCGACTTAGGCACCAGCCTCCGCTGCCACCCGTTCGAAGGGTAGGGGACGGAGCGCGCGCGTCTACTTCGAGCTAGGCGTCAGCCTCCGCTGCCACCCGTTCGAAGGGTAGGGGACGGAGCGCGCGCGTCTCGGCTTCGACTTAGGCGCCAGCCTCCGCTGCCACCCGTTCGAAGGGTAGGGGACGGAGCGCGTGCGTCTACTTCGAGCTAGGCGTCAGCCTCCGCTGCCACCCGTTCGAAGGGTAGGGGACGGAGCGCACGCGTCTCGGCTTCGACTTAGGCGCCAGCCTCCGCTGCCACCCGTTCGAACGGTAGGGGACGGAGCGCGCGCATCTCTGCTTCGACTTAGGCGCCAGCCTCCGCTGCCACCCGTTCGAAGGGTAGGGGACGGAGCGCGCGCGTCTACTTCGAGCTAGGCGTCAGCCTCCGCTGCCACCCGTTCGAAGGGTAGGGGACGGAGCGCGCGCGTCTACTTCGAGCTAGGCGTCAGCCTCCGCTGCCACCTGTTCGAAGGGTAGGGGACGGAGCACGCGCGTCTCGGCTTCGACTCAGGCGCCAGCCTCCGCTGCCACCTGTTCGAAGGGTAGGGGACGAAGCGCGCGCGTCCGCTGCAACAAGGCACTTTCCATCCCAAACCTCAGGCTCCCCAGCCACAAGCTGGGAGAAATTCACAGGCCGCAGGGGACGGAGGGGGCCAAAGGACTCAGCGGCATGGCTTCGGCCCTGTGAAGCCCTTCACCGTGAGAGGCTCCTGTCGTAGGGGTGGCCCCCACCTAAGCCCAGCAGGCCTGTTAGGAGGTTATAAGAACCAGAGTAACATGTGTAATGACATAAGTGCCCCTAATGGGGATGTATGGGTGTAAGGGCATAACTGTAAAAGTATACCCCACATGAATATATATATATCAAGATGAGGGGGAGGGCGAGACAGAACACTCCCACCTCTCCACTACCATCTCTCTCTCTGTTTGGTCTGTAGCCACAACACACACCTTCATGTACGCATGCATGATCCCATCAAAGTATACGGCGGCTCCGCGTGGCGGACGGATTCACGTATATGGCGGCTCCGCGCGTGGATGAACTCACGTATACGGCGGCTCCGCGCGTGGATGAACTCGCGTATACGGCGGCTCCGCACGACGAGGCCCCCCGCTAGTTCCACGCAGCCAGGATCTCCGCGCCTGCGGAGTCTGCTCCGCGTCGCCCCCGCTAGTTCCACGCAGCCAGGATCTCCGTCGCAACTCTTTGGCCATTTCTTTCGTGCCTCTGTTTTAATCCTCGTTTTTGATTTAAATCGCACGATTGCCTCGAGCGTCGGCGTACTCTACGGAGTATAAAAAAGACGTGACCGTTGAGGCATTCCTCCGCACGCACCAGTCTACGGACTCTAAAAAAGACGCGATCGTCGAGGCATTCCTCCGCGCGCACTCTACGGAGTATAAAAAAGACGTGACCGTCGAGGCATTCCTCCGCACGCGCGAGTCTCCGTACTATAAAGGAAGTCGTAGCGTCGAGGTCCTCCTCCGCACGCGCCAGTCTACGGACTCTAAAAAAGACGTGACCGTCGAGGCATTCCTGCACACGCGCGAGTCTCCGGACTATAAAGGAAGTCGTAGCGTCGAGGTCCGCCTCCGCACGCGCCAGTCTACGGACTCTAAAAAAGACGCGACCGTCGAGGCATTCCTCCGCGCGCACTCTACAGAGTATAAAAAAGACGTGACCGTCGAGGCATTCCTCCGCACGCACCAGTCTACGGACTTTAAAAAAGACGCGACCGTCGAGGCATTCCTCCGCGCGCACTCTACGGAGTATAAAAAAGACGTGACCGTCGAGGCATTCCTCCGCACACGCGAGTCTCCGGACTATAAAGAAAGTCGTAGCGTCGAGGTCCGCCTCCGCACGCGCCAGTCTACGGACTCTAAAAAAGACGTGACCGTCGAGGCATTCCTCCGCACGCGCGAGTCTCCGGACTATAAAGGAAGTCGTAGCGTCGAGGTCCGCCTCCGCACGCGCCAGTCTACGGACTCTAAAATAAGACGTCGCGGGGGGACGCCTCCGCGCGCACCCTACGGAGTATAAATAAGACGCGGGTGTTTTCCCTGCGCACTCTACAGAGTATAAACCAGACGCGGATGCCGCGCTCGCATGGACATTGTCCCTACGCGTACTCTTCGGAGTATAAACAAGACGTGGATGTTGATCCCACGCACTCTATGGAGTATAAAAAAACTACGCGATGGCCGAGACACTAGGGAGTGCCTCAATTTAAGCGGCGCACCACTTAGATATCGCGCCCTCGCGCGCATTGCACCAGGCAGTGCACCGCTAGCTTTTCGAAGGTAGGGGTACGACGGTCTCTCCTCCTTGCCTCCGCGTGCGTAGTGCCCTCGGCCTACGCCCCAAGCGCCCGCTCTTCGCGGGCACTCTTTTTGAAGGTAGGGGAACGGCGGTCTCGCCTCCTTGCCTCCGCGTGCGTAGTGCCCTCGGCCTAAGCCGCAAGCGCCCGCTCTTCGCGGGCACTCTTTTTGAAGGTAGGGGAACGGTGGTCTCGCCTCCTTGCCTCCGCGTGCGTAGTGCCCTCGGCCTACGCCGCAAGCGCCCGCTCTTCGCGGGCACTCTTTTTAAAGGTAGGGGAACGGCGGTCTCGCCTCCGTGCCTCCGCGTGCGTAGTGCCCTCGGCCTACGCCGCAAGCGCCCGCTCTTCGCGGGCACTCTTTTTGAAGGTAGGGGAACAGCGGTCTCGCCTCCCTGCCTCGGCGTGCGTAGTGCCCTCGGCCTACGCCCCAAGCGACCGCTCTTCGCGGGCACTCTTTTTGAAGGTAGGGGAACGGCGGTCTCGCCTCCTTGCCTCCGCGTGCGTAGTGCCCTCGGCCTACGCCGCAAGCGCCCGCTCTTCGCGGGCACTCTTTTTGAAGGTAGGGGAACGGCGGTCTCGCCTCCGTGCCTCCGCGTGCGTAGTGCCCTCGGCCTACGCCGCAAGCGCCCGCTCTTCGCGAGCACTCTTTTTGAAGGTAGGGGAACAGCGGTCTCGCCTCCCTGCCTCGGCGTGCGTAGTGCCCTCGGCCTACGCCCCAAGCGCCCGCTCTTCGCGGGCACTCTTTTTGAAGGTAGGGGAACGGCGGTCTCGCCTCCCTGCCTCGGCGTGCGTAGTGCCCTCGGCCTACGCCCCAAGCGCCACTCTTCGCGGGCACTCTTATTGAAGGTAGGGGAACAACGGTCTCGCCTCCCTGCCTCGGCGTGCGTAGTGCCCTCGGCCTACGCCCCAAGCGCCCGCTCTTCGCGGGCACTCTTTTTGAAGGTAGGGGAACGGCGGTCTCGCCTCCCTGCCTCGGCGTGCGTAGTGCCCTCGGCCTACGCCCCAAGCGCCCGCTCTTCGCGGGCACTCTTTTTGAAGGTAGGGGAACGGCGGTCTCGCCTCCTTGCCTCCGCGTGCGTAGTGCCCTCGGCCTACGCCGCAAGCGCCCGCTCTTCGCGGGCACTCTTTTTGAAGGTAGGGAACGGCGGTCTCGCCTTCTTGCCTCCGCGTGCGTAGTGCCCTCGGCCTACGCCGCAAGCGCCCGCTCTTCGCGGGCACTCTTTTTGAAGGTAGGGGAACGGCGGTCTCGCCTCCGTGCCTCCGCGTGCGTAGTGCCCTCGGCCTACGCCGCAAGCGCCCGCTCTTCGTGGGCACTCTTTTTGAAGGTAGGGGAACAGCGGTCTCGCCTCCCTGCCTCGACGTGCGTAGTGCCCTCGGCCTACGCCCCAAGCGCCCGCTCTTCGCGGGCACTCTTTTTGAAGGCAGGGGAACGGCGGTCTCGCCTCCGTGCCTCGGCATGCGTAGTGCCCTCGGCCTACGCCGCAAGCGCCCGCTCTTCGCGGGCACTCTTTTTGAAGGTAGGGGAACGGCGGTCTCGCCTCCGTGCCTCCGCGTGCGTAGTGCCCTCGGCCTACGCCGCAAGCGCCCGCTCTTCGCGGGCACTCTTTTTGAAGGTAGGGGAACAGCGGTCTCGCCTCCCTGCCTCGGCGTGCGTAGTGCCCTCGGCCTACGCCCCAAGCGCCCGCTCTTCGCGGGCACTCTTTTTGAAGGTAGGGGAACGGCGGTCTCGCCTCCCTGCCTCGGCGTGCGTAGTGCCCTCGGCCTACGCCCCAAGCGCCCCCTCTTCGCGGGCACTCTTTTTGAAGGTAGGGGAACAGCGGTCTCGCCTCCCTGCCTCGGCGTGCGTAGTGCCCTCGGCCTACACCCCAAGCGCCCGCTCTTCGCGGGCACTCTTTTTGAAGGTAGGGGAACGGCGGTCTCGCCTCCCTGCCTCGGCGTGCGTAGTGCCCTCGGCCTACACCCCAAGCGCCCGCTCTTCGCGGGCACTCTTTTTGAAGGTAGGGGAACGGCGGTCTCGCCTCCCTGCCTCGGCGTGCGTAGTGCCCTCGGCCTACGCCCCAAGCGCCCGCTCTTCGCGGGCACTCTTTTTGAATGTAGGGGAACAGCGGTCTCGCCTCCCTGCCTCGGCGTGCGTAGTGCCCTCGGCCTACGCCCCAAGCGCCCGCTCTTCGCGGGCACTCTTTTTGAAGGTAGGGGAACGGCGGTCTCGCCTCCCAGCCTCGGCGTGCGTAGTGCCCTCGGCCTACGCCCCAAGCGCCCCCTCTTCGCGGGCACTCTTTTTGAAGGTAGGGGAACGGCGGTCTGGCCTCCCTGCCTCGGCGTGCGTAGTGCCCTCGGCCTACGCCCCAAGCGCCCGCTCTTCGCGGGCACTCTTTTTGAAGGTAGGGGAACGACGGTCTCGCCTCCCTGCCTCGGCGTGCGTAGCGCCCTCGGCCTACGCTCCAAGCGCCCACTCTTCGCGGGCACTCTTTTTGAAGGTAGGGGAACGGCGGTCTCGCCTCCCTGCCTCGGCGTGCGTAGCGCCCTCGGCCTACCCTCCAAGCGCCCGCTCTTCGCGGGCACTCTTTTTGAAGGTAGGGGAACGGCGGTCTCGCCTCCCTGCCTCGGCGTGCGTAGCGCCCTCGGCCTACCCTCCAAGCGCCCGCTCTCCGCGGACACTCTTTTTGAAGGTAGTTGAACGACGGTCTCGCCTCCCTGCCTCGGCGTGCGTAGTGCCCTCGGCCTACGCTCCAAGCGCCCGCTCTCCGCGGGCACTCTTTTTGAAGGTAGGGGAACGGCGGTCTCGCCTCCCTGCCTCGGCGTGCGTAGTGCCCTGGGCCTACGCTCCAAGCGCCCGCTCTCCGCGGGCACTCTTTTTGAAGGTAGGGGAACGGCGGCTCCGCCTCCGTGCCTCCGCGCACGCAGCGCCTTCGGCCTATGCTGCAAGCGCCCGCTCTCCGCGGCGCTCGACGACACGTCTTCGGCGCTCGACTTCGCCGCCCGCCTCGTAGGCGTCGCCTCGGCGGGGCGGCACACCTTCGGCGCTCGACTTCGCCGCCCGCCTCGTAGGCGTCGCCTCGGCGGGGCGGCACGTCTTCGGCGCTCGACTCCGCCGTCCGCCTCAGAGGCATGGCCTCGGCGGGACGGCACGTCTTCGGCACTCGTCGGCACGTCTTCTGCACTTGAAAGAACCCTTTTTTTGTGTGGCGATGCAAGTAGAACAGCTTGTTGACCTGACTCTTGTATGATGCCGATTTGTTTTGGTCTAATGCTGAAGTAACCTTTGCAGAGTGCCCTTTGACTTCTGGTGATCTCATGGTCTTAGTTTTTAGTCACAAATATTAGTTTTTGGTAAATTTTCGTAATGATTTTGACCCTTGCAGGCTTGCAACTTGTGAGTGGTTCTATCATAGGACAACTTTAAAGAGAGCATTCTATCGTGCCCAGAAAATAGGGCTTTTATTATAAATTCTAATGGGAATTACATTAGTATTGCTTGGTATGAGAATTAAAAGGTATCTTTCACATTTTGACACGACTTCCACTCGCTGGCAGGATTACTTCATTGCCTCCATCTATTGGAGATTGTGAATCTCTCACTGAGATGTGCTCTCTCTCTCTCTCTCTCTCCTCTCCAATTTCTGCTTCGTATAGGAGATTGAACACTTAACTCTTTTGAGCTTGCATTTGGCAAATCTAATTCACCAAAATTTTGAATTCATCAGGTTGACTTGTCGTCCAATCTTTTAGCTGAACTGCCAGAGGCTTTTGGAAACCTTCATAATCTCAAGGTATGTGCCTGTAGCTACATGAAAAGATGCATTCCTAATCAAAGACTAGATATGCATGTTTACTACTAAAATGATCTCATCCCTAACATTAAATAAAGTGCTGAAGGGGCTCAGTAACCTTGAGTTGATGGTATTACAAGTGTCTTGTAGTTGAAGTCTTGAAGATGATACCACAATATACTCAATTTTCAATTGTAATGTTCAAAATGCAGTTGCGTAACCTATGAATACTTGATAATTATTCTTGTGTGTAACAGCAACGCCACAAGTATGAGCTGTTAGTATTGTGAAAAGGCCCTTTATGTAATTTTGTGGTCTCATGTAGGCTGAGTATTGAAATTAAATTTTCTTTGTTGCTCAGCATATCATGCACCAAACTTTGGTTGATGACTTGAGAAAATCACGAAGGTTCAAGCTCTGTTGTTAAATACAATTGCTGCATGTCTGCATCACATCTGTACTGTATCAAACTAGAGCATGGACTGGTTTAATTTTACTTGGTCAAGACTTGCTACCCTGCTGCTTGTGGTTTTTAGATTATATATGCCAAAAAAGATGGTTATCTGCGCCTCTCGTGTTATATATTTATTTTCTTTCTTTCTTTTTGGCTTTCATGTGGCTAATCATTGGTTACATTTTTACTGAAGAGAGCAGATTGTAATGTTCCTTGTTTTAAAAATATTTCTTCCAACAGGCTTTGCATCTAAGGAACAATGGTCTTACATCCCTACCTTCGACTTTATTCAAAAAGTGCTGGCGGCTTACTACCCTTAATCTTCATGGCACTGAAATCACAAATGATAGTGTTTAGTTTGCTATCATCATCAGTCTAGTGTAATTAAGATGGTTACTGCCACATACATACATACATACATACATACATACATACATACATACATACATACATACATACATACATACATACATACATACATACATACATACATACATACATACATACATACATACATACATACATACATACATACATACATACATACATACATACATACATACATACATACATACATACATACATACATACATACATACATTTAGAGTAGGAAAATTCAGTAACACCATCTGAAGTCTGCTTTTCGTTCCTGTAATCAGTCTCTTATTGTTTTATCGCTGGTTTCACTTCGGGACACTGAAGTAGTTTCCAAGTTCAAACTTTTCATTTTATGTTTATGGACCCCGTCATGTTGATTAATACTCTATTTGCTCTGCATCCAGTCATTTGCAGTACTTTCATATAGATATAGCTGATGGAGACACTTTCCAATTTCCAGTGCTAATGTCATTTTACTTCGTTCCAAACAGGTGGAGGGGTGGGATGAGTTCGACGAACGTCGGCGGCAGAAACATCAAAAGCAGCTGGACTTCCGGGTGGGATCATCAGGCGTGTTCGATGAAGGCGCGGATGATGATAACAGGCATGCATAAATATCACTTGCTATGGGCAAGATTGTGTCCCCTGCCGCTGTCATTATCCCAGAATAAGTGAATAACTGTAGGAGATGATGTTACTACTCACATTCTGGATGTGTATTTGCATTCCCTTTTTCTGAGCTTTAAGAGCAACAAGAGATGGAAATACTTTATTACACACTAGATAGAAGTTCTTTCTTTTTAGGACTCTAGATAAAAGTTCTTGAGAAGTGCACATGGTACAGAACTTTGAGATAGCGTCAAACCGGACTAGACAAAATAGAAAAAAAAAACCCCAAGCTTATTTATAATTTTTACGCCAAGGCTGACGCACAAAAGCTTTTTATTAACAACCCAATATACTAACACATCAGGAGACACATGGCAGATCGCACCACTCAAATTCTGACAGCTCGCGCACTCACGCGAACCCGCCATTGACCCTGATGACCTGCCCGTTCACCCACCCCGCCGCGTCGCTCGCCAGGAACGCCACCACCGGCGCGATGTCCGTCGTCTCGGCGATGCGACCCATCGACCGCTCCTCCACCGTCCGCAGGAACGCCTCGTCCTTCCCGGCCAAGAACAGCTCCGTGCGCACGGGCCCTGGCGCCACCACGTTCGCCGTGACCCCTTTGGCCGCCACCTCCTTGGCCAGGATCCGCGTCATCGCCTCCACCGCACCGTTGGTCGCCGTGAACGCCGCGTACCCCGGCAGGAGCGTGCCCATGAGGGACGACGAGAACGTCACGATGCGGCCGCCGCTGTTGGGCGGGATGCGGTTGGCCGCCTCGCGGCACACCAGGAACGTCCCGCGCACGTTCACCGCGAACATGGCGTCGAAGTCCTCCACGGTGGTGTCGGCGAGCGCGGGGTACTTGGCGTTCAGGAGGCCCGCGCAGGCGACCACGATGTGCGGTTGGGAGCCGAACGCCTCCTCGGCGCGGTCGAAGAGCCCGCGCACTGCGGCCGGGTCGGACACGTCGGCCCGGGCCGCCACGGCGCGGAGGCCGCGCGAGCTAAGCTCCGCGGCGAGCGCGTCGGCCTTGGCGGAGTTGGACGCGTAGTTGATCACGACGCGCGCGCCGAGGGCGGCGAGGTGGGCGGACACCTCGCGGCCGATGCCGCGGGAGCCGCCCGTGACGAGCGCGACGCGGCCGTCGAGTGGGAGCGGCGCCTGAGACGGCGCCCAGTTCTCCGCGCTTGCTGCCGTTGCCATGACTAGCTGCTTATCGTTAACTGTTTGCCTTGTTACTTACCCACTTTCGTGTGTGTTCTTGCGTTGTTTGTGCACGAGTTTTGCTGTGCTGCGACTGCAGAAATGGCCATGGATCATATAAGTTTGGGAAAGTACGTAATCAGACGATGACGTACTGAGTGACATACTGACTTACCGAGTGACCACGGCTCTCTCACACTGTAGGCTTAACACGTTACCGTGGTCTTTCGAAGCGATGACATACTGTGTGACGAGAGAAAGCACTGCTGGGCCCATGTT
Organism: Dendrocalamus latiflorus; assembly: GCA_017311315.1. Lineage (NCBI taxonomy): Eukaryota > Viridiplantae > Streptophyta > Magnoliopsida > Poales > Poaceae > Dendrocalamus > Dendrocalamus latiflorus. The sequence goes on along the minus strand of CM029677.1, from coordinate 20,002,203 downwards.
AACTCGTTTTGGTGCAGCTGGCCTCTTTAGTGTACAAATTTGCAGAAACAACTCTCTTCCAAATAGCGGTAGGGTCAGCAAATGACATGTGTCACCTTCTACACACCCAATCAGTGAAAGGAGCCTTACCATGAAAGGAACCAGGAGAGCGGGAGGAGACGATAGTGTTACAATCAAAAGCAAGGGATGCCCAATGTACAGATGTCTTCCCAAACAGACACCTTCCCATGCCAACTTCTCATCATCTATATATATATGTATCAACATGTACAGATAAAAGACTAATGAATGAAAGCAACAGTTCATCACATACACTTGTCTCAATTTACTTTAATACGTTATCAGCACGAGCTCTCTCCAATTCGAGCAACACACGCTTATACACACTAAGTGCAAACACGAACAGAGAACGAACAACAGAAGGTATGAAACTATTTTCCTGGATGTTCTATCTTTGTTGGCACGGCGCGTCCTCATGGCGCGACCGGAATCCCGGCGCGGCCGGCTCGGCAGTGGCGCGCGGCGCCCGAGGCTTCCCACGGTGCGCGGCGCCCGACGCTCCCCACGGAGCGGCGTGGTGGTCGGCCCGGACGTGCGGTTTGACCGGAGCAAGGGCGGCGCGGTCGGCGACGTGGGTCGGCGTGGCTGGCGCTCGGCACGAACGCTCGTATACAAGTGCAAGAAGCAAAAGGTGAGAACCACATAGCATTCCTGGAAGGCGAAGCACGGCGCGTCCCGGCGACGCCCGCGCTCGTGACCGACTCGGCGCTGCATGGCGCGGCATCCGCGGCCGGCCCGTGGCGGCGCGGGAGGCGCGCGGCCTGGCCCGGCGCAAGGCGCGGCGCCCGAGGCAGCGCGGCCCTTGAGGCCAGCAGCGCGGCAGGCGGCGGCCCCCCACGGCGGAGGCTCCCCACGGCTGCATCCGTGGCGGCAGAGCCCGCGGCCGGAGCAGCGCCCGAGGCCCGCCGAAGTGCGGCGCCCGACGGAGCCCAAAGCCGGCGGCGGCGGGAGGCGGCACTAAGGGCGACGACGGCGGCGCCTGAAGAGGCATCGCCGGCGGTGGCGCGCGGCCGCCGAGAACTAGCGCGGGCCGGCGGCACCCTAGATCCGGGCGGCGGCGGCGGCGCGGCACGGCGTGGCGACGCAGCCCGAGGCGGCGTCCGAGCCCGCGGAGGTGGCCGGTGGCTCCCGAAGCAGCGCCCAAGGCGGCGCGCGGCCCCGGCTAGGAACGGCGGCGGCGTCGGAGGCCGCACCAAGGCCGGCGGTGCCCGAGCCGGGGGTGGAAGGCGGCGCCCGGGGCGGCCCTTGCGGCCGGCGGCGGCTCCCCACGAGGCGGCTTCCCGAGGCGGCGCACGAAGAACCGGCGGCGCTGACGCCCGCAAGCGGAGGGTGGCGCCCGTGGCCGGCGACGGCATGCCCGGCGGCCCGAGGAGGCGCCCGAGCCCCGCGGCGCCCACATGGCGCGGCCGGCGGCACGCGGCGGCGCAGCCCGGCCCGAGGAGGCGGCCGGAGGTGGAAGCGGCCGGCGGCGGCGGCGGCGCTAAGGGCGACGGCGGCCGGCGGCGGCTTGCCCGGAGGAGGTGGCGCCCGGAGCGGTGTCGCGGGCGAAAGCGGCATCCGGGCGGTGGAGATGGCCGGCGGCGGCGCCTGGCCCGGCCGGCGACGGCGGTGGCGCCCGAGGCGACCGGCGGCGGTGGCGGCGGAGCCAGGCCCGGCCGGCGTCTCCCCCATGCGGCGGCTAGGGTTTGGGTGGTTAGGGAAACCCTAACCCCCAAATGCTTCCTCTTTTTATATGGATGCCCATGAATGGGCTGTTGGCCTATTTACCCTCCACCTCCCTCATGGGCCGAATGGCCGAATGGGCTTTAGCCCAGGTTTTCGCACATTTGCAATTTCCCCCCCAAATTTCATAGAAAACGCAGCATGTTATTTTTCAATAAATTTCTATTGTATATATTTGCAATATCATCCTTATGCTTATTTATAATTGTACTCAATAACCTGTACTTTTATAAATTAGCATTTCAGTCCCTACAGGATCTGAAAATTATGTAATTGTTCAAATAAATGTGCATGCACATTTCTATAACTTTTACATATTTAGGATTATTACTTTATTGCAATTTATTTACAATATAAACTGCGACCATATTTAAATTTGCTCTCGCTAGTAAATTTAAAATTAAATTCCCATTTAATGAGTACCATTGTACTTAATAAATTGGAATTTTGTAAAATATTATACCACAAATAAATACCATGAAATCACAATTTATGGCACTTTGCTACATTTATTTGTACGCTATGCCATACAATAAATTGGTGTTCACCACCCCTATTGTGATTATACGGAATTAAAAATATAACCACATGTTATATTCAAGTTGGGTATATATTCATTCGGATTACAATACTCATATTGTATTCCACATATTTTGCATTTTAGTACAACATTACCATACACATTAATTTACCTCATGTAAATTAATCATTTATGATGTACTTTTCATGTAAGTTTTTAAATAGCTTACCATACAAGCACTTAATATTTTTTTTTGCAAATGCTTTAGGTTGATTTTCTTTCGTTTTGGAATAACACAAAGTTTCTTAACTTTGATATTGGCCATACACAAGGTAGTACCATAGTACTACTGCGGGATTTATTCCTCAACGTGTGTACCCAATATCAAGTTTTGAAACAATTTGGTCTACACTTTTGGGTGACTGCCTTTATTTATTTTCAAATTGGCCATACACAAGGTAGTACCATAGTACTACTGTGGAATTTTCATTCTCAACGTGCGTACCCAATTTGATTATAAATTATTCAAGGTCTACACCTAAGTGATTACTATGGTTCCTTTTCACATTGGCCATACACAAGGTAGTACCAAAGTACTACTGTGGGATTATCATCCTCAAAGTGCGTACCCAATGTTGAAAAATGAATTCAATAACGTTAACACCTTTGGTGATTAACTATGTTGTTCCATAATAGGAGAATGTCCCTTTATGTATTTCAAGTTTACCTTGATTTCTTGCATTTCACATTGCTTATTTAAACATTGCCAAAGATTTTAACAAATCTGTGGCCCTACATATGTAGGTACAATGGCTGCTAAAGAGTTTGAGGCTCTCGCTCTTGACGGCCACAACTTCCCCACATGGGCGATGGATCTCAAAGTGAGTCTATCGTTGCGCGGAATGTACCAGGCAATTGCAGCCCCCCAAGAGGGTATAGCTCCTTTGGCTGAGCCTCTCAAGTACAATGCCTTATTTATCATAAGGAACCACATCCATCTTGATCTCAAGGCTGAGTATCTGATGGACCCACGCGCTGTGGCTTGCTCTTCAAACACGGTATGAACAGCAGAAAGTAGTCATCCTACCGGAGGCTGTCAATGAGTGGAACCACCTCCGCATACAAGATTTTAAATCTGTGGGAGAGTTCAACCATGCTGTTCATATCGAACATATTTGGTATTGAAAATGAAGTTTGTATGTATTCTATATACTACTATAAGAATTTCATTAAATTCTTCTTTGTGTATATAGATTTTTGGAGTTAATCCAATGGAGGAGGAATTATGCCTTGTGGATAGTGGTACCACAAACTCTATACATAGGGACACAAAATATTTCTTAACTCTTACTAGGAGGAAAGGAAATGTTTTGACAATCGCTGGACGCGATGCAACGATAGTAGGCTCTGGTCGCGCCTCTATTACTCTCCCTATGGGTACACAATTAGAAATTGAGGATGCCCTTTTGTATCCCGATTCAACACGTACCCTACTTAGTTATAGAGATATCCGTCACAATGGTTTCCATGTTGAAACCCAAAATGACAACAAAGAGGAATATCTCCTCTTAACCAAAAACAACGGATATGGCAAACAATTACTAGAAAAAAAATTCCATCTTTAAACTCCGAATTGTACTATACATACATCAAACCTGTTCAACATATTGTGTACAAAGTAATTTTCCAAAACACAAACACATTCCAAATATGGCATGACCGCCTTAGCCATCCAGGCATTGGAATGATGAGGAAAATTATTAGCAATTCAATTGGTCATACATACCTCAAAACAAAATTTTCCGGAATCCTCAGATTTTGTGTGCACTTCATGTGCCACCGGAAAATTGATTTTAAGACCCTCTTATCTTAAAATCAGAGCTGAATCACTTAAATTTCTTGAACGCATTCAAGGAGATATATGTGGTCCTATACAACCATTGTGTGGACTGTTCAGATACTTCATGGTTCTCATTGACGCATCTACTAGATGGTCACATGTGTGTCTTTTATCCACACGAAACCATGCATTTGCTAAGTTAATTGGTCAAATTCTCCAATTACGAGCACATTATCCTGAATATCGAATTCAATCAATTCGAATGGACAATGCTGCTGAATTTTCATCCCATGCCTTCAATGACGATTGTATGGCTCTTGGGATACAAGTTCAACATTCTGTTCCATATGTCCATACACAAAATGGTTTAGCAGAATCTCTTATCAAGAGAATCAAGCTCATTGCAAGGCCATTCCTACAGAATTGCAACTTACCAACATCATGTTGGGGTCATGCAGTTTTACACGCTGCTGACTTAATCCAATTGCGTCCAACTGCATATCATAGCACTTCCCCGCTATAATTAATACGTGGAAATCCACCAGATATTTCCCATCTGCGAAAGTTCGGTTGCGCTACATACGTACCGATCTCACCACCGCAGCGTACCTCAATGGGACCGCACAGGAAACTTGGGATCTATGTTGGGTATAAATCTCCGTCAATCATAAAATACCTCGAGCCCCTAACAGGGGACCTGTTTACGGCCCGGTACGCTGATTGCATATTCAATGAGGAACATTTTCCGGCATTAGGGGGAGACAACAAGTACCAAACTGAATGCCAGGAAATTAATTGGAATGTTCAACGCATTCCTACCTCAGACCCACGTACCAGAGAGACTGAACTTCAAGTTCAGAAACTCATTCATTTGCAAAACATTGCAAATAACCTGCCAGATGCATTTACTGATTATATGGGTGTCACAAAAATCCTATAATCCTGCTAGAAATGTACCTGAAAGAGTGGAGGTACCGCAAAATACCACTCAACTCCCAGTTCAAAATAAGAGGGGGAGAAGTACGGTACAAATGGCGGATACAGCTTCTAACAAGCGACAAAGGAAACAAAAGAATGTAAATGCAGATCAACCTCAAGTTGATAGACACCAAAGGATCCTTAAACCCAGATCAACAGTGCACTCAATTACTGATCCTGGGACATCGGAATACCCCGACTCAAATGTTTTGGGAAATAACTTTGAGTCACCAGGGGTCCAAGAAATTTCCACTAACTATACTGATTCTGGAGAATCATACGATCGTAAGACTACAATTGTCGACATTTATTTCTCCACAACAATTGCAAACAACCTTCAAAATGATCCAGATCCCAAGACCATGGCAGAGTGCAAATCGCGCTCGGACTGGACTCAATGAAAGGATGCAATTCAAGAGGAGTTAGCCTCGCTCAAGAAAAGAAATGTATTCACCAATGTGATACATACACCTCCCAAAGTATTCCCTGTCGGTTTCAAATAGGTTTTCGTCCGCAAACGGAATGAAAACAATGAGGTGGTGAGATACAAAGCAAGGCTTGTAGCACAAGGGTTCACGCAGAGACCCGGCATTGATTTCAATGAAACTTATTCTCCAGTAATGAGTGGAATAACATTCCGATACTTAATCTCATTGGCAGTTAAAAATCATCTATCTTTTCAGTTGATGGATGTAGTGACTGCATATCTTTATGGGTCACTTGATTCGGAAATATACATGAAAGTTCCCGATGGAATTTCAATTCCGAATCCGAACGCAAATCGTAATATGTATTGTGTAAAATTAAACAAGTCCTTATACGGCTTGAAACAGTCGGGTAGAATTTGGTACAACCGACTAAGTGAGTTCCTAACCAAAAAGGGATACTCCAACAATGATGATTGTCCATGCGTATTCATCAAAAGATCCTCAACACACAGGATATAGATGAAGCACGTAATCATCTTATGACGGAATTTGAAATGAAGGATTTGGGTAAAACCAAATTTTGCTTAGGTATACAACTTGAGCACCTTCATACATGCATCATAGTGCATCAATCAGCCTATGTCCAGAAAATATTGGAGAAATTCAATATGGACAAAGCATATCCATCGAAAACCCCCATGGTTGTTCGAACTCTCGACAGGGACAAAAATCCATTTAGACCCCGAGATGACAATGAAGAGCTATTGGGACCTGAGGTTCCATATCTCAGTGCTATAGGAGCGCTAATGTACCTTGCAAATTGCACCCGGCCGGATATCGCATTTGCAGTAAATCTACTTGCTAGATACAGCGCTACTCCAACCAAAAGACATTGGGTAGGAGTGAAGAATATCTTTAGATATCTTCAAGGCACTAAAGATCTCAGTCTATTCTTCCAGAAGAATAAAAATATGGATTCAATAGGATATACTGATGCTGCCTATTTATCAGATCCCCATAATGCCAGATCACAAACAGGCTTTGTATTTTTACACGGTGGAACAACCATCTCTTAGAAGTCTTCAAAACAGACTCTAGTGGCTACATCCACTAATCATTCTGAAATAATTTCATTATATGAAGCATCACGTGAATGTGTATGGCTTCGCAGAATGATTAACCACATACAACAATCATGTGGTATAGGTGCTATCGCATCACCTACCATTATCTACGAAGATAATGCTGCTTGCGTTGTTCAAATGCAAACGGGTTACATAAAGAGCAATATCACAAAACATATTGCACCTAAACTATTTTACCCACATGAATTGCAAGAGAGTGGGGAAATAAATATTCTGCAAACTAAGTCTTGTGATAATCTCGCGGACTTATTCACCAAGTCATTACCAATTTCCACATTCCAAAAATGTGTTCATGGAATTGGTATGCGAAGACTACGTGATTTGCAGATATCAGGGGGAGAAATCTCCTAAGATTTAACCCGTTCAATATAAATATTGTACTCTTTTCCCTTTATGAGTTTTTCCTCTAAGATTTCTCATTAAGGTTTTTAATGAGGCAATATGACAACGTAATCATAAATATATTATATCTCTATTTTCCCCACAGGGGTTTTTAAGGAGATATAATCATATATATGCCATATCAAATTTTCTCCTTAAATTTTCCCATTGGGTTTTAAAGGAGTTTTCATGGCATATCTACTTTATAGGTTCTCCTCATATTTTTCCCTACAGGGTTTTGGAGGAGTTTTTCCAAGATGATGAATCAAGATGATCATATGAAGATACATTGGTCAAGGGGGAGTGTTACAATCAAAAGCAAGGGATGCCCAATGTACAGATGTCTTCCCAAACAGACACCTTCCCATGCCAACTTCTCATCATCTATATATATATGTATCAACATGTACAGATAAAAGACTAATGAATGAAAGCAACAGTTCATCACATACACTTGTCTCAATTTACTTTAATAGATAGAGCACGTAGGTGGTGGGGAGTTGTGGTGCGATATAAAGTAGTGATGGGGAGGGACTTTAATAGGGACGATGAGGCGAAAACGGCACGGGATTTCTCGCCGAAATTAGTGGCAGCGCGGATTGGAAAGGAGGGGAAAAGGTAAGGGAGGGTGCAGAGAGGAAAGGGTACGATGATTAGGGGATTCGGATCACGGTGGTCAGCTTTCCATCAGGGTGGACGGCGAGGAAGGAAAGGGGAGGAAGTCTAGTGGAATCGGTGGCTGTGGCGTTGGGAGGAAGAAGGAAGGAGGGAGACGAGTCTGACGTGCGGGCCTCGCACGTCAGCGAGAGGAGGCGGGCATGGCGCAAACAGGCCGAGCATGCGTAGTGGGCCAGATGGGATGGGGTGATACGGGAGGGGAAAATGGGACGGAGCGGAAAGAGAAAGTGGGCCATGGCGCGGATTTTGGCCCGAGAAGGTTTTGGAATTTAAACTCATTTTGTATTGAGGAAAAATCCAGGAAATTCAATAAGGCTTAGAAAAAAACAAATGGGGTCCAAAAATTTCAGAAAAATCAGATATTTGGACTCACTAAAATTATTTCCAACATAAAGTTGGTTTTTATTTTTATATAGAAAATACCTTTTAATTCAGGAGGAAAAACCTTTTTAAATTACAGGAAAATAAGGAAAAACTTTTTGAAACTTAGGGAAAATCAAATTAACATTTATTTTTGCTTTTTTACTTTACTTTAATTATTTTTATTTATTATCATTTTAAATAAAAACCTAGGCTGTGACAAACTTCCTCTTAAAAAGAATCTTGTCCCTAAGATTCGGACGGTTAGCAAAGGAGTGGGAATGGTTGGTTTTCAAATCCTCTTCTCATTCCCAAGTGGCTTCATCTTTGGAGTGATTGCTCCATTTCACATTACAAAAATGGATGGTCTTTTTCCTGATCTTGTGCTCTGCTGGCTCAAGGATCTTCATTGTACTCTCACTGTAAATGAGGTCTTCCTAGAGCTCAAGAGTCTCGAGGGCAGTCTACTCTGTGTTGCCTCCGTTGCTCTGGGTGTTCACCATCTGCTTGATACTTCCGAGGGTTAGGAGAGAAGAGGACAGAAGACTTAAGACTAAGGGGAAATAAGGGTCGTTTTGCACAATCCAACACAAAATACCAACATAGTAAAACCTTGATTAAGCAAATAGCAATTAATAGTTATCATGGCTACCAAGAAAAGAGAACAATGATAGCTTGCAACATCGTCTACTTGAAATGGGTAGTTTAACAGCATAACCTAAAGGGGTAAGGGTCATCTTGATGTGATCCTCTACGGCTCTCAAGGTACAAGCGTGATCTTTCAAGGCAAAGATTGAAGTGGCGGCAAAGTCAAAGAACTACTTTACAAGCGGCCTCCTACTTGGCTCTCTCAAAGGAGAAACTGTTCATGTTGAAGCAGTAGCGAAGGCTTACTTGTCCAACTCGCTTCATGATAAGTAAAGTAACGTGATGTCCCATCGTCTATTCTCCATGACATTCTTCTTGGTGGATGTAGATAGGTCAACATCGGAAACCAGATGGTGAAGTAGTCGATGAAGTGTTACACACCATCCATCGTGTTGTGCATCCCAACCGTTGTCTATCTATAGTTGTTTTAAACAAGGGAAGAGTTAGAAATAGGTTTTCAAGTAATAACATGAAGATGAGGAAAGATTGAGAGGTAAGGGTAAGCAAAAGTTTTTGAAATTACTGGTTATTTAAAATAAGTCCTTAGGGTTCGACCATTCTATTTTATCTACGGCCATGTCCTACAGTTGTCATGGCTTTGATACCATCTCGGTCGAAACTGGGAGTAACGTCTTCGGATCCTCTATGTAAATCACACTAATCTAGGATCAACTAGTGTACACAGTGGACAATAAAGATAAAATATCAACTATAATGATATTTATTAATTAACCAAAGATGGGCCTTATGGACAAAGTTTACGTCTACGACTTATAGGCCAAAATTAAATATAAGCAGCAGAAGTAAATGCCGAAGTGGAAGAAGCTCATCTAGTCTGTCCAGAGGCAAACGATTGTGGGATGAAGCCTAAACATCCAGATTCTCACTGTAGTCAAACCAGTCCTCATTTGAGCAACAGTAATTAAGCAAGGGTGAGTACAAAATGTACTCCGCATGTTACACAGGAAATGCAATATTAATGCAAGGATAACAACTGAAGGCATAATAAGGACAAAGTTTGACAGTACAATAAATAATTTTGAAAGTGTAATCGTAATGTAAAACTGAATTTTTAATCATGTATTAAAGATAGTGCATGCACTAACCTATCACCATTTTAAGCATGGGCCCTAACCTAGGGTTTCAGCCCAACTTTTCCCATAAATCATTTTTCTGAAATCCCTTTGGAAAACCAAAGTCTAATCCACAAAAAACTTTACTCGGCTTGCGCATAACCGTGGGCACATGTATCCATAATAGTTTATATACTCTGCAGAGGTTGTACAATTTTACCTATAAGAGATAATCAACTTGTGTTGTTGGACATAACACACTTCCTTAGTCATATGATTAAGTGATTATTATGAGAACTTTACAATGCATAATCATCAACCTAGTCATGCCCCACTAAGGTTTCATTATAACATAGAATCCACTAAGTTGAGGCCCCCTCTTGAGCTGTGTAAGACTCCAGTGGATCCAACCATGCCCACATTCAACCTGAAGCGAAACTAAGGTTGGGACTCGTAAATTAGTTAGTTAGGTCTATCTCATACTAGACATGTGGTAGTACGATGTGGCTTTGTAGCAATAGCTCATAGACCGGTCCTTAATTGACTTAGACAGACTTTCCACATACCCACGTTGTGCCACCAAGCACCCATCACCTAACCATTTGCCTAAGTCTAAACAATGCTTTTATTTTATTTTTCTAAACATCTCATAGGTTTCCATGGCACACCAATGGCAAGGATAAATATTTATCTCAATAGAGTTTTTGTTTGGCTTAAATCCCTAATAAATCCTAAATTCGGGTCTAAGCATGGCTAAGAATTTGCTACAAAATTTACTAGTCAATACCATTAATGTACCAACTAGTGGATTTTTATCTAAGGTGTCCAAGGTGTCAGGATTTGCAATATCAAAGCTAGTCATAACAAGTAGGTATTAACTATGCCTTTAAAACGGGAATTAAAATACATTAAGTAAACATATGCATAAATAATAATTTAAAATAATATAATTTTATTTGTAAATTGGGATTAACATGGTCAAAATGTGTAACTTACCTTGCTCTATGAACTCATGGTGAGAATCATCGGCGAAGTCACATACTTTCAGAACGTCAGGGGTCTACACATGAAAATAGCCAAAATAAACAAAATTCAAATAAAATCCAAGAATTCAAAAAGAGGGCAGAAATGGATAGATTGGGATCTTAGATGAATTTAGAAAAAATGGAGTCAATTGGAGCTAGAATGGATGATAATGGGCTCTCGAAAGATTTAAATCTAAGAAAAAGAGAAAGAAAACACTATTTCAGAATTTTTGGATTTATTTTTTTAAAGAAAATTGGATTTATGACATCAGTAGGGAATAGTGATTTTTAGCTGAATTATTTTTCTAAATAAAAAGGCTTTTGGTCACTGACATGTGGGCCTTAGTCTCATGGATTGGGTCCACGAGAACTCAGACCGAGCTCAAAAGCTGATCGGGGTGACGCCAACTTGAGGGTCTCTAGCGTTCAAGGGCATAGCAGTGGACGGGGAAGGGCAGAAAATGAAGAGGAAGACATAGTGGTCCCATTTTACTTGACGCTCATGCCAGGGAGGGACAGAGGGTGGCCGACGATGAGAGGGAGTGGCGGCATGAGCTCGGCTCCCATGAAGACGGTGCTTTTACAACACTTCAAGGTGGAGGAGGGGTGGATGAGGTCAACGGTGAGTCAATGAATCTTTAGGAGACAATGACGAGTCTCGACAGTGACTGGTCCAGTCAGAAAAGCTCATTTGAGCTTTGCCAGAGCTTAGAGGAAGAGGAGATGGTGCTAGGGCTCCACGGCTCTCGAGAGAGGAGGAAGGTGGCGGGGAGTTGTGGTGAGGTGTAAAGCAATGATGGGGAGGGGCTTTTGTAGGGCCGAGGAGGCGAGCACAATACTGGATTTCTCGTTGAAATTAGCAGCGGTGTGGATTAGGAAAGGAGGGGAAAGGGAGGGGGTGGAAGAAGAAAAGGGCGCGGTGATTAGGGGATTCATATCACGACGGTGAGCTTTCCATCGTGGCGGACGATGAGGAAGGAAAGGGGAGGAAGTCTGGTGGAATTGGTGGCGACGACGTCGGGAGTGTAGAATCAAGAATAACCGACTAGAGGGGGTGAATAGAAGGTTTTAAACTTTTAATGCTCTAAACAATAATTTCAACAAGTATGAGCAAATCAAAGTTTCTAGCACAAGTCAAGGGCTAAACAACTTAAGTTTCACTAAGGCACTACAAGTAATGTCTCTACTAAATATAATTCTAGCTATACAAAATAATGCCATTTCAAGAGCTAGAAATGTAAATGCAAAAAGTAAAGACAAGGAATAACCACAATGGAGACACGCGAAGTTTTTCTCGTGGTATCACAGACTTGATGGTCACTAGTCCACGTTGAGGTAACCCCAAACAAATTGGATCGGCTCCATGAATTAAGTCTTAAGAACTTCAAATTTACTAGAGTGGCTCTTCCTCCACTCTAGAGATGGTGAGCATAAAACCACTCACAATGGTGCTGGGCCTTTTCATAATGTTCTTGAAGGAATCACTGCATAATCTTTCTCCAAGCCATCTAGATGCCAGCAAACACCTAGAGTAATAAACCAAAGCTCTCCTTTGAAGAAAATCAAGTGCCAAAGAATCAACTAATGAATGTATGCACTCGAATGCTCTCAACTACCTCAAAATATGAAAATGAGCAAATGAGTAGTTGGGAGTGCACAAGAAGCTCAAGGGATACTCAATGAAGTGTTCTCTACTGAGCTTGGTACTGGTGAGGGGGTATTTATAGCCTCCAACAATAAATTCAATTGTTTGAGCATTTTTCCTAAAACAAAAGTTAGCAGGTGCGGTACTATCGCCATGTATCGGCCGGTACTACCGCACCTATGGTTTAATGGTTATGTGTAGCTCAATTAATGCTTCTAAACTAGTAGTTACTAACTGGTATGGTACTATCACACTCACATGGGCCGGTACTACTGCTCTGTGGTAGTACTGCTCATCACATGAGATACTACCGATTTTTGGGGGAGCAAAATTGCTCCCAAAACGCACCTCTCTGGAAAAACATACCGCCATGTAACAAACGGTCATCCCAGGGTGTGGTACTACTGCACTTTGCTTGCAGTCATACCGCTGGGTGGCAGTGCCACCCCACAATTATGATCATACCGATTTTCTGAGAGTGCAGTGTTGGTTTTGGAAAAACATTTTCATATGAATTTATGACCTTTAATTGATCCAAATAGTACAAGATAAATATCCAAGCTACTAGCCATGATCCCTCTTTATAGTACAACGTCTAGCCTAAAACTCGGTCTTCCAACCAATCACCAAAGTCGATAAAATATAAAAGGATCCTAGACTACATACATTGTACCTTTGTCTTGAACCATATCAATCTTTTGTCATTCGTAGAATGCATTTCCATGTTGTCATTCGAAATCCAGGGACTAAGGGGGTGTTTGGTTGCCAGCCACACTTTGCCACAGGTTGCCATGCCTAAGGTTAGGCAAATTTGACCAACTTGGCAGCTGTTTGGTTGCAGCCACAGTTGTGGCAAGATTCCCTTCCAGCAAACTAGGTCCCACGCGTCAGTGACTCAAAAAAGTGTGGCAAGATTCCCTTAGGCTTGCTAAGGTGTGGCAAAGAATTTGAGCACCTCAACTTAGGCAAGTGTAGCAATTTTTGTTGGCAAATGGTGGCAAAGTGTGGCTAGCAACCAAACAGCCTCTAAACCTTTCAATCATCTCAAAATACGTGTTAGTCCCTTTAACCAATGTTATCATTAATTACCGAAAATATTTTTAGGGGCCTAGATACTTTCAATCTCCCTCCTTTTGGTAATTGATGACAACCTAGAGACTTAGGGAAAGAAAATACTTTTGAATTCAGGAGGGCAAGAAAACCTTTTTAAATTACAAGAAAATAAGGAAGAACTTTTTGAAACTCAGGGAAAACCAAATTAACATTTATTTTTATTTTACTGTAATTAAATTAATTTTATTTATTAGTATTTTTTGTTTAAAGAAAACCTAGGCTGCGATAGGAGAGGAGCACCAATTCACTTGTTTCCACTACAGGAACAAGGGACACTACGCTAGTAGATGCCCTAAGAAGCAATAGGCTCCAGTCTGGACCAACACAGAGAGTACGCCAGCTAGAGCCCCAATGACACTAGCAGCAGGCCGAGGAGTGCCACAGACACCTTAAACAGCCAGACCCACACCAGCATTCAGAAGAGGCCATGTCATCACAGCGGAAGAAGCCCAAGAAGTCTCGGACATCATGCTGGGTACGTTTCTTGTCAACTCAATACCTACTACCATTCTGTTTAATTCTGGAGCTTTGCATTCTTTTGTTTCCAAAGATTTCATCAAGAGGCATCAAATGCCTATATTTCTACTCAAGAACCCTTTAATAATTCAATCACCTAGGGGTGATATTCAAGCCCATATAGTAATTCCCTAGACTTGAATTCATATTAAGGAAGACAATTCCTAGCCAGCCCGATAGTATTAGATTCCCAAGTCATGGACGTAATCCTGTGATGGATTGGCTATCCAAATATCAAGGTTAGATCCATTGTGCCCTTAGATTACTAACATTAGTCAACATCCAAGAAGTTCCAGTAGAAGTCACAGTCACCCCTTCTCCCTAGAAGATTTTGATAGTGAATAGTATAAATTATGTTGGAGTAGAAGAAGTACCACTTATAAGAGAAGCGTGCCCTCAATGAGGTTACCATCAAAAACAAAAACCCTCTTCCCAGAATAGATGATCTATTTGATCAACTCAAAGGAGTATGCGTATTTTCCAAGATTGATCTATGATTAGAATACCATCAATTGAAAACCAGACAAGAAGATATCCCTAAGACGACCTTCTCAACCACACATGGATTATTTGAGTTTATAGTCATATCATTTGGACTGACTAATGTCTCAGCCTGTTTCATGAACCTGATGAACAAGACATTCATGGGATACCTAGCCAAGTTCGTAGTAGTTTTCATTGGTAACATCCTCATCTACTCCAAGATAGAGGAACAGCATGAAGAACACCTGACACTAATTTTAGAGGGAGCACAAGCTCTATGCCAAGTTTAGCAAGTGTGAATTTTGACTAAAGGAAGTCGCTTTCCTAGGACATATTATGTATGCGGTAGGAGTTGCTGTAGACCCATCCAAAGTAGAATCTATTCCCCATTGGAAATAGCCTTCGTTTGTAACAGAACTCAGAAGCTTTCTTGGATTAGTTGGTTACTACTGATGATTTATCGAAGAATTTTCTAAGATCACCAGACCTCTCACCCAACTACCCAAGAAAGAAAAGAAGTTCACTTTTACTGAGAGTTGTGAACAGAGTTTTCAAGAATTAAAGAGTAAGTTAACTTCTGCCCTAGTGCTAGTATTGCCAGATGTTAAGAAGGACATTGACATTTACTGTGATGTGTACTGATGCAGGAGGGTAAGGTATTACATTTTTACTTAGTCAGACCTGAACTTAATGTAAAGGAGATGGTTAGAATTAATCAAGAACTATGATCTCGGTATTCACTACCACCACGGGAAGGCCAATGTGGTAGTAGATGCTCTAAGTAGGAAAGTTTATTGCAATACCACCATAGTTAGAGACTGCCAACCAGAACTTTGTAAAGAACTTAGACAGCTCAACCTTTGTTAAAAGCCCATATTAGAGCAGCCCAGGAAGTTGAAAAAGATGTCATAAAAACTAAAGAGGACGCGAAGAGAGGCCAAGCCCTAGGATTCACCAAGACGAGAAAGACACCCTGTGGTTTGGGAAATGCATATGTGTGCCCAATAACTAGGACGTCAAGACCCTAATTCTGAAAGAAGCACACGAATTTGCTTATTCGATTCACCAAGGAGGTACCAAGATGTACCAGGATCTAAAGGAAAGATACTAGTGGTCCGGAATAAAACAGGAGGTACCCGAATATGTAGCCTTGTGCGATGTACGCCATCAAGTTAAGGCCGAGCACCAAAGACTTGCATGACTACTTCAACCATTAAGAGCTCTAGAATGGAAATGGGAGGAAGTAGGTATGGATTTTATCACTGGTTTGCCCGAGATACAGACAAGATATGATTCCATATGGGTTATAGTGGACGGATGCCCAAAGTATCCCACTTCATTCTAGTTAAGACCACGTATAAAGGAGACAAGTTAATCAAGATATGCATGCTTTATATAGTTCATCTACATGGAGTTCTAGAGAGAATTGTGTCAGATCAAGGAACCCATTTCACCTCACGATTTTGGACTAGTTTTTATGAAGCCCTAGGAACTCACCTAGGCTTCAGGACCATATATCATCCTCAGATGGATGGATAGACAAAACAGACTAATCAGATTCTCAAGGACATGCTATGCGCTTGCGTGCTCACATTCAATACTAATTGGGAAAAGAGTTTGCCTATGTAGAATTTTCCTATAACAATAGTTACCAAGACAGTTTGCAGATGTCACCATTTGAGGCACTCTATGGCAGAAAGTGTAGAACACCCCTCCTACGATCAGAGATAGGAAATCCATCCATAATTGGACCAGCCTTGTTAAAAGGAGGCAAAAGAACAAGTTCAACTGATTCAAGAGAAACTTAAGGCAGCTCAGCCTAGGCAAAAGAGCAATGCAGACCATTGTCAACGAGAACTAAGTTTTGATTGGAGATTGTCTACCTCAAGGTTTCACCTTTGAAAGGCATGAAGCAATTCAAGGTTCGTAGGAAATTGGCACCATGATACATCAGACCCTTTCAGATCACCGCTAAGCGAAGAAAAGTCACTTATCAGCTAAAACTATCATCAGAGATGGCCAACATCAACAACATTTTCCATGTGTCTCAACTGAAGAAGTGTCTTCGAGTCCTAGAGGAGTTACCACTACTAGAGACCATCAACCTCAATACAGATCTCACCTATAGGAAATAAACATTACAAATTCTTAATGTAGTAGAACGTCAGATGAGAAGGCGAGTTATTCATTTCCACAAAGTTCTATAGAGCAACTACACCAAAAGAGAAGCTACTTGGGAGCCCAAAGAAACCCTCAAAGCAGAGTTCCCCTACCTATTTGTTGACTAGCCTGAATCTCAGGGATAAGATTCCTTTTAAGGGGGTATGTTTTGTAACAACCCAATTTTGCCTCACAATAAATAATACATAATTTTCATAAGTTTTTAAAAAACTTGGAGAATTTAAAAATTTTCATAAACCTTTGCTTGAGTTTAAGATTTTTAAAATCATTTCCTTGCCCAAAAAAGACAATTCCAAAATTTCTAAAAACTAATTGGATGTTAATGAATTTTGCTAAAAATATTGTGTGCAATGCCTCTTGAAATTCAAATTACAAATTCAAAAGGAAATTGAAAACCAAAATTAAAGTTTAAACCTAATTAGTTTTCCCTCATTGCCTTTGGGCCAGATCTCTTCAGCTAGCCGAGCCCATTCCCTCTTTTCACCCGCCGGCCCTCTTCGTTTTCTCTGTTCTTCCCCTGCCGTGGCCCAGCTGAGTCAGCCCAGTGCTCACTTGCATGTGTACTCACTTGTAGCCCAGCCTGTCATCTCGTCCTCTCTTGCTCTTGCTGCCATGTGGCCCTGGTCCCACTTGTCAGGAGGGCACTATGCTTCTTCTTCCCTTTCTCTCTTGCGTGCCCGAGCTCTCTTCCTTCTCACGTGTATTCACATGGAATGCTCTGTAGTCTCAAGCCTTGCACGCCACAACATCATCATGTCACTACGACCTTGTCACGTTGCCAGCTCGCCCTCTCTCCCCTCTCACACGCTCTTTCCCGTGCTCCCAAAGCCACGCCATGGCACCCACGTCCTCCCTCTCGGCTCACCTCTATTTAAGACATCCCTTACGCATCAAAACCCTTGCCCCAATTCAATCTCAGTTTCCCCTAAGCTCCCATGCGCCCTTCGCCCTCGAAGAGGAAGAATTTGCCTATCTTCTCTAAGTTCGACCAAGAGCTTTGCCGCTCGATTCCTCATTGTCTGATGAGTCTCTAATGATGGCATCATGTTCTTTGCGTTTGTCTCATCTCTCTACTTTGTGCCCACCTATTCGTGCCCTTTTGCCCTTAGGAAGTCCGAAGCCGCTGATCTCATCGCCATGCGTAGCACCATCACTGGCCTCGCCGCCCATTTCCTTCTCTTAGGTGAGCTTCAGCCATGGCTATCATGCCATTCTTGTTGCCTTGACTTCCCTATGCTATTGCACCTCTTTAATTGCCTTCCCATGCCCTAGAGTTGTTGGGGCATGTTCATCTTCTCCAATGCCGACTGAGCCCCTCATCATCGCTGTTCTCGCACCTTACCTAAAATCCCGGTAAGCCTTTACACTCCCTTGCAATCCAACTCAAAGCCACACTAATAGGCTAGCTATTGGACCCTAGCATCGGCCATAATGCCCCAGCCACATTCAACCTTTCCTCATTATCACCGAACACCGTGGACAGCACGACACACTACGCAAAAACCCATGAGCATTGCTTTGTTAGCTTCACCTTAGCTCGTAGAGTATGAAACCGCCTTCAATTTGAAGAGCTAGGTTACAAAATTTGATGTTCGCCTTTGCCGGCCATGCCGCCACTGCCTTGCTCACTGCTGGCCCCCATCCAACGACTCTAGGTCCTCAAGCCATGCTCAAAACACTCTAGGAAACTCCCTAGCCCTTTTTTGCACTTGGCTTTGACCTTAGCTTGGCTCTGTGTCGTTGCCATCATTTCGTTGCCTAGCACTGCCACTCACTACTGATTAGTTGCCGCTGTAGTGCACCTCACCAAGCGCATTAACCACCAGTAGCTAGGTCTTGGCACGCGCAATCCATTTGGCCCTTAGCCAAGCACGCCGACCCCTCCCTCACAGCCGACGTGTTCTTCAAGGAGCTTAGCCATGAGCTCCTCTATTGCTCTATTCAGTCTCACTGACTAGTGGACCCCATAAGTTAGATAAATAGTTAATTGGTAATTTAGTTAACTATGTAATTAGTGTTAGTATGTGGGCCTTGCATGTTTAGAAAATCTAATTAACTCCAGTCTAGCTTGCGAGCACCTTTAGTACCTTACCAAATCACCCAATCATCTGCCTCTGTTCTACGTCGCCGCCGTCTCTCTCCCCTGCATTGGTAGGCCTTCTCGGGCAATCTCGTAACTCCTCTGTTCTCCGAGTATGCAGCGACAACCCGATAAGGACTAAACTCACTGTGAATAGTAAAGCCCAACCTGTCAATGTTTGAACCCGATACTATAGCCACCAAATCCGTAGTGAACAGTATCAAACCCATTACTGTTCATCTGAAACCCTAATTTGCAAAAATACCTCGTTTTGACCGTTTCAACCTCGTGAATTCATTCCGACCTTTGTTTTGCCAAATCAAGCCTCGATAAAATTCAAACACCCTATTTGAAAATCAATCATCTACTTCCAAAATCTGTCCAAACCTGTTTATACCACCATTTCGACCGCCTTGATCCCATCTAACTCATTTCCAATTCCGATTAGCCAACCCATACACCACCCAAGTCCTAGACACCCAAACCTATTTTCTTTATGTCTTTTAGTTATTTAGATTGTATTTTGTTCCCAGCTTGCATTCTACAAAGCAGGAACTTATTTGCTCTCGTTTTTCACGCTAGTGAACAGACCAAGCGAGTTGGTCAATAAAAGAGCTACAAGAGTAATTGAAGTAAGCTTGAAGCCGGTAGAAAAGACTAAGAACAACAAAAAAGAGCCAAGTCACATGTTTTTGATCATGTTGAACCTACATTCTATTAGTTATTTACCTATCAGTACTTTCTTTACCTGTTATTTATGCTCTGACATTTTACACACAATAAATGTTTTGAAGGACATGATACCTAGTTACATCCTTCCACAGAAAAAGCCCTGTTTACTTTGATGGCCATATTCATCTTAACAAGACTTAGTAATGCTAAATCTGTTACTTAAATAACCATGGTAGTGTAGGATACTCAACTATTTTATACTATTGTTTAGTAGATCATTTTGTTAGTAATTTTGCAAAAGTTTTATAGGAAAATGATTATCATGGGAAACCATGTATTGGTTGGATAATACTACCGCTGGGCATTGTGATATGTGTTTAGAGACAAAAAATGTCTCAGAGTAAAATGAGGACAAAGCTCGGAGAAAAGTAAGAATGACTTTATGCTGAGCAAAGAACATAATGATCACCCAACCACAAGTTTGAACTCGTCAAACCTGACTTAGTAGCTGCTCAAATCGATTGAATCTCTATAGGAGTGAAGGAGCGTTGGTATGGAAACGGTAAAACCATACAGAACCATGGTAGATTCCTCTTAGGACGCCAGAAGATATTTGACCGAGTCGGTGGATACCCGGGTCTGAGCTGGAGATCTATCGGGTAGAGCCTATATAAAGAGATAAGCAGTGAAATGACCTTATTTTCTTAACTCAGTCATGAGAGTTAAGGAATCTTATGGGTAAAGTTGGTCAACTCTATGGAGTAATCACAATTGTATCTCGAATACACCGTACTTTCGGTAAAAGAAACTATGTTCAGTGGACGATTCCAACATGAAGCATAAGTAGATTTGGAAATGATTTGAAAAATACTGAGGTTTGTTAATCAAGTCTTGAAACCCCAAATCCTTAAGTAGTTATTATTCTTTTGTGTTTAAAAATGTTTATAAACAAAACTGCATCCACATATCATAATGAAACAACTATATTCCCATCACTTGAGAATCCTGTCAAGTAGCTATATAGCATTTTCCCATGTGATTTGCTGAGTACAGTTGATTGTACTTAGTCTTGCAATATTTCCAACACAATAGATACCAGAAGAAAAGAGGATGTTGCAAGTTTTCGTGTTAGGGCTACGACTTTCACCCAAGTGTTCCTGTAGAGTTTTCTTCGATTCTTCTGAATGTAAGTTAAATTTTGGGCTTGAATACCTGTATTGTTATTTAAGTTGACCGTTAGGTCATATTTTAATCAAATTAACTTCTTTCAAACTTTCGTAAGCAGGCATGATACTCGTTCTGTCCACAATTGAACTCCTGGGCTGTTGCGGGTTGTTCGACGTTTATGTTCCCAAAGTTGGGGTGTTACAGTTGTCGTCTTGCCGAGTTTTGGGCGTGGGCCAACCGGCGGCTTTGATTGCCTGATTGGCTGATTCCCTGATTGGTGTCGTCCGGCCATTGGCAGAGAAGCCTGAAGGCTGAAGTCGTAAGCCCGTAAGGTATAAATTCAAAACACAAATCTAGTTTTCAATTTGCGCAATTATGATTGCTAAATTTATTTGGCAATCTAGTTCCATATATTATCATTTATTGATTCGTAGAGTTGCAAGAAATGGAGAAACAAGTATTGCAAAAGATAATCTGGTTGTGCTATTTTTGTTTAGGACATTTACCATAGAGCCATAGACCGATAGACATATTATTTATCTTATAGTGTCATTGGGTGTGGATTGTCCTTTTGTCATTGCAAAATATCTACAATCTACATAAGCTTCGGCATAGAGTGACCACAATGGTTTTATGCATTTAGTCGTAACTTTTAATCTTTGCACAATCATGTGTATTGGACTTCGACTCTTTTAAGCTTGCTTTTAGTTAATTAGAGCTAGTGTGATTGTATAATTGTTAATTTCGTACTGATTGGTCATTGATATGGTAGCCAGTCTAAACATACTCAGTCTATATTTTTTCTTGGCTCCGCAGCTGCTCACATTGGTTCCGAGGCAAGCGGAAGCTGAACAGGTGGGGGCATTGTGGCAGGGTTGAAACCAGTGGCGATGAGGTAAGTGGAGGTGAAGTGATGGCCAACCACATCAATATCAACTCGAGCATCATAACATGCACTACGTAGAAAAAACAGAAAAAAATTTGGCTGGAGGGGATAAAATAATCAGGAGTGTGTGTATAAACGAAACTACTCCGTTCGTTTCGGCTTCAGCTTCTGACTTATTTTTCACTATTCATAAATTTCGTTTTTTTCTAAACTTTTGGCTTTTTAGCTTTTTTGCCGGTTCTTTTTTCCGTATTCGTTTGCGTTGTCCGTGATGAGTTAGCATATTTTTTTTTCTATTTTTAAAATTTTTTAAATTTAATTACGCCTTCAGCTACAGTGAAATTTCAGCCGCTACAGTGCAATTTCAGTTAAGCTACAGCTTTTCAGCCCAACCGAGCGGAGGCTTAAGATGCGGGGCTAAAGTGGAAAATGGGTGACTTCTAGGGGTTTTTGAATGTCAAAAGAAAAAGAGGTTGTTCTTGAAAAGAAGTTCATATTGCCGTCCTGTTTTACGCAGTTGGATCTTACTCCAACTCCGTAGGTCGGGCCAGCCCACGCACACAACCGCACAAGCATGAAACTCCATTGCGTAGTGGGTAGGCTCGGCGGCAGGCTCTGCTCCGTGCTGTAATTGGGTCGAAATCGAACACGCCCACTAGCTCAGACGGATCGGCCATTTTAATCCTTTTGACTATGCAAGTCTTTACCTCGTTTAACAGCCCGTTAATGCATTCATGGCCGGCAATGGGCAATCGTGTCATTAGCAAATTGGGCTTAATTTTTTCGAGACTTTGGCCCATATACGCATGGAACCTATTGGGCTCTCTAGCCTGGTTTTGTAATGCTTCATGGTCCCGGCTTATCGCGCAACCAGCCTGCTCCAATTTCGATCGCACGCACACTTCTCTGGCTCTAATTATTCTATGAACTGTGCAGTACTCACCGGCACACAACTTCTCTCCAATTAACACAGCAAGCACAAAGCTCACAGCATCGCATGCAGCTCCAATGAACTATTCTACTCACTGTACTAGCAAATAAATTTAGAGCCAACTAAATTAATTCAGAATACTTAAGCGCCAATAGCAATGCCCCTTCAAAAAAAATTGAGTTTAGAGCCCAAAAGAACATCTGAAAAGTGAAACAATTTTGTTTTCAAGTCAAAACTTCCATTAGTTGGTGTACGAGCAGTGGAGTATATAAAGTACTCGTATAGCTATAATGCACAAATGAACCATACT
Source organism: Dendrocalamus latiflorus (assembly GCA_017311315.1). Lineage (NCBI taxonomy): Eukaryota > Viridiplantae > Streptophyta > Magnoliopsida > Poales > Poaceae > Dendrocalamus > Dendrocalamus latiflorus. The sequence goes on along the minus strand of CM029677.1, from coordinate 19,979,361 downwards.
CTATATAAAAAGTTAATTGGGTTAAATAAGTCTAAACATATTTAAGACTTTAAATACAATTAGGAGGTTAGGTTTGTTGGAAAGGAGTAGCATTGAGAATGATTTATTTATTCACGAGAGTAATGGTCCAAGGGTATAATAGGAAGAGTGGAGGAAAAGATGTCTAAACAACTGTAAAACAATCTATATTTACAGATAAAATTAAAAGACTAAAATAACCTACATCTGCAGGAACTATAAAACTGTGGAAAACTTGCTCCGCCAGAATGATACTATACCATGTGTGTCACTAATCACGAACTTCTAGGTCAGCACTGCACTGTCAACTCATGGATGAGCTTAGTTCCATTGACCGTGTAATACATTGCTGAAATCTTCGTCGCTTCGTGGAAGCTCCCCACCTTCACTTGATCTAGCTACTTGTTCGTGGTTACTTAATCAGAAGATAATTAAATCCAATCAAGTCTAAGCACAGGCTCATACTCCATAAATGAAGATCTCGAAAGAAGCGTGCACAAGCTAGTCTAGGCATAACATAATACTTCCTCCGTCCAGATGTATAAGACATATTTTTTTATTGATACATTGACTAAGAAGATAGTAAAAATAGCTAAATTACCCCCTAATTATTATCTCTAAGCAATATATTCAAACGTGTATATAGAGAATTGCAAATAAAGCTGCATATTTATTAGGGGTATAAAGGCAACATTATACTAATTTTGTATTAGAATATGAAATACGCCCTATATTTATGAATAAGGTCACGCAAAAAAAAAGCCTTATAAACTTATGCGGAAGGAGTAATCATTATTCAGCATAGACCCTGTTCGGTTTTTGACTGTGACTAATGATTTTTGTCTGTGTTTTTTAAGACGGTAGCAGATGTGGAGACTGCAACGTAGATAGCGCACACGGCTTTAGGTTCGAAAAGTCGTTTGAAGAATCTATTTTAAAAAGTCATCATATTTATTTTAACTTTCTAAAAAACTAAAAAACAGAAAAGAACAGAGCTATAGTGATGCCAATCCTAATTTCCTTCGTGTTGTATATCTAAAGATGGAGCCGAACCTACTGTGTAACTTATGAGGATACTGTATTTCCATTTATTTGTATTCGTTTTATGCGGTAGGTATCAACAATTAAAGGGCTCCACTGTTTTATTAGTACTAGTAGTGTAACTTACGAGGATACTGTGTGACTTGCTGTTGAGAATGTAACTAGTTGAATGTCTGTGTGTTGCTACGGATTTTAAAATTTTATCATATTATATATTCTGAAACTAACGAGTGGTAAAAATTTTTAGAACATGCATTCAAATATGTTCTAACATTTCTTAAAATCCGTAGCAGCGCACGGGCATTCCGCTAGTACTTCTCCAAATGGCAATGCTGACCTTGGTTGCGTCATCACACAATCCTGCAGGGTGCAGCGTGGAAAATGGAAATGAAAGAAGTGAAGCAAATTCTCATGATGTAAGCTCTGCCTCCTGTGGTTTATTGAGTATACACGCACACACGAATTCATACTTACTCCAACACCAAAGTTCCACTCCTGCAGTGCATGGTAAAGCAACCACAACTGCAGTTCCTAGGGCTGTGGTTCCAAGTTCCAACAGAGCAGTGGATAAGAAGTTAGAAGAGAACTCAAGTATTCAATCCTTACAACATATCTGCTCCTTGTGACAATTCCTTCAAATTTCTGTTTAATAGATAGCACTAAAATTGTGGTTAGTAAATTATGTGTACAACCGAACCAGGAAATAAGCACCCCTGGTCACAAGGCTAACATTGTATAAAAAAATTTACTGGTGTTTGAGCTAGCCTATCATAAAGATGACACAAGGTACATTCTCAATTCTGTGTAGGTGGCAAAAATGCTGTAAAAACCATTTTACTAATGATCATGTTAGGAAAAGTCAGCCAAATGGACACCAAAGTAGTGTTGATTTTGGCTGGCGGCAACCGGTGAGATCAATGGGAAAGAGTATAGAGAAAGAAAATTAGACTTATCTTATCTGAGACAATAGAATATAGCAAATAGATAACTCCTCACCTCTGTTGTTCCATACAGATTCATAACCATGTTCTAAACAGTTTCTGCTTGTGTCTTTTAGAAGCTGGTTTTTGAACAGAATAACTTCTCCAGGTAATTTCTATAAGCCGTTTGTAGAAGTTACTGTAGCAGACGCTTTGAATGGAGTAGCTTTTCAACGCAAGTGTTCTTTACTCTCTCAATCTCTCACAATCAACCAAAAACCAAAATCCACATTACTTTTGAATATGGCCTATTATAGTAGTCCCTGGTAGAATTTCATGACTTTCTTCCGCAACAATACGAACAGTGTGTCCTCGCTAAATATTACAATATAATGAGGGTGATCGGTTCGGCTGAAAAGCTCATGACTTATGGCTGAAAACACTGTAGCTGGCTGAAAAAAGCACTGTAGCTGACAGAGGCTTATTTAGCATAATTAAATTTAAAAAAATTAAAAATATAAAAAATATGTTAGCCCATTACGTATAATACAAACAAATACGGGAAAAAAAAGAACCGGCAAAAAAGCTCAACAAAAAGCCAAAAATTCAGAAAAAGACGAAACTTATGAATAGTGACAAATAAGCCCACAGCCAGCAGCTGCAGCCATGTTGATCGCTGCCAAGAGGGTTGTAGCCACATGCAAGATTTTTCTCCAGGGTAGGTAGTATTATCTCCATCAATGATGGAACCAAAGTCATCCTTGATATACAGTATGCCTAGGACAAAAATAAGCAAAAATGCAAGGACAATGTCATACCAAAAAGAACAGAGGGTAATATCTAGCAGTATAATATGTAATGATTGACCACGAAAACCGGGGATAATATTTAGGAGTTACCATTTTATCAAGCATATATCTCTATGAAACGGAAAAGAGCTACAAACTATAGTGCCTACCTTGATTACACTGATACTATACTAAAACCACTGTTTACTACCATAATAACATAGTACTATATCTCTGCCAATGATAATGAGAAGGAAAAAGAATATGCTAAAACAGTAAAACACATTAAAAGTTAGGCACATATGGACATAGATGAACACATGACTTGTATTAGTAAAATCGAAAACCTAACTGCCTAAATTTTGCATTTTGAATGGACAGTAGGGTTCTTTGCAACAAGCTAGTCTGCAAGCATGCCAACAAAATGTGGATCCCCGCTTTCATCCTCATTTTCCAACAATAAATGGTAATTCGGTAATGGCATAATTTCAAACTGAATGCTCCAAAACGCAGCTATATTTGCAAAATTCCTGTGAGATATTATCCCTGTACACTGGTGCAATCTATTTCATCAAGCAGAAACAATTGGGTCAAATATTTTATGGAAAAGTCTAACTGCTTAAATAACAAAATCATTATTCTCTCCCCTACTATTTCATGTCAAACAATCATAGCAAAACTGTTCACTATAACAAAGATTAACACACATACGGAGGCCAAGTAACCTTAATCAAGTTGGCCAAGGATGCTGGATTAGCTCTCCAATCATTGGGAGGAAAGACAAGTGTTGTGCAAGTCAACACAGCAAAAAGGAACTCCTGCAGATGATTAACAAAGCTGACAGATGTCTTAAACAACAACACATTGTCTGAACACAAAGGACTCCTTTGCATCCACAAAACACGATTCAGAAGATCTTGGGCATGATTGCAAAAGAGGCATGTCTCAATAAGTTAGTTGCTCAAATCAAACCTAAAAATACAAATCTGAAACACCTAATGAGGAATCCATCACAAAGCAACTCTGAGTCATAAGACTTTTCGCTGGTCACCAATGTTTTGCTGCTAACTAATTTCAGGTATTGATACCTGCAGTTGTTCCTACCAAACATTGGGCTAGAACTTTAGGCATAAAATTCATTACACCAAAACATTACCGTAAGACTAACGACAGTGAAATATAGTAACCAAACTTTTTCCAAAAACAAGAGGTTAAGAAACCAACTGCTATGAAATGTCAGAATTATAACAACAAAATGGCCTAAATGCCTAAATAATTGCATCATCACTACCTCTATACCGTTCTCCTTGTACCATTCAACAGTCTGCATATGCCCACCAGATCCAACACAGGTATGAAAACCCCGCCACAAGACAAAGTTCAGGACCTTAAGGTTGCATGTGCAGCTTTAATCTTGATGATGAACTGTGCAGCGCACGAATCTTTCATAGCAGCTAAAAGAAAGCTTATTTACATATAGCAACAGAATATAAAAGTGTAATGCTGACACACTGAGGCAGATTCCACTAACGTCCAGACAAAGTATCATGAAGATAACTAATCATTTATCCATTCCCCCGGCGTTGTAGGAGGCGGATCGGCCCATCTCGAATCGTGCGAGGGAAGGGTCCCCGCCGAGCCCCATCAGTTGGAACAGCCACCGCCGCCGCTCCTGGATAGGCGCCGGCTCTGCGGTCCACAGGTCATACATATATTAATAGAATGAAGCGGGGGAGGAGGCGGGGGAGGAGGCGGCGGTGGAGCGGAGGGGTGGGGGAGTAGGTGGCGACGGCGCGGGGTGGGGAGGAGGGGGAGGCGGCGGCGGAGTGGAGGATGGGGGGTGGCACGGTGGAGGATGGGGGGAGGCACGGTGGAGGATGGGGGAGGCGGAGGGAGGGGAGGCGCGGGGGAGGAGGGGGTATTAGTGGAGCCCCCAATGTTATCAGTTATCCAGCTCTGACCCACAAGAAAATATCGCATTTTGAACAAATTACTTGAATCTAACATTCTGTTACTCCATTCTACCTCAGCTAGCCAACCAACACTTACAGATTAATAGCAACATCCCCAATAAAATCAGCAAAATTTGAAGTACCAGCACACCAATTCAAATATCCAGTCGCGCGTCATATCATTAATCCACTGCAAGGAGGTGATGTGCCAGCTACTAACCGAATCAATCCGCAAATCATACATCAAACTCACAAATTGACCCATAAATCAGCATGTTCTACCCAATCAAAACCATATGCTGTTCTAATTGCAAAATGATAGGGAGCAAAGGAAATACTCTAAAATTAGTCTATAAAACAAAAATACTATAGATCAGTGGCGAAGCTAGGAATAAAATTGAGTTTTACATAATCTTCTCTTTATAAAACTTCGTCACTGCATAAGCATGTTGAAGATCCTTGTGCTGTCTGTGCATTATATGATATCTTCATTGACTTGATCAAAGCATCCAAGGGGCAAGGAGAAGCTATTGCACTTACTTCTTTGATGATTGCTTTGAGCAAATCCTACCCTAACAGCAAATCCTTTCAGGAGGTATATTACTGCCTTCTATCTTATAGCTAAGGGGCTTTATGTGACATCTACGATGACCCTTTTGGCTATCTGATATCCATGCTAGTTGAAACCGTTGTATCCTTTCGTCTCTTTCTCATGGCATTCAACCGATTTAAATATGATTTCACTTTTTTATGCAAGGTGATAATAAATTAGTAGACAAATAATTGTTGTATAGAAGATAGTCTGATCATATGTTCAAAGGATGCTTGCCTGAGTATTGGTTGAAAATTTTGGTCTCAGGTTCACTTGAATTAAATACTTTCTCTGGACCCAGTTCCCTTCCAGCAATTTAGCACGTATTCATCGAACACGTTAGCAAGCAGGCGCGCACAGAGAGAGAGAGAGAGAGGCTTACGCGGATGAGGAGCGGGAAGTTACGGCGGGCGAAGCGGCCGGCCCAGCAGTTGAGCACGGCGTCGACGGCATGGGCGTCGGCGCGCGGGAGCCCGAGCACGCGCGCGGCGGCCTCGGACACCTTCCAGTCCCGTTGCCACCGGGTACCCTCCACGCGGAGGCGGTGGCGCGCGGGGAGGGCGTTGGTGCCGACGCCATCCACCTCGGCACGGGCGGTGCGGGGGCCGCGGTCGTAGTCGACGGACACGGTGGGCTGCCGCTCGGCCCACGGCGGTGGGCGGACGACGCGCGGAGGCGCTCCCTGGTTCGGCGCCCAAGGCACCGGCGATGGGGGAGGAGGAGGAGCCGAAGACATTTGCCGCTGTTCGTGCAAGGCTTCACCGCTGTGGACGAGTCTTGATCCTCCGCCCCCTTCCTCCTCCAAGCGCCAACCGTCAGGTCCAGATCCACGACCACTGCCGCAATCAACCGCCAAATCCACGACAATATAGGACGTGCTTGAGCGGGGCAATGGTGAAGCTGCTCCGTGTGAGAGAAGGCGATAGGGACCAAGGGGAGGCGACAGCAGCGCGGGGTGGGAAGGGGGAGGCGTCAGCGGAGCGGAGGAGCGGGAGGCGGTGGCAGCACGGGGTGGGGAGGGGGAGGCGTCAGCGGAGCGGAGGAGCGGGAGGCGGCGGCAGCGCGGGGTGGAGAGGGGGAGGCGTCGGCGGAGCGGAGGAGCGGGAGGCGGCGGCGGCAGCGCGGGGGCAGAGCGAGGTCTGCGGAGGGAGGAATCGAGGGCGGCGTGAGGTCTGCGGAGGAATCGAGGCGTTGTTTTGGCTAATCATCCCATCCAGTCGCACTCAAGTATCGCTGACCTTGATGGGGATGCCGCCGGAGTTGGGAGTCGCCATTACCGCCGGCGAAAGGGAGGGCGTCGAACAACAGATCCGCTCGTCGTCGCTCGGTCGTCGGGAGGGGGAGGCGGTTCGGGGAGGAGGATGCGGCGGAGCGGGGGGGGGGGGGGGTGAGGGCGGGAGCGCGGGCTGGCAAGGAGGGTGGGGGCGCGGAGGAGCGGCGGCGGCGCGGGGGGGGGGGGGGGACGTGGTGAGGGCGGAGGGAGGGGAGGAGGCGAGGGCGGCGGGAGGGGGAAGCGGTTCGGGGAGGAGGATGCGGCGACGCGGGGCGGGGGGTGAGGGTGGGAGCGCGGGCTGGCGAGGAGGGTGGGGGCGCGGAGGAGCGGCGGCGGCGCGGGGGGGGGGGGGGGGGGACGTGGTGAGGGCGGAGGGAGGGGAGGAGGCGAGGGCGGCGCGGCGACGGAGGAGGGAGCGGAGGAGGCGAGGGCGGCGCGGTGGCGGAGGAGGCGCGGGCGGCGCGGTGGCGGAGGAGGGGAGGGCGGCGCGGCGACGGAGGGAGGGGAGGTCGGCGCGACGGCGGAGGAGGGAGGGGAGGACCTCAGGGCGGAAGAAACGAGGTGTGCGGGGGAGGCAGCCGCACGGGAATGGGGGGTGGGGGGGGGGCAGCGAACGGGTTTCGGGTGGGATGGGCTATATGTGTAGAATTGACCATCACCTTAAACTCATCCTTTTAGGAGTAGAGATATGTCAACTGGTCACTATTGTAAGGAGGAATAGATGCTGTATATTGCAATAGCTCATGGGGTATATATAATACAAAGGACACAAGGACATAAACCCTAACATATGAGAAAAGACCTAAATACCCTTAACACCCCCCAAATGCAAAGCGTATGCATAGCATTGCATTTGGAAGGCTGACACTAAAATAGGGAAAATCCAAAATCTATGTCTTGAATATGTCGTTGCGTGCGGCCCTTAAACAATTGTGTCGAATCAAGCCGAAAAGGGAGATAGAAGCATAGCGGCACAGATCGAAGCCCGAGAGGGCGGCGACGCAATGCACAAGACACGTAACGGAGGCGCGGTGCAACAAGAAGCGCGGCGGCTTTAGAAACTCGGGGCGGCGGCTCAAAGAGAAGCGGCGGCATCATAGAGACTTCTACGATCTGTAGTGGCTCAAAGATAAAAGCAGCGGCTGTGACCATGCGAAAGGAAGAAGAGAACCACACCCATCCGATAGGATGAACCGTGGCTAGCAAAGCACCCTAAACAGAAATTTTGTGGACTCGCACAGCTTTGACGATATGGAGAAACTATGGATTTGGATGGACGCAACGGAAGACTTACAAAAAAGCAACTAACTTCTGAAGACTGACTAAACCAGAGACTCAACAAATAAAGACACTAGCAGTAGAATCCCCTCCTCTCTCCCTCTCCACGCGGCATATATCCCCATCTCTCCTCTTCCCTCACTCAGAGAAAAAGGAGCACCGGGGAGCCAGCTCCCCAGTCAGGCGACGCCGAAGAGGTGCAGCGGTGGCAGCGGCCACAGGAGCGGCGGTGGGATCTGGCGGCGGCTGGACGGCGTGGAAGCCGTGGACGGCCTTCTCGTACTCGAGGCCGGCGAGGACAGGCGGGAGCCGAAGAGGGCGTCGATAGCCTTGGCGGAGGCGGCGGCGGCGGATGCGGCGGAGGGGCCGAGGCCGGAGCCGAGGGGGAGGCCCTTGTTGAAGTGGATGGAGACGGCGGCGGCGTCCGAATGCGGCAGTGAGGGCGCGGAGGCGCGAGCACGGCGGCGGCCAGATCTGAGGCGCGACGATCGAATCCAAGACGGCCAGGGCCGGATTTGGTTGGAGGCGGGCGGATCCGGCGCAGAGGAGGCCGGATCCGGGCGGCAAGACCGGCTGCGGCCGGATCCGTGGCGGCGGCGGCCGGATCCGGGCGGGAGTAGGCGCGGACGCGGGTGGCGGCGCCAGGCGGAAGAGACGATGGCCAGTGGCGGGAGGCGGCCGGATCTGGCCGGGGCGAGGCCAGATCCGAGCTCGGCGGCGGCGAAGATGGCTGGATCTGGCCCGGAGGCGGCCGGATCCAGACTTGGTGGCTTCGGAGGTGAACAGATCCAGGCGCGGGCGATGGAGACGGCCGGATCTGTGGCGGCTTTCGGCGGTCGGCGCGGCCAGGCGGAGTGGAGCAGAGGCGGCGGCAGCGGCGGGCTCCTTGAGGCCGGGCAAACCGAGATCCGGGGTGGCGGCCGAAGAGGCGGCGGCGGACGCGGCGGCGGCCGAATGCGAGCAGTGGCCGCCGGTGGTGGCTGCCAGCGGGGATGGCCGCCCCCGGGATAAGCTCCTCCCGGGGGCAGCAGCGGGCTGGAGGTGAGCTAGGGTTTTGAAACCATGCCCTGATACCATGTAAGGAGGAATAGATGTTGTATATTGCAATAGCCCATAGGGCATATATATAATACAAAGGACACAAGGACACAAACCCTAACATATAGGAAAAGACCTAAATACCCTTAACAACTATATATCAAGTTATCAGTGTTTCTTCAAATAATCTAATTGCAATGAGTAACTCTTTTGTGTGTGCAAAGCAGAATTTAGTGCACAAGTTTATCGTTTGTTGATTGTTCATTTGTTCCGAAGAAAGATAATTAGATTGATTGAGCAATTAAAGGTAGACCATCTTAGGAGTATTACGGGATTAATATTGCATACATGGCCCCGCGCTCTAAAAGAAAAAGGAGGATTCTTTGTTTGAGCAATGACTGGCTTTCCAGTAAAGAGAAAGGAGATTGCGATAGGGTTGTCCTTGGTTTTTCGGAGAAAAGCCTGGTTTTAATAATGTAAACATGAACGGAAGTTGTGTAAGGGTGCGGTTTTGGGACTTTGGCTCGTATCTTTTGGTTTATAGTTTTTAAATTCTAACTATTCGTGAGAGAAAATACAAAGAGAGAAAAAGTCGTATGCGATTTTAGCTAGTATAGCTGAAGTCGGTAAAATATCTATTACAATCAATTTGTAGACTCTGGCTTAAAAAGATGCATAATTTAAAAGCTACCCATAAACATGAAACTCAAAAGAACTCAGCCTTAGACACCCAAAGACCTAGTCCAAAAAGATCGATGTGTCCAAAGGCCCACTCTATGATTGCCATTCCACAAAACATGGCCCCCTCTACTTATTTTCGGCCGGTCGTACTCCAGAACTAGTGGAGCAAAGTGCCACAATACTTTGATGAAATTGTGCATCTATAGCTGGCTGGGTTCTTTTCGGTTTTGGCTTTGGCTTATTATTTCTGGTTACAGTAACTAGTTTTTAAATGGTGTATTTTTCAAAGTAAGGTTTATAAGTCGATTGTAGTAGATACATACCAAGTTCAGATATACCGGCTAAAATCACATGCGACTTTTCTTCTCTTTGTACACTACTACAGAGAAGGTCATACTGGAGGCCTCATCACAGATGGTTTTCCAAATCCATCAGTGTTGCAATTATCACAGATGGTTTTATATACGTGACCGTCTATGTTAATAACGATGGCTAGAACCGTTTGTGATACATAATTATCACAGATGGTTCGAATAAAAGAACCATATGTGAAGTCTCATTACCACAAACAATTCTATTATGTAACCGTCTATGATAATTCCTTCTATAAGTAGGTCCCCGCTAGGGTTTGTGCTCTTACTCACTTACTCGGTCACATCCTTTCGTAGAGAACAACATCGCCGTCTCTCCTCCCAACGTCATCGCCTCTCCTCCCGCCATGGCCTCTCCTTCTCCAATCCAAGTAATGGATCTCTAATCCCCTCTTAGATTTCTCTTTTCGTTGTTATTCCATCTCCTTAGTGCAATGTTTTGATGGTCTCTGGATAGTCAGATTACTGTGCTCTTCATAAAAGATGGTTCCATTTGGGTAATACCTAAGGATAATAGTGGAATATTAGGGTTTGGAAGTTTCATGCCATGCTAGTGCTACCTCTGTTTATTCATATCTAAAATTCTAGAACACTAGTATTAGGGAACTTTTGCATGATAGTTTGTGGGCTGTGTGATTGCTTGGTGATGAAATTGGTCATAGTGATATTTGTGTAACTGTTGTGGCTACAGGCCAAACAGAGAAGGAGAGGACCCGTAGGAGAGGAAGAGGAGAGCTAGATCTGTGGGAGAGGTTCATGAGAGTGGGAGGAGATGTCCCCCTTTGCCCTTCCTGGGGGCTTATATACATGAGAGCGGGCGCTTGGAGCGTAGGCCGAAGGCACTACGCACGCCGAGGTAGGGAGGCGAGACCGCCGTTCCCCTACCTTCAAAAAGGAGTGCCCGCGGAGAGCGGGCGCTTGGAGCGTAGGCCGAAGGCACTACGCACACCGAGGTAGGGAGGCGAGACCGCCGTTCCCCTACCTTCAAAAAGGAGTGCCCGCGGAGAGCGGGCGCTTGGAGCGTAGGCCGAAGGCACTACGCACGCCGAGGTAGGGAGGCGAGACCGCCGTTCCCCTACCTTCAAAAAGGAGTGCCCGCGGAGAGCGGGCGCTTGGAGCGTAGGCCGAAGGCACTACGCGCGCCGAGGTAGGGAGGCGAGACCGCCGTTCCCCTACCTTCAAAAAAGATTGCCCGTGGAGAGCGGGTGCTTGGAGCGTAGGCGAAGGCACTACGCGCGCCGAGGTAGAGAGGCGAGATCGCCGTTCCCCTACCTTCAAAAAGGAGTGCCCGCGGAGAGCGGGCGCTTGGAGCGTAGGCCGAAGGCACTACGCCCGCCGAGGTAGGGAGGCGAGACCGCCGTTCCCCTACCTTCAAAAAGGAGTGCCCGCGGAGAGCGGGCGCTTGGAGCGTAGGCCGAAGGCACTACGCACGCCGAGGTAGGGAGGCGAGACCGCCGTTCCCCTACCTTCAAAAAGGAGTGCCCGCGGAGAGCGGGCGCTTGGAGCGTAGGCCGAAGGCACTACGCACGCCGAGGTAGGGAGGCGAGACCGCCGTTCCCCTACCTTCAAAAAGGAGTGCCCGCGGAGAGCGGGCGCTTGGTGCGTAGGCCGAAGGCACTACGCACGCCGAGGTAGGGAGGCGAGACCGCCGTTCCCCTACCTTCAAAAAGGAGTGCCCGCGGAGAGCGGGTGCTTGGTGCGTAGGCCGAAGGCACTACGCACGCCGAGGTAGGGAGGCGAGACCGCCGTTCCCCTACCTTCAAAAAGGAGTGCCCGCCGAGAGCGGGCGCTTGGAGCGTAGGCCGAAGGCACTACGCACGCCGAGGTAGGGAGGCGAGACCGCCGTTCCCCTACCTTCAAAAAGGATTGCCCGTGGAGAGTGGGCGCTTGGAGCGTAGGCCGAAGGCACTACGCGCGCCGAGGTAGGGAGGCGAGATCGCCGTTCCCCTACCTTCAAAAAGGAGTGCCCGCGGAGAGCGAGCGCTTGGTGCGTAGGCCGAAGGCACTACGCACGCCGAGGTAGGGAGGCGATACCGCCGTTCCCCTACCTTCAAAAAGGAGTGCCCGCGGAGAGCGGGCGCTTGGAGCGTAGGCCGAAGGCACTACGCACGCCGAGGTAGGGAGGCGAGACCGCCGTTCCCCTACCTTCAAAAAGGAGTGCCCGCGGAGAGCGGGCGCTTGGAGCGTAGGCCGAAGGCACTACGCGCGCCGAGGTAGGGAGGCGAGACCGCCGTTCCCCTACCTTCAAAAACGAGGCGAGACACTCCCTGGTGTAACGCGGCCGAAGGTGCGACATCCAGGTCCTGCATCACTAAGGCGAGGCACTCCCTAGTGTCTCGGCCATTGCGCACTTTTTATACTCCGTAAAGTGCATGAGGATAACTGGTGCGTGCGGAGGCGGACCTCGGCGCACGACTTGTTTAGAGTCCGTAGACTGGCGCGTGTGGAGGCGGACCTCGGCGCACGACTTGATTTATAGTCCACGGACTCTCGCGTGCGGAGGCAGACCTCGGCGCACGACTTAATTTATAGTCCGCGGACTCTCGCGTGCAGAGGCAGACCTCGGCGCACGACTTAATTTATAGTCCACGGACTGGTGCGTGCGGAGGCGGACCTTGGCGCACGACTTGTTTAGAGTCCGTAGGCTGGCGTGTGCGGAGGCGGACCTCGGCGCACGACTTGATTTATAGTCCGCGGACTCTCACGTACGGAGGCAGACCTCGGCGCACGACTTAATTTATAGTCCACGGACTGGTGCGTGCGGAGGCGGACCTCGGCGCACGACTTTTTTAGAGTCCGTAGACTGGTGCGTGCGGAGGCGGACCTCGGCGCACGACTTGATTTATAGTCTGCGGACTCTCGCGTGCGGAGGCAAACCTCGGCGCACGACTTAATTTATAGTCCGCGGACTCTCGCGTGCGGAGGCAGACCTCGGCTCACGACTTAATTTATAGTCCACGGACTGGTGCGTGCGGAGGTGGACCTCGGCGCACGACTTTTTTATAGTCCGTGGACTCGCGCGTGCGGAGGAATGCCTCGACGGTCACGTCTTTTTTAGAGTCCGTAGACTGGCGCGTGCGGAGCTAGGCTCAACGCTACGTCTTATTTATAGTCCGTGGACTCGCGCGTGCGGAGGAATGCCTCGACGGTCACGTCTTTTTAGAGTCTGTAGACTGGCGCGTGCGGAGCTAGGCTCAACGCTACGTCTTATTTATAGTCCGTGGACACGCGCGTGCGGAGGAATGCCTCGACGGTCACGTCTTTTTTAGAGTCCGTAGACTGGCGCGTGCGGAGGCGTACCTTGACGCTACGTCTTTTTTAAAGTCCGTAGACTGGTGCGTGCGGAGGCGTACCTCGACGCTAGGTCTTAATTTATACTCCGTAGAGTGCGCGCGGAGGCGTCCCCCCATTGCGTCTTATTTAAAGTCCGTAGACTGGTGCGTGCGGAGGCGTACCTCGACGCTACGTCTTATTTATAGTCCGTGGACTCGCGCGTGCGGAGGAATGCCTCGACGGTCATGTCTTTTTTAGAGTCCGTAGACTGGCGCGTGCGGAGCTAGGCTCAACGCTACATCTTATTTATAGTCCGTGGACTCGCGCGTGCGGAGGAATGCCTCGACGGTCACGTCTTTTTTAGATTCCGTAGACTGGCGCGTGCGGAGCTAGGCTCAATGCTACGTCTTAATTTATACTCCGTGGAGTACGCCGAGACCCGAGGCCGTCGTGCGATTTAACTCAAAAACGCCAGGCAGCGAAGAAATGGCCAAAGACTTGTGACGGCAAAATGCTCCAAAGCGCAACGCCAGGAAAGCATTAAATGCTCCAAAACAGGCCAAAACCGAAGGAGCGAAAACGGCCAAATCAGATGCTCTGGGAAAAACTGATGCCACAATAAATGACATGATGAACAAGTATTTCTTGAAGGCCATGCACGCAAGAATACAGGGGCTAGCATTAAAGCCTCACACGTAATCACATGCAGTACGTACCAGGCGGGATGGCGATGACGTGAGTCAACTGCCCTGGTTACGGCCGCGTGTGACGCCTGGTTTTGATGCGGTGGAGATGAAGCGCATGTGCCAGGCCTGTGCATGGACCATGCACGTGATGTAGTGAGCCTGCTTGCGCTCTGTGCTTCGTTATGCATGTGCCACCTCGAGCCGGGGACTTCAGGACTTCGCGCGTGAGACCTTGAGCCGGGGACTTCGGACGAAAGACTTTTCGCGTGCGTGGAGCCCCGCGCGTAGACACCGAGGGCGCGGAGGCCGGAGTTGCGGCACAGGCTCCGGCAGTGTGCGAAGTTAGCCATCTCCACGTGGGGACGCCGCGGAGGGCTCCGACACCAAGGTCTTCCATAGCATCGCCTGGAGGGGCGTGGCCTCCTTTAAAAAACTTCATCGGCACATCGTTGAAGGGAAGGCCGGCGCTGCACAGAGGCGTGACGTGCTCAGAGGCAGGGTAGGCTCTGGAGCTGGCGATGGAGATGAGACTCGACGGCGCGGCTGTTCTTGATGATGATGACGCCCGTCGTGTCAAGCTTCTCCACCGCGCGTACGACGCTGCGAGCTTCGTCGCAGACTGGGCTGTGCGCGCAAAGGCTGAGGCCGATGGAGGACTCCGTCGCGGAAGCCGCTACACGGATGGATACCGTGTGTGCGGTGCTCGTGTACGCCGTCGCGGACTCCCGACGGCCAGCAGTAGAAGCAGGAGCGAAGCCTACGCCGGCGTGGAGGCTGCGGCGCGAGGCTGGTCCTGCCTTCGCGGGCGCCAGCGAGGCCCGAGCGCGCTACTCCGCAAGCTCATACCATACCGAGGGATGCCCGCCGTTGCGGAGCGTTGCAGAGTCCAGGCTTTGTTTTCGAGGCGTCGTGGAGTTGAGTGAAGACCGTCGGAGCCGCCGCGGAGGCTACGGCAGTGGAAAGTATTAGCGTAGCGGCTTCGAAAGCGACCTCGGCGGCGCGGAGGGGTCCCACTCCCTAGTGGCTTTTGACGCGGGGGCAGGGAAGTCGAGGGCACCCACGCAGAATCTAGCTCGTGGAGGCGGGGTGCGCGGAGGCTGCCCGTTGCTGTGTGGAGCCATGTGGAGGCGAGGCTGTTCGCGGCTGAGCCGGCCCGTGCGGAGCTTGGGTCGACGATGTCGGCGCGAAGATCTCCTGGCTGCGGAGATGCGACGCTGTACGACGACGGGGACGAGCGGAGTCCCATGCCAAGGCGACGGTGCACGACCATGCGCGACGGCGAGCACGGAAGGCTCCAGTAAGTAGACGCCGCGCGGAGGCCGACACCGCCCCTGCGAAGTCTGTCGGACGGAGTCGAAGTTCAGGCCGCAGACGCCGAGCAAAGGCCGACGCCACCCCTGCGAAGTCCGTCGGGCGGAGTCCCGTGTTGGCGAAGCTGCCCCTGCGGAGTCCGTCGGGCGGAGTCCCGCGTTGGCGAAGCTGCCCCTGCGGAGTCCGTCGGGCGGAGTCCCGCGTTGGCGAAGCTGGTGAACAAAGGTTGACCTCGCGGCGCCGCCGCGCCGTCCACTGCGGTGTCGATGTCGGTCTTCTTCAGCACCGCACACGTTGCGCCAGGCGTTAGGATCGCCGCAGTACCGCCACGACTATGGCGACGGCACGGAGGTCTCGCCGGCAGAGGCCGGAGCCATCAAGGCGAAGATCACGGAGGCGTACCGCAGCATGCTGGTGTTCTGCAGGATGGATGGATGCGCGAAGGCGCGGGTCTGCACCGCTCCAGTCGAGGGAGGTGAGCGGGCTACAGTGGTTGCTGTCGCGGTTGTCTTTTAATGCAATTCGATGCCCAGCTGCTGGTCCGGTGCGCCGACTTGGTCGTGACCGCCGCCACCACGCCCCACTTCGTTGGATTGCTCTCGACCGCTGCCGCCGCTGCGCCGGACGGAGCCCTCGTCGTTGTCCTCACGGTCAACATTGCTCGATAACGCGGAGGGTCGACGCCTCGGAGGCGAGGTGCAGGCGCACGGAGGCTCTTGAGCTTGCGGATGAAGGTGAGCCTGGCTGTCCTCGCGCGGTCCGCGGTGCCGCAGGCAGGAGCGGAAGCACCAGGGAAACACCAACGAGGACGACGACGACGTCCAGCTGAAGCCCAGTTGGAGCAGCGTTCTAGAAGTCCTGGAGCTCGCCGTCGACGCGTAGGCTGACGCTCATCTCGGAGTGCAGCCATATCGGAGGTATATATGCATGCAATGATAGATATTTATGCATGCAATGATAAACTTTAGTGCGTGCCTGGGCGGGTACGCGGACGCATGCGCGAAGTGTGCATGGGTAGATATTTATGCATGCCTGGATATACGTGCGCTGATACTTCGTGCAAGCATACCCGTTGCGTGTGTTGATATTTTACGCATGGAGGGATATAGGGGGTGCGTGCTTGTACGGAGACGTGGACGAGGTCTAGCTCGCGGAGGCGACGTCCCGCGCGGAGGCGGCACGAAGGCGGAAGCTCGGTACTGGCTTGGTGCGGAGACGCGGGCGAGGCCTAGCTTGCGGGTCCCTGCCAAGACGCTCCCGACACTCGCGGAGGCTCGATGCTGTGCGGAGACTCGGCGCGAAGGCCTGATGCGGAGGCTCGCAGTCGCGTGGAGACTCGGCGCGAAGGCCTGACGCGGAGGCTCGGCGTCGCGCGGAGACTCAGCGCGGAGGCTCGATATCACGCGGAAGCTCGAGCGGAGGCTCAGCGCTGTGGAACTAAGGTTGACGACGTACCCTGGCCGGAAGAAGTCATCCAAGACAACCCCTTCAGGCAAGGCCGTCGCAACTAGATCCGCTCAATACCGACTAGATCTCGATGCTTTTTTCACTTGATACTTGCTGGCCGGGGGAATCCTGACTCCAAGCCATCTAAGAACACCTCCCAACCAAATCCGTCAAATCTGGATCTAGACAAAAATGAGAGCTCACAACACTTCTGTCATATATTAACGAGATGCGTATACTCTCGTCCCAAACCGAACAGGCTAGCAACAAGATGAACTTATCTGTGATCCTTGCGCAGCTTCTCGCCCAGTCCCCACGGACGGCGCCATCTGTTGTGGCTACAGGCCAAACAGAGAAGGAGAGGACCTGTAGGAGAGGAAGAGGAGAGCTAGATCTGTGGGAGAGGTTCATGAGAGTGGGAGGAGATGTCCCCCTTTGCCCCTCCTGGGGGCTTATATACATGAGAGGGGTAGAATGGGAAATCCCCATTCTACACCTTAGTATTTACAAAGGATGAGGGTTCATTGGTATATTTACACTGGTATATTCCTCTACACTGTTGGACCTATTACATGTTGGACTAGTTGCACGGCCCAGTCACGGGGGGCTGGGCCACCCCTACAACAGTAACAATTTGAGGTTATAAGTAATGCAGTGAGCTCATGTCTTATTGTCTATTCAAGATAGATTGTTTACTTTGTACAATTTCTAAACTTCATTGTTAGAACAATTTTGTCTCTATAGGTAAGTGATTTAGTAGGCATGATTGAGTTGACTTTGTCCCTACAGTACAATATTTATGAGACATGGTTGATCTCAGCTTGTCCCTATAGTCCGTAGGATTTTGTTACTTTTGTTTCCATTGTTCATCGAAAAAGAGGTCATCGTTTCATAAAGTACATTAAAAATAGAGGTAATTTTTATTTAAAAATGTTGCATACTATTTCAATTAAATTTGGGTATTGTTATACCATGTGGATAGGTCGAGAATATAGTGATGATGAATAATTGACATTTAGGTTGCATTGAGATTTGCATTCTGAAAGTTTCAGACGATGCACTATTGTAAAACTAAAATTACTGGAATATTCAGGTTAAGCGGTCTGACTGCCTTGTATTGAGCGGTTTGATCAGCAGACTTCGACTGCTCAGCAGTCGTAGGCCTCGACCATGGTCGGCAGTCAGAGGTGACGACCACGGTCAGTAGTCGGAGGTTTCAACCACGGTCGGTAGTTGGTAGTCGGTAGTTGTAGGCTTTGACTGGGATGGTTGTAGCTATAGTATCTGGTTGATGGTCATAGTTATAGTACCTGTTTGATGGTTGCCCCTATGATGTAAGAACGACTGACGAGGATGACGAACATGAACTTGATTGGGTTCTAGTCTTTTACATCATTGTTTGGTTGGAATACTTGATGGTTCTTCACTCCTTTTGATGGCTCATAAGAGATTTCACTTTTTGAGAGACCATGTGGAAATGGTGATGTTTCTACACCTTGTTGAGTTTAATTTTTAGATTGCTCATATTCTATCAAAACCACTTGATTCTTCTCGTTTTGGTCATTTGCGAAGTGAATTGGGTGTGTTGCACCCTATGGGATTGTTCTGAGGGAGAGCTTGTTGTTTAAAAATCTAAGAAGCTTTGCTTAATATACTTGTCAAATAATTCAACAAGTTTATGCCATTAAAATGAAATGAGTTGTAGAACTCTCATTTTCATATTTATTCATATGTTGTGTAGCTTTAATCATGGCTGGTTACAATTGATTTGCTATATTTGAACTAAGGCATGACATGACAGAATATTTTAACTAGATTGATTATAGATAGTACTTTGTGGTGTTCATCTAAAAGGATTAGCTTGATTGTGAGTTTTATTTTAAATCATGGCTATGAGTCTCATATGTTTCATATTGCAATCTTTTTATGTTCACTCAATTTGGTATGTTATGGAAAAAAATAAAAAAGAGACATTTGAAAAGATGTATGTTTCAAGAATGCCAAGTGTAAACAAAAAGAAAAAGCACAAAAGTGTACAAATAAAAAGAAGTATGCTTCAAGCATGCACCATTTAAAATAAGTATGCTATAAGCATGCCATAATGAATAGAAGTATGCTACAAGCATGCCACATGCTTAAGAATTGAACGTGGAGCAATAGGTTGATATATGAGACTGGTAACTCATCTAGACTAAATGTTTGTTCCACTTTTCAGTATGATATCTCATTGTGCTCTTTATAATTGGTTTGGTCATTGTTGAGGTGCCTGTCATTAATATAAATTGTTTAATCATGCTAAAGACTTGTTTTGATATTGCTATATGATATATACCTTTATATGATTTAGATAGATCTACTCAAAAGAATAGCTTGGTTAAATTATTAATTCAGTGCAAAGTGACTTAGATAATCTACAAAACTTTTTGATTTTTACTCTCATTGCTCCATCTTAGAATTGTTCTTTCTCTGAAGTTCTTGATGATTACATTGCCAAAGGGGAGAAAAATTAGAGAAATTTGCTTCTCTTGTGTTGAGTGGGAGTTTTCTAAGTTTTTGTTGAGAGTTTGTTGCCGTGGTTTGTCAAAAAATTTTCTTTGCAGCTTTGAAACTTTATTTTCACAAATTTTCCTTTCCTTTCAAAACACAACTCATGTGAGAGATTTTGATGTGTTGTCAATATACGCATCATGGGGGAGATTGTTAGATTGTGTGGATAGGTCAGGAATATAGTGATGATGAATAATTGACATTTGGGTTGCACTGAAATTTGTGTTTATGAAAGTTTCGATTGATGCACTATTGTAAAATTGGAATTGCTTGAATATTCAGGTTAAGCAATCTGACTGCCTTGTATTGGGTGGTCTAACTGGCAAACTTTGACCGCTCAGCTGTCGTAGGCCTCGACCATGGTCAGTAGTCAGAGGCGAGGACCACGGTTAGTAGTCGGAGGTTTCGACCATGGTCGGTAGTTGTAGGCTTTGACCGGGGTGGTCGTAGCTAGGTACTTGGTTGATGGTTGTAGCTATAGTATCTGATCGATAGTCGTAGCTGTAGTACCTTATCGATGGTCGTAGCTACAGTATTTGGTCGATGGTCATAGCTGCAATACCTAGTCAATGGTCGTAGTTATAACACCTGGTCGATGGTCGTAGCTACAACACCTGGTCGATGGTCGTAGCTATAATACCTAGTCGATGGTCATAGCTATATTACCTAGTTGATGGTCATAGCTATAGTGCCTGGTCAATGGTCGGAGTTACAGTGCATGGTTGATGGTTGGAGCTACAGTGCCTGGTCGATGGTCGATAGTTATAGGCTTTGAGTGCTACAGTTCTTGTAACCTTTGAGTACCCCGAATACTTGTGATCTTGAGTACTCGTATTCGGCCAGTAGTCTATCTGGCATGTGCGTGGTGTTCAGATCAGGTTTTTTTGGGTGGTCTTAGGTTGATTTTCAGAAAACATGGAAATTGTGTTCGTGGACGATTTAGTCTGTATTTATTGATGGATAAGGGTGTGATATATGTGTGTGGACTAATGTCAGTCAAGTTAGGGAGAACTTATGCTAAAAAGCATTCTTTAGTCTTTGCATGTGCAGTTTGAGCATGGAGACGGTCATGGTCGTTGACGAGAAGGACCAGGACTAGGATGGGGAGATCCGTGGTTCAGGTGGTCGATGATATCACGAGGTGGTCGGGCTCATGATGGAGCACGTGGAGATCAAAGGTGGATGATGCATAGAGAAGCTACGGGAGGTGCGGTCCTGGAGGCTTCAACACGTGATGAGTTGGGAGAAGTTATGGAAGGTGTCCATAACTAGAAGGTTTAGAGATTTTAAAAACCTATGTTTGGCAGAGTTTTGGTCCCTTGATCTTCAGAATCGGATGGAATTTTGTGTCCGAGTTGATGAGGACACGATTTGATGATTACAACCATTCACCCCCATTCTGATTGTCGTGTTCGATCCTACATGTATTTTCCTTCACATATACAATATCTTCTAGTTAGTACTTCAATAAAAGATATGTACGAAAATGCAATTTGAATGCCTCAGGAAATGCTAGCCATGCCTTTTGAAAACACTGGAGTGTATGATTTGCTTCATGCTCTTTGAAGCATAAGTATACAATGCTTTAATGTTCCTTTTGTAGTTATTAAGAAATATCAACATGAGCAATCTGACTACTTTCTAGAATATTTTGTGGATAATTGGTTCTCTTTTTCTCATCTTGGCATATATTATTATTACAAGATTTCATTGGAAGGGTGTTTTAAAATAACTATTACTCCGACTGATATAGTTTTAGCTGTCAAGTGTGATATGAGATCTAACTTTATCTCTAACTCATTTAAATTGTGGGGTATGCAAGATGTAATATGTTAGTGTTACTATGAAATATATGAGTATCATTCATTTAAATCAAGAACAATGGGACTGCATGCTCACAATGACAAGGAGTCCATATGAATGAACTCTCCGACATTCGAGGACAACTCGCCACCTTCTTAACAACGGAGGTCATTCACCAAAAAGAGGAGTTTCACTCGGATGGGGATGACTAAAATCTCTCATATTTAGTGACAAACAATTTTTTGCGGTATCTGTAAGCATATTGTAGTTGTATTATCACAATTCATCTGTAATTAATCAGTAAATTTGTGTATCTATGATATTCGTGATTGATATATGTGTATTTGCTTATTTTCAGAGGACATGGCTAGCATTTCTTGAGGCTAGCTGAAAAACGAAAAAATTTTAGGTATAGAACAAACTATCACAGATGGTTTTGTGGTATAAATTGTCTGTGAAGTGCTATCACAAACGCTGCAACCAAAACCCATCTGTGATATGTAGGATATCATTGATGGTTCTATATACTAAACGTTTGCCATATGTCGACTATGATAGATGAGTTTTAGTCGTAACCGTCTGTAATAGTCGGGCTTTACAGACGGTACACAAACCATATGCGATAACCGTCTATTATCATAGACATAAAAATTCAGACGGTTCAGAAACCGCTTGTGATGAGGTTTTACATCTGCTTGTGATGTCCCATTGTGTGGTAGTGGTATTGTTTCCCACGAACAGGTAGAATTTAAAGGTTATAAGCCAAAAGGCAAAGCCATAGCTCAAAAGAACCCACCCCATATATGTCGGGAGGATACACTGTTCTCTAATGAACGCAAATGTTTTGGCCCAATTCTTTTCACTTTATGACTTATAATCTATTGTTTTTTTTGAACAAATAAACATGATAGTTGCTTCGTCGCTGTTTCAAAATGGTTTATCAGGATAGTTTTTTCGAAGTGGCTTATCGGCATTCGATTTATTCATATAAACGCTCATATTAGGACCAAAAACCATAAATTGCAATCGGCAGCCGAAAAGAACCCACCGTTTGTCATTACTGTGTGAGTTTGAGAGACTTTCGAAGTCGCCCCTTATGGCCTAATTAATCAAATAATTAGCACTTGCATATGGAAAATCATCTAGCAGATCGCGATGTACTCCCTTTGTTTCGTGATGTAATCCCAAACTTACGTTGTAAACAGACTACGGAGACATCCAATCTAAATAAGTAGTTAATGATATTAATTGGACTATACAGATATACCCTATTAAATATCATAATACAACAACTCTTACCATTTTTTTTACAAAATTAAAGCATAGGTAGAGAGCATAACTATTGTAACAACTATGCCCTTGAATTCATCGATGAACAGTAGAGAGGGAGTATTTGTTGTTCTAGGCATACACTGAAACATATATACTAGAGGATAGAGACGACAGTGAGAACGTACGTCTGTGGTTCTTGACTTGCGCATGATATTGGTACCGCTTATTTCGGCTTGGTTTTTAGTCTTTGGTTTATTTATTTTTTTATTTTTATTTTTTCTGGTTTTTAAATTTTTAGCTTTTTTGCTAGTTTTTTTCCCATATTCGTTTGTATTATCCGTGTTGGATTAATCTGTTTTTTTATTTTTAAATTTTTAAATTTAATTACGTCAAATAAGTTATCATCAGCTATAATGCAATTTTAGTCTACTACAGTGAAATTTCAATCATAAATCACTTTTTTCAGCCTAAATAAGCGACGCCAATGTAATCTACTGTACTGGTAGCATAAACAAGTTGCTTAATTAATTTGGTTAGTCTGGGCATTGCATTGATTGCCAGCTGAGAGCCCGGTCGTACGTTGAGCTTTCTATGTTCACTAGGGTATACTTGAGTTCTACACCAACATTTTCTGCTAGAGAGAATAGTATACTGCAGTGTACATGGTCTTGTTAATTGTCTCGCTTATCCCGATCTCTGCATGCATCAATCGGATACTTCCAGTCTCTCTGCGTGGTTGAGTTGCCATTTTGTCAAAGGCAATCGCGAAAACTTCGAGGTCGCCTCTGCAACGTCAACTACTAAAGCGGATGCTTGATTTGATTTCTAATTAAATTAACGTGCAATTAAGAGATAAACCAGGTCGTCGTTTACTTCACGGTTATTGAACTGCTGGTTGATCATTAATTTCTTGTGTTTACTTAATTACTAATGATCTCGTGATCGTTTAGTTGTCACCTTGCCAGGCCGGTTGTTCGTATACTTTTTAAGTAAATTTTATCAAACTATAATTTTCTCTTCAAGATTGCCACATCTCTTTTTGGAGATGATGACTTATTGTCATATTGATGAGATTGAATAATATGTTAAATATGGCTTTAATACGTACTTAAAACTCTAACCTATTGTGATCGTAGATCACTTGAAGCAATGTTGTCTGAGTACCTTGGTCGAAAGATTACTGCCCGAGTATCTCTAGTCAGAGGATTATTACCCAACCAACCATTACTCATAGATTCTATGATTCGATAAATGGGCTCGAGTACAAGAACCACGAATAGTGGATTATGTGCTTTGACATGTCTTTGACACTAAAGGGCTTGGGGCCGGTAGTCCTAATTTCTCTTACTGGACAAAGCATAAAACACATCATCTGGTTAAATTTTCCTGCTACAAACAATGTGGCAAAGTACAAGGTTTTACTGGCAGGCCTCTGATTAGCTAAGGCACTCGGGATTCGCATACTAGTAGTGAAAGGTGGTTCTCAACTTATAGCAAATCAAATAGGAAAAGATTATCAATGCTCGATTACCGTGATGTCATCTTATCTTTTAGAAGTTAGGAAACTAGAGAAACATTTCTTTGGTTTCGAAGTCCAATATATTCTTACAAAGGAAACTTTATAGCAAATTAGTTGGCCCGATTGGTTTCCTCAAAATCACTTGTCCCACTTGGAGTATTCCTAGAGCAACTCAACAAACCTTCGATAGTGGAGAATTCCGAAGAAGCTCCCGTGGAGCTCGCCCAGATCGACCCCAAAAATAATTGGATGACATCAATCTGTGATTATTTTCAGCATAGTAAACTTCCTGAAGATGACGTAGAGGTAATCATACAACTCGAAAGGCCAAATAATACACTTTAACCGAATGTACCCTCTACAAATGAGGAACTCATGGGGTGTTGATGAGATGTATATCTCAAAAGGATAGTTTACATTTACTATCTGAAATACATGGGGGAGTCTTGGAGCATAGTATTCCTATAGAACACTGGTCGGTAAAGCCTTCCGACAAGGGTACTGTTAGCTAACTACTCTCCATTATGAAAAGGAACTTATGACAAAGTGGGTACAATGCTAGTTTCATAGCCGACAAGTACATCAACATGCACAAGCTCTCCAAATAATCTCTCTCTTGGCCTTTTGCAAATTGGGGTTTAGATATATTGGGACCTTTCCTAAAAGAATTTGGGGGTTTCGAATTCCTATTTGTGATGATTGATACATTCACAAAATGAATCAAAGATGAGCCAGTTGTCATGATGACAACTGAAGTAGCCAAGAAGTTCATAACTAAAAACATGGTTATACAGTTTGGAGTTCCTAATCGTATAATCACAGATAACGGTATCCAGTTCTTGAGCAGAAATTTTTTGGAATTCTGCAAGGGGTGTAGGTATGAAAGTATGCTATGCCTCACTAGCTCATCCGTAGTGTAATGGGCCAGTAGTGAGAGCCAATGGTATATTAATACAGGGGATTAAAACAAGTTTTTGAATAGTTAGTAAAACCATCAGGAACTTGGGTACAAGAACTTCTATCTATATTATTGGCTATTCAGACCAGGACAAGCCATGCGACCGGAGAAATGCCTTTGTTCTTAGTTTATGGAGCATAAGCCATGCTTCCTCCACAACTAAAAATTGGCTCTGGTTGTATAGATCGTTATAATTACAATGATCAAGAAGATTGTCAGATCAATGTCATCAATTTCCTTGAAGAACGAAGAAATGCATATCTTATTCGATCGGCAATTTATCAACAAGCCATACGACGGTACCATAGACATAAAATGCAATTTCACAGCCAAGCTATAGACGATCTAGTTCTCAAGAAAATTCAAAGCTGGGCAAATTACAATAAGTTTTCCCTAAAATGAGATAGTCCTTACACTGTGGTCGAAGTCACCAGGCCAGACTTAATACGACCTGCAATATAGGATGGGCATATTTTCCAAATTCTTGGAACATCGATTAATTGTGTAAGTTCTATGTATAACATCATCTTTATTTATGTTAAATAAAGTTATTTTTAATTATGGCAATTTTCTTCGATAAGTATTTCAATTGGTAATTTCTTATCCTGCTTCTAGTCTAACATTATCAATAGTGTCTAAGGTCTCGAAGAATACCTACAATTCTCTTAGACCCCTTCTTATGGATATTTTTCACTTTATAACATATTGGCTTTGGCATTGTCATTAAAAGCCATACAGATTCTTCTTGTGACCTTGACAGCCAAGGCCTTCACAATAATCTGCCCGTTTTCTCAGAAGGAAACAAATGAGAAAATAGATATCTAGTATAAATCATTTACAGTTCAAGGGCTAAAAGGCTTTATTTCTTACTTCTTTATTCTACCTTTATTTCTTACTTATTTATTCTATTCTTCTCATATTTACTCTAGTCAACACACGGAAAACCTCCTAGTCAAAATCACTCTTCTCTACATGTGGTCACGCCCCACTAGAAGAAATTTCATAGCGATGGAGTTTTTCCACGATCTTTACTACTAGATGTATTTTCCATAATCTTTGCTACTAGCTGAAACCAAGGGATATACTACTTTTTGAGAAGTTTTATTCCTATCTGACGCCCTTCTATGACCAAGTTGGATAAGAATATGAATAGAAATGATTATCTTATTTTTTTATGCATGTTGTTGTGTAGTTCTTATTATAAATAAATGCAAAAAAAACCTTGTCGCATCATTTGTATTCTAACTATTCCACAACTATGTTATATCATGGTTTTGGCCAAAGGTATTTACGACTAGTCGAAATCTCTCACTCAGGCTCTGCCCATCATGAGAATTTTCTAGTACTATCTGATCCTTTGCAGCCTTATTACCAAAAGTATCGATATATCTAAGTCTACTGGTTGGAGACAAGAATAATATGCCTTCCTCTTCTACTGCCCGATTGGGAAATTTTGATGTTTTTCCTTTTTCTTCAATTTTCAGTTTTGGTTTGGATTTTGAATTTCCTTTGTCCAAATTTTGAAGCGTGCATCCTTTTCATTCTTTAATTTTATTTTATTTTCAAATTAAATTTTTAGTTCAAATATTTCCTTCTTTCAATTTGTACTTTAGTTCAGGTTTTGTTTTAACTAATTAAATTTGAATTTAAGTTTTTGGATTTTGAATTCACATTTCATTGTTTCAAAATTTTCCATTCTTTTATTAGTATGATTATTATTTGCATTTGGGGATTATTCCCCGTTGTTAATTTGCATAACATAAGATTCGGAAAACCCCAAAAAGACTTTTAGAAAAAAAAATTCGAATGCCAACAAGATGGAACAAAAAGTTTTAAATTTTTTATATTTTCGAACATCTGATTTTTGGGATGTTACAATTTGTACTGCAGTTTATGCATTAGATAGCAACAAATACAGGGTTCCACTGTTTTAGTAAAGGTATTGGTGGAACTTATGAAAAGAATATGTGACACAGCTTGTTGAGAATGTCATTTGGTCTACTTTATATCAATGTTTTATAATTAATCTAAATGTGATAAGTAACTCTTAATTAATGTGTGTTCTACAAATTAATTAGATACCTGTAAAACATCACAAGGGTTGCGTCTAGCTACAAATACTGATGGATGGTTTAAACAAACGAATACTTCCAAGATGACTCGATTATTGCAAGCTTGCAACCTAGATTGACTGTTTAACTTACGCAATGTGGTGTGGGTATCCAACTGGCCATGCATGCAGTACTCGTGTGATTCCTGACACGGTGTGAATGATACATGAATAATGAATTATACAAGGGAGGATGGCGATCCAAAATCGCTCGCACACGGTGCAATTCCTGACAAGTAGATCATGTGAAACATTGTTCGGAAGAAATGGAGAATTTGATCGGCTAAAAGTGACAGGTAGACCATCTTATATTGAGGGATTAATATTGAACATGGCATTCACAGAAGACGGCATGCTCACTTATTTCTGGCCGGCCTTAGCCCTTTAGCACAGTATATCTCCCAGGAGAGCAGAGCGGTCACGCCAGGTTGGGCCAAGTTTTCGATGCTTTGCGTCTATAAATCTGCTCTGCGAGTTGTAGGAAAAGGATGGCAGGTCATCGCCAGCTAGTCCCTGCAAACTCGTCATAGGCGGCGACGGCGTCACCGGCGAGGAGCAGGGAGGCGTCGGGACAGGCGCTTAAAATGGGAGGCAACGAGGGGAGTTAGCCGCGCGTTAGGGATCACGAGTCGGAGCCTTTAGGCCGAGAGTTGGCCGGCTGGGGATTGGACTGAGCTCAGCAGCACATCATTTTTCTCAGCCCTGTCCCTAGTGTGCAGGTCACATGAATGTCTTTGATCTGTGTAAATACGATCTGCAGGCAGAAGCTAATTAGGACTAATTGTACGATAAATTTTCATTTTCTCAGAGTTTTTCCATCAATCCATCTGAAACTAACATGAGCTAACATCATGGAAACACTCAAACAAGCGTCGATCAACTGGCCGATTGTTCGATGTGATTTTTTTTTGAGAGTGTGGTTGTTCAATTTGAAGTTCCCGTTTTAGCCTGTGGATCGTATAGGCCGTAGGGCTGCGGCCTGTATAGGGAGGACGAAGATGTTCTACACTTACTGATCTCTTAATTAATTTACACAATGTAAATGTTTCAGGTCGTCACTACTCACTACAGTGTGTTAGACCAACCATGCAAGTCGCCTCATGGTGGCCTAGCTAATTAACTACTCCACTAACTACAGGCACATGGAAATTAAATCAACGGCTCTAGCTTGTAATATATGGGCTCGAGGCATACGTACGTGCCTTCCAGTACGCACACTGATAAGCAGTGTTAGTGTATGCAAGTTGCATACATTGGCCTGCGGTTCTTGCTTACTTCATCTTGTTAATTGTCTCGCTTATCCCAATCTCCGCATGCAGCGGGTTCTTAGCATCTCGTCTGCGTGGTTGGGCTGCCACTTGCTACGGCGCCCACGCATAAGTCAACTAGAACTTCCAGGTCGCCTTCTACTACTAGTAGTTAGTACTATTGGTTTCCAAACGTGCAATTAAGTGTTAATTAACCTGGGGTCGTCGTTTACTTCACTGTTATCGAGCATGGCAACCGATCGTCTCTGATCTCTCTTGGTATCGCCCTCGTGGGTGAGTTGTTCATGCACGACGCCGGATAGCATTGTCAAATGTATGCTTCCCTGGTCACAAATAGGTGTATTTAGACATTAATATGATCTGCAAACCATAATTTTGACCACCAATTTCTTTTGAAAATATATTTATAAAATCCAATAAAATAATAATACTATTAAAGTATTTTTCTATACAAGCTTAGGCTCATATCATTTTTATATAGCCCGATTAGCGGTAGTTCTAAACAGTTTTTTTTACCGGATGAGTACCATGCATCGGATTCTTTCGCGAAGCTCCAATCCATAGTTCGATACACGAGATCACATTAATCCTAGCGACCTCAACTCACCGTTATGACGCAACACTACTACAGAAAGCCTAATACTAGACGGCCAAATCACAGTTTGTGATTGACACTAACACAGACGGTTTTAATTTGGACACCGTCTGTGTTAGTGGCGTCGGATAAAACGAGTATCACAGACGGTTCTTACCGATGAACCGTCTGTGATACTAAAGTATCACAGACGGTTTTTATTAAAAACCGTCTGTGATAATCTGGGATTATCACAGACGATGTTTTATTAAAAACCGTCTGTGTTGTGTAGACTATCACAGACGGTTGTTGTTAAAAACCGTCTGTTAATGTTCACAGACGGTTTTTAACAAGAACCGTCTGTGATGTCACTTTGTCTGTCATATTCTGTTTATGATCAGAGGTTAATATATAAGTACACATTGCTTCTAATAACTTAACTACAGAACTACTGAGACAAGAGATCACAAATTAAAGGCAAATTTATTAGTTTCAATTAGAGGCAAATTTACTACAAAAGTCGCACAGGTAAAGAGTTTCCCAGATTGTAATCTTTTGGGCTTCGTACGCTTCTTCTTCGACTTTGGGACTTGGAGGATCAGCCACTGACTTCTCGAACGCCGTTAAGATTGTCCTTGTCCTCAGCACTTCCTCCTCCAGCCTGGGCAAATAATAAGTAGCATAGCCCATAATGTCGTAGAGGTATGCATGGGCAGATTCCTCAGAATCTGCCGTTTCTGCTTGATCGGCAAGGCTATCCATCAGTCTCTCCAATGCATCCCGATACAAACATAACAATCAATCAGATGATGGCGAGGGAACATAGGCGAAGAAAGGACCTCCTGCTAAGGTGGCATGGTATTTTCCTATAATTCCCCGTTTGAAAAGGTTTTTTGCAAATCCAAAGGAGGCAAAACTGCTGCGTTGGCACTCGGAGGAGCGCAAGAAGGATGGAATGATAAGACACCTTGCTGATTCCGCGCAGTGGAGAAACATCGATAGGAGTTTTGCAGAGTTCGGTGCAGAACCAAGGAATATAAGGTTTGGACTGAGTACAGATGGAATGAATCCTTTCAGTAGCATGAGCAGCCGACATAGCACATGGCCCGTGACTCTCTGCATCTATAACCTTCCTCCTTGGTTGTGTATGAAGCGAAAGTACATTTTGCTGTCGATACTTATCCAAGGGCCAAAACAACCTGGCAATGATATCGATGTGTTCCTAGCACCGTTGGTGGAAGATCTAAAAGTACTGTGGAACGAAGGGGTACAGGTATGGGATGCATACAAACGAGAGAACTTCACTTTGCGCTCCTTATTGTTCTGCAACATAAATGATTATCCTGCCCTTGGTAACCTATCGGGCCATAGTACAAAAGGTGTCAAAGCTTGTACTCACTGTTTAGATGGTACCGAGAGTGTGTGGCTGAGACACTCACGCAAAACCGTCTACATGCGTCACCGCCGGTTCCTTCGGAGGGCTCACCCATACCGCAAGATGAAGAAACAATTTGACGGAGAGAAGGAAGATGGTTCAGCTCCAAGGCATTTAAGGGGACACGGTGTTTAAGATATGGTTAAAGATTTAGATGTTGTCCTCGGAAAGGGACGTAAATTGAGGGCTCATGAGAAGAACACCTGGAAGAAGAGATCAATATTTTGGTACTTACCTTATTGGGAGTACCTAGATGTTCGGCACTGCATCGACGTCATGCACGTAGAAAAGAATGTGTGCGACAGCTTGATTGGTCTCTTACTGAACATCCGTGATAAAACAAAGGATGGTGTCAACGCACGGCTTGACTTGGCTGACATGGACATCAGGCCTGAGTTAGCACCGACAAGCACTGATAATGGACGAACGTACCTTCCCCCTGCGTGTTACACTCTGTCCAAGGCTGAGAAAACAGAACTGTGCCAGTGCTTGCATGGTGTCAACGTTCCATCTGGTTACTCCGGCAACGTGAAGAAACTTGTTTCGATGCAAGATTTGAAGTTAAATGGCATGAAGTCTCATGATTGTCATGTGCTGATGACACAGATGCTCCATATTGCAATTAGAAATATTTTGCCGATCAAAGTCCGAGAGACAATCATGAGGCTATGTTATTTCTTTAACACAATTGCTCAGAAGGTCATCGATCCCGAAGGACTAGATGCTCTGCAGGACAAGGTGGTGATGACTCTATGTCACATTGAAATGTATTTCCCTCCTTCGTTTTTCGATATCATGGTCCATCTCATTGTTCACGTTGTGTGGGAGATAAAAATATGCGGGCCCGTATTCCTACGTAGCATGTACCCATTTGAGAGGTTCATGGGAATTCTCAAGTCCTACGTACGGAATCGTTCTCGGCCGGAGGGCAGCATTGTCGAAGGTTATGCAAGCGAAGAGGTTATTGAGTTTTGTGTCGATTATATGGCTCAGATTCAACCGATAGGTGTCCCTCAATCTCGTCATGAGGGGAGGCTGAAGGGTCTCGGAACTATCGGAAGGAAAGCAATCACTCCAGATATGGACACGTATACTCAAGCCCATTTCACGGTGTTGCAACACATGATCAGTATTACAGATGGTTTTTACTCAAAAACCGTCTGTGATGATCAGCTATCACAGACATTTTTTACTCAAAAACCGTCTGTGATAATAAGTATCATAGACGGTTTTTAACTCAAAACCGTCTGTGATTATCATCTATCACAGACGGGTTTTACTCAAAAACCGTCTGTGATAGCCGATAATCACAGACGGTCCGAAAACCGTCTGTGATGACCTTCGATTATCACTGACCCATAAATACAGATGTTTCACAAAACCGTCTGTGATGACGTTTTCGAACCGTCTGTGATGACCTTTTCTGTAGTAGTGCAACGTAAAGCCAATTAAGTCCCACGTACTCACATATTGTGATTTTGATAGTATGGTTGGTTATTGAAACGAAATACTACTAACAAATGCATCGTGTTAATTAGAACTTAATTATCTAGCTATAATTAGGTTTCTATACATGTCAAGGTCTTCAATAAGCCAGCTGCTTGGCGTAATGCTAGCGATAGATCATGACGAAATAAGTAGCCCAATATTATCTGTCGAATACCAGCGCTAGCTACGTACTGTGCCCCTTGAACTAACGAAAGCAACGACATATGAGCTAACCAGGCAATTAAATCCTTCCAAGAAGATAAGACTAGTTAGCTAGGAGAGCTAGCATCTAATTAAAGAAAAAGGATATACGCAAGTGCTAATCTCTTCATTACGTGTTTCATTTAGTCTAAGTCAACAAGCTCCATTAATTACTCTAGCTTTTTTAAGCCTCCACTTGATCTCTCCAAATTAACGTGCAAATGATAAAGAATTGAGCACTGCATGGCCTTCAGCACTATAAATACCCATGCAATCTTTCGTATAGCACTCATCTAATCCTATACTGAGCACTCTAGCTAGTAAGCTTACAATGGCAGGCACTAAACTTGTTGCTCTTGGGTTCGTTGTCCTCTTGAGCATTGGTATAGCCAATGCTGCAAGGGTGGCAAGATACTCCAGTGCTGAAGGAACTGGAACAGGAGGAGGAGGTGGTGGTGCATATGTGAATGGTGGTGGCTCAGGGTCCGGGAGTGGCACTGGGTCCGGTCAGAGTGGAGCAAATGGTGCCCATGCAAGTGGTGGAGGCGGAGGCGGCGGCGGTGGCAGTAGCCAATACAATGGAGTAGGATATGGTGGTGGATCAGGCTCGGGCTCAGGCTCTAGTCAATATAGCCAAGGAACGTCTCCTGGTTACGGTGGATATTCTAGCGCTGGTGGTAATGGTGGTGGCGGTGGCGGAGGACAAGCCGAAGGTTCTTATGGATCTAGCGGCCATGGTTATGGTAGCGGAACTGGCTCCGGCTCTAGCTCAGCTAATAACTACTATTATGGATCAAGTGATGCAAATGCAAATGCTAATGGAAATGGTGATGGCAAAGGCTACGGTCAAAATGGTGGGAGTGGCGGCGGCGGAGGTGGTGGATCTGGGTACGGCGATGCCAACCCCTAATTTTCTTTATCCAGTCAACCTAGCTAAAGATGGAGCCCAACATGTGATGTTACACGTTGATGTCGTAGAATTTATTTCCTTACATTTGTACTCGTTTTATGAATTAGGTAGCAACAAATAAAGGGCTCTACTGTTTGAGTAAATTTAGTAGTGTAAGTGATGAGGGGATCTGCATGTGACTGTGGTTGTTGACGATGTAATATGTTATTTGGTCACTATATATTAACATTGCTCTTCTTAAATAATCTAAATGTGCTGAGTAACTCTCCATTATGCGTGTTAATAAGTTAGATACATGCAAACCGTCGCGCGCTTGTGCTAGTACTACTTGATGGTTAAAACAAACAAATAATTCCAAGATGACTCCATTTAATTACTATTGCAAACCTATATCGACTGTTCTTCGCTTACGCAAGGTGGTGAGACCATGCGTGATGCATGCAGTACTCGTGTGATGCAGGAATAATACCACGTACGGTGCAATACATAATTGTAGGACCGAAGATGATAACAGAAAAGGATAAATGGTATCTCAAAATTTTCTCTTAAATATTCACCGATCCTTTATTCAATAGTTACAAAGCTATGAAAATTAGATGGAAAGCCAACGCAAAACCTAGCAAACCGAAATACTGAAATTTTAAGAAAAGATCCGCAAAATTGGAAGTACTGCTTCAGAACCGCGGTATTATCGCTTGCTACAGTAAAATCAGAGCGAATAGTATTTTTAACACGATTTCAAAAATCAAAATCGATAGAACTTTTGATATCCAAATGATATGAAAATATGTAGAGATCTTCTCTAAGTTATCAAGAACTTATTCCAACAAATGATTGTGAAAATTATGGCTAAAGTTAAGACATTTTTCAGTTTGAAGGAAGGTTGCACCAAAACCGAGCCAAAACCCAAAACAGTGAATATGACTTGTGGGAGGATAATGGTGACTCTAGATGTATTCCGACATATCACAACAAGTTAGTACACCAAAGAAATTAAACCAAAATTTCTTAGATCAAAAGAGCACTTGAAGGATCACAGCAAGATTGCTCTAAATATATTCTCAATGTAGGAATAACACTATGGACTGGTGCTCCGCGAATTTGGTAGCACGTACGGTGCAATACATAACCGGAGTATATAATTCAATTAACATTAATCATATGACAGCCTAAAACTATTTCGAGCAAATTGCACTTATATTAAGCCACAACCAAAGCACAACTGATGTGAAAGTTGATCTCCATGCTAACCATATACCACTTTCTGAAGACCCATATCAGATACCTAAGGATCAAAACACATCTTCATTTAAGAAGCCATGCACACATGAAAAATTGCCGCGTTCCGAACGAGGCCAGTAAGTCTCCATTAGTTTTTTCTTAAGCCTCGACTTGATCTACAGCAGTCGCTAACTCCACACCCACATCGTACAGCCGTATATTAAAACAATAAAGAACCCCCGCGTCGCTTCAAGCACTATGATACCCATGTGATATTTGGCTTAGCATTCATCTAATTTTACTAAAGTTCAGCTCGCAACGGCTGGC
Source organism: Dendrocalamus latiflorus (assembly GCA_017311315.1). Classification (NCBI taxonomy): domain Eukaryota; kingdom Viridiplantae; phylum Streptophyta; class Magnoliopsida; order Poales; family Poaceae; genus Dendrocalamus; species Dendrocalamus latiflorus. The sequence goes on along the minus strand of CM029677.1, from coordinate 19,945,060 downwards.
ACTAAACTAGTTGCTCTTGGCTTCGTCGTCCCCTTAGCATTGGATTAGCCAATGCTGCGAGGGTGGCTAGATTCTCTAGTTCTCAAGGAACAGGCACAGGAGGGAGGAGGGCGCTGGATATGTGAACGGTGGCAGCTTAGACTCCAGGAACGGGCCGGGGCTGGGTCAGGTGAGAGCGGAGAAAAACGTGGATTTTGTTGGGAAATTTGTCTAGTGTCTAGACGAATTGATCCACATGTGAACATAGATTAATTTCTTTCTTCCTTTTTTTTGGTGACGCGCTGCAATGCGATGCGTCTGTGTCCTTTTGCTTTTTCTTATATTGAGAAGCAACATATAAGATTTTGGAATCAACGCGGCATACTACGCTGAGAATCCGACACGGAAACATCCTGATCTTCCTTTCTACGACCACTCTCAATCCTAAATGGACTCTGACTCCTGACCCTTTATGACTACGACTGCTACAGTGTTCTTACGACTTACGACTGTTACAATACTTTTACGACTATGCTTACTACAATACTTTTATGACTTATGGCCACTATAGTGATTGAACATGGTCGTAGACTGCTGTGGTCATAGAACGTGGTCGTAGTCTACCGCGGTCATAGAACTGAAGATAACTAAAATAACTCCAACAATCTCCTTAAACTTGTTGTCTTCCGTCAATGTTCCGCACACCAATCTTCTTCCTCATCTCCATGAACTTCATTCTTTTGAGCGATTTGGTCAGGATGTCAGCGAGTTGGTAATCTGTGAAAACATGCTGCACTTCTATCACCCTTGATTCCACACATTCTCTTATTTAATGGAACCAGGTGTCGATGTGTTTGCTTCTTTTATGGTAGACTAGGTTCTTGCACAACACAAATGCAGACTGATTGTTAATCTTCAAGGTTACCTTCTTAACCTTCGTCTTCAACATGTCAGCCAACAATTGTTCCAGCCATACCTCTTGACATGCTGCCGTACAAGCTACAATGTTTTCAACTTCACATGAGGATAAAGTGATCACCTTCTACTTTTGCGAACACCAACTAATTGGGTTTGACCCAAGGAAAAACATTATGCTCGAAGTACTTTTCCGGTCATCCATATCACCAGCTAGATCACTATCCGAGTAACCGATCAACCCCAAATCTTCTTTCTTCTTCTCGTAGACACACCCGTAACTCAATATTCCTTTTATGTACCTCAGAATGCATTTTATAGCACCCATATGTTTTGTTGTTGGGTTCTCTATATACCTGATCAAACCGAGAACGTCAAATCCGGTCATGTGTGTAGCAAGTATCTCAAACTTCTCAACTTTCGATTATGCTTTCGTAAAGAGTCTTGTCTACAGGAGAGTTTGTGTTGTCCTTGCTCATCTTCAAGCGAGGTTCCGTCGGAATTTGCATTGGATTGTAATCCTTCATGCCACATTTGTCCAACAATTAACTTTGTTGTATATGCGGACTGGCTAAGAGTAATCATCCTGAAGCTTTGATGTACTTCAATACCTAAGTAGTAGCTGAGTAACCTAAGATCGCTCATGCTAAACAACTTCCTCATCTGGCTTTTGAAGCTATTTATCTCCTCGATATTCTCTCCTGTGATGATCAAATCATCCACGTAAATTCCAACTAACAAACTTCCTTTTCTTTGGTTTCATTTGTACACTGCATGCTCTAACGGGCATCTTTCAAAATCGAGTGACACCATAGACTTGTCTAACTTTGAATTCCAACCTCTTGGGGCTTGACGCAGACCATATAAGACTTTGTGTAATCTTAATACCAGGTGTTCTTCTTTTTTCTTCTTAAATCCTGGAGGTTACATAAGATATACTTCTTTTTCTAGATCGCCATTAAGGAAGGTTGACTTCATATTCATATGACGAACCGCCCATCCTTCATGTGCCACAATCGCAATAAGCAGTTGCACCGTCTCTAGTCTTACAATAGGGGCAAATACTTTGTCAAAATCAACGCCTTGTCATTGAACGTGCCCTTTGCAACTAGTCTTGCCTTGTGCTTTACGATCACGCTTTAGGTGTCCTTCTTTATTCTATACACCCACATCAACCCACTCGGCCTGTGACTGACTGGCAATGGAACTAGCTGCCATGTTCCATTCTCTTAGATAGAGGACATCTCCTCCTCCATAGCTCTTCTCCACTCTGGCTTCGTCTTGGCTTCTTCGAAGTTCGCAGGCTTCTCCTCACCGAGTAAGCAGAACTCTAAGTATTCTAGCTCTATCAGAGATGTGGCATCATAGAGCCTTTTGATGTCACGCTCTGTTTATGGTCCTTCAAATGAGCTCTCGTCAAGCTCCAACCTTCGTGGAGCTTCAGATGAGTCTGGTGCTCCCATTGTTGCTGCAGGAGTACGTGGTGTAGTCGAGCCGGGCATCCCGATTCCCGCGCTCATACTTGCCGTAGTCATGCTTAGAGTTTCTACAATGTGGTCATGTCCTCTGACTTCGTTCTCCATGGTCGTAGTGTCGGTAGCTACTACGTGGTTGTTAGGATCTACGACCATGATATGGTTGGATCCTTCGATTACACCCACCGTGGTTGGCATGTCGGGTACATGGTCGTCAAAACCTGCACAGTGTTAGGAGGATAATATATCTTGAAGATGTCTTCCACAAGTCCTACCTCTGCTGAGGGATCTCTGCTCCACTCCCACTTCCTCTCCTCCTTGAACACTAGATCATGAGTCTCCACAACTCATCGCGTTGTCAGATTAAACATCTGATAGTCTTTCATTTTCAAATTATACCCAACGAACATCATTGGCTTGCTTCCATCTGTTAGTTTGAAGAGGTGTGGCGTTGTCATCTTCACATGTACAACGCACCCGAAAGTAATATGTTTAGACCTGATATTCGAGGAATAAATTATGGCCGGAATGATCTAGCGTCTGGCCGGAACGATCTAACTTACATCTGAAGGCGGGCGAGCCAGCCCGTCCCTTCACCTCCCACCCCCGTCCCTTCACCTCCCACCCCCCATCCGGATCCCTTCTCCTCGCCGTCGCCGGAGCGCGCCACCGGTCCCCGGTGGACGCAAGGAGGGCGACGGCGGGGCTTTTTTTCCTTCCCCTGCTCAGTTCGATGGGGATTGGTGCGCTGGTCGTGAGATCCCCGGCTGTGGCTCCCCTCGCCAGCGGCGGATCCGGTGGCCTGGTGGCCGGATCTGATGTCCCTCGGCAGGTGGCGCTGCGGTGGGCTCCCGAGCCATGGAGCGGCGAGGCCCGCGTGGAGGAGGACGGTGTGGAGTGCGCTGGGAGGGAGGCGGAGAGGGGCGGCGGGACCCGGTAGCGGATCCCCTCGCCGGCGGCGAATCCGGCAGCCGGATCTGGCGTCTCTCAGGTGGTGGCGCCGCGGCGGGCTCCCGAGATTTGGTGCGGCGAGGCCTGCGCAGAGGAGGAGGGCGAGGAGCGCGTTGGGGTTGAGGAGCGGCAGGTCCCGACAGCGGCCCTCCTTACCGGCGGCGGGTCTGGCGTCCCTCGGTAGGCGACGCGGTGGCGGGCTCTCGAGCTGTGGAGTGGAGAGGCCCGCGCGGAGGGGGAGGGAGTGGAGCGCGCTGGGAGGGAAGCGGAGGTGCGCGGTGGAGTTGAGGAGCGGCGGGAGGCTCGTCCGCGGGGCGGCCGCGGGCGCGCTTCTGGTCGAGCTGGGCAAGCGCATGCGCGGGAGCAACGGGAGAGGCGACATTGTGCGTCGTGTTGTCGTTCTGCTCCCCGCCGTAGGTGTTGGATTAATTGGGATTGGCCCATTTTAATTTAGCAATTAATCAAATGAAATTCCTAGGCCCACAACTAATGCTAGGTAGAAAATTGTTTAGTCCCATATGGAGAATTGAATGGGAGTTACACCACTTTAAAAGTTGGAACGTGGTAACCCCCTTGTGGAATTGGAGAGAGCCAATACACGCGCGCGCTCGCTCGCTCGCTCGCTCGCCTCGCCACGCCACGCCGCGCCGTGCCGTGCCGTGCGGTGCGGTGCGGTGCGTGTGCGTGTGCGTGCGTGCGTACGTACGTACGTACGCGCGCAGGCGTGTCGGGTGCGGGCGCGTTTTTCTTTATCTATTCGAAAATCGAAACGCATTGACTCGCTTGCAGTAACGGTGCAGTTACCAGTGGATTATGGCTGCGGTTACTTTCGAGTAATGGGTGCAGTTACTGGTGACTAATGGCGGCAGTTACTGGTCTCTTCATTTTTTGCTGTTACAAGAAAACAGAGCATAAGAAGGCTCTCCTCTCCATACGAAAGAACAGTTTTCTCTCCCTCTGTTTTTGTTGCTGCTCTCTGCAATCTCCGATCCAGAATCTTGCGCGCACAAGTTTCTGGGTGAGTAGGCCTCCGGGACTTCGTCCGTTTGTGTACCTGCTCGGGTAGGCGGGCGATCAAGTTTTTGGGGAGCGCATCGGCGCGACTACTCAATCTGCGACGTCTACTTCCTAGTGGTCAACCGTTCGCGCGACTGCACTGCGAACATCTTCCTGCATCAAGCTTCGTCCTGCATCACGCCTTGATCGACTACATCGAATAGGCCATCATGTCGACTGATGGTAACGGCGCCTCCGGTGTCTCCGGCACTGGCCCCGCCCGAGGGTATAAATCTAAAACTTTTCTGGTGTATTTGTTTCTGTGCGCTATGAATATGTTAATAGATGTTTCTGTTAGCTTGTTCGTTAGCGAATATGAATACATCGTTGATAGATCACTTGTACATATTTATGTCATGTTTTATATGCTGAATTTTTGGATTAAAATATGCCGAAAATTGACTAGATTTCCAACAATCCAAAAACTTGATAGGTCTTTTTCGGTAGTTGGCTTTGCTGCGTCGCTTAAACCGCACCCTCCGTTTGATGGTTCCAATTTTAAGAGATGGCGTGCACGCGCAATCCTGTGGTTTACTGCCATGGAATGTTTTCATGTTGCACAAGGAAAGCCTGCTGAGCCTCTGTCTGATGAGGATGAACGCAAGTTCAATGTAGCGGATAACTTTTTTCGAGGTGCACTTGTCAACATACTGGCGGATAACATTGTGGATGTGTACATGCATTTGCCTACAGGCAAAGATATGTGGAATGCACTTGAGGCCAAGTTCGGAGTTTCCGATGCTGGCAGTGAGCTGTATGTCATGGAGCAGTTCTATGACTACAAGATGGTCGATGACCGTTCTGTAGTAGAGCAAGCTCATGAGATTCAGGCGCTGGCAAAGGAGCTTGAGAACAATAAGTGCGAGTTACCGGACAAGTTTGTGGCTGGCGGTATTATCGCCAAGTTACCACCCTCTTGGTCGGATTTTGCTACTTCTCTAAAGCACAAGAGGCAGGAGTTCAGTGTTACTGATCTCATTGGCACTCTTGGTGTTGAAGAGAAGGCGAGGGCAAAAGATACTCGTGGCAAGAAAGTTGCTGCTGAGGGAGGTTCTAGCGCCAATTTGGTGCAGAAGAAGAATCCTCAGGCTTTCCACAACAAAAAGAAAAATAAGCCTTTTGTCAAGCCCAAGGCTACCACTGAGTTTAAGAAGAAAGGCAAAGGAAAGGGCAGCTGCTTTGTGTGCGGTGATTCTGGCCATTGGGCTAAGGATTGTCCAGATCGCAAGGATAAGCAGAAGAAGTCTGCCAACATGGTTATTAGTGACGCTGGAGGAACATCGGGGTACGGTAATTATTTACCTACAGTTCTTTCTGTTTGTCAATCACCTGAGTGGTGGGTTGACACTGGTGCTAATATTCATGTTTGTGCTGATATTTCCTTGTTTTCATCTTATCAGGTCGGTCGAGGTTGCTCCTTGTTGATGGGGAACGGATCGCATGCAGCTGTTCATGGTGTTGGTACGGTCGATCTGAAGTTTACTTCGGGAAAGATCGTGCAGCTGAAGAACGTGCAGCATGTCCCCTCCATAAAGAAAAATCTCGTCAGCGGATCTCTACTGTGTAGAGATGGTTTTAGGCTTGCATTTGAGTCCAATAAATGTGTCGTGTCTAAGTATGGAACATTTGTTGGTAAAGGCTATGAGAGCGGAGGCTTGTTCCGTTTTTCTTTGATGGATTCCTATAATAAATTTGTGAACCATGTGTGTAACGATGATGATGAATCTAATGTTTGGCATTCACGACTTTGTCATGTTAATTTTGGGTGTATGACACGCTTAGCTAATATGAGTTTAATCCCGAAATTCACTTTGGTCAAAGGTTCTAAGTGTCATGCGTGTGTTCAATCGAAACAACCTCGCAAGCCTCACAAGGCAGCAAAAGAGGCGAGGAATGTGGCACCGTTAGAACTCATTCATTCCGATTTGTGCGAGATGAATGGCGTGTTGACTAAAGGTGGGAAGAAATATTTCATGACGCTTATAGATGATTGCACTAGATTTTGCTATGTGTACTTATTGAAAACAAAAGATGAAGCGTTGAATTACTTTAAGATCTATAAAGCTGAGGTAGAAAACCAACTTGAGAGGAAAATCAAGCGGGTAAGGTCTGATCGTGGGGGAGAGTATTTTTCAAATGAGTTTACTTTATTCTGCGAGGAACATGGAATTATTCATGAGAGGACGCCTCCCTATTCTCCCGAATCAAACGGGGTTGCCGAAAGAAAGAACCGCACTCTAACTGATTTGGTTAACGCCATGTTAGACACTGCGGGACTTTCTAAGGAATGGTGGGGTGAGGCTATATTGACCGCGTGTCATGTCCTGAATAGAGTTCCTACAAAGAACAAAGAAATAACACCATTCGAGGAATGGGAAAAGAAAAAGCTGACTCTCTCATATTTGCGCACCTGGGGATGTTTGGCCAAAGTTAATGTGCCAATTATCAAGAAGCGTAAACTTGGACCAAAAACCGTAGATTGTGTATTTCTTGGTTATGCTATGCACAGCGTGGGTTATAGGTTCTTAATTATAAAAACTGGAGTACCTGACATGCGTGTTGGTACAATCATAGAGTCCAGAGATGCTACATTTTTTGAGAATGAATTTCCTATGAAATGTGATGTACCTAGCTCATCTAGTCAAGAACCTATAATTTCCCTTGATTCTTTTATGCCGATAGAACATGTTGAGGAAACGCCTGTGGAAAATCCTGAGGAGGATAACAATGAAGTTACTCGAAAGAGTAAGAGACAGAGGACTGCAAAGTCTTTTGGTGATGATTTCATTGTATACCTAGTGGATGACACTCCAAGAACCATTGAAGAGGCATATTCTTCTCTTGACGCTGACTATTGGAAGGAAGCAATACGGAGTGAGATGGACTCTATTATGTCTAATGGAACTTGGGAGGTCGTTGACCGTCCTTATGGGTGTAAACCTGTAGGATGTAAATGGATTTTCAAGAAAAAGCTTAGGCCTGATGGTACAATTGAAAAGTACAAGGCAAGACTTGTGGCCAAGGGTTATACCCAGAAAGAAGGCGAGGACTTCTTTGATACTTATTCACCTGTTGCCCGACTGACCACAATTCGAGTACTACTTGCCCTGGCTGCCTCTCATGGTCTTCTCGTTCATCAAATGGACGTTAAGACAGCTTTCCTAAATGGAGAGTTGGAGGAGGAGATTTATATGGATCAGCCAGATGGGTTTGTGGTACAAGGTCAAGAAGGAAAGGTGTGCAAGTTGTTAAAGTCTTTGTATGGCCTAAAGCAAGCACCTAAGCAATGGCATGAGAAGTTCGACAAAACTTTGACATCTGCTGGCTTTGTTGTGAATGAAGCTGACAAATGTGTGTACTATCGCTATGGTGGGGGAGAAGGAGTGATCTTGTGCTTGTATGTTGATGACATACTGATTTTTGGGACCAACCTCAATGTGATTGAGGAGGTCAAGGATTTTCTGTCCAAGAATTTTGAGATGAAAGATTTGGGAGTGGCTGATGTGATTCTTAACATTAAGCTACTGAGAGAAGGTGATGGTGGGGTTACACTCGTGCAATCCCACTATGTGGATAAGGTTTTGAGTCGCTTTGGTTATAGTGACTGCAAACCTGCTTCTACTCCTTATGATCCTAGTGTGTTATTGAGGAAAAACCGAAGAATAACAAGGGATCAATTGAGATACTCCCAGATCATTGGCTCATTGATGTATTTAGCTAGTGCTACGAGGCCTGACATCTCGTTTGCTGTGAGCAAGCTAAGCCGGTTTGTTTCAAATCCGGGAGATGATCATTGGCGTGCTCTTGAGAGAGTGATGCGCTATCTAAAGGCAACTGTGAGCTATGGCATTCACTATGCTGGGTACCCAAAGGTACTGGAGGGATATAGTGATTCAAACTGGATCTCTGATGCTGATGAGATAAAAGCCACGAGTGGATATGTGTTCACACTTGGAGGTGGTGCTGTTTCCTGGAAGTCTTGCAAGCAGACCATCTTAACGAGGTCAACAATGGAAGCAGAACTCACAGCGTTAGATACCGCCACTGTTGAGGCTGAGTGGCTTCGTGAACTCCTTATGGATCTGCCGGTGGTTGAAAAACCGATACCGGCTATCCTGATGAACTGTGATAATCAGACTGTAATTATCAAGGTGAACAGTTCTAAGGACAACATGAAGTCATCTAGGCATGTTAAGAGGCGGTTGAAGTCTGTCAGAAAGCTGAAAAACTCCGGAGTTATAGCACTGGACTATGTCCAGACAGCTAAGAATCTGGCAGACCAATTTACAAAGGGTTTATCACGTAATGTGATAGATAGTGCATCGAGTGAGATGGGCCTGAGACCCACATGAGTCATACCACAGTGGTAACCTGTTCTATGTGATCGGAGATCCCGTGAAGTAGGATGGTGAAACAAGCTGTTGGTTGACTGGGAGGAGAGACCTTTACAAGGCTCATTTCTTCAGTGATGCGCTTCTCTTCTATTCTGTATGGCAGGTTGGTTTTTACCTTAATGTGATCCAAGTGGTTTTTTTTAAAGCAGAAATGTCGGCCTACAGGACATCTTAGAAAGATCACACCTATATGAGTTCGACTGCTGGTCACAGTCTATGAGATTTGGGTGATCTCTAGATACTCATGAATAGGCATGGAGTATGACTTATACGCTCCAACCAGAGGGGATGCTTTAGGCAGCCTAGTACTAGTAAAGGAATTGGGTAAAACTTGTTCGCACAAAACTGTCAATTCAAGGCTTAGTCCATTGTTCAGTTGTGGATGAGTGTAACTCCTTTCCTAGGTGGATGTTCAACTTAACAGTCTCCATCGAAACACTGGTATATCAAACAACAGCAGAACTGAGAGCATTTCTCGTGTGCCTTGAAATTTGGTGGGGATTGTTGGATTAATTGGGATTGGCCCATTTTAATTTAGCAATTAATCAAATGAAATTCCTAGGCCCACAACTAATGCTAGGTAGAAAATTGTTTAGTCCCATATGGAGAATTGAATGGGAGTTACACCACTTTAAAAGTTGGAACGTGGTAACCCCCTTGTGGAATTGGAGAGAGCCAATACACGCGCGCGCTCGCTCGCTCGCTCGCTCGCCTCGCCACGCCACGCCGCGCCGTGCCGTGCGGTGCGGTGCGTGTGCGTGTGCGTGCGTGCGTACGTACGTACGTACGCGCGCAGGCGTGTCGGGTGCGGGCGCGTTTTTCTTTATCTATTCGAAAATCGAAACGCATTGACTCGCTTGCAGTAACGGTGCAGTTACCAGTGGATTATGGCTGCGGTTACTTTCGAGTAATGGGTGCAGTTACTGGTGACTAATGGCGGCAGTTACTGGTCTCTTCATTTTTTGCTGTTACAAGAAAACAGAGCATAAGAAGGCTCTCCTCTCCATACGAAAGAACAGTTTTCTCTCCCTCTGTTTTTGTTGCTGCTCTCTGCAATCTCCGATCCAGAATCTTGCGCGCACAAGTTTCTGGGTGAGTAGGCCTCCGGGACTTCGTCCGTTTGTGTACCTGCTCGGGTAGGCGGGCGATCAAGTTTTTGGGGAGCGCATCGGCGCGACTACTCAATCTGCGACGTCTACTTCCTAGTGGTCAACCGTTCGCGCGACTGCACTGCGAACATCTTCCTGCATCAAGCTTCGTCCTGCATCACGCCTTGATCGACTACATCGAATAGGCCATCATGTCGACTGATGGTAACGGCGCCTCCGGTGTCTCCGGCACTGGCCCCGCCCGAGGGTATAAATCTAAAACTTTTCTGGTGTATTTGTTTCTGTGCGCTATGAATATGTTAATAGATGTTTCTGTTAGCTTGTTCGTTAGCGAATATGAATACATCGTTGATAGATCACTTGTACATATTTATGTCATGTTTTATATGCTGAATTTTTGGATTAAAATATGCCGAAAATTGACTAGATTTCCAACAGTAGGGTGGTGCGCGCAGGAGCGGTGCTGTCTCAGCGACGGGTTTGCTCGTCGTGGAGTTCAAGGGTGGCTATGCCATGGCCTTGAGGAGTGCAGGGCTCCGATGTGTTGGTGGTGGTCTTTTGTGTGTGTGGGTAATGCGTGGGGTGCTGTGGAGGTGCTGGCGAAAGGCTTGCCGGTGATCTTACCGGTCTCGACAACGATGACGCCTTCGGGCGCTATGATCCTTCCTGGAGGTGTTGTCTTGGCACTCAATAGCCCTCATGTTTACTGATCTTCAGGTGAAAACTTTGCCTCGGTGAGGCAGGCGGCGTCGGCGACCCTCGTTGCCTCCTTGGAGTCGTCGCCTCGGAGGTTCATTTTCACGCAAAGCAGACTGAAGTTTGGATGGCTCAGCCGGATGAAGATAGGGATTTGGTTGAAAGCAAGGACGAAGAAAAGTATGGAAGCTCAGTCTATCTAGCTATTTTTCATAGTCTTTAAGCTGTTCTTCTTGTTGTTTCATGCTCCTCAGTTTTGAGGATTTGAGCCTAAGAGCTCGTGTAACATTTGGCTATATATATCCCTCGTGGATATAGAGGCCAGATTTTATATCCTTTATTTAAAAAAAGCGTCTGCCACCTGTTTCTGTCAAATCTTTTTGTTCTCTTGTATGCAGGAGAATCGAATACGAACCCCTAGGTCAACTCGACTACTATATTTTTTGCCGATCGATCTCTCGATGTGCGCGTAGCCATAATTAGCCCAAGTTAGCCACAGTGTCCTCCCCGAAAAGAGGGTAGAATATTAGTGTCCACCCTCCTGTCTATGTGGTCAAATTTTGGGACCCCGTCGGCGACTCGATGAATCCTAGATTGCAGCACCACCGTCACACCCTAGCACAATTAATCCTAGTCAACACTCTACTTCGTCGTTTATCCAAAGATTAATTAACTCAAGTCGCCGAGCAGCTGTGAAGGACTGAAGGGCACCAGCTACAGCTTGCTCAAATTGCAGCGACGAAGCATAGATAGCTCATATACCCAGGCCAAGTTGATCATGTGCTTCTGGTACTAGTAGTACTAGTATTACTAACCAAAACATGGTTTAATTAATGCACCTTTTTCCTTTCAGAAAGAATGATGTAGTACTAGTTATCTGTACTTCTCACATAGCCTAGAGCAAATGATCGTCCATGGGTTTCAGGGATTCGTGTTCATGCGCCACTGTACGATCATGCACCTGCTAGGATCAAAACAGAGAAGGCACGTACTTTCATTCTGAGAAGAAAATATAATATGTCTATACCACGAGATGGGAATCTCTAGCCGATTAGGCTTTGAAAGAAGCCAAGCAACATCTAAACTCCAGAGCCTTGTGCAGTTGATCTGGATCAATTAATTACCAACACAAATAAAGATATCAAGAGATCGAGATTGCATAAGAAATACTGTCTGCTTGATCGATGCAGTCAACAGTGCCACCTTGATTAGAAAACTTCTCGTCGAATCTCCTTGCATGGTCACCATTTCACAACCCCCAGCGCCCGTCCTAAAATATCCCACCCATGCACAGCCTCCACCACTATAAATGCCCATGCAATCCTCTGTTGCTCATCACCCACCTCGTCTCACTCCACCGAGCTCACTCACTCACAATGGCTACTAGCACTAAGCTTGTAGCTCTTGGTTTCGTGGTCCTCTTGAGCATTGGGTTCACCAATGCTGCAAGGGTTGCTAGAATCTCTAGCTCGAGTGCTGGTGGTGGCGGTGGAGGCGGTGGAGGTGGCGGCGGTGGGTCGAGTGGAAGTGGTTGGGGCTCAGGGTCTGGAGGCGGTGGTGGCTTCGGATCTGGTGAGAGTGGTGAAGATTGGGGTAATGATTGGAACTCTGCCAAGGGAGGTGGCGGTGGTGGAGGAGGCGGTGGCGGCGGTGGAGTGAATGGTGGTTCCGGGTCTGGCTCCGGGTCTGGCTATGGCATAGGCCATGGTGAGAGTGGTTCAGCATATGCCCCTAGCAGTGGTGGGTATGCCAATGCTGATGGTAAAGGCGGAGGCGGTGGCGGAGGAGGTGGTGCAAATGGGGCTAGCGGTTATGGAGCCGGGGCTGGCCTTGGCAAAGGCTATGGTGAGAGTGGCATAGCAATGGCGCCAGCTCCCTACAGTGGTGGGTATGGCGCTAATGCTGGTGGTGGAGGTGTTGGTGGTGGTGGTGGTGGTGGCGCTGGAGGTGTTGCCGGAGCTCCAAGTTACGGAGGTGGGGGTGGCATTGGCTCTGGCGCTGGAGATGCCGGTAGCGATGGCTCTTACGGTGGAGGCTACGCGAGAGGAATTGGTGGTGGCAAGGGTGGTGGTGGCGGTGGCGGCACAAATGGTGGGTCCGGTAGTGGTGGTGGTGGTGGATCTGGATCTGGTAGCGGCGAATACCACTGAAATTCTCCTTGTGGGAACAATCCAGAGCTGGAGCCCGACGTGCATTTTTAGTCGTTAATTCATTTTGCTACCGCACAACAAGTTTATTTCCATTTCTAGGGTTTTTACCATGTTCTAGGCAGTATGTAATAATGGGCTTCATGGTAATGGTATTGTAGTGGAAGTACGTAGGTAGTCGAGCATGCAACTGAGATGTAATGGCTATCTACGAGTATGCATGATTGTAAGCTGTTACCAGTTCGTTGTTAGTGGATACTAGTACCTTATTTTTAAAATGCCCTGTTACCAGTTCGTTGTTAGTGGACGATTATAGCTAGCTCTTGTTGCTAATAGTTGTAGTAGAGGTTGCTTTCTCTCTTCTGCTAATTGGCTATATATCCTAGTCAGAGACTTGGAGGTAGCAAGTCAAGTCGAGAACCAAACTTTATTCGGTTGGCAAGCTTAGCCGTCGTGCGAGCTGCCCGTTCAGGTTTGACCCTTGGATTGGCCTCGGGTATTTCATCTCACACATGCGTGTACATTCAGTGAGAATATGTGTGCCTGTGCTCTGTAAGGTACTCAATAAATCTAGAACTTATTTAGCGACTTCCGCTTAAGTCATAACGTGTATTTCGGTAGAACACACACGCATGTATATGTGATGTCACTACACCAGGAAGGAGCTATAGTAACACATCTATGTGCTACTATATGTCAATAAAGGTGTTACTAGTCTTTACAGTAACACAATTTTTAAGTGTTCTTATAGCCCATGTTACTAGCTAGGTTTGAAGTAACACGTGATAAGTGCTACTACATGTCTGAAAACATGTTACTACCTTGCAACACATATCTTATCTATAAGAACACATATTATGTGCTACAACAAACTACCCTGGTAACACAAATATGTGCTACAACAAGCTACTCCAGTAACACATTTTTGGAGCAATAGTAACACCATTGTAATATGAGTAGCAACACACTTTCTTACACCAAAACATTTTGTGGAAACTTATTTTAATACATATAAATATATATACACAGAGATCTAGAGAGAGGAAAAAGTAATGATTTTTTCGAAATGACAATTAATTAATTGCAGAATTATTTTCTTTCACAAGAATCACATATTGCACAAAATTATAACCATCACCAACATTGCATTCCACAGGGAAATATATAAAATATGGTTCACATAATTTTGTAACATACATGACAATCCATTTGAGAAAACAAGTCTTAGGAATAACAACACAAACTTTTCATCCTAGAATGACATAATGATATCTATCTATTCTTCTCAAAATCTTTGCCCGATGATCTATCCATGAGGTGAAACAAGTATGAGATTTCAACCATTAATCTTCAGAACCTGCATGTGGCAAACATTACTGAGCTTTAAGGATACATGAAAAAGTATATATGTAGTATTATATGGACCAAGGTATTAATTTAGTAATAGAATTACCATTGATATATATCCTTGTTCACTCATGGAGTCTTCCAAATCAGCTACATCCAGGGGCGTAGCCAAGGGGGAGGCTTCGTTAGGCTTCAGGGCATGTACAACCCACAGACGGGTTACTGTCTGTAAGTTCTTTCCATTTCACACACAGACAACTGAACAGACAGCTTGTACAATGGGTCGTCTATTTGACTGTCTGCAAACTATTTAATGCATGCATACAGCCATGATCAAGCATGAATATGATTCTTGTATACCATTGTGTTGCTTCTTGATACAAAACAGATCAAGCATAAATAAAATGAACATAATTACAATATTTTTTGGAACCATCAATATAAATGATATATTAATATATAAAATGTTCACATGCTAGCTTTTCACTCAAGGATTTTGTGACTCCAGTTTCTTTGGTCTCGTCATCCCTAATTCTTGAAGAGTCTTCAGGTGATTGGCACCATTATCAGTTCTCTGGGGCAAAGCACCATTATGAACCCTTATTTTTTTCTTAACGAGGACAAACAACAAATATCAAGATATGGAACTCCATTTTAATTTTGACACTTCCAGCGAGATAGAATACAGAGATTTCAAGATGGTTTATGATGTGAGGAAAAAAGAGCTCACCAAGTTGTTTTAGATCTCGCAACCTGAATGACATGATGCAATGAAATGAAATCATAAGGAGGCCATCCAGGAAGTTTGAATAGACAAATGAGCAGAATATTTTGGGAGAACAAAATTCACCTCTGAAATTCCTCAGTATCCACAAATCCCCTAGCCAACTGCACGTCAGAGAAAGCAATTGCAATTAAGAAAATGAATCATTTGAGCAACGGAAGTTACTTAAAACTTCAATAGCTCGGTAGCCAAATTCAAGAGATAATTAGTAATAAGATGAACTATTTGACGGTATGAAATGATCAAATGGTTCAATGTTTCTAAATAAGTTAATATATGCAGTATGAAATCCTCATATTTGTTACTGATGACATTGGAAATGGCTTCAATGCTAGTGTCATCATACACTGACTACTAAAATTCAGAACACAGTGGTTTTAAAATGATATGCAAATCACTATCTATGGCAGAAGGTAAAAGAGACCAGGCTTTAAACTTGAAGTTCTGAACTAGTAGAGATCAAGTCATCAACCACATCAGAATAGACCATTGGAGACTTGCCACATGTACCAACGGGGATGTGGGTTGCTGTCCCTGAAAAAGTTGAAATCAACAGAAAGATATAGAAAGTGAACTAATTTACCCTTGTCATCCCAAGAAATATATATCTGTTCAATTCTTACTAAGTTTACAACTTTGAAAGCAGCACTCAAGACCAATAAGCCAACTATGCCTCACTACAGCTTCAGCAATTGTAATTGGTTTGTCCCAGATCAAGTAATTCTAGACCATGAAACAGGCAGAAAAAATGAAGATGAAACAGGCAGAACAACATTGAACATGAAACAGGCAGAAAAAATGGAAAGAAGAGACTGGCATATCATAGACAGAACTAATTCTACGGGATTAAATTGAAGAGTGCAAAATGATTTGATATGTACTATCACACCAGCCGAACAGACTATTGGACAATAAATCTGGATTCTGTAGAGCAATAATCAGGAAAATTTTTTAAAGAAATCAGTTCAATTCTAAATTTTCATGTTACACATGCTTTCAGATCTTCAGATGGCAAATTTATCCCAAAAAACCGCAAATTTATCCCAAGAGGTTGCAAATCGAACGCAATACGCACCAAATCTGGTGCATGATTTAACTAATCCCAGCAGCTACAACTAAATACACGCATTTCACGGAAAGAGAAAAAGGTAAATCTTATAATTTTCACACAGAGAAACACGACCTTAACACAGAAAGAACGCGCAAAGAGAAATACTTCTACCCAAATCGGACAAAACACCAAATCAAACCACGAACACCGCTCCCTATTCCCCTTCCGTTGATCCCCGCACCCAGCTAATCTACGCAACCCAAACAACACTATGTCATAAAACGATTTACCTAACAATATCAACTGACAGGGTTACTAACAAGCTAACACAACTAACACCAGCAGAAATCACAAATACTAGCCATACTCACTAACACATATCACACACAACTTCAGATCACACACAAACTCTAGAATTTAACTACCGGCAACATGAACTTATAGCAATTCTGAAACAAACTAACAGAGCATAATCATAGATCCACTGAACACATGCATACCACACAGTTCACATCTCACAATTTCAGCTTAACAGTAAGTACATGAACTGTAATTAAGAACTGAAGAAAAGAAGGGAAAGAAATTAGACTAAACCCAGGAATTGAGCAGTAGCTCGGGAAGCAGGGAAGTGATGCCGGTGAAGTAGATGCGGAGGATGCAGCCGGCGATGCCGTCTAGGTCGGTGAAGAGGAAGCAGGGCGGTCGGTGGAGATGAGGAGCAGCAGAGGAGCGGCGCCAGCGTGGTAGAAGAGGAGGGTGTCGGTGGCGGCCGTGGATCTGGATGGGTCGTCGGTGAAGTAGACCGTCGGTGAAGTGAGCTGGTGAGGCCGTCGGTGGCGCCGGAGTCGAGCTCGCTGGCTGGAGATGTAAGAGCGGCGGTGTAGGAAGGCGGAGAAGGGAGTAGAGGTGGTGGCGCCGAGCGGTTATGTAGGGGAAGGAGAAGAAACGGCGCTCGCCGGTGTGTCAGAACCTGAAATCACTGAAGAACTGAAGAAGTACCGGAACTCTGAAGATAACGTTTCATCAAGCTTCAGACCAATTGCAATTGACGGCTGGGATGCAATCTGGCTCCTATGGGGGAAGATCAACGTTCCAGATTACTTCCCGACAACCGCTCGTTTAATAGTTGTTGATTATCTATTATTAGTGCTTATTACTCAGTAATCTTGAAGTTATCTTTGTAATCGAGTCTTAGACTCTAATGTTAGATTAAGACTCATATATATACTCTTTCGCAGTGGAATGAGAACCATTCTGCCGTCAAATGTTAAAACTACTGTAGCCCTAGCTCTTTAGTTCTTAGCTGTAGCGAGTATTCCTCTCTGTTCTTGGCGATTCCCCTTTGCCCACAATCGATTTTCGGTGATTTCTCCTTCCCTAGGTCGGATTCCTCTCGGGATCTGACAAAATGGTATCAGAGCACTTCGATCCTCGGCAACAAATGGTTTGGAGCGATTCGATTGGATGGTATATTTGTCAGCATCCTAGTAGAATCCCCAATCCCTTCCGATCCCTGGCGCAGGACCGGCCCTATTCCTCATCAGCATCGGCGCGGCGTCCATGGCCATTCCGATCGATCACGTCCTCGTCGGGTTCAGGAGTGAATCGGGAAGCCCGTCCAGTACAGCCTTCTTCCTTATACGGCTATGGCGGCGGACCAAATCGGTGCTTGGCGAAGGTTCCGGACATCATCCCGGGTAAAATCCCTAAGCCAGCGTCGATCAGCAGGAAGATAACCAAATCCATGGTGAGGTACGAAGAGGTGGCGTCAGATCCCACGGCTGTTTGGCGAATAGTTTCGGCGACCAACTACAAGGCCGACGGGGGTCAACACCAGTTAGTGGGAAGAAGTGAACCCTACTCGCGGCCATCAGAGGAACCAAGAAATCTCCATGTCCTGATCCAGCCGAGAGAAAGGGAGTGGGAGATGGCCAGAAGTGCTGAAGATTTGAGGCAGATTACTCTTAAGAGCATCTCCAATGGGTCTATAGCAGCTATCTACAAGAGAATCCATGTCATCAACTGTCCTACGTGGAAGATATTAAATGAAGAAAGAGAACGCAGCTCTCTACAGCTCTAGAGATAGTCTATAGCGCCAAACGAGGCAGCCTCCATAAATTCTGTGTGTGCATGTAAGCATCAAATAGCTATCCTTATAGATAGTTCTTTAGAATGCTAACTTTAGTGTGTACTATATAGATGATGTGGAAGTCTTATAGTTAGTTGCTAGCTATAACCATTGGAGATGCCCTAAAGGTACTCAAGGGAAGCAATGGATGGGAGCACCAAAAGGTAATTTTAATCCTCCTCCTATTGGTCATTCTGCAGCTCCTAGTGGTCGGGGTCAAAATCAGTTGCCACCTGTCTGTCTTGTTTCCCCCAATTTGAACCACTTGAATCCTAGTCATGGCCCTGAGCTAGCAAAGCAATGTTCTCAGTATCCTAGGGAACTTCCAAATCAATTCCAGTTTCAAGACCAATCCAAACAATGGGATCCCAATCCTAGTAACAAGAGGGTTCTTAGTGTATCTACTGTTGAGGATGATTTATCATACTCTAACAACATGAAGTTAGAGCAGAAGGAGCAAACAAAAGTGGAAGCCAAACTTCGCTCTGTGGAGTATCAACCTAGAAGGGTACCGGGGAAAGAAATTCTTGAGCAAGAGGCAGAAAAAAAGAAAGGAGTAAATGAATCTGGAGATGAAGATAAAGTCAACAAGGATATCGCTGTGATGGCCAATGTCCCAGATGAAGCCAAATTTTATTTAACTCAGTTGTATATGTGGAAAAGAGCAGACAAGAGATTGAGGGGTACTGGACTGTTTTGGAAAACTCCACCCTGGCCTGATTTTTGTATTGAAGAACTCACGGCTGTTTACAAGAGTGAGTTGATGAAGATGAGACATGAAGTGGAGGAAGAAAGGATGATGTTGCAGATGGCAAGGGTTTGGCGTGTAGAGAGGGTGCAGAGGAAGCTTGTTGTTGCAAAGCTGACAGTAGACAGCAAGTATGCACCGCTAAACAAGCTTCAGTCTGACCTTGAGGAATTCCTCATTTTTCACCGAGGCAATAGTGTAGATGAAGGAATCCACAAGTCTGCAGAGGAGAGTGGTGACAGACGAATTACGAAGATGTGGCTTGGAATGCTGAAGACCATGAGGAGCCATCATGAAAATAATTACGTTGCTTATAGAAAGGGTATTGGAGTTGTTTGTAACAAAAGGGGTGGTAATTCATTTGGATCTTTGAACACAGCAGTAGCTTACCCCACTCAACCAGCTGGAAAGAACACTAATGGTGGGGAGAATGTTACAAGAACAAAGAGAGTTGAAATGGAAAGATATGTACCTAAGCCTCGGACCAAAGAGCTTCAACTGCAGGATTTGGGGCACAAGTGCAAACATTACCAACAGGTGAACTGGATGACAGGAGTTAGTGAAGAAGTAGTGCCAGAACAGGGAAAGGCACTGGGGGAGAACTTGTCTGTCCTTTGCTTCTCTAATCTTGGCTTTGAGCCTCTGTGGTCAAAGCAATACATAAGAAATGAGAAGGTTAAAGTTTTGCGCTCCATGAAGCCCTTGCAACTGGATGATGTGGTCATAGGACAGCTTAAAATTCACACAAAGGGTGATACTACATACCCTGGATACACTGATGATAAGACAGTGCTAAAAAATGGTCTGACATTACCCATTTGCTGCAACATTTACCAAAAATTCAGTCTGACTCCAACATTTGCTGCAGCTGCACTTCCCATAAATAAAGCACTGGGTTGCTTTGGAATCTTCCACCTTGGCCAGATTTAAGCTTTGGTGAAGTTTACTGGGTAGCCATGGTTGATCAGTACAAGTTCAAAGACAATAAATGGTTCTTTGATTTGTACAGCTGCCGGAAACAGTGGGCCCCTGGGTATGTCAACCAATCATTCTGGGCTGGTACTCCTGTTATCAGGAAGGTTGAAAAACCAGATCCATACTTTGATGGTGTTGTGACAACTAAGACTACCCTACCAGTCTTCCTTGGGCAATATGAGGCTACTCTAAAAAAGAAGCTGGAATGGGAGGCATACAGTGATTTGCACTCCTATTATTATAGGCTGGTTTTGTTGTCAGGATTGCCTTTTGAGGAGCAACTTGTGGAGCTCTGCACAGTACCAATGTTTCAGGCATTCCAAGACGAAATCAAGCAATTGATGCATGTGCTTTTTGAAGAAGTAGACAGGAGCAAGAATCAATTCCAGCCAACAAAGAACAGACAACTTACTGAAGATACAGTTCTGAAGAAGGAAACAGCCTTGAAACCCTTTATTCCAGTGAATTTCAACTTGCATTGGAGCATAATTGTTGTTTGTTATCTTGGAGAAGTGGAGATATTCAAAGATGGTGACACAAAGATCTCTGCTAAAGTTCCATGTATATTACACATGGATTCTCTTAAGGGAAGTCATAGTGGACTGAAAGACATTAATCAAAGTTATTTATGGGAAGGGTGGAAGAAAAACTCCGATAATCAACTTGATGTGAGATCATGTACTCCAAAAGCTGCTGAAGAATTTGAGGACCCTGGACTCGTTGGGATGCTTCAAATTGATAACACTATTGCTTTGTCAAACACCCGAATTCAAGTTGGAGGTTTTAGTGTGGGACAAATTCAAGAAACCGAACCTTTGTTTTCTGGTGCACATGAAGGACCTGTAACTGTTTGTGCATTGGATTCAAGGAGGATTTACAGTGGTTCTTGGGATATGATTGTTTGTATTTGGGGCCGAGTTCAGATAAAGTTTGTACAAAAGTTCATGCATGCTGACTGGGTTTGGTCTCCCGCACCTCGTGGAAATACTGTTGCCATTACAGCGGGTGGAGACGCATATTTATGGGATACCGGGAGCGACACTCACTCAAAGACTGTTGTGGAATATGACTCAAAATCCTTGGATGGCATCCTTCAGGGAATTCCTTTGTGGGTCAAGAATCCCGACTATGAGAGAATTGATTGGCTGAACAGGTTTCTGGAGATGATGTGGCCTTACCTTAACAAGGCTATCAGCAGAATTGTACAGGAAACTGCGAAGCCTATTACTGCAGAGAACACCACAAAGTATAAGGTAGACTCTGTTGAGTTTGAATCACTTACTTTGGGCAGCTTACCACCCACCTTTCAAGGAATGAAAATCTATGTCACCGAAGAGCAAGAGTTGATAATGGAACCATCTCTTAAGTGGGCTGCAAATCCCAATGTCGCTATTGATGTAAAGGCTTACGAACTGAAGACAATTATCCAGATTGTGGATCTGCAAGTCTTTGCTTCGCCTTGTATTACTCTGAAGCCATTGGTGTCTACTTTTCCTTGCTTTGCAAAAATCCTTGTCTCTCTCATGGAGAAGCTTCATGTTGACTTTGGGCTAAAACTCCCTGGAGCAGATGTAATGGCTATTCCTGGTCTTTACAGATTTGTTCAGGGGATAATCAAGAAGCAAGTTGCGAGTATGTATTTGTGGCCAAAGACTCTAGAAGTGGCTATAATGGATCCCTCAAAAGCATCAAAGAAGCCTGTTGGAATTCTACTTGTGAAGGTAAGCCTTCTGCTAGGCCGCCTCACTGGTGATGCAGCTGACGATCAGGAGTCCTCTTCAGATTCGTTTCGTAACATTCTACTGGATGACACACTCTTAGTTGAGATGGACAAGAACTTGTTCACTGCAGTGAAGATTCAATGGTTCAATGGGTCAATTTGCTACCTGAAGAAGCTTCTTGGGAGGATGCAGATTTTATCAAAGAAATATTCCCAGAGTTTTATCCCCAGGCTATCAAATCTTAGCTTCCTGATTTCCATACTTGAGGACAAGTATGTTGTTGAGGGGAAGGTAATGTCAGAACCTGAAATCACTGAAGAACTGAAGAAGTACCAGAACTCTGAAGATAACGTTTCATCAAGCTTCAGACCAATTGCAATTGACGGCTGGGATGCAATCTGGCTCCTATGGGGGAAGATCAACGTTCCAGATTACTTCCCGACAACCGCTCGTTTAATAGTTGTTGATTATCTATTATTAGTGCTTATTACTCAGTAATCTTGAAGTTATCTTTGTAATCGAGTCTTAGACTCTAATGTTAGATTAAGACTCATATATATACTCTTTCGCAGTGGAATGAGAACCATTCTGCCGTCAAATGTTAAAACTACTGTAGCCCTAGCTCTTTAGTTCTTAGCTGTAGCGAGTATTCCTCTCTGTTCTTGGCGATTCCCCTTTGCCCACAATCGATTTTCGGTGATTTCTCCTTCCCTAGGTCGGATTCCTCTCGGGATCTGACACGGTGGTGGCCGTGGAGATGCTGCAGCGGCGGTGGAGGATGAAGAGGCGAAGTTGGGAGGCGCGCCGATGGAGGGTGGTGCGGAGCGGCGGCCGGATGCGGAGGGGCTAAGAAGGGGAAGCAGGTGATGGCGCACGGGAGGATTTGGACGGCGGCCGGTGCTAGAGAAGAGAGGAGAGAGCAAATGGGGGCTAGGGTTAGAAGCAAGGGGAAGGAAAGGGAAGACGAGAGGCGGTGGCCGGCGGTGGATCTGGAGATGGAGCAAGCGGCGGCGCGGTGGGGAAGAAAGCACAGAGGCGAAGGGGCTGCGGCGGTGGAAGAAGCGCACGGGTGGAGAAGGCGAGAAGGGGGAGAAGATGGCGAGGAGGAGAGGCGGCGGCTGGGACTGGGATCTGGAGGTTTCGGTGGATTGGATTTGGGACTGTGTTGACCGAGATTTGGAGGCCGCGTGGTGGACTGGAGTACTGGACCGACTGGTGGAAAGTTCAAGTGAGAGATTTATGGCGCATGGAAAGTTGAACCAAGAGATTTGCCTGAAATTATTGGAGGGAAGATTTTATATTAGCGGGAAGTATGTGGAGGGAGATTTGTGTGTGAAAAATTTCAGGCCATGCATAAAACAACATCATTTTTAAATGATTTTTATATTTGATCGCTCCATGGAAAAAATATAAGGCTTTTTTAAAGCATATTTAGCAAAAATAGAGCGTACATATTTTCCAAAACTCTAATGCTTTTTAAATGATTTTAATATTTGATCGCTCCGTGGAAAAAAATATAATTACGGACTCGGCTCTAGATTTTCACTTGTTTTAATTCGATTGTTCATTATACACTTAGTCACATCACTTTAAATTGTAATTAAATTTAGGAAACTATATTTTTGAAGATACCTGCTTATCATGACGTTATCAAATTTCCTGCAGCAAGTTGTTACAAGAGGTACGAACAAAATTTTATTCATGTTGTAGACCCAGGTTTTCTTATTAGGGTTCGGCATGCAAGTAGATGAGGATTTATTTAGTAGAAAACAGCATGACTTCCCCTCTAATGTTTTCATCGCAGCATACCCATTAGGCAAATAAAGTCCAAGAAACATAGAGATGCAAAAAGAATCACTCCTACACTAATTTGGGACTACGTGCCCGGCGACGCTCGAGAACTCGCTCTCGAGACTGCCCAAATCTTTTGCGTTTGGGACTACGCTCAGGGCTCATCCCTGAGTACGCCCAGGACTTCGTTCAATTTAACACAATTGCAGTAATTGAGGTTAATTTCGGTACACTATCCGTCGTTCGACATTATAGCACTAGAGTCATGAGTCCTGTGAATTGAGGTATGTTATTCTAACTGCCTCTAATAATTTGGCCTCTTCTAATGAGTATTGATCTAGAATGCGATTATTAATTTATTCTGATAATTACAAATACTTGTTAGTAATGTTTCTACAATTTATCTGGGCAATTAACTGCGTGATAGAGCAACCTAAAGGATGTTCTAACAATTTACTTCATACCTTGCCATCTAATTTATGAATACTAGACATAAATATTTATTAGCAAGGTTCTTGGTAATTTAATACACTAGCCATGGTTGCAACCACAATACGCTAATTTAATCGGTATGAGCTATACTTTAATCTATTGATGGCAATTCACCTACTTTAATTATTGTAATTACTGAGTAATGGTCTTCTACTATTTAGATGAGCCTGATTACACTATCTGGTTATTTAAATCTACAACAATTAGTTCATGCTATAGTACTTTAATTTAATCTGTATAGTTATCAGTTTAATCAACTAGCATCTTTTAAACTGTCGGACCATCGTTACTTTGTCCTCATATTTTAGAGTAATCAGAGGTGGATTTCTTATAATGATCAGAGGTGAATTTCTATAATTTAAATATTACTAACCAAGTTGTCTAAACAATTAATTATACCGCTGAGTAGTCTAAATAACAATGCACTGGTTCTAATATTTACGCGGACCTGTTTTAGTTCATCGGAGTTTTTGGTTTATTTATAATGATCACAGATATTTACTAATGATGCCTCATGAGTTTATACTACCAACATGGTTAAGTAATTATTTGATTGGGATGTCAAATGATTTGAACGGCATTATACCATTTCATTCGATAAGCACCATATTGTTAATCTATTGACAGGCCTTTGCCTGAAAATTAAACTACTAATTCATCTATGACTTCGCAATATATCATAGTTGAATTAATTCGGCGAACGTTACTAAATATGCTTGCAGGTCTTTCTAGGTTTTCATTTAATTCCTAAAAATTTCTATTGCGTTTATATGGCTAATAGTCATATACCAAATTCTTAAATATCTGCAGCTAACTTCCTTAATTTTAACAAGTCTACTAGTGCAAAGTTATTATACTGCACATTGATGAGTATTCCTAAATCTAGCACATTTTAATCTTTCACATTTTCAAATCTTTCCTATTTTCCCTTTATATTTCTCTCTTCTTCTTTTTCTTCTTTCCTTCTTTTCTTTTCTTTCTCTTTCTCTCCACCCTATTCCTTTTTTATTCTCTGGCTTCGGCCGACGCCTTGGCTCCTCCTCTCTTCTTTTCCCCCACCGCCGCCTCTGCTCCTCCGCCTCCTTCCTTCTTCTCGGCTGCTTTCTCCCTCTGTGCTCCGGATCCCGTCCGGCTCGGCGCTCCTCCGCCGCTCCTCCGCACCGCACCGCGCCGGCATGGGTCTTCCACCGCGCTGCACGGGTTGCGCACGGCGTAGTGCACACCACCCAACACCTCGCGACATGGCCGCGCACTCCGTCGCCGCCGCGCATGCCACCATCGCCGCGTGCGCCGGCTCCGCACCCGGCGGCTGCACGGCCGCTCCCTCGGAGCGCCTCGACTTCAGCCTCAGCTTGCTCGCCGGCCGCGGCCTCCGCTCCCATCTCCCGCCCCGCCGCGCTCCCGCGGCCTCGCGGCGCAAGTGCGTGCGCGCCGCCGCCGTCGAGACGCTCGAGGGGCAGACCGCTACCGGCGCGCTGCTCGAGAAGTCGGTGAACATGATTCGGTTCCTGGCTATCGACGCCGTCGAGAAGGCCAACTCCGGCCACCCGGGGCTCCCCATGGGGTGCGCGCCGATGGGCCACATCCTCTACGATGAGGTCATGTGGTACAACCCCAAGAACCCCTACTGGTTCCACCGCGACCACTTTGTCCTCTCCGCCGGCCACGGGTGCATGCTCCAGTACGCCCTGCTCCACCTCGCCGGCTACGACGCAGTCCAGGTAACGCGACCGCTTCAGTTTTCGCTTCGTTGCGGTGTTGGTGTTTGCATCTGTTTCTTGCGTGTGAAATTCGCTGCCGATTGGTTGGAGCGCCGAAATCGGGATTAGGTTTGTGCAAAGTTTGGATCTCGTTGGGTGAAACATTGGAAAGTTTGGATCTTCACTGCTATTTTTTGTGGCGTGTTCGTTTTTTTCCTAGTAAAGGCTGTACCTTTATCCAGTTTAATATGGCTAATTTACATCAGCTCTTATGCCATTGAACTTCTTGTAACTATGACTGGTATGCTGCTACAGGAAGAGGACTTGAAGCAATTCAGACAGTGGGGAAGCAGGACTCCGGGTCACCCTGAAAACTTTGAGACTCCGGGGTTGAAGTTACCACTGGTATGTTCATCTCAACTGAGCTCATACTAATTATAACCTGCCATGCTATGATAGTAACGCAAAACTTAAAAGTTCCGGGTTCTGTTTGGTTGTTCTGCAGGACCCCTTGGTCAGGGTATCGCGAATGCAGTTGGATTGGAGTCAGGGAGCATGGAATGGGCGCCATTTGCAATGGCATTGCTCTGCACAGCCCAGGGCTCATTCCATACTGTGCTACTTTCTTTATTTTCACCGACAACATGAGAGCTGCCATGAGGATCTCAGATTTGCCATGTGTGGTTAACTAGGTCTAGGATTAAAATGCCTACTAAGTTCATGTGTGATTTGAGGTTACCTTTGCCGGTGGGGTTTGGGTTGCCGTGGGCATGATTCGGCTGCTTGTGGTGGTCGTGTTCTCGGTTGTTGTGCTGGTTGTGCCGCGTGATACCGTGTGATGAGCCTACGATTATGAGAGGTGCCGACTGGCCCTCGGACGGTCAGGTATTTCCGTGAACGGATTACCCTGCCCGAAACTAATCTCTAGGGCTCTGACGGCAATTTCTATCTTCTTTCTTTTGCTTATTTTTATTTCTATTTGGTTCTTTTGTTCGGTCTTTTTCGGAATTGCAATTACTGGTTCGCTCTTCAAATGAAATAGCGGTGTGGTGGCAGTTCAACGACCCACTCTAATGTATGAAATGGCCGGAATGTAATCTAGCTTTCTCTTAACATTGATATATACAACATAATGTAGTTTCTGTTCTTTATTTCCCGAATGTAACATTTATGTATGAGATGGACTTTGGTGTAAATTAAATCCCGCATATAAGTAGTCTTTGAAGTGGTTATTTGGTTGGAGATGAAATTGTATATTTTTGTAATTAATAATGTCCTGGTTATGTAATGCAAATTGTAACATTTTTATTTGACCTAATATAAGTTCTAAGTGTTGCTCAATGAATGTTATTGATTCTACCATATACGGATTGTAATTAATTACTGTTGTACTACGGACTGTTATATATATTTTAATTGACTTATTTCTAATTGTCGTGCAATCATATGTTATTTGGCTCTAATCTTTACAATTTGGTCTAGTCCTCATCGATGAAATTACGGTAATAACGTATTCATTTATCGTTCGTTGATTTCAATTTATACGACTATGTAGAAATTTTTTAAATTCCCTCGTATTTCTAGATTCTTAATTACAGAATTAATCACGCTTAACGTTGTAATTCATTGCTTAAGGTTAATTAACGATGTGGGTCGTTACATTATCCCACACGGATTGTAATTTAATGACTAATGTACTACGGATTGTTATATATATAATTTAATTGAGTTGCAAGTTTTTACCTTTCGTGCAATCACATTTTATCTCACTCTAGTCTATACCAATTGGTCTTCGCCCTCGTCGATGGAGTTGCGGTATTAACGTAGTTATTCATTGTTCATTGGTTTCAATCTATATTGACATATAAAAGTTTAAATGTCAATGTTATATATATAATTTAATTGAGTTGCAAGTTTTTACCTTTTCGTCATAATTAAATTTTCAACTTTACAAATCTGCCTAGGTTGTGGTTCCACGACCTGAAAGCAGATTTTCTAACATGAAAAATAGCAGCGAGGTTCCACATATTTACCTTAAACTGCAATTTTAAGGTTCCAAACCAAAAACTGCAATTTTCTGTTATAAGGGACATTTAGTGTAAATTTAAGGACTTCTACCTTTGCCCTTCCAATTTCTTTTTAAAAAAAGATCAATATCTTCAATCTAGTAGTGGTGTTGTTTGTACAAATCTATCAATGTTGAACAAGATTATCCCTACAGTAGATAGTAACACATGTCTGTAACACATATATTGTATGTTACAAGATGGCTTTGTAACACATGTTTATGTTGCGGTACTATATGCTTGTAACACGTTTATTGATCATACTGAGTATGTGTTACAGGGTCTCCTGGGGACACAAAGTATGTGTTGCTGAGTTTTTTGCCTGTAACACAATTTGTATTATGTTGCAGTCAAGTGTTACTATAGCCATGTTCTGTTGTAGTGTGTGTGGTGTAAATATGGTGTGAGTGACTGTGCATTGTGCATCCTCCGTTGTAATTAAAAAAATAGCAAATCCAGTCTTCACCGTGTCGGAGTGTCATCTCTGTAGGTTAGATGAGTAAAAGAAGACAAAAAATGCAGAACAGCAAACGGACCCAAAGCCCAAAGCCTTTGTAACCAGGGAGCACTTTCGGCCCATGACGAGTTGTAAGTTTGGATCCTACGTTGCTAGGTTTGGTTTGACATTAGTACCGTATGGAGTTTAGTACATATAATGCCAGCCTAGCATTGCCTACTGTTCAATTGACGAATCAAGCTGTACATATAGTGCATGCATACGCGAAGTCGAAAGTCTAACTAGCCATTTCAATGTACGCACGTACTGGGCTAGCTAACTTAATTTTTAGGGTCGCCAGTTATCACTAGTTGTGGTGAGGGTGGAACTGGTAGTACTAGTGTAGTACATTTCGCACGAGACTTTTGACTTGCATAGAGAGCAGTACATATCCAAGTAGCATGCTGCAGAGGCTGGCCCAAGCTAGCTAGCTTAGCAAAGTTCAGATACCGAGTTGAGCTTGGTTTTTGCCTGCCCCGGAATGCCTGCAAAAGAATGCTGCTGCGGGATGGTATCTTGTTAGGATCCTATCTGATCGGATAGGAACCAGCCATCCAATCAGATCGAATCAACCATATTTTTCTTCGTCCTTGTTGGCTTATGTGGCTGTCCCAGTCTCTTTAGCGCCGCTCCCCTCCTTTCCCCGCTCTCTGTCCCTCTCTCTTCTCCGCACCCCTCCTTTGCCTTTCCCCACCTCCTCCTCCACCACTAACGTCCTAAGGTGAACTTGTCATCTCACCGCATCGCCTTCTCTCCCTCCTCCGCTGCCCCAACCCCCAACTTAATATTCAGTGCGCCGCCACACGTTGTGCCTCCCTCCGCAACAGCCAGGGGCGTAGCCAACCCAAGACTGGGCCTTGGGCCCAGCCCACTAAAAGAAAAGATATTAGAAAATTCTTAGTTGGATCTACAGTAAAATATTAAGCAATTTGTCAGTTGGGCCTCGGGCCATTGCCCGACGCCCAGCTTCACCTTTGGCAACAGCCCACGGCCTTTGCCATCGCCCAACGTCCTCCGTCGTCGCCCATCGTCGGACCATCGTCTCTCCAGCCTTCCTCTACATCTAAAGGACACGATGAACCTATCGGCAATGGCGGTGCCTTAGCTCCTCCCGTAAGCCGTGACCGCTCCGCCTCAACCCCTCTAGCCACGATGCATGCATGGCCAATGGGTGCGTTGGATCGAACGGTAACCTGCTGTACCGTGGAAAGGCCAAGAGCGGTTATACCATTCCGTAGTTTTTCTCCCTCAAATTCAGCGGGCGCGGCACCGTAATTGACAGTATAATGTCAAACATCGTAGCCTTACATACGTGCATGGAATTTGACATGATCCGTAGTTTCCGTGCTATCTAGAACTTCATTGGTCCAACACTACGATCCATTTTTTTCTTGACGGTCGGGCAGCATTACTGACGACGGGGGCGAGTTCTTCTGCAGTTTAAGATGGCAATCGAGGATTAAGATCTGAACGACGGCTGCAGTGTTGTCTGTTTCTACTGCATGCAGTTCTCATGATCTTTGATCTGGACATATATGCGCACACCAACTAGAAGATTAATTAACATCGTCTTCCGGTTGCCACTAAGTACGCACGTACGTTGTCAACACGGGCAAGCTCAAGTAGTCACTCACACATTTACTTCACTGCATGCATCAAACGGCGAATGGACGGCCAGTAATTTTGACTTGCACATAATTAATATAGTAATCTTCTTATGTAGTACATGCATAGTATGATAATAGTATATGCGATTCATGAGCCATTGCATATATATTTGCGTGCTTGCAGGTTAATTTGAGCATGAAAAGCTAATTAAGCTAGCCGCAAGACAGCACGTACTCATTAATTGTTCAGTTTGCTTAGTATGCATTGGCCTACATGGACGTCGGTGGTTTTCGTTGCATGCGCAGATACTATACTACTACGACGTAAGCTAGCTCCTGCGTGTTAACTAAAGCTTACATATAACTTATTAGGTCAACGCCGCATGATTTGTACAAAACGATTGGTTTCATTTTCCAATACTAATGGCCGGTAACCGTAGCTGGGTAGCTAGCTAGCATCCTTCACTGCAATATAAAACATTATGTAGTCATGTAGATTATCGATTAATTGGTCAAATACCTGTGCGTAGTATTGATGTTCTTTCACTGCATGGATGGCCCAGCTACATCTACATATTATCAGCTCAAATGCACACGTAATAGTCAGTCCTGCTCATATGAAAGTCTGTTCGTTAGCCCAAAAGTCATATTTAGTATACCAAACTCCGCCTTTTCTCCCTGGAAAGTAGTACTTACTGATAAATTTCTGGGCAAGTGGCCTCGTGCAGTACAGCAAGCTTTCCAAGCTCTTAAGCGCTATAAATACCCATGCAATTTACACACGGTATCCATCCATCTCATCCTTCAGCTCACTAGCTAAGGTCACGATGGCTGGCACTAAGCTCGCAGCTCTTAGCTTCATTGTCCTCGTAAGCATTGGAGTATCCAGTGCTAAGGTGGCTAGATATGCTAGCGCCGGGGGTGGAGGTGGTGGAGGGGGAGGTGGTGGTGGGTCGGAGGGTGGTTCTGGTTGGGGATCTGGCTCTGGCTCTGGATATGGCGAGGCGGGTGGATCTGGTGGAGCGTATGCTAGCGGAGGCGGTGGAGGAGGTGGAGGTGGAGGTGGACAAAACGGTGGATCTGGGTATGGTTCTGGTTCTGGATCTGGGTATGGCCAGGCTGGGGGGTACGGTGGAGGATATGCTCAGGCGGGTGGCCAAGGTGGCGGTGGCGGCGGCGGACATAGTGGTCCTGGCAGCAGTGGATATGGTAGTGGCTCAGGAAGCGGAGCTGGAAGTGCCTACGGTGGCCATGGGTACCCATAAAATTACATTTCCTAAATAAACTATCACTGATGCGGGTATACTATGTATACTGCTTTCATGTGTGTTATGTACGTACATAATAAGAAATAAAGGGCTTCCCGTGGCTGTAATACTAGTAGTGGTCTTGCGTACTACTACGGATGTACCTGTAGTACCAATATATTTGGCCTGTAACGCTTTAATCAATTAGTGTGCTTTGCCTTATCGAGTGTATGAATTTTATGGCTTGTATCGATCGAACAATATACGTACACTCGTCGACTCTTCATGTAGTTTCTGCATCTGACCACTGGACCCCAAAAAGAATTTCATTAGGGTGGCCAGCTTCAATATCTTCATTGAATTGCATGGCACAATAATCCTGTGTAGCCTTGGATATATATATATATATATATATATATATATATATATATATATATATATATATATATATATATATATATATATATATATATATATATAAGTTCACCTTAGCTGGAGTAGCTTATAAATATAACCATTAGAATTAACCACAAGAACCGGTTCATATTGTCACATATATAACTCAGAATTAAGCAGATCGACCAATAGTTAATTCCCATTGTACATTTTTTTCTTGACAATATTTTTTTTAGAATCCTTGACAACAATTAATGCTCTGTATGAGTATATATTGCGGTAGCTTTTGAACAGTAGAGGGCATGACCCGAGAACCGAAGGGATGAGTCGGGGGAGAAAAGGTATTCCTAGTGGGGTGCAATTAGAGCGGATATCAACGGATTTCGTTTATCCTGTATTCTATTTCATATTTTTTTTAGAATTGGAGTTAGACACGTATAGTACCAGATACGAATAAAAATACGAATAGTCTTGGTCATGAATATGAAGCGAATAAATGTAGCTCTAAATACGGTTAGTCTCACACTCTCACTCATGAGTATTTAGTTGGATATGATCATACAAAAATGGAACCCATATGTGTCGAACATAAAAGGATTAATCAACCGTACTACATATCCAATATACAACTTATTAGGAGTTTGATAAGAAAATTTGACTACATCAATTAAATTCAAAAGTATTTTTTAAGTTCCTTATGTTCAAAAGTATTTGCCTAAATTGTTTGGATTTTTTCTGAGTTCATTTGCTATTTTTCTAGGCATATTTGGATTTTCTATATATTTTGAAATAAAAAACTAATTTCAATACTAAAAAAACCTTATGGGCCGATTTCTCTCTCCAACCCACTCTAGGCAAGTGAGAAACTAGTCATGTACACATGGGCCCATTGCCTCATAGGCTTGTCGATTGGGTTGACCGACTAAGACATAACTTATGAGTCTAGAGTTTATAGGATATCCGGGATAAGTTACCAGATACTATCCGATTAAATTCTTAAATAGCTCCAAATCCGACATATATGTCTATTCCGAATCCGATCTCATATCTGAAAAAAACTGTCCAGTTCTGTATCTAAATTAAAAATAGCTAGATATCCATTTTTTGCTCTAAGTTAGATCCAAATGCTTTCAGTCGGATAAACCATCGGAAACTATCCACTTTGTATCCCTAATTGCTAGCTAGGTGCCTAGGTTGGTATGGAAAAAGGAAAGGGAGAAAAAAAATACAGAACAAAAAATCACATGGACCCGATGGCCGAATCCTGTGTAAATTGGGCCATTATGAGAGGCCCACTGTGCAGTATCTGTGTAGGTGTAGTAACG
Organism: Dendrocalamus latiflorus; assembly: GCA_017311315.1. Lineage (NCBI taxonomy): Eukaryota > Viridiplantae > Streptophyta > Magnoliopsida > Poales > Poaceae > Dendrocalamus > Dendrocalamus latiflorus. Next base: position 19,912,464 of record CM029677.1, on the reverse strand, counting down.
TAGTAGACAAGGACAAAAGCGCCTTTCCGTAGTATCTATGGAAAGGACCCCGTGGTATTTGACAGCTGATCGATCATGGCATGCGTCGTAGCCGTATGTGGAATTTGACGTGATCTTCTATACATATCCAATATCCAGAGTTTCGTCTAGTTAATGCTAGAGCATCGAAAGTGTAACTATTTTGTGGCCTCTAAGAAGAGATAAAAGGTCTTAGATAGGGGTGATAAAAAAGTTCGAGGCTCGTGAACTAGCTCGGTTCGACTCGTGGCACAAACGAGCCGAGCCTAGGCTCGATCGGCCCAGCTCGACAGCGTCTTCGGCCCATCACGTGTGAATGGCTCAGTATGACAGTAGTAGTATATATGTATGAATGCCAATTTTCGCACCTCTTTTGTCACTAAGAGGTATTATTAAAGTACATGTTGTTGGATATTGATCTAGGCCAAACGGCCGGATGAGGAGGACGTGGGCTCACCCCATGTCTAAGCGCCCTGATCGGGGGGGCTAACCGATTATGGTTACGGTCCCCCGTTGCGCAGCGCCATATAAAAGGTTAGGAGCTCCGGCCTCTCCGTGTGGACGTCGTTCCTATGAAGAGCCAAAACTCCCGAACAAACCCTAAGTTCTACCCGATCTACTGTGCGCTGTTAGCAACGGAAAGACCGTCGCCGCCGCTACTGCAGGACGCCGCCGGGGACGCTCCGACCTTCACCGACCTCTACCTCACGCCTGCATCACGCAGGCACGGGTCTTCGCTCATGGCGTTCATCGGCGACCGTGAGTCTAACGATCCCTCTCTCTTTTCTAGGTGTTCTAGAGCTAGGCTAGCAGATCATGACATGCATAAGGTTTAGGCTCTCTAACATTTGGTATCAGAGCCACTGCTAGTTTTCCTAGAACCCTAGCCCACTAATGTGCTCGGATCTAATGGTTAATGTCACGGTTCAGCATGATAGAAGGAGGGGATACAAATTCTAATGCAAACCCTAATGTTTTCCCCAAGCCTTGATGAATCCCGAATTTTTGAAACCCAAAATCCCCAAAATCATGATGGATCTTCGGATCGAAAAAAAAGGGAATCGGGAAAGGTGGATCTCACGGGTGTTGGCGCCGCCGCCGTGCGGGCACTGTCGCCGTGCCGCTCGCCGTGGGCCTGCTGGCCGTCGCCGCCTTGCCGCTGCCGATCCGCCTCGCGGGAGCGCCCCACCGCCCCGCGCTGCCGCTCGCCCCGCGCGCTCCGCCACCGCTCCGCGGGAGCAGGGCCGGCCGCCGCCGCCACGCCTTCCCCATGGCATCGCCCCTCACGGGCGCCGCCGCGCCGCCCATCCTCCGCGCGGGAGCGCGCGCCGCCGTCGCCCCGCGCGGGTTGCCGCCACCTGTGCCCGTGTTTTTCGGGTGGAGGCAGATTTTTTGGCATCTAGGGTTAGGTTTTGGGGTGTTATCCCCTCCGCTTATGAAGTTCAACCGTTGATTTTGATCGGAGGGCTCAGTTTTTTTTGTGAGGGATGATGGGCCAGGCGCATAAGGTGGGCCGCGCGGTGGCTGAGGCCGGATGCTTTTTTGGGCCGCGCGGTGGCTGAGGAATGATGGGCTGTTGGGTTTTTGGCCCAGCAGTGCATGATGTTATTTTTCAGCCCCTATTTCATGATGATGGATTTTATTTTCAGTATATATATTTCATGTAATTATGGTTTATCTCATGTTTAATTAATGTTTAATTAATGATGTCTCTTATGAAATTATTTACGGATAATGTTGCTAAGATGCTGAAAATTATTATGCCTTTTTCCGCTGCGTAATGTTCTGCCCCTAATTGAATGGAACCAACGGGAAATTCAATTGGAGGGCTGTATTTATTTTTTACATGCTATTACTTTTGACCAACGTTAATTGTAATTGCATGTAATCAAATTATGTTTATTTTTTTATGTTTATTTTTTTGCCATGCTATTACTCTTTGACCAACGTTAATTGTAATTGCATGCGATAAATTATGTTAAAATTTTCGTTTCTGCCCAACGGTGATGCGAAAAATTCTTATGAGCATGTTATTAATCATACCAACGTAAGATTAATTTTCATGAAAATTAATTATGCGCTTTCCTAATGTAAATTTTAATTTTTTCAGCTGCTTCCGTTTCCGCTCATGTTAATGCTATTGAGCCACTTAATGGTAGTAACTTCCAGAAATGGAAGTTTACACTTATGACGACTTTTCAGCTCTTGGATCTGGACTACGCGTTCAGATTCGATGAGCTTGTCGCTCCTACTGAAGGGGAGGACAATTATGATGACAAAATGAAGGAATATAAAGCTAATGCTGAGAAGTGGGAGCGGTCTAACCGTGTTTCACTTGCTGTGATGAAAAACTCTATCAGTGAGGCTATAAGGGGAGCAATCCCTGAAAAGGAAAGGGTAAAGGACTATTTGTCCTCCATCGAGGATCACTTTAAAGGATCCTCTAAAGTTTATGCTACCACACTGATGCACAGGCTCATGAACACTAAGTACAATGGTACTGGAAATGTTCGTGAACATATTATGACAATAATCAATATTGCTGCCCGACTTAAGACAATGGACATGGCTATTTCTGATGGTTTTGTTGTCCATTACATTATGATGTCTCTTCCCAAGCAATTTGAAACTTTCAAGGTGAACTACAACACCATTAAGGACAAGTGGACCATGAGCGAGTTGATCGCTAATGTTTCACAGGAGGAAGAGAGGCTCAAGGCTGAGGGGGCTACTGATTTTGTGAATCAAGTCGGCTCCTCAAATAAGGCTGGTCCCTCTAGAAATAGAGGTGGCTACAAAGGAAAGGGAAAGAAGGAGCAAACCTACTCCCCTTATCAGAAGCCACAGAAGCCACAGCACCCACAGCATCCTAAGGCGCCTAAAAACGCTTCAGGACCTGGGAGCTCAAATGAACAGAAGAAAAGTGGTGAATGTTATTTTTGTCAGTCGAAGGACCATTTCAAAGATGATTGTCCTGGATGGCTGAAATGGCTCGCCAAGAAAGGTACTTATGAAATCACTTTTGTTGATGAAGCATTTTATGCTGATTTTCCTATAAATTCTTGGTGGATTGATTCTGGTGCCACTGTGCACGTTACGAATTCCTTGCAGGGATTCCATATGTTGAGAAGTCTCAGAGGGGAAAGAAGCCTTAGAGTGGCTAATGGGATGGAAGCCGAAATTCAAGCTATTGGATCGGTTTCTTTAGTTTTGAATAATGGTTTTGTAATGAAACTTAATGATGTTCTTTATGTTCCCTCGATGAGAAGAAACTTGATTTCCATTTCATTATTAGATAATGATGGATATTCTTGTAATTTTGGACACGGAATGTGTTTGATTTATTTTAATAATGATAATGTTGGTCGTGCCATCCGACACGACAAGCTTTATATGTCGTCCCTGCAAAATTCTCCTATATCCATGCATGTATGTGATGTGAATAAAAAGCGCAAGCGAATTGATGAGACTTCGTCGAAATTATGGCACTGTCGTTTGGGCCACATTTCGAGGGGGAGAATTGAACGTCTCATTAAAGATGAAATTCTCCACCCTTTAGACTTTAATGATTCGAATGATCATTGCCTCGATTGTATCAAAGGCAAGTATGTAAAGCAAATAAAGAAAGGTGCTACTCGAAGCACAGGGATTTTGGAATTAATTCATACTGACATATGTGGTCCTTTCCCTGTGACATCAGTGGATGGTTATGATTCTTTTATTACGTTCACTGATGATTACTCACGTTATGGTTATATCTATCCTATTAAAGAAAGATCGGAGGCACTTGATAAATTTAAGATATTTAAGGCTGAAGTTGAAAATCAGCACAGTCTAAAGATTAAAGTAGTGCGCTCGGATCGTGGGGGAGAGTATTCTGGGCGACACGCAACTTATGGGCAGATTCCTGGTCCTTTTGCCAGGTTTCTACAAGAAAATGGTATAGTCGCTCAGTATTCAATGCCTGGTGATCCCCAGCAAAATGGAGTTGCGGAAAGAAGAAACCGCACACTTATGGACATGGTTCGAAGTATGTTGAGCTACTCCACTTTGCCTGTAAAGTTATGGATGGAAGCATTAAAGACCGCTGCACATATACTCAATCGGGTTCCTAGTAAATCGGTGCCTAAAACACCTTATGAATTATGGACTAGGAGAAAACCTAGTTTGAACTACCTCCATGTGTGGGGTTGTGCAGCTGAAGCTAAAATATTTAACCCACATATTGGGAAATTAGATCCCAAGACTGTGAGTTGCCATTTTATTGGCTACCCTGACAGGTCTAAAGGGTACCGATTCTATTGTCCAGATCGTACCACAAAATTTGTAGAAACAAGACACGCTGTGTTCTTGGAAAATGATGGCATCAGTGGGGACTTGGAGCCCAGGAAAATTGATCTTGAGGAGAAACGGATTTATGTTGCTTCACCGCTAATCCGACAGACTGATTTTCCTGTGCCCCAAGTGGTTGTGCCCATAGTTGATCCTGTAGTTGCAACTCCTGTTGCATCTCCAGTTAATTCTGTGGCTACTCCTTCTGTTGAGGGCTCTGAAAATACAAGTGCAATACCTAATGCTGAGCCTTCACAGCCCTCTGTGACAATTAATGAACAACCTGATGAGCCTACTAATGAACCTGTCAGGAGATCACAACGAGTGAGGAGATCTGCTATCCCAAGTGATTATGAGGTTTACTTGAATGAGGATGATCTTGGGAAGGCAGATGATCCTAGCTCTTATAAGGAAGCAATGAAGAATAAGGATTCATCTAAATGGCTAGATGCCATGAAAGATGAGATTGAGTCTATGGGCGCTAATGACGTATGGGACTTAGTGGAAATTCCTAATGGAGCCAAAACAGTAGGCTGCAAATGGGTCTACAAGACCAAGCGTGACTCCAAAGGGAATATCGAAAGGTTTAAGGCGAGACTTGTAGCAAAAGGGTTTACGCAAAGAGAAGGCATTGACTATAATGAAACCTTTTCGCCTGTCTCAACCAAAGATTCATTTAGAATCATAATGGCGCTCACAGCACATTTCGACTTAGAGTTGCACCAAATGGATGTTAAGACTGCATTCCTGAATGGAGACTTGTATGAGGACGTTTACATGACACAACCGGAAGGTTTTGTTGTGGAAGGCGAAGAACATTTGGGATGTAAGCTAAGGAAATCCATATATGGCCTGAAGCAAGCCTCTAGGCAATGGTACCTTAAGTTTGATGAAGTCATAAGGGAATTTGGATTTAAGGAGAATGATGTTGATAATTGTACTTATGTTAAGTTCAGGGGGAGTAATTACACCTTCTTAATTCTTTATGTGGACGATATATTATTGGCCAGCAGCAGTGTGGACATGCTGCGGGAAACTAAAAGTTTTCTCTCGTCCAATTTTGACATGAAAGATCTCGGTGAAGCATCTTATGTTCTTGGTATTGAAATTCACCGAGATAGGTCCAAAGGAATATTAGGTTTATCACAAAAGGCATACATTGACAGAGTACTAAAAAGATACAATATGCATAAATGCTCTGCCTCGCCTGCTCCTATTGTTAAGGGCGATAAGTTTGGGAAATTTCAATGCCCAAAGAATGACTTTGAATCTGATCAGATGAAGGCTATACCTTACGCTTCTGCTGTCGGAAGTATTATGTATGCTCAAGTATGTACACGCCTTGATTTAGCTTTTGTTACCGGGATGCTTGGCAGATATCAGTCAAATCCAGGACCGGACCACTGGAAAGCTGTTAAGAAAGTCCTGCGCTATATGCAAGGCACTAAAGGTCACATGCTCACATATAGAAAATGCGATAACCTTGAGGTTGTCGGTTATTCTGATGCTGATTTTGCGGGGTGTAAAGACACTAAGAAGTCCACATCAGGTTATATTTTCACCCTCGCAGGAGCAGCAATTTCATGGAAAAGTGTAAAGCAAACACTTACTGCATCGTCGACAATGCAGGCTGAATTTGTGGCATGTTATGAGGCTACCGGGCAGGCTGTATGGCTTAAGAACTTTATCCCGGGATTAAGAGTGGTAGACAGCATTTCTAGACCACTCATTTTGTACTGCGACAATCAACCCGCAGTTTTCTATTCGAGTAACAACAAGTCAAGTGCAGCTGCCAAGCACATTGACATAAAGTATCATGTTGTGAAAGATAGAGTCCAGGATCAAACAATTAAGGTTGAGCATATTGGAACTAAATTTATGCTTGCGGATCCGCTCACAAAAGGCTTACCACCCAATATTTTTCGTGATCATGTTGCCGGCATGGGTTTATTGGAGAGCCTGTGATCCTGGAATAAGAGGACCATATAAAGTAACCAACTCCCATGAAGTATTATGTTATCCAATCGATATAGAATGAAACACTATAAGTACTGATGTCCAGCAGTATTTAATTGACTGTTGTGACGCATTACTTTGGTGTGAACTTTTATTGAGAGAGGGCTTATGATGTTTAGCCTTACGATCAAGGGGGAGAATGTTGGATATTGATCTAGGCCAAACGGCCGGATGAGGAGGACGTGGGCTCACCCCACGTCTAAGCGCCCTGATCGGGGGGGGCTAACCGATTATGGTTACGGTCCCCCGTTGCGCAGCGCCATATAAAAGGTTAGGAGCTCCGGCCTCTCCGTGTGGACGTCGTTCCTGTGAAAAGCCAAAACTCCCGAACAAACCCTAAGTTCTACCCGATCTACTGTGCGCTGTTAGCAACGGGAAGACCGTCGCCGCCGCTACTGCAGGACGCCGCCGGGGACACTCCGACCTTCACCGACCTCTACCTCACGCCTGCATCACGCAGGCACGGGTCTTCGCTCATGGCGTTCATCGGCGACCGTGAGTCTAACGATCCCTCTCTCTTTTCTAGGTGTTCTAGAGCTAGGCTAGCAGATCATGACATGCATAAGGTTTAGGCTCTCTAACACATGTTACTCTTTTCTCTGTTAATTTCATATATGGAAAGGAAACCATAGAACTTATCATTTATAAAAATAAATCTAAAACATAAAAAGAAAGGTTAAAGACACTCAAAAGTCAAAATAAGCCTAACGAGTCGAGCTCGAGCTTTTCAGAAAGCCTAACGAGCCGAGCCGAGCTTCTCTTTTAGCTCGTTAGTTTAACGAGCCGAACCTTCTCCCTAACGAGCCTTCATGAGCCGAGCTGGCTCGATATCCACCACTAGTCTTAGAAGCTGTCTCTAAACACTACGCACAATGGTCTCAGTGCAATCCTCTAGGGCTAGAGACTGCCTCCAGCGAATAAAAAAATTCTATAGCCCCACCTGTCAATTGGGGCGGACGAAAGCGGACGAAAGATGAGATATGCGGTCAAACTCGCTACGAATCAAGCCCTGTATTATGATGTTCCTTGCCTTAGCGTTTGCCTCAACATCATGCATATTTCCAGCATTAATGTTCTCATCAGCAGGAACAACAAATCTGACCTTCACCTTCCGCCAAATGGCATACCTCTGAGCCTGGATGTATGTTTCCATTCGGCTCTTCCAGAAGGGGTAATCCAGGCCATCAAAGACGGGAGGCTTGGTCGAGTACTTGTCCGTCGCCATGACTCTTGAGACCGGTTAAGATCTATTGAAAAGAGCTAACCAGCTCTGATACCAATTGTAGGACCGAAATGGCGACAGAGGGGGGTGAATGTCGCTCGCTTCAATATCGCCCCCGAAAAATCGAACACTGATTTTTCAAAAAGATGCAAAACAAAGCACCTCACAGAAAATTAAAATTAATTTTGCTGAGATCTGGAACGCATGCGATACTAAAAAATTCAACATAAATCAGAGATTAACCAGTAAAAATTCAGCTGAAAATAATGTTGTTTAATCTGCATGCAAAATTGTTGAAGATCAAGAAAAAGAAATGAAGCTTCCTTGTACATTTGCTCATGCTGGCTGCAAGCACAAAACTTGGAATCAAGCCAACTAGTACTGCTACTAACAAATGAAACGAAAGCATCCTGTAGCATGTTCTTTCTTGCCGACCAACCAAAAGAGACTTTAATGCTGTTTGGCCAAGAGATTGAAAAGAAAATGCAGAGCAGCCGAAGGCATGTTAAAGAAGAAATGATTGACTGCTTTTCGGCAAGAAAAGGAGCATGCAGATAATTTTTTCTGGCCGAACCAACCACTGGATTGAACTGCCGCTGCTCTTCCAAAAACCGAAAAGAGGAATCAAAGCAGGGAACCAAAGAGATGTAGTTCGGATGATTTCTTTGAGCCAAACAATTAACAAACTAGCTAATCATTTTATGCTCATAATCTGACCGAGCACAACAACTTCACTGCCGCAAACCACAAGAAATCAATTAGCACTGAGAACAAACACTTGATCTTGAAGGCACAAAAAGAAATCAAGAGAGAAACAAGAGAGCTCAAACACAGGGAAACATCACACAAGAAATAAGAACAGTTCTCATAAAATCGATACGGAGACATACATGATTGATATAGAGTGTTTACATCTCAGTCAAGCCCTCTCTCAATCTCACACCAAGTCCCCATACATGCTTAGGAGATCAAGAACACAACCCTATCTCATATACCTACTCTCTCCACCACTAAAGCACAAAGCAAAAGCCCTAAAACCCCTCACCAAGTCTTGTCAACAACCAGGAAACACACTCCTATTTATATCATTCCTTGGTGGGTTTACACTTTGCTTTGCCCATTTTACCCCTCCATGCTTTGCCCGCTAACCCGCTTCCTTTTGCAGCCTCGCGCTTTTACCGAAACGCCCCTGCTGCACCTTCCGGGAAGCTTTCGTGTTCCTTGTCTCGCACGCCTCGCAACCACCTCGAGTCCACGTCGTCATCGACACATCCCGACTGTTCTGACCTCAGCGCCACCTGCGCCTAGTCCAGTCCTCCGTGTCTCGCCACGACTCCACTCGACGTCCTGCAGCCATCACAGACAAAAAAACACATCGCATAGCACGGCACAAAGCATATAAACATGATTAGTACTAACAAATCCTACTTAACCGAGAAATGGCCCAAATGACCAACCGGGAAGACGACCACACGTCAAATCTGTCTAATCATAACCCGACCTCGCTAAAAGCCAAAATGACACGAATCACTCAAACCAAACTCACTCTAACTAAACCACGTGTCAATTACTCATCACCAACTTGGGATTTAGACCACATGGTCTCTCAGGAGGATTTATGGTAATACTTAGAGGATCCGGCATGCCAAACGCACCCGCTAATGTCCCTTAACGGAGTCTCTGTCTGCGTCCGTCTATCCATATGCAATTTTGCACAAACAAATTAATTAGTCAGTTAGCATCTTCAAGCTGCATTCCGCGCGCTACATGCATTGCCAACACGCGCAAGCTCAAGTCGGAGTTTACTTCACTGCCATCAAACGGATATATAATGGGCCGGGTCTCGGAATGCTTAATAGCTCGTCACGCGTACGAATTGCATATTGCTAAATCTCGACTTGTGCTCAGTCAAATACTGGCGGTAAAAGCATATATCTAACATGTTTAATTAGTCTGCAGTGGAGCATCTCCAACAGTATGAACTAGTTACTAGCTTTAAGATAACTTCTCCAATAGTACTAACTTTTAACACATAGCTCATAACATAAATAGCCTCACATGACACTCTCACATAATCTTAGAATGTGTGTATGAGACTAGCTCTTGATCAAGAGATAGCTTTTCTCTGTCTTCTATTAAAATATGAAATAATATGCTTAGAGCTAGCTCATAAGAGCAGGTACAATAAGGCTTAGTCAGCAGGCTATAGCAAATATAATATCAACAAAATCTTATGTGGCAGAGAGAGAAAGGAAGAGAGAGAAGGAAGCTGGCTACTAAATTATAGCTATCTATAGCACGTAAAAATATGCATTTCACTCTCTTACACGTGGGGTCAAATAGTTATTGTAATAGCTACCTTATTGTATGAACTATTTTTTTGAAGGCTATAGATGAAGTGGACAAGTGTTATAGCCACTAGTTGGCTATACTATTGTACTTGCTCTAAGTCACTATTGGAGACTAGTATAGTGCCCGTGCTAACGCCACGGCGGCATTTTAGGGATGCATACGAAATCAACCAAACGAATTTTTGAATGGCCATACATGTTTTGTTCCCTGCTGTCAAAGCCAATTTTTGAATGGCCATACATGTTTTGTTTGGATAATTGGGTTGCTGCTGGCAACAAAGTCCATCCATGAATGAAAGCCAGACATATACATCAGATTATTTTGGTCAGTCACTACAAATAATTGAAGACATCCAAATGGCAAAAGTTCAGTTACAAGTCAATGAACGCTGAAATATAGATGACCACATGTGTATGATATGGTGCTTCCACATAATACATGCAACTCAGGGCAGCATCCATTCAGAACATCAGTCTAACCTAGTGCAGCCAGAAGCATATAGTAGAAGGAAGATGGTTTGATACAAAAGACTTCAACCACATAATATCATGTTTTTTTTGTGGCAAAGAGGATTGTACCTCAGTTGTTAACAATCTAATATAGTCATAAATCAAAAGAAACTTCACATGAATAAGGACATTCAGACTATACTACATACTGTCAGTAAACAACCCTTGTGGTGGAGCAACCTAAGAAAGGTAACTGGCATATGTAGTCTTCGTACGCCAGACATAAAGTGCATTAATTCCAAGTGTAAGGTGAATGAGCCTTAATAGAAAAAGCTACAAAGAGATTGCCCTTCCAAGAAAAACACAAGAGAACATGTATCAATGGTTCATATACAGTTTTACTTCGTCATCCATGTGTTGTAGTAGTAATAAACAAACCTATCATGACATCTCAATATTAGAACCAAATGATTGATGAAGCATAAAGCTACCTTCTGTTTTTTGGCGACAAAAATAATCACGGGCAGAAGTTGCCTCTATCAAATCCAATGACAATATAAAATTTTGCCATTCTACAATCTAATGAACTGGTAATTGCAAGTAAAGAGAGGGAATTTTGTAATCAAAATCATCATTGTTTAATATCCAGCTAACCTTGTATATTTCCTAAATGCGAAACAGAAACACTATCTTAAAAATAAGATTCGTTACTCTGTAGTATATGTCTTCAGTTTTTTTGCTGTTCAGTATAAGATAAAATTTGTATACGCCCTGTACTTATGCCAACCTACAGAAGATATTCCAAAGGTTGAGGGATAAAGACAGACAGGTAAATGATGTAAACTATCACTAAAATAACATATAAAGTTACCTCGGCACCCAGTCCAAAACGAGCCCCATCAGAGAATCGTGTACTTGCATTATGGAATACAGCAGCACTGTTGAAATTTTAGAGGTAAAAAAGAGCACTTGTGAAGACACCTAATAATCATAGAATATCAGAATAAAACTTTGTCAGCAATAGCACAAATAAATCATCTATTACCAGTTTACCACAAATCGTACAAGAGCGAAAGTTGAATAAAAAAGGAAGTTGCTTAAAAATACCTATCGACTTGACGTAGAAAAGCATCTGCTACTTTATCATCTGTAGCGACGACACAATCTGTATGTGCACTGAAAAGGGAAGACAAAACAAAGAGAATTCCATTCAACTAAAAATCTCAGTTTTTTAACAATTGAATAAGCAAGAGATAGGCTATAAAATAACTCTTTAGGTACCTTCCATAACGATGTATATGGTCAATGGCCGATTGTACATCATCAACAAATTCAACTGTGCAGGCCATAGAACTATACTCGTGATGAAATGAATCTGCTTTGGGGAAGCCCAATCCTTTATACGCAATAGGCCCACCATAAATAGTAACTCCTGTGATACAACATTATTTAAAAAGCAAGTAGAAAATCATAGCATGTCCATAAGAATACACAAGCTTCTATGGAACGTGGACACTGGACAAGACCTGATATGCCTTAAATAGAAGACTAAAGGTTACCAAAACTCAATAGAATATGATGAATCCAAACATTTGCCGAGATACAACAGATCATCTAGACATCTATTAACAACTATGCTGAAAGCTACAGTGGCATGTTACTTGGGCTGCTTTTGGCATTGCGGTATTTCTTTAAAGCAATTTTATTTTTTTTATGAACTAAATAGCAACTTGTTTCTTTCATGTAATCACAACACAAGTGTTCTACAAGGATTGGTAATGTTTCTCTGCAGCAGCATAGCTAACTTTATTCCACGGCTAAACACAATGTAGAACAGTGCCAAGGTAGCTAGCATCCTTCTGATTCAGAATAAACTTAAGTGTACCAATCAACAAGGAGCAATTTCTATTACTCCAACTGTTGATTTATAAGTCGTTGTTTGATCTGGCAGGGTCTTCAAGATTAATGTTTGACCATTAATCATGATCAGATGTAAATCTTGTCAAATATGAATGTGAGTCACTTTTGTGTAGGGATGACAGTGGTGGGGAAAGGGAGACCGATAGGGCCCCATTACCCAATATGAGTAATTACATTGGTTGCACAATTAATCATAATTAAGCATAATATGACCAATTTAGGAAAATATACAAATAAAAATGCACCATCACATAGTGCTTAGATCAAGGGTTTGTGAGAGGGTATACGAGCAATATATGGCTGAAGACCCGCATGTCATACGCTTAACAGGGAACAGGTATGGTGAGTAGGGGAGCATCCGCATCCGCACCATCCCCGATGGGGATTGATTTGGCCTGACTTCTATCCCATGGAAAAGGGAAAACTAATAAGGGAATTCCCCACCGAGGAATGGGGAATAGCACCCATTGCCATCCCTATTTTTGTGTCAGTAAACACACATATTGTTGCACTAACTGTTAGTCAAAATATATATTAGTTCTGACTCGAGAAGTGTGGACACCTTATAAGAATAAACAAAGGGAGTATGTAACTTCTGTGCATAAAGAGTGAAAGCCAAACCTTCTAATTTGAGCGCTACCAGAATGGCATCAAGTTCTGGAGTCTTCATAAGATCCTTATGAACAAGTAATGTCTCCTGCAGAAAATACATGCAAAATAGGTTAGTTACTCGGTCAAATATATAACAGCTTCTAGACATTTGTGAAAATTAAATAACAATATAATGAGAGAGTATCACCATCCTGAAAACATTAGAAGAACAACTACCAAGATTTGTAGGTAACTCTGTTATGATGAATGAAAATGGTGTGTATCTGGGAATAAACATTACATTATCAAGAGAAAATTTTAATTATACATCAAGTTTAAAACATCAAAGGAGAAAACATTAACAGTGAGGCAAGGATAACATGCACATATACGATTATCAACTATAAATATATATTTTTTACAACCACACACACAACATTAAGAAATATGTCAGGGCAATGATAGGCACAACAATTTAAATATTTTTTATGGGCCAAAGAAGAACCACTGCCAGAGCATCAGGATAATAGAAAGCATTTAAAAATGTTTGTAGATGTATAAATGTTAGTTATTTGGTTATTACTTATTGAAGATGTTCTAAAAAAAGTAATTAAATTATACATGGTAACAAATTACACAAATACCATTGCATTGCAGGCTGCTGGGTGGTCAATTTTTGCATCCATCACAATCTTTTTTGCCATTTCCATGTCAGCTGATTTGTCAATATATACATGACAGATGCCATCTGCGGCGGCGCCGGGGGGGGGGGGGACAAGTTTATTCAGCATAACTTGAGACTAAAGAGCCATAATAGCAGCAAAAATACTGTTCAAAGAGAACTTACCAGCATGTCCAAGAACAGGAATCTTAGTTGATGCCTTGATTTGAGAAACCAGCTTATTACTACCTCTTGGAATGACGAGATCAATGACATCATCAAGCTGTACAATGTATTACGAGTTTAGCCATATTGGTAGAATCATTATTTTGGTAATAGTACTGCATTCTCACCTTTAGCAAATCTGCAATATCATCTCTAGTTGTAACAAGGCCAATAAGTTTTTCACCAACGTTATCAGGAATAGCATCAGTTATAACCTAAAAAAAATAACAAAATGGTATTTTAAAAGACACTCAAGCTAAAAACAACATGTAATGTCAATAGTAAGCTACTACATATCACAAGATAATACCTTATGCAATAATATTGTGTTTGATCTCATAGCTTCTTTTCCACCTTTCAGGAGAAGGCCATTACCACTTCGAATTGCTAAAGACGCAATCTACACCATTATATACAACAACTTTAAAGCAAGTTGCTTAATATGCTTAAGTACAAATCATGCACGAAGCATATGGTTTATAGAAAAACATAAACTGCAGTAATTTAACAACTAAAAATACCTGCACCAAAGCATCAGGTCGGGACTCAAAAACAATCAAGAGAACACCCAAGGGGCAAGATGTTTTTTCAAGAACTAAACCATCAGCAACCTGCAAAAAAGTAATCTATCCGTTCAAATCCTTATATATTTATCACCTCGAATTTCGAGCAAAAAAAGATGGCAGATTTCCTTTCTATGAGAGTTTCGAAATGCAGTCCCCATACAAGCATTCACCTCTGTTCTTTTTAGTATCTTGATTTAGCAAGACCTGAACATATTTTGATCTTATGACGGCAGTCTGCCGTTCCCCAGTGAGAATCCAGCTCTTCTTTCTTAATACTTGGGGTAGAAGACTTGAAATTTCCACCAGGATTATCCTTATGTGGCTGCTACAGTAAAAACAGCCTAAAAGTCACTTGTTTATGCACCAACCATAGATTAAAGGACCAATTGCAAATATATAGTGGCCAGTCAAATTCCATAGCATTCAATGCTACTCCAGCCCACAGGTCAATTTTCATGCCCAATAAGTGAATCAAAAGAGAAAGGTACTGCTCCAAGAAAAAATAACCACAAATACACACACAGTACATAGCTTTTCTCTTTCTTTCTGAGCAGTTGACTTTATGCAATGGTAGGTTTGAGCAAAATAAGACGCACTAATATCAGACAGAGTATTGGTAATTAAGCAAACTTAAATGTGTTTCTCTGATAAATACACTGTAAGATATGCCAAATGCTTACATGTGTTTCTCGGGTAAATACAATGCCTCCATCCCAAAGCAGCACACAGGTACCATTTCAGGCAATTTTTCCTTTGAAGTGCTAGCACATCTGTGCAAAGACACGTTAGAAACTGACATGCTTATTTATTCTAGTAGTCAACAAACATCCACATGTTGGAGGAAAAATAAAGAACTCACTCTGAACTTTTGGACGTGTTCATTTGTTCAACCGTTGATACTCTCTTGTGTTTTGATTTGCAATCCGGACAGAAATAATCAGTAATTTCTAAATCCTACAAAAGGAATGCTCAATCGGTAAAGCCTATTCATAGAAGCATTACATATAGATATCAAGCAATAGGACTTCAAGATATCAACACCAAAACAAAATGAACAAATAACCTCCATGTTATTGCATGTCCGGTCACATTCTACGTGAACCCAAATCTGACACTCATCACAACAAACCTGCCAAGATGTGCATTGCAGGTCAGTGCCTAGAACAATTAAGAGAACATAGAATATACAAATATAACATCACCAAAGCACATATCCTTCCAGGCCCTTACCCAATTTCCACCATCTGTGTGGTGCCAAATTTTCTTGCATATGCCACAGTACTGCTTTGACTGCCATAACTGCAGGCATAATAATGTTTACACACATAAGGCACCAAAAGAAAAGAAACAAGTTAACGGAACACACAAAAGCACTTATCTCACAAGTCACAAGCCAGCCACATACCTTTTCACAATGCCTACAAAGTAACTGTTCTCCATCTTGCTTCTTTTTCTTTGAAATCTTCAATGGAAGGCGATTACCACAACTATCACAGCATGCTGCTGATTTACCAACAACCTGCAATACAGTATATTATATTGCAGCCTAACTGAGAAGTAATAAATGATACAGCTACAAACTCAAATTTTGCAATTTCACCGCATCCAGTTACCTGAGCCTCAGATTGACACTCTTGCTCATTATTCGAACCAGTCCCCTCCTGTATGCCATCAGCGACAGAATGGTCATTGATAGACTTCTCCAGCGAGCACCCCCCCCAATCCATTTGGAGCTCAAAAAAGCCACGCTCAGCAAGGAAAGCCTCCTCAATTGCTGCACGGAATTTTCTTGGCTTGAGCTTATACAGAGGCTGTCCCTGAAACCTGGCAGAAAAGAGGGGAACTTCAGATACAGCCCAAGTAAGGAAAGCCCTGTTCACCTCCATATGCCAGAAGTTTACCTGTCTAGGTAGTCCACAAAGGGAAAGATCATCCCTTGCTTAACCCAACCATAGTCCTGCAAAAATATGTGGCAATGTGAGCCCACACGAAAAAAACAGAAAGAAACTGTTTGGTTCATGTCCTTGCATGTATTACCCTGTTTCAGTTGCATCTCGTGCAAGTTTGAAACTGAGGCAGTAAGTATTTATAGGAGTTCTACATTTTCATGTTTAAGTTGCGGGTTTCATGAACCAAACAGTCAACCAAAAAAAACACCCCGCAACGCTTAACCAGGAAACTGTGATTACTTACCCTGCCATGGCCGCCAGCAGAATACCCAAAGAACATGACGCAGAGGGCACCGGGAATGCAGGAGTTGAGCACGACCTCCGGCGCGTGCAGCAGTGGGTCAATCACCAGCGCAGGCCACGCCGGGCACTTCTTCCCCGACCTCGCCCACACGACATCCCCAAGCACGAAATACTCCGGCTAGTAGAAACCTTCCCTCTTCTCGATGCCCTCCCTCTTCGGTTTGCACTCCACCACCACGGGCCTCCCCTCCAGCCCACCATTCCCGCCGGCATTGCTCACGGACGTGACCACACTGCCGCTGAAACCACCGGAACTGCTGCTCCTGCTGATATTCCGGCATGCCCGGTACAGCTCCTCCTCCGTCTGCGCCGGCGGATCCTCGCCGGTCCACACCACGGTCTCCACTGCACCAAAGGCGGCTCCTCTAGTCGCGACGGCGCGCACCTCGACATCGTACATGTCCCCGTCCTCGCCCACCTAGCTCATACACAAAGAAATGACAAAGTGGTTCATTTGACCTAGCTCATACAACAGATATTAGAAGAAGATAATACAATACGAACACATGTGCTGGTGGCCTCATATATCAAAAACTGCCAACTGCATATACTAACTGGTTTGGTCTAGTTACTGTGAAGAATATAGGCAGTCGCAACTCACAATGTTTTATGAAACCTTAAAAGGACCACATCAAAAATAAGAAATATTGGTTCAGTGCAGCAAGGAATTATCAGCTAGGTTTTGGTGTGTATAAAAAAGCAAAAAGATAGCCTTGGTATGGAACATATGAAGAATGTGACTGGTGGGATATTTTTTTTCAAAGCTAAGAGGACGTTAACTACTGTATGCGTTATATCATCAGTAAGTAACCACTCCTTATAGTCCACAAATCACTGGCCAATGGCCATCTTTAACTACATTGTTGTTCATTATCAACGATTAATTGATCATAAAGCTTACAAACAATGTTACCATTTGATGTTCCAAATGTCCCCCAAACTAAATCCCAAAGTTGTTTTCCATCAGATGGATAGCAATACCATCTTCAAAAGCTCAAGGCTCAAAATATGCACTTTTCCAATTATTATTCTAAAGCAAATATTCCAAGAAAGCGTAATCGGCCGGCAGCTTGATGCTCGCACTGAAGAATCCATGGAGGTACGCATCTTGCGACGCAAATCCAGCACCTGAAGAACCACGCGAAGCCAAGCCCAGAACTCAACCCAGAGCGCAGACAGATTAAAACAGAATCAGAGAGAGAGAGAGAGAGAGCACCACCTGTCCTCTCATCAAGGGAGATGCGGACTCGCTTGTCGTTCCCATCGAACACGAGGAGAAGGAGCAGTTCCACGGCGGCCGGCAGAGGGCGGACCGCGCCACCGCGGGGTCACCGCTCTGTGTCGGGAGCGAGGGGCGAGGGCGGTGACCAGCGCAGGTGAGGTGAGGGCGGCGGCCGGCGGTGGAGGCGCGCGCAGGCGAGGGCGGCGGTGGCTGCGCGAGGGCGGCGGTGGGGGGCGCCGCGCGCGATTGGACCTGGGATTTGGAGCTGGGGGTTGGGGATTAGAGGGTTAGGGTTTCTGGAGGTTTCTTGCCGAAGGAGCCGGCGGGGGAGACATTACAATACACGCGGAGAGAGAGAGAGAGGTGGGGTGGGAGGCGGTGGAGGCGGCGCCCTTCGGCGGAGGCGGGGGAGACGGGGGAGACGGCGGCCTTCGGGGGAGACGGGGGAGGCGGTGGAGGCGCCGCCCTTCGGGGGAGGCGGGGGAGACGGGGGAGGCGGCCCTTCGGGGGAGACGGGGGAGGCGAGACGGGGGAGACGGCGGAGGCGGTGGATTTTTTTTACGAGCGTCAGGATGCGGTAGGTTACTGCAGATCCATTAAAGAATGACCATCGGATATGGTTGGGTAAAGAGAGAGAATGGAAGAGAGTTAATCTGGTGCACACGTTTTTATGATAGTGTATTTCTGGGTGCATATTGTGGTGTGGACGTAGTTAAGGTCATGACTGTGGAGCAGGTAATTGTTGGGTGGATGTAAAATAATTTGAACTGGTGCTTTATCACTATTGGAGATGCTCACATGGCCTAATCATATCATATGGAACCTCTACTTGCACACGTCAAGGCTGTTTTAATCATATCTATTATAGGGCACGCATAAAGACAGGATGCAGCATGTTTCAGTCAATGTTGGCATGCAGGCTTGTGCATGGCACATTGCATCGCTCGGTTTATTCTTCCTGGTGTGCACATGCATGCGCTATACGTATTTCATAACTGACAATCGATCAGACCATACCGTGAAATACAATGTAATAAATAATTAATATAATGTCAACGCCTTACGATTTATATAAAACGAGTTGCCTGCATTTTCTAATGCTAGTGGCAACTGTTGCTTCTAGTGATCTCGCTAACTTGTTCTGCAATGGATGGTCAAATGCCTGGACTCAAAACAGTACGTCGTATTGATACTTACCCTGACCTTAACTGGCTGCATTATCAACTCAAATCCACACGTAATAGCTAGTTCTACTCAGAAAACGTTGGGTTGATTACCCAAAAGTCAATAGTACCTACTTCATTGCTTTTTTATTCATCAAGCACACTGCATCGTTTTGATAAATTAGTGACAGTGTCATTTTGCACTACAGCTTTGCATGGTCTCCAGCACTATAAATACTCCGTGCAATCTTCACTTCGTATCCACCCTACCCTTCACTTCGGTAAGCTCACAATGGCTAGCGCTAAGTTCGTGGCTCTTAGCTTCATTGTCTTACTAAGCATTGGACTATCCAATGCTGCAAGGGTCGCCAGATACGCTAGTGCTGGGGGTGGAGGTGGAGGGGGAGGTGGTGGTGGGCTAAGGAATGGTTCTGGGTGGGGATCCGGCTCTGGCACTGGGCATGGGCAGGCCAGTGGATCTGGAGGAGCATACGCTAGTGGAGGTGGTGGAGGTGGAGGTGGACGACAAAATGGTGGATCCGGGTATGGTTCTGGATCTGGTTCCGGTTACGGTCAAGCTAGAGGATATGGGTCATTTGGTGGAGCGTATGCTCAAGGAGGTGGTGGTGGTGAAGGCGGTGGCGGTGGACAAAATGGTGGGTTTTGATATGGTTCTGGTTCTGGTTCTAGATATGGTCAGGCTGGCGGATATGGGCCATATAGTGGAGCTTATGCTGAGGGAGGCGGCCAAGGTGCAGGTGGTGGTGGTGGGCAAAATGGCGGGTCTGGATACGGTTCTGGATATGGCCAGGCTGGTAGGTATACACCTTACGGTGGAGCATATGCTCAAGGAGGTGGCCAAGGTGGGGGTGGTGGCGGTGGACAAAATGGCGGGTCTGGGTACGGCTCTGGTACTGGCTCTGGATATGGTCAGGCTGGCGGATATGGGCCATATGGTGGTGGATATGCTCAGGCAGGTGGTCAAGGTGGTGGCGGTGGACATAGTGGTGGTTGGCACCCATAGAAGTTTCATCTAAATGAAATGCGGTTGATGCCAACATACAACAGTACTACTAATATGGTTCGTGTGTTATGTACTTCCTCTAAACAAATGTTTGTTATGTACTTAAATAATAAAAAATGAAGGACTTGCAAATGGCTGTAATAAAAGTAGTGGTCTTGCATACCACTACCAATGTACACTTACGAGTGTAATGTGAACTGAAAGTCCTGCATGGTCATCGTATTCCCACAAGCGTCTACAAATTCAGCTATGTATATAAATTGTATCGTACCTACTTACGAATACTATTAAAAGGTTAGATAGGATAAAATATTGCCTACTGGCTTAAATTAAAGAGTATCATAGGCCTCTAACACAAAATAACTTACAATCCAACAATTAAACACATAAAAAAGCTTGAGTGCGGTCGTAACCGTAATACATCAACATTGATAGGGTTTTATAATTCCATGGGCATCCCTTCTAATATTATTCAACAAGCAATTTGTGAGTACAAAGTTATACTCCATAAAACTTATAGTAAAGATTATACAGTATGCAAGGCTGTGTCAAGAGAGTTGGCTATCCTACCAAGTTTTTTCATTTTTACACAAAGTAAGCTTTCATTTGCAATAATGAGTAATAAATTGCAATAAAAAAATTATAAGAGCATTTGAATTTGATAAGCAAATAATAGTAGAGCACAAATAATACATTTATCAAGTGGCTTGCCGCCCTAAAACAGAACAACGACAAATTCCCTTTTTCCAAACAAGCTATGCATGGATTCTCTATCCATACATCACCCGAGCCATATTGCAAAATATAAAACTACCAATTGAGGGATATAACCAAGTTATGCCCATAATCGGAGGCACGACTATGTGAATATATTTACGCTTTACAGAGATTGTACAACTTTATCCATATGACATAAACATCCCAACATATACATGTCACATGATACTGTAGGTATCCGATTTGAGAGGTTCATGACGAAGATTTTACATTACCGGTCCTAACAATCACTGTGCTATAATATCTTCTTAAGATATGGAGTGCCCTCCGACATCCCTAGGCTCATACGATGTGTTGGTAAATCTTGCTTGAACCAACAAAGCCCCTATGAATATGGATGACATCTATGCCCGCACTAGCCTAAATCACCTACAATCTACCACCTACAGTTGAGTTACTAGAATGTGGTAACTTATTATGCTAATGCTTCTCTATAGAGGCACGTGTGGTTGTACAAGTATACTTGGGTCTATTGCACAATAGATTGGTCCTTAATGACCTGGGTGAGAAAACCACAAACCAAGTCTCATGCTAACCGTGCTGGTCTCTACAGCCACTCGCCCAGGTCTAAAAATATTTTCAGTTTGATTTATTAACTGAAATAACAGAAGTATCATCTCTGGATCAAAATAAAGGTGTTTTCCATTTTTGAACAATTTGACCAATTTTCAACTTAACACAACTTGTATTGATATGAGCATGGCTAAGCATTAACTATTCGCTTTACCTACAATTTCCACAACTAAATATACAAGCCGTGGATAGCATTATACTATGGTGATAGCAGTGAGGATATCAAATTATTAAGGTAGGATCAATGCAATAATTGGACATAAACTACTAATCTTACCGACATAGAGATTTTTACCAAAATTATGTGCATGCATAATAATTTGGAAACATAACATACATAATAGTGAAATATGGGATCAACATGGTCAAAGAAGGGTACTTTCCTAGTCAATTAGGATCTCAAATACACCATCTTAGTTTCGGACCCCTCCCATGGCTCCACGATTCACGCCTTTCACTCTATAATTAACACGACACAAAATCAATCATTCTAAAGTCACTATCTTTGGGTACAAACAACATTTATACAAGTATTACACAATGAGTCATGTGTATGAGAATCACTACTACCAAAAGCCTAATACTAGATGCTATATCACAGACGGTTCACCAAAACCATCAGTATTAAATACAGTCACAGATGATTTTAGTTTAGAGACCATCTGTGTTACTGCCAATGATAAAAACCGTCTATGAAGAGGTAATATCACAGACGGTTCATGGTAAAACCATCTATGAAGTATCATAGTTGGTTATCAATAAGAACCGTTTGTGATATTACCAAATATCACAAATGGTTTTTAGTTACCATTTGTGATAATTAAGCCATCACAGATGATTTTTATTAAAAAAACCGCCTGTGCTAATTCCACTATATTAATTGCACAAGACCCATCAACTCTCTCTGTCTTAAATTCTGCTGCTTTGAGCTGGAGGCGGGGCTTTGAGGCGGCCATTTGGTGAAAAGAGACTATTTGGCAAGAGTGATTGTAGATCCATTCATTTCTTGACTACCTATGGTTAGTAATTTATTCCTAGTTGCATTATAATTTAGATCTATTACTTTTGATGAAAGAAGAATTAAAGATGGTTTAGATCAAGCTAGCTTGATGTAGAGAGAAGATTATTTACATCTAGCATGGTTTAGGGTTTAGTCAATTCATAGTCTATTTCTACTTAATTCAATTTAATTAACTATTCTTACTATATATAGCTATTTTCTTACAAAACATGCGCCAAATCATTCATACAAAATGACTTTGGAACCATCGGAGCAAAATTAGAATTAGACATCCAAAGAAGAGGAAAATCAGGCAACTTACAAAAGCAAAACCGAAAAGGAAATTACATGCATATTTGTTTTCTTTATCAAATCTCGTTGTTAGAATTCCTAAAATGTGACGCATTAACAAATGAGAAATTATATATATCCACTTTATATTGTATATATCATGTATACTAATTAATTAATTCAATATTTAATACTAAATTGTTATATATGTAACATAGGACCGAAGCTGGACGTACGTTGGGAACCGTGTGAGTGAAGGGTACATTAATGATGTGTCTGCTTTTACAAGAGCTGCCGAGGAGGATATGTTTAATAAGGGGCAGAATATATGTACTGTCCATGCATTGACTACAAGAATCTAAAAATGTTTAAGAACCGAGTGCAGATTGGAGTGCACTTGATTCGGATGGGTTTTAAAAAGGAGTATGCACGTTGGACCAGTCAAGGTGAAAAGCTGATTATATAGGAAGGTAGTAATAATGACATCATCGACGAAGTCAATGATTTGCCGCCGGATGATGTCGATTATGGTTCTAATTCAGATAGGCTGCATGATGACAATTTGGATTAGATGCTTCGTGATGCAAAAGGGAACTATGATGAAAGAGAGTATGTGAAATTTTGGTGCTTGATGGAGGACTCTGAGAAATCTTTGTTCACGTACTGCAAGTCAAAGTATACAAGGTTGTTAGCTGTGCTTGAATTATTGAAATTGAAGGCAAGCAACGACTGATCCAATAAGAGTTTCATGGTACTATTAGATCTTTTAGCAGACATGCTTCCATAGGGAAACGAGTTGCCTAAAACCACCTACAAAGCTAAGAAGGTTCTTTGTCCATTGGAAATGGAAGTAGAAAGAATACATGCATGTCTGAATAACTGTATCCACTACCGTAAAGAGTATGCAAACATGCATGTATATCCAATGTGCAACGTCTCTCCATACAAGCGTAAGAATCAATCAGATGACGGCAAGGGAATAGAGATGAAGAGAGGAACTCCTGCTAAGGTGGCATGGTATCTTCATGTAATTCCCTATTTGAAGTGATTTTTTTGAACTCAAAGGAGGCAAAACTACTGCATTGGCACTCAAAGGAGCGTAAAAAGGATGGAATGCTAATACATCTTGTTGATTTTGCTCAATGGACAAACATCGGTAGGAGGTTTGTAGACTTCGGTGCAGAACCAAGGAATATAAGGTTCAGATTGAGTACAGATGAAATGAATCCTTTTAGTAACATGAGCAGCTGACGTAGCACTTGGCCCGTGACTCTCTACATCTACAATCTTTCTCCTTGGTTGTGTATGAAGTGGAAGTATATTTTATTGTCGATACTTATGCAAGGACTGAAGCAACCAGTGATATTGATGTGTACCTAGCACCATTGGTGGAAAATCTAAAAATATTGTGGGTCGAAGGGGTACAGGTTTGGGATGTGTACAAATGAGAGAACTTTACTTTACACTCCTTGTTGTTCTACACCATAAATGATTATCCTACCCTTGTTAACCTGTCGAGCCAGAGTACAAAAGGGGTCAAAGCCTATACTCACTACTTAGATGATACTGAGAATATGTGGCTCAAGCACTCGCATAAAACCGTGTACATGTGCCACCATAGGTTCCTTCAGAGGGCTCACCCATACCGTAGGATGCATAAATAATTCAATGTAGAGGAGGACAGTTTAGCTCCAAGGCATTTAAGCGAAAAAGAGATCTATGATATAGTTTAGGATTTAGATGTTGTGCTTGAAAAGGGACGTAAATCGATGACCTGTGAGAAGAACGTCTGAAAAAAGAGATCAATATTTTAGGATTTACCTTATTGGGATCACCTAGAAGTTTGCCATTGTATCGACATCATGCATGTAGAGAAGAATGTATGTGACAGCTTGATTGGCCTCTTACTGAACATTTGTGAAAAATAAAGGATGGTGTGGACGCATGGCTTGACTTGGTTGATATGGACATTAGGCCTGAGTTAGAACCGACAAAGACTGATAAAGGATGAACTTACCTTCCCCTGCTTGTTACACTCTGTCCAACTTTGAGAGAACTAAACTGTGCTAGTGCTTACATGGTGTGAATGTTTCGTCTGGTTACTCTGACAACGTAAAGAAACTTGTTTCGATGGAAGATTTGAAGTTAATTGGCATGAAGTCTCATGATTATTATGTGATGATGACATAGATGCTCCCTATTACAAATAGAAATATTGTACTGATCAAGATTCAAGAGACAATCATGAGGTTGTGTTACTTTTTTAACACAATTGCTGAGAAGGTCATCGATCCTGAAGGACTAGATGCTCTACAGGACGAGGTGGTGACGACTCTATGTCATCTTGAGATGTATTTTCCTCTATCATTTTTTGATATCATGGTCTATCTCATTGTTCACATTGTGTGGGGGATAAAAATGTGCGGGCTCCTATTCCTACATAACATGTACCCGTTCGAGATGTTCATGGAAATTCTCAAATCCTATGTACAGAATCGATCTTGGCTGGAGGGCAGCATCATTGAAGGTTTTGCAACCGAAGAGGTCATTGAGTTCTGTATCAATTACATGGCTCAGGTCAAACCAATAGGTGTGCCTCGATCTCGCCATGTGGGGAGGCTCAAGGGTATCGGGACCGTCGGAAAAAGGCAATCACTCTACATATGGATGCATATGCTCAAGCCTATTTCATGTTCTTGCAACACATGACTAAAGTATCCCCGCATATCGACAAACATAAGGACATGCTTCGGCAACAGAATTCAGAGTGGGCGGATGTTTAGATCACGAGATAACACAATAGTCAGTTCAACCAATGATTCAAGGAGTGACTCGCTAGAAGCTCATCAAGTGATATGCTGACATGGTTGGCAAAAGGGCCAACATTTATCGTTGTGACATGGCAAGGATATGACATAAATAGGTACACATTCTATACGTAGACTCAGGATGTAAAGAGCACTAACCAGAACACTGCATAGATGCGTTTAGTACCAATGGGTTGAGGAACTCCTATTATGGGTTCATATAGGAAATTTGGGAGCTTGACTACATGGTTTTTAAGATTCCCTTGTTTCATTGCCGTTGGGTTTATCTCCCATAGGTGAAGGTCGACAAGTATGGTGTTACTACTGTTGACCTGAAACATGTCGGATACAAAGACGAACTATTCATACTTACTAACCAAGTTGTTCAAGTGCCACATAGCTCTTCATGGAAAAAGGAGGATTGTCAGAGTTGAGAATGTAGTAGGCAAGGAAGAATACAATCAATTTGATGAGTTGCCTCCTTTCAGAAATGACATAAGGGTCAAGAAAGAACAATATGATGAAACTAGCTATACACACATTGATCATCATGAAGGGCTAATTTTTAAAGGAAATAAGCAAGTGGAATGATGAATGAAATATTTATGTGTCATATGTTTTGTATTTACATTTAAATATATGTATGAGAATGTGTGATATATATGTGAATTTGCATATATGTATATAAGAATATGTGATATATATGTGAATTTGCATTTATGTATATGAGAATATGTGATATATATGTGGATGTTAGTACGGATCATCACAGATGATTTTAATGTAAAACCATTTCTGATGTTTGTAATCACAGACGGTTCTAAATTAAAAGTGTCTGTGATATTTTATTATTATAGATGGTTTTTATTTAGAACCATCTGTGATGATAACTATCATAGACGGTTCTGAACTAGAATCATCTATCATTAATCCCCTATACATATTGTACTTTAGAGTTTTCCCCCACTATACTAATGCTACACCCAGTCCCCACTTAACGCCACTGCCTTCCCCGAGCACGTCGCTGCCTCCCTCGACTCCAGCGGCCCTCCTCTCCTGCGCCTGGTGCCCTCCTCCTCCTCGAGCACACCACCTCCCCGGAGCCCGACGCCGCCTCCCCCGTGCCCAGCACTCTCCTCCCCGAGAACGCCGCCTCCCCTGAGCATTCCTCCTCCCCCGAGCCACACAGTGAGTTTTACTTTATATTCTTGATTTCTCTGTGATATCTGATTGTGCATTAGTTAGCCGTGCTAGATGTATACTTCTGTGCAGTGTAGTCAATAGCTTTGTCTATAACTAGTCCTTTGTCTCCTACTTAGTATTGCTCACTGCTGTCCTTTGGCTTTGCTGAATATATGTTGGTTCTACAGTAGCTCATATCTATTACTTGTTTGTGATTTCTACCAGAATCTATTGATTCTGTATGCTCTTGACATTGATACTACACTGAGGTAATATTCAATTAGACAATCTAGCAGAATTTTTGAGGAATTGTCACTGTGATCATTGAAATATTGACAGGAGTGGAAAAGGGCCGAGTTTAGAACTTGTGCAACTCCACACCTGAGAGCAAACACACACTTCTTAATCTGTACATTATGTAGATTTTCAATGCCTACTTTTATGTACTATTTAGCATATTGCTGTATGTTAATGGCCTAAATAGTTTATCTATTTCTAGAGACAATACATATATACTCATGTCATTTTCAAATTGTTGTGTTTGTGCTTTATTGTGCTTGATTATAATTGGAATTAATATGAAAATATTGATGAAACCGCTTTTATTTCTGAGGGGTTACATAAATATTTATTCTCTATGAAAATACTGTTGTTAGCCTATTTTTCCTAACAATTCTGGTTTACTTGGCACATTGATTTTTGAAACATATTCTAAATTCACCAAGATTTGGTTCAAGAAGACCACTAGAATTGCTCACTTCTATTATACTTCGAAGACATCGTCTGCTCATTCTTTGACATCATCACTGAATGCTTGTGATGCACCGTCCTCAAGAAAATCCCGAAAAGGAAGAAGACTATTGAAAAGGCCCGAGAGCAGTCTAGGAGCCCTCTCAATTCTCACCGAGCAGTGTCCGCATTTTAAGGAACAGTCGGAATAGTTGCACGGGAACGGATTGAGATCACGTTTGATTCGTGTAAGAACGTGATCAAAGTTCAGAAAAGTGAGCGGTGATGGAATTTTTTTGATCGTTCAAGATCCCAGAAGAACACAAGGCCTCCGTGCAATGACATGCATTGGTTGCGGTGTGCAAAATATGGAAGAACTTCAAGAGTCTGCTTGCTAAGCAATATGTGGAGAAGGATCTAATGCCCTTCCACAAGTATCCATTCTTAGAACTGCAATGGCAATAGTTTGTGGTGATGAAGATGACATATAATTTTAGGAGTGAAAGTGCAGTGTACAGGGCCCTTCAGGCAAAAATACATACCCCCACAGACTCGGCACCACTGGGTATGCGGGTAAAATCCCGCAATGGAGGAAGGAGGTTGAGCAGGCAATCCTGTGGGACACCTCCCCGCCATTTGCTAGGATCCTTGATGAGCTCACATGAGACTGGATAAGAGCAAGGTCATCTATTGTATCGTCAGGGGCCATCTCCTTTCAAAACCCCACAGACGAGAAAGTGCCCCATCACCCAGTAAAATATCGAACTACCTAGGGCAATTTCGAGGTCGTGATTCTAGGGCAAGTCATTGGAACATTCATACAGTGGCCCAATAGGGACATCTGCCTGGAGGCTCCTACATCAGTGCCAAGTCCACTTTAGCTATCTGCACCAATGCCAAGTCCACACGAGCTATATACACCGGTGCCAATTCCATAGGGGCAATCCGCTCCAAAGCTACCTGCACAGGTGCCAAGTCCACAGGGGCTATCCGTACCAGATGTACTTGCACAGATGTAGCAAGGGCATATTGGATCTGCATCGTGTGCCTGATCGACTACTATGAAGTCGACCTGCAGCCGAGGCGGCAAGGGCAAGCCAAAGAAGACCGATGATGAGATCCTCTACTTGCCCTTGGCCCAGAAATTCATGCTAGGCGAGCCGTTAGTCATCCCGAAAGAGCGTCTTCTAACCCTAGGACTGGCTTGCTAGAGATTGCATGCATGGTACATGGAATAGGCCAACAAACTAAAGGAACAATGGTGCTCGGGTGTCACTGTCAAGTTCATGCCAGATCATCTTCAGCACGATATTCATGACTGTGTCTTTACGATGACCTTCGAGGACTTATTCTTTCTCTTCACACTCAATGCCTCACTCATTCGATACTGGAAACTATAAGTATATACAAATCATGGTCTGCATTCATGTAATATTGATAAATGTCATATATAACTCATTGTTTTTGTGTGTGTGCATAGATACATGGTTACTGAAGCTAGATTAATGAAATCACAGGTTGATTTTCTCAGCCCATGCTTACTCTCCATGGATATCATCGAGGAGGATGCATCCTTCATCGAGAATTATATGACAAAGGCATTAGAGGCTCACCGCGACAAGGAATTCATGCTTATACCCTACAACTAGGGATAAGTGTTGCACTAGTGGCTATACTTGTTGATTATACTTTATAAGCACCATGAACTTAGGTTTAATGACCATGAAATACTTGTGTAAGTTCCACTGGATTCTAATTATAATTATACCAAAATAGAACAAGATAATATACCTTGATTCCTAAAGAAGAACAAAACCAACCGCACAGTTGTTCAATAATTAATCAATAGATAAACACATTTCCTTCATAGATAACTCTATTATAGTCTTTCTTTCCTCCCCAATGACTAAGGTTAACTTTTTAGAATCACGTAGATCATTCGCCACATATGTTGCAAATGTAGGGGAATCCAATGAAGGGATCGATGCCCTGCGACACGATCTAGGTTTTCCGGTATTCGCTACACATTAATCCTATATAACACTTTGTATTAATGCCTCTCGAAGTAACAAATTCTATTTTTGTAGTACCACCAGTAGCCGTCGGGCAATACCTGTGGATTCTATGTTTGCCACAACATGCAATTACTCATTGATTCCATGAAGAACAATATTGATCCTTAGGTTTGTCGATCTTGCGATAATTATTTCATACTTATAAATTTATATATGTATGCACAACATTGATTTTCCTACCGATAAGTTGTGTCCATCACTATAACTCTGTTGAAACAGGCTGACCTCAAACAGATTCAAGGACAATATATGTACTTCTTGTTGTCTTAAGTCATAAAAAAGGGAATTCTATCACAAACAGTTTCTACTACAAACTGTCTGTGATAGTGACATATCACAGACAGTGTGTAGTTAAAATTGGCTGTGATATATCAGCTATCATAGACGGTTTCTAATACCAACCATCTGTGATAGTCAACTATCATAGATGATTTTTAGTAGAAACTGTTTGTGAAAGTCTACATCACATATGATTCGAAAGCCGTCTATGATAACCTCATATCATTGCCGATCCATAAACTCAGATGGCTCACGAAACCGTCTGTGATAATATTTTTGAGCCATCTGTGGTGACCTTTTCTGCAGTAGTGAATGATTCATAAGAGAACTATGCATATGAGAAGGATGCGACAACCAACTTCCAACTTCAACTTCATACACCAATCCTAAACCCTAAAACAACCACTCAATAGAACATACACATTCTATGTAAGTGATACCTTTTATCAGACATGGTAATCTATGAGGGATCCTCCACTTTAATACTCATGCCTTACTACACAATTACTAACCAAGGTGGTTCACTGTGCACAATCTCAAGGATTTAGTCTCCTCATAATAATTCATTTGACCGGTTCATAAGTAATTTAATCACATGAGAAATTAGATTCTCGAATCGCATACTCTTAGATTGATCTCCATGCAATATGAGAATTTATTATAGTATGATCAAAGTAGACAATCTGACAAATTTACAAAGACTTAGGAAAGGTTAGCAAAGCCCCTGCACAAGGTAATTTCACCATAATATGCTATGTATCCAAATTTCTCATAAGTACTTGTAAGCGCCGTATCTGAGCCCTTAAGCCATGTCATTTAATAATTATGGATTATAGGATCACCAAATTAATTAGTTCCCATATTGACCGGACTCACAATCTGCCATCTATACAATCCATCAAGTAATTATACAAAATTCACTAAATCAACTGCATATGACCATGATCCATTCCAACAATTATACCCTCCTAGACTATCTATGCTAATACTACTAATCTAGCTATACTAGTCCCACATCAGTAATTCATAATCGTATAGACTAAAATTCTTCCAATCTAGGGACATATGCCCAGCCAACACCTAATGAGATTTTCAGTTTGATTGCATATCTAACATTTAATAGCTCACTGATCGAGCATACATGCATTCACTCCACCGAATTAATCATGTATGTTAACGGCCAATCTAGTAATATTTGTACCACCATGATCAACTTGTATTTACACATTTATTAATCCAAATTGATGGTACAAGTCTACTAATCAGCACATAAGATTTATCCACCAATTACATGTCCTAAGGAACCTGTGCCAACATTTCGTATCAGAGCTTGGAAGTCTTTCTTCTTGCATGCCCAAGATCATGTTGCAGTCGTCGAGTATTGCAGTCACTGGTGACGGCGAGGACTCATCGAAGACATCAACGAGGGAAGGTAGTGGGAGCCTACAAAACCCTATGCTCATGAGGAGCAATTACGTGACTTGGGCTATGAAGATGAAGATGTTCATGTGTGCTCAGGGCATGTGGGACGCAATCGTGGAGAAGGATGCAGTGGATGAAAGGAATGATTAGATGGCACTAGCGGCAATCTTCCAAGTGGTACCAGAATACATGTTGCTGCTCCTAGCAGAAAAGGAGACCACCAAGGAATCCTAACATATTTTGAAGATGATGCATGTCAGTGTCGATCACGTCAAGGAGTCACGTATGCAGAATCTCAAGAGTGAGTTCGAGAACCAGGAATGACATTGAATCCATCGACAAGTTCGCAATGAAGCTAACATCCATTGTCAGCAAGATCAAAAGCCTAGACGACAAGATGGAGGAGAGTTATGCGGTGAGGAACTTCTTCACGCAGTCCCCAGCAAGTTTGCGCCAGTTGTCACCACACTCAAGCAGTTTGGAGACCTAAAGGCGATGATAGTTGAAGAGTCGATCAGTCATTTGAATACGCAAAAGGAGAGAGCTCGTCACTATGGAGGCATTGAAGATGAGCACCAGCTCCTAATGCGCGCCAAGTGGAAAGCTCGCTGGAAGAAGTCCAACAAGGGCACATCATCGAGCGCATGCAAGGGGGCAGCCGTGGGTGCGGCCACGGCACTAGCCACAGAGACAAGACCCGTGACAGTGAACACGGTAAAGAGAAGAAGAAGGTGGATAGGAAGAAAGTTAAGTGCTTTAACTGCAATAGCATAGGGGCACTTTGCTTCAGAGTGTTGCTCAAAGAAGAGGGAAGAAAGAGCGCACATCGCTGAGAAGGATGATGATGAACCAATTCTGCTTATGGCTGAAACATGCGAGTTGGTTCAGAGTACCGAGGTGGCTGTAGAAGAGGTGTTCCTCGACGAGGAAAAGACAGGCCAATATTGGGTGAAGAAACAAGGTATGTAAGTAACACATGGTACATGGATATGGGTGCATCAAGGGGCATGTCACTATGCTATTCCAGTGCCACAATGGCAAACACCGTGCCCTAACAGACATGTACTACATCCCTCATCTGAAAAGCAATATTGTCAGCCTCAGGCAGCTAGATGAACACAGTTGCAAGGTGATCATGGAGGATGGCCACCTGTGTATCTTCGACAGGTAATAGAGGCTGCTAACAAAGGTGAAGAGATCAAGGAACTACCTCTACACTCTGAACCTCAACATGGCTGAGCCCATATGTCTGTTATAACCATCAAGGATGATCTATGGCTATGGCACACTAGCTACAGACACCTGAATTTCCAAGCCCTCTGCAAGCTAGCACAACAGGAGATGGTGGATGGACTGCCATGCCTTGATCATGTCAAATAGGTGTGGGACAGATGTCTGGTGGGCAAGCAACAACGAGCCTCTTTCCCACAATAGGTGAACTACTGGGATGAGAAGCCTTTAGTACTCGTACATGGTGACATTTGTGGCCCAATAACCCCACCAACGCCAACTGGTAAGTGGTGTTTTATTATTTTGGTTGACGACTACAGTAGATACATGTGGCTTGTGCTCTTGAGAAGCAAGAATGGAGCACTCCAAGCATTCAAGAAGGTGAAGGTGAGCACTAAGCTAGAGGTGGACCTCAAGATGTGGTTCTTTTGCACTGATCATGGAGGCGAATTCACCTCAAAGGAGTTCACAACGTTCTACGAAGAGGCTAGCATCAAGCGCTTTCTCACTGCCCCCTATTTGCCACAACAGAATGGGGTTGTGGAAAGGCGAAATTAGACGATTGTCGCATGGCTCGGAGCCTCCTTAGGAACAAGAAAATGTCGAGCAAGTTTTGGGGTGAGGCAATTACCACTATCGTCTATCTCCTCAATCACTCCCCAACAAAGAGCGTCGATGGCAAGATCCCATACGAAGCTTGGGCGGGAAGGAGGCCAAATGTGCAGCACTTACGTATGTTTGGATGCTTGGCCCATGTGAAAATTTTAGGGTGAACACCAAGAAGCTATAAAATTGCAGTGCACCAATGGGTTGCTCGGCTACGAGCTAGGATCGAAGGCTTACCTAGTGTATAATCCAGTGACCACAAAGTTACATGTCACGTGTGATATTGTTTTTGAAGAAGAAAAGCAATGGGATTGGAGTTTGGTAGCCGGCATGTAGTCTAATAGGGAAGGTGATGTATTCACTGTTGAGTACCCTACTCACCATGATGCAGGTACCAACGAAGATGGTGGTGGCCAGCCACACCGTCTGGGGCTACTGGACAGACATTTGGAGCATCAACAGCCCTTATCGATTCTGTTGCTACTACTGCCATGGGTGGCACTGTGACTACCGCGGTTGCTATGGCAACAATACCTAATGAAGTGCCCACAGCGGCAACGATGCTGGCTGCCATGACTCCTACCGAGGCTGTCGCAGAGGTGGCGGCAACTATGTCACCTAGGCTAGGCGGTACTGGGACTACTACTCTAGAAAGGATGCCTATGCCAAGTCCCACCACCCCAACGAATGAACCACGACACTACCACTTGGTATGGGAAATATACCACGTCACTTCCCCTATTGAGCTGGATGAAGCCGAGCTATGCCTGCTCGGCGTGAAGGAGCCAACTAATGTAGCTGAAGTAGTGAAACACTCATGTTGGAAGATGGCAATGGAGGAGCAGCTAGCATCTATACGTGGAAATGGCACATGGGAGTTAACTGATTTACCGGCAGGAAAGAAGCCTATTGGGCTTAAGTGGGTATACAAATTGAAGAAGAACCCAGAAGGAGCAGTGAACAAGCACAAGGTGCGGCTTGTGGTGAAGGGGTACGTGCAATGCCAGGGGGGTGGATTTTGATGAAGTTTTCACACTTGTTGCCTGACTTGAAATGATGCAACTGATCCTTGCACTAGCAGCTCAAGAAGAGTGGGAGGTTCATCACATGAATGTTAAGTCCACCTTCCTCAATAGTGAACTCCAAGAAGAAGTATATGTTGTATAACCCCCTAGCTATGAAGGGGCAAGCTCATAAAGTACTAAAGCTCAAGAAGGCACTCTATGGGTTACGCCAAGCTCCTAGGGCATGGAATTCAAAGTTAGATGAGAGCCTTACCTCACTCGGCTCAAAAAGGAGTGCACATGAGAATGCAGTTTTACAACAGAAACAAGGGCAATGCAAGGCTGCTGGTTGGAGTGTATGTTGATGATCTCATGATCACAGGAAGCTACATCAAGGAGATCATGGCTTTCAAGAAGCAAATGAGAGAGATGTTCGACATGAGTGACTTGGGTCTCCTGCCCTACTACTTGGGGATAGAAGTAACACAAGGGCCACATAGAATCACTCTGAACCAATCAGCCTATGCTGCAAAGCTACTTCAGAAGATGGGAATGATAGAGTGCAACCCATGTTTGATGCCCATGGAGCTAAGAGCAAAACTTGGCAAGGAAATCAAGTGTCCACTTATTGATCCAACACACTATAGAAGCATTGTGGGGAGTCACAGGTATTTGGTTAATACAAGACTTGATCTAGCTTTTTCAATTGGCATTGTGAGTCGGTTCATGCAGGAACCAATTTGAGCACATGGCAGCAGTAAAATAGATCCTTAGGTACATATAAGGCACTTTGGATTTAGGATGCTGCTACAAGAGAGGTGATGGAGACACTACCCTGTTCGGCTATAGTGATAGTGACCTTGTCAGAGATACTGCTGATCGTAAAAGCACGACTGAGACTATATTCTACCTTGGCCCGAACTTCATCACCTGTTATTCTTATAAGTACGTAGAAAGTGGTGGTTTTGTCGTCATGCGAGGCGGAATATCTTGTAGCCACCATAGTTGCATGTCAATGTATTTGGCTCAGTCCATTGCTTGCTGATTTGAAAGGAGATGAGCTATGGACGGTGACTCTCAAGGTGGACAACTAGTCAGCTATTGCACTCTGCAAAAATCTGGTTTATCGTGAAAGGAGCAAGCATATTGATACACGCTATCACTTCATACGAGAGTGCATGGAAGATGGGAAGATCGTTGTGGAGTACGCAGGTCAGAGGAACAACTCGCAAATATTCTTACAAAGTCACTTGGGCGAGTCAAGTTCCAGAAGTTGCATTAGAAGATCGGCGTGCAGGCAACGAAGGCAAGCAAATGAGATTAAGGGGGTGAACGTTGATGTAATCTCGTTTATATCTGTGTTTTTCATGCTGAAGTTGTTACTTAGTGGGTTAAGTCTGTAACAAACGTGTCACACAATGATGTGCAACTTAGTGGGTTAAGTCTCTAACACTACCGGGTTCAGCAGCTTTGCCGAGTGCCGGTGGCACTCGGCAAAGCCCGAAAAACACTCGGCAAAGTCTTTGCCGAGTGCCACCCACGGCATAGCTCACACGTCATAGTTTCTGACGGCAAAGAGCTCTTTGCCGAGAGCTTTTCATCGAGCACTCGGCAAAGCCTTTGCCGAGTGCCGAAACAAACCCTCGGCAAAAAAGGGACAGTGGACGGCGAGAACATGGTGACGGCGTCGTTTGCCGAGTGCCAGGACGGAATGGCACTCGGCAAAGATTTAAACTTTGCCGAGTGTCATGGTGAAGACACTCGGCAAAGATTTAAACTTTGCCGAGTGTCATGGTAAAGACACTCGGCAAAGTTTAAAACTTTGCCGAGTGTTTTTACCATGACACTCGGCAAAATAACAACACTCGGCATAGTACGTTCCCAGAATGCCCAGGAACGTTACTTTGCCGAGTGTTTTTACCATGACACTCGGCAAAATCACAACACTCGGCATAGTACGTTCCCAGAATGCCCAGGAACGTTACTTTGCCGAGTGTTTTTACCATGACACTCGGCAAAGCCTCCCTTTGCCGAGTGTAACACTCGGCAAAGTGGCCAAAAACTGCCAATTTTAATTGTTTATTGCACCCCACTCAAACAAATCACAATATATCACAGATATATCAACAATATATCACAAAGTAATCACCACAAGTGTCATTCACAACCATTTATCAAGTGCAACCATAATATATCACATATAATGCAAATCCAAGTATCATTCACCAAGTATCAACCACAATATTCACAATAAACATCACAACCACAATAAACATCA
This sequence comes from Dendrocalamus latiflorus, assembly GCA_017311315.1. NCBI lineage: Eukaryota > Viridiplantae > Streptophyta > Magnoliopsida > Poales > Poaceae > Dendrocalamus > Dendrocalamus latiflorus. The sequence continues at coordinate 19,876,198 of CM029677.1, read as the reverse complement.
CCCCGACTGATGTGGTGGGTCATGAGGCACATTATTCGAAGCCGCCGATTGATTCTGCACAAAGGAGAAGAGATTGCATGTGTGAGACAAGATTTAAATTAGGAACATACAAACTTAAACATTCATACTCCACTAGAAAAACTCACAGGAGTAGCTGCAGGAGGAGGTGGAGGGAATAGCTCCGGTGGCAGAGGTTGACCCATCCTCTCGCCAAGACTTTGCATCCACTGAAACATCTGCTCCATCCTCTGCCGCTCGGCCTCATTCCTCTGCCGATCGGCCTCCATCCTCGCCGCCATCTCCTCCCGTAGCCTCTTCTCTTCTTCCAGCTGGGCCTACAATATTTCACCCCAATGTTACAATGCAAAGCAAAGGTATGTAAAAATTAATGAACGACGAATAAAACAGAAATAACCTGGAGTGCCTCCATCCGGGACTGTGCAGTGTCCGGCCGTGGGCGTATGGCCGGGCTTGAGCTCGTGCTCCTCGCTCGAATCTGGGAGAGAGTGGGAGTAGTGGCCGTGTCGAGTGTGCTGTCGCCAATCCAGTACCGCCCATGCTTCTTGCCTCCTCCCACCCTCATGACGACTTCTCCATCAAGGTCCTGGGTGCTCGGATCGTACTCTGGCCCATGGACCGCCCTTGCCATCGATGTGTACTCACTGAGGCGGCTGTGGACGGTCGCATTGCTGTACACCGAGGGCGGGTCCTCCGGGTTGTAGTCGACGTCGGACGTCGCCTTGCCCTTGTGGGCCAAAGCCCATGCCTTGAACTGGGAGCAAGGCTGGCCACCATGTGACGACGACTGCGGAAAAAACAGCAAGATGATTAGAAATTATGCAGAATTGAGCGTTATAATAAAGAAATGAATTCGCGTACCCATGTAGCCGCGAATTCGTCGAGGCTACGGTTGCCTTGATGGTGTGGTGCACCTGGCATCATCAAACGCCGCTCTCGGCAAGCGTTGTGCGTCTCCTCCCACTCGGCGGCGCACCACTTGTCCACCATCTGTGCCCAGCACTGGAGATGCTGGGCGCACCACCACGGAGGCACCTACACGTCATCAAGTATATGACATATGAGAAGATCAAATTAAGCGTACTTAATCTTAGAAAAAATCAGTATTAATGTTCTATATTTACCTGCATGTATTCTTCCCGGGTCAGCCTCATGTTTCTTGCTTGAGTTTTGTTGATCTTCGCTCCAAGGTAGGTAGCGTTGTATGTTACGATGGCCTGGACGCGCGCCTCGTAATGCATGTCCTTCACGAGTTTAGAACAGGCTTTGTGAGCCACACTAGCCGCCTTGGCCTCATATCCATCCTGGCATCTGAAGAAATCCTGCATATAGACACGATGTATCCAGTCATTATTTCAAGAATGTCCAATGAATGCGATGTATTGAGCAATGTAGTGCGAGGAAGACTTACCCACAGCTCGGCCGTCACCCGCTGCGCCTTGTTGGCGAATACCCTGCCATCCCGATCTGGTAAATCGGGGAAGGCGACGTAGTGGTCCCACGTGTAGGCCGGCTCCTGCCCTCCGCCAAACGCAACCAGGCCAGGGAAGTGTAGCCTGCACAAAAGACCCAGGATGCCATTGACATGGCGTTTGTGATCACCTGCAGCCACAAGCGTCCAACCCCTGCCCAAGTGATTAAGATAAATTATTAGTTTCTATTGTGATTTTCAACATATCAAATGAAAAAGTAGTGATAACATCTAAAGTTACTTACCTAGCCCCAGTGGGTCGAATCAGCGGGCGTCTCTCATGAGGTATCGGTCGCCTCGGGAGGGTCGAGGGACCTCGCAACCAGACACCCGACGAACCAGAGGAAGCGGAACCCCCTGCCGCCTCCTCCTCCTGCTCCTGCTCCTGCTCCTCCTCCTCCTCCTGCTCCTGCTCCTGCTCCTCCTCCCGCTCCCGCTCCTCCTCCCGCTCCTCCTCCCGCTCGCTCTCAAGAGTGCTCCTGCTCCTGCTCCTGCTCCTCCTACTCCTGCTCCCCGACTGCTCAGCTGCATCGGGCCGTCTTTGGTAAAGCGACCTGACGTTCCTCATACCGCCCACCATCTTTGTTCAATCACCTGCAATTAAAAAGAGTAAACCAATAAGCACAGATAAACAAGACGTACTTAGAAAGAGATGCAAAATAAACAAAACATAATTAGAAAATAACAAAGTATTACATGTATTAGAAATAATCATCATGATCGGGATTAGCTGGATCATAAGTCTCATCATCAGTATCAGCCATATCCATATAATCAACACTATTCGAAGGAGCAATGTTGTCATCACTGTCATTGCCTAAATGTAATCGCTGAAGTAATTCTAAGTCCTTCACATTTTGAACCTCATCTCCAGCGTCCTCGTCAACAACCCTTTCATTGTCTACTTCCATTCCGATCGCTTCGGTTAAGTCTATCTCAAAACTCCCTTCTAGCCCCTCTTCTTGAAAGAACTCTCCGTCATATGTGTTTGGGTCAAAGTTGTAATCTTCATTGTTTGGGACAGGTAGTTTACCGTGTGGCGATACCTTGTACACAACATCCCAACCCTTAAGACGGTCATCTTTTTGGCATGGGTATGAGAGATAATAAACTTGCGTGGCCTGTTGAGCCACAATATACACATCGTCTCCTGGTAAGACGGATGACTGTCGAATTTCGACTAGCCCAAGATTAGGGGTCCGTCTCGTTACTTCAGGATCAAACCAATGGCATTTGAATATGACAGGATTAAGAGGTTTGCAACCATGAAACGTGAGTTCGTATATTTCTTCAATTATTCCATAATACTCGACCCCATCAAGGCCAGGCGTAAAAACTCGGGGGGGGGGGAGATTGAGGGGGATAACGAACACGGGCCAACAAGTGTATGGGGCGGCCATCATTCCATAAGGATTGAACCCATCTGTTGCCAGCGCAACACGTACATTACGAGCCTCTAGAGCTTTCTCACGATGAATCACATCAAAGTGGGTCCATGCTTCACCATCGGATGGATGTACCAGCTTCTCAGGATTGTATCGACGTCCATTTTTGTGCCATGTCATCTGTTTCGCAGTTTCCTCGGTCATGTATAGCCGTTGGATCCTCGGTATGAACGGAAGGTACCGTAGGATTTTCACGGGGATCGCAAGCTGCCTCTTCTGACCATCACCAGAGTCCACCTCCAGGAACCTAGAGGATCCACACTTTCCACAGTACTTTGCTTCCGCGTGTTCTTTCCTAAATAGGATGCACCCCTTCGGACAAGCATGTATCTGCTCATATGGCATCTTAAGTGCACGAAGGAGTTTCTTTGACTCGTACATGCTCTTTGGCAGAATGTGACCCTCCGGAAGCATGCTGCCAAAAACTGTCAACATAGCATCGAAGGCGTCTCGACTCAAGCTAAATTGGGACTTCAAGGCCATTACGCGTCCAATGCCATCTAGTTGAGAAACCTTCGTCTGGCCGTGAAGGGGTTTCTGTGCCGCAGACAACATGTCGTAATACGCCTTTGCGGTTGCCTCTGGCTCCTCCTCCCTACGTCCTTCAGCGAAGTGTGCTTCATGATAGTCATTTAACATGTCTCCTACCCCGCCATCAGCATCATAATCCTCGACGCGTGGTCTCACGACCTCCTCTCTCATACGATCGGATTCACCGTGGTAGATCCACCGGGTATAGTCTGCCGTAAATCCAAACTTGCAAAGATGTTTACCCATGACCTCCTTTGTTTGTCGACGCGTGTTTGCACATCTGCTGCAGGGACACCAAGTGGCACGCGCTCCTTTAACCTTCGCAAATGCTAGTTTCAAGAAAGCATCGGTCTTCTCAATCCATTCATCGGACAACGAACCCTGACTTGAGCGGCCCGTGTACATCCACTCACGGTCATCCATCCTCTAACATATCAGGGAGTAATATAAGAATCAAATGCATCTACACGATCTTTCTCCTATCTAATAGGTGAAGATTGGTCCTAATCCCACCCGAGGATGCGTAGATGAGGTTAGTTTCCATGCTCTACTCCTATCCGAGACAGAATTTCGGCAGCACCTCCCCGCTGTTCTCCAAATACACGTCCTGGCAGGGAGATTGTGTATCCGGAGAACAACAGGGAGATGCTGCCGAAACTCTGTCACGGATCGGAGTAGACCATGGAAACTAACCCCATCTACGCATCCTCGGGCTGTCCAAAAAACGTGGACAATTCGAAACAGATACGGTTATAGATATGCAAAGATCTGCATATTTCCAACCGTATCCCTTTCGAACGGGAGACGCCTAACTAGGTTTCGTAATCTATAACATGAATAATCTGCATAAATATGAAAAAAAACAACTTAACTAACTACCTATTAACATATTCAACAAGATGAAGGTAAATGAACTTTCATAAATCATTATGCAGTTTTAACTTCTACGAAACCAATAGATTCTAACTGTCAGAGCTAGCAACAATCCTTACTCAATAGTAACTATTTACTTCTATGTTTGTTTACAACAGATGGCCTTAATTTTTAGCTGACACAACCCTTTTCTACAGTGGATTCATGTCACATGTTACGTGTCTCCCCCATCTCACTGCACCGAGATGGCAGCCTATCCCTCCTCACTCTAGTCCTTTTATCTGTGTCTACGACAGCCTATCTCTTCTCTCTCCTGTCCCTTGCCTACCCCAACATCATATCATATACTTGTAGGTTCCATTCGTACAGCTATTTAAATTCTATGCAGTTCAAACTATTCAAATGAAACGTGTCATTTGATGGCTTAATCGTCTCATTTATAATTTTCTTTATTCGAGGTGTTAGCTGGCATAACATATATATCAAATGTTGTCTATCTTAATAACTGAACTAATTTGCAATTTTCTGTAAGAAACAAACAACAGTGTGGCTTTCAATTGTCTACTCGCATTAACACAAATTCTTCAATTGCAATTAAATGAAGAATGTGTATATTGTCTTAATAAGAATGCTAATCACTGTCTGTGTGTACATATATATGAACTGATCAGATAGGTTAGTATTACACTAGTATTACACTATAACATCAATTGAGCTAGCTTGCATATTCATTCGTTCGACAATGGATTTGTTTTCCTTATAATCAACTACAAACACAAACTCACTACTTCCAACAAATGCAAATACACAACTGATCCACTCTACAACATCAAAGGCTATCATTTTTCACTAATAATCCAAACAAAAAATAGAAATATTACTGACATAGCGGCAATGATTCCCTAAAGCTTCTGACTGCCCCTTCTATGGGAACAGATAAATGCCCTAAATGGTGATTAAGTCCCATTGGCAGTTATTTCCCTAATGATTTTAATCTAAATTTGCTATGTGGGACACTTTCAGCACAGTGAACAGCTAGAATATGTACTTCAATCTATATTTGCTCAAGAACATATATACTTCAACCGGAGGCGCGGCGGAGGCGACGGCCGGAGGAGACCACACCGAAGGCGCGGCGGAGGCGACGAGCGGAGGAGACCACCGGAGGCGCGGCGGGAGGCGACGGCCGGAGGAGACCACCAGAGGCGTGGCGGAGGCGACGGGCGGAGGCGAGGCACGGCGACGGGCGAGGCGGCGGGCGAGGCAGCGGGCGAGGTGGCGCGCGAAGGTGAGGGCGTGAGGCGGCCGGCGAGGCGGAGGCGGCAGGAGGCGACGGGCGGAGGGAGGCGGGGCGGGGCGGCGGCGGGCGTGCGGCGCGGCGGCGGGCGTCCGGGGCGGGCGGGCGCGGGCGCGGCGGCGGGTGTGCGGGGCGCGCGGGGGCGGGGCGGCGGCGGGCGTGCGGGGCGCGCGGGGGCGGGACGGGGCGGCGGCGGGCGTGCGGCGGGCACGGGCGCGGCGGCAGGTGTGCGGGGCGCGCGGGGGCGGGGCGGCGGCGGGCGTGCGGGGCGCGGGTGTTGCGTGTGTGAGCGTGGCCGCGGGGAAACTATTAAGTTTTATGTTTGTATTGTTTGCCGAGTGCCCCCGATCGGGCACTCGGCAAACCCCTCCTCTTTGCCGAGTGCCCCCGATCGGGCACTCGGCAAACCCCTCCTCCTTTGCCGAGTGTCGCCCACAATGCACTCGGCAAATATCCTCCTTTGCCGAGTGTCGCCCACAAGACACTCGGCAAAGATATTTTTTTTAATACAACTCCTTTCCTCTCTATCTTTTCCATAGCGTGTTTTACAAATTTGTTCGAATGTACTTCGAAAATGCCTTGTCAAATTCACTCAACAATGCATATTCGATGCTTCTACGAATATTAGACCATTATTTCATGCAGTTATAGCTCAAATTTAATTTATATCAAATAAATTCTATAATTGCAGTTGCAGTTTAAAAATTAAAATTGTCAAATGGATCCGAAAAATTACCAAAATTTCACATGAAACAATCTCTGTTGTCTATTGCCTGTACAAAAAGTTTTGTAGTCAAACCACAATTCGACCGTCAGTTTGACTCCAAATCTTACCGGATCCGTCTCAACTCTGGGCTTCTTCATCATAATTGCTTCAGTTTGTAAGCATCGTACGTGACAACTTATGCGAAATCTTATCAATGTTTTACCACAGCCTCCACGTATAATATCATGACATCTTGACAAATCTCATGATTTTCAGACTTCGTTTGCTTTTTTTCAAATTTAAAAACCATTCGGCCACACGTTTGTGGTCGTGTTTCCTGAACAAGATGTTCGAAATTCCTTTTCATTTAACAGGTAAGGCCTCAAACCGGGCTGAATAACATGAATATCATTTTTCTACTCATTTTTTTTATTATTTGAATCACTTGCAGTTCAAATTTGACTTGATTCAAAAAATTGCTTGAAATGCAATTAATTAATTAAATATACCAAACAAATACAAAAATATACCAAATTTTAACATGGAGTACCATATTTTGTATGTGGAGAGTAGAAAAAGTTTGAAGGGTAGGAGAGGAAAAGGTTTTTATTTTTTTGCCGAGTGGCGCAAACAAAACACTCGGCAAAAATATCTTTGCCGAGTGTCAGCTCCAGACACTCGGCAAAGATCTAACGGCGGCGGCTAACATCTAACGGACGGCGGTTGGTGCCGAGTGTTTTATTTTTGCCGAGTGTTTTCGTGTTAGCACTCGGCAAAAAGCTTATTTTGCCGAGTGTCTAATATTCAGCACTCGGCAAAGATATTTTTGCCGAGTGTTTTATGTTCGCCGAGTGTCCCCATTAAGGCACTCGGCAAAGTCGTTGTTTACCGAGTGCCCGATGGATTGCACTCGGCAAAACTCCGGACACTCGGCATATAGGAGCTTTCCGGTAGTGTAACAAACGTGTCACACAATGATGTGCACTAGGCTAGAATCAGTCTACCGAAGAAAGAGGTGCACGTTTTGAGTTGTGGCGCAAGAACTGGTCAGGGTTGTTATGGCCATGCGCAAGTGGTGTGCGTATGCATGTACTTAACATAATGCAGTTCAGTTTGTTAAGATAGAAAACAGTTGAATAACCAAAAAAGATGCTAGTAAATTGCGGCGTTGCCAACTGTGTGTGTGTACACTTGCGTTCTCCTTCCTCGTGAGTGTGTTTGTGAAGATCCTGAGCAAACTGTGTCAACACATAGAGTATGACATGAGGGACTCACCGGTGTCGCTTCTGGCCGATGGGCGTCGCGGGCTGCATGAGTAGCACAATTTACAGACCATGCCGCTATAGATGTGACCACGGACAGAGATCAGTCGTCGCAGAACTTTCCGCTGTCAGCAGTAATGGCGGAGGTCGACACAGCGGCAATGGAGGGGAGGATGGAGTGGTGGTTACAGTCAACATGTCATGGCAAAGGAAACTCATGAATTGTTGGATACAGTTAACAAAGGTAGAGGCGCCCATGAAGGATTGCAGGGAAAGAAACGCTTGAAGGGACAACCCAAGAATGGTTGCAAACATTGGAGAGAACGTTTCATATTTTGATTCCCTAGAATTTTTTTTAGGGAATTGGAAAGTAGCCATCGGATAGAGTACGCGAGTTAGTTTGATGGATCGGATGGTTCCAAAACAGTGGAAAGACTGAATCCAAGGGCTATTGATTTCTTGCTAACGTGGCCTAACCAGAAAGTTTGATTTGTAGTGAAAATATTTTTTTAGAGGGATTTGTAGTCAAAATCTAAGGGAGAAGAATCGGACGTTCTATCCGTTCAGCCATTTTCTTGATTTACTATGTGCCTGTTCAGTTTGTATATAGTCCATCGTTTTTGCCCCCGCAGCGAATGACAATGTCAACAAGTTGATATATAATTCGTTTTCAAAAGATAGTCTGACAAGGTATTCCAAAAATACGATAAAAAAACCATCGAGTTTATTGGTTCGAAAGAAGTCATAAGTAAGAAGCCACTGACTTGGCTACTCAATGGATTCCTGCATATCCACACATCCTGAGACGACAATGTCGCGTGCGTGTCCTTGGAGCAGCCAACTTCCAACATGGAGGTTTTCAAGGTTACGTGCACCTCAGAATTCAATTGGCTGAATGGTATATTGAGCACTGCAGCAAAGCTGAAGGGAAAAAAGTATAGTGAGCACTAGGTTGACGATTCTTTTTTTTTATGAGGCTGAGAGTTCCATAATCTACCGTGGCAATTACAAGTGCTCTTGCAGTAGTATAAATGGCTCGCCGATCGAATTCCCATGACCGTGAGCAATGTAAATGGCCCTATAACCCCTAGGCAGGAGCCCTCCGAGCTCCGGCCCTCATCTGTTGGATCGAACTAGCATTGATCGCAAATTCTCAACAACATCCAGTTGCAGACGCACGGAAGGCCAGTCGCCTGAGTCCACAAATTACTTGCTCGTCAGTCGAGTTCTCGTCGTCATGCATGATGCATGGAACTAGCAAGCAGGCAAAGGCCATCGGGCAAAGCATTTGTGTATCTGTCCTCCTGATTCAGTGCATTCTCTGAAGATTCCAACACCACTGGTGATCCAATCTGTAGGTACCATGGTCCATGTATACGTGATGCTTTCAGCAAAATTGTCTGTTCGACATTGTTAGGCTCCGTCTACGGTGCGGGGATTCCCGTATTCCTGCGGGAATTGAATTTTTCCGATGAAAATCCTGTAAAATTCTAGGTTCTAAATAGGCTATAATTTTTCATTTAACTCAATATATTCTGTTTATACCGTAATAAAAAAAATTGTTGGCACATAGTAGTATAATAATTTTGTAACACGGGAAAAGGAAGTGCTTACAAATGAATGTGAGAGACTATGTGGTCTTAATCTCATGTTGGTGATGAGTAATTGACACGTGGTTTGGATAGACTGAGTTTGGTTTAGGTTGTTCGGACCTTGATGTTGTGTGGTGCAACGGGCTCGGTCGGACTGTGGTCAAACTTGGTCATATGGGATTAGGACGCTGATTCTTTGGTTTGACAGGTTTGGACTTCATCTGTGGTAAGTATGATGGTATGTATGCTTTCATGTATCGAGCGGTGCTATGTAACGTGTTTCTTGTCTGTGTGGCTGTAGGACATCGAGTGGAGTCGTGGCGAGACACGGAGGACCGGACTAGGCGCAGGTAGAGCTGAGGTCAGAACGGTCGGGATGTGTCGAAGACGACGTGGACTCGAGGTGGAGTCGTGGCGAGGCACGATGGACCGGACTAGGCGCAGGTGGCGCTGAGGTCAGAACGGTCGAGGTGTGCCGAAGACGACGAAGCTGCGTGGCTTGCGAGGCAAGGGATGAGGAAGCTTCCTGGAAGGTGCGCGATGGGCGTTTCGGTAAAAACGCAAAGCGGCACAAAAGGAAGCGGGTTTGGATAAAACGCCGAGTTGTTGAAGGCCTAATGGGTAAAGCATGGTGCAAACCCATTAGTGGAGGCTATAAATAGAGAGGGAGATGTGTGCTGAAATTTTGAGAGAGTGGGTATAAAAGTTAGGGTTCTATTTGTGTCTCTCCATGATTGTATGAGATAGGGTTGTGTTCTTGATTTTTCTCAAGCATGTATGGGGATGTAGGGTTAGATTGAGAGAGAGGGATGAGCTGAGATGTAAACACTTCTTTAATCATATATGTCTCCGTATCGTTGGTATTTCATCTCGTGTTCTTGTCTCTTTATGTGCTTATGATTTAGTTTCTTGCTCTGTTCCCTTTTGATGTCTTTGTTTCTGTTTTAAATCCTTCAGTTCAGAACTGTGAAGACTCTCAAGATCTTCTGTCTATTTTCTTCCCGAGAACTAAAGATTATTTCTTCTTGCTCTTCTCTGTTCTGGATTTGGTTTGTTCTCAGCAAGAGTGTCGCGTTTGGTTCTTCCTAGCTGTCCGAAAAATCAATTCACTGCAGTAATTGCTGTTCCAAGTCTGTACTTGGCAATGCGTGTTTCTTCAGTCAACAAGATCTTTAACTCTGTTGTCCGAACTTTGCTCTTCTTAGCTGGCCCTGTTCTTGCTATTTTATCATTTGCTTAGTCATAGTGCAGTTCGGCTAGCATCAAAAGCCTTGTGTTCGGCTGCAGTGTGATTTTTCGGCAGCAGCTTTGTCAATTTTTCTTTGCAGTCTCCCTCCTTTTTCCGGCTGTTAGGACCCTGCGACTTGGACTCTTTTGCTTTGTGCTTTCCTCCAGCAAGGACTGCAATCGGATGCAACAAGCATGCAGTAGTTGCTCTTCATCTTTAGTACATGTCTCTTTTTTTGTGCTGATCTTTCTCAATTTTGCATGCAGATCAAACAGCGATATTTTCAGTTGAATTTTTTACTGGCTGGTCGCTGATTTATGCTGAATTTTTCAGTGTCGCATGCGTTCCAAATTTCAGCAAAATTAATTTTAATTTTCTGTGAGGTGCTTTGTTTTGCATCTTTTTGAAAAATCAGTGTTTGATTTCCCAGGAGCGATTTTGAAGCGAGCGACATTCACCCTCCTCTGTCGTCATTTCGGTCCTACAGTATGATGTGTAGAAGGAAGCGAAAATTTTACCAGTTATAATGAGAGGACAATGGTTCACCGTCTTTTTTATCTTAACTTATTGAATTCATTAAAAAGTGATTTGCAAGGCATCCTTCTATCCCCAATTATTAAATAAGAAAGAAGATTATTGGTTGTGCCACATCGTCTAGAAATCAATAGACAGTGTATCATTACCATTTCAATTGTCACCCATCTTATTAAATTCATGGTTTGCTATAATCTCCAGTGGGCATCAAGAGATTCTCAACATTCAGAGCTTATGGGTATTCTTGCAGAAATCCAGGAGCTTACTAAGAGCTTGATTCAGCTTTGTTGATTTTAGGATTGCCTCAACATCAAAACGAAAGAAAATGACTAAAACTTCTTCTAAAATGGTTGGATTTTTTGTAATGCTGTAATGTTTTTCCCTTTTGAAACTGTAACAAGGGTGGACAACAAATGGCTTCAAATGTAGGTTCTCTTGCTCAATATAATGTTACTTTCATATAGCCAAACTTAATATTTTTTATGGAATATGTATAGATAATGTGTATGTATTAACATTTTAACACTCTTATCTTTCAAAAGGAGAATTATTAGTATCATCTATTTATATACAATGTTCCTTATATAATTCATGGAAATTAAACAACTATGACATCCCTTTGAGAAATCCCAATCAGATCGGTAGCAACGCATGGATGGTACACCTAGTTAGTCATTTGCACTCGGTACCAGTCTAACATATAGCGAGCATATTCGTCTCAAAAAAAGAAAGAAAAGAAAATAGCGAGCATGTTGTTTGATTTCTTTGAATAAATACATTATGGAGCATCTTGAGGTCGCAACTACTTGCTGCGTAAAAACCATGATTCATAATTTGCATTGCAAGTATATGGTGGACGCAGCTGATTTCTACCATACATATCTTTTTTCGTTCGAATACTAACATTAGCAGTCTGCTTGTGCCACTATCATAATAAGAACATCAAAGCTATAAGCAACAAGCTAGCTAGTTGCTCGTCATAGGAAAACTAATGCACCCACATGCATGTTAAATGTCTACACATGGAATGGACGTATAATGGATGGTCTAGCAATTTAGTCGGGGCATGATTGGGCTAGTTTGGCTGTCCAAAATACAGCTATTTATGACCCATTTCTTCTCCTTCATGAATTTGTTCAAGTGAGCCGGATGAATATGCCTGAGAGGCACAAAGTTCAGGCCTATTACCCTCCATCCGTGCTCCACTGAAGAAGCAGATCAGTAAGCTCTAAACAGGGGTTGTTTCATCTAAAGAAAATTACCGGCTAAGCCAACCGACAGTACGTACGCGATGGATCGTGCCAAAACTAGTAGCGAATAACAGCTAATAATCGAATGCCTTTTTTAGAGCTGCTAATTTAGTGGTTAATTTCTTATTCACGAGTGAATTAACCTTAACTAACAAGTGAGCGCTGGTTGACTGTAGCTAGCTCGGCCATGCAAGTGGCGACCGATGGAGTGAGTAGCTAAGTAGCCAACAGTGTAATCCCACCGCGAGTCTTTTTTTTTTTAGTTTCTAAAAGTTGCTTTTTAAATTTTATAGTAACTAACTTTTAAATAAAATATTTTTTAAGATGAGATCTATAAATTGATTGTAGTACAGATTATAATAACTTCATTTATATTGACTATAACCACACTCGAGTTTTGGCCAGATTCTTTTGAGCTTAAACTTGGCTTATGCTTATACTGTCGATAGTAACTAGCTTTTAAACGGTGCATTTTTTCAAGGCGAAGTCAATACGAAAATTATAGTAAAAAGTGTAATGAGTTCAGCTGTACTGGCCAAAATCGTATACGACTATTTTCCTCTGCGTACTATCTCTCGTGAACAGTCAGAATTCAAATATTTAAGCCATAAGCTATCAGCCCAAAAGAACCCACTCAAGATTACTCCGTATTCTCTCTCACAAACTACTCAAAAGTTATAAGACATAACCATAAGCTATAAGCTAAAACAAAATAGAACAGGCCCAAGTCCTTTTTTAAAGTGTGGTGGTTTTTGGCTAAAATGGTACTATAACAACTATTACCTATTTTCTAAGGTATTAAATTAAAGAAAATAGAAAAACACCATTATATCTACACGGATAATATAAAAGAAAAAAGTGAGAAAACTAAATTAAAAAACTAATACATTCTAAACAGCTTTTAGTTTCTAAAAACCATAAACCATCCCTTATTGAAATGTTGCCTAACATATGCAGCAACATTAATTTCCTTGATCTGCTTTAGCTCTCAACTCACTACTTGAGTAGTGGTGTCCAATGGGCCGTGTCAGGCCGGCATGGCATGGGCCCAGCGAAGGCACGGCCCGTTTAGGCATGGCCCGTTAAGTCTCGCTAGATAAATAGGTCATGTCATGCTGCCCCGTGGGCCGCGGTCCGAGCCCAGGCATTGCCGCGCGACCGTGACGTGCCGGAACGGGCACGGTTACGGCTTAACGGGTCGTGCCGGCCTGGTCGGCACGTTAAGCCAGGAAAAAGAGGAAAAATTCATATATATATATATATATATATATATATATATATATATATATATATAAGTAAGAAAAAATTGTTAAAAATTGTAGAAAATTAAGAAAAAAATCAGAAAAATTATAGAAAATTGTAGACATTGTTAATCATCAAAATAATTATTTTCAATGATATAATGAACTTTATTAACTTGTTAAATTACATGGGATGACTGCCTTATTAAAAACTTTACTAAGTAAAAACTCAACTTGAGAAAACCTTGGTAAAGAAGAAAGAGTACAGCCTATAAAGCTCATTAGTGACTACATGTGAAGAAAAATATTGAAAATCCTATTCATTGCTATCTAGATATAAATTTTCAAAAGATTCTTCTAAATCTCTATTATCTACAGTATGTTGGAGTCTTGATTCAGCTTGTTCCCTGTCTTCGACGGTTAAAAGGATTTCGACCATCTCATTTGAGAGACTTGTTTTTTGCTCATCGATTATTCTTCCATATAGACTGAAGGCTGACTCAGAGGAGATTGTAAAGACAAGAACAGTCAACACATCCCGCACTAATATGGATAGCACTAGATATGTTACTTTCTGGGTTTGCCACCATGAGAGAATGTTCAACTTTTGCTCGAAGCTGATGCTATCACTGTTGAGATAGCTTGATAAGACTCCAGTACTTTGTCGTCTTCCTTCTCCTAACTGGTGTGTACCTATACCTGCACGAGAATCTCTACAGGAAGAAACAAAAATCTTGCCCCATTGCATAGTCCCCCTAGAGGTGCTAGGGGCTACCGGGGGTCTTTCCAAACGCATGGATCCAAACTTATTTTCATATTTTTCATATACCTCATTAATTTATCCTTAACTACTCTATAATATGTATAATAGTCTAAACCGATAACATCACTTAAAAGTTGTAATACATTTATAAATCCTTGGAGTTTAGCCCCAAAATAGGAATTTCCCTCCAATATTTGAAAAACTTAGTTTTTATGCCAACTACGCATCCTGTAGTATAGAATCATTTTCAAAAGCCTTTAGGTGAGTGGCAATTTCAAGAATGTTATGAACAATTAGAGGAGAGGTTGGATAGTATACTCTAGAAAGACAAAGTGTAGCTTTATGAAAAGTTCCAAAAAAGAAAATATTTTTTCACCAACAACCCAATCGTCCTTGGTAAGTTCAGGGTCTCTAATTTGGGTTCTACTGGAGGAGTTACGAGGTTGATGACCTTAGGTGTGAAGGAAAACAGATAAGGTGCTCTTATATGGCAATATATGTTTAAGCATAAGGTAAGTAGAGTTCCATCTAACAGGCATGTTTAAGCCAAATTTTCTAGGATAGACGTTCATTGCTACGCAAACGCTCTTATATGCGGCTATTTGTTGGTTAGAACAATTAATATATGAAATTGCATCCCTAAAAGAATCAATACAAGCATTTAATCTTTTTAAACTGGATTTAATAATAAGATTAATAATAAGACAAGCACAACGTTGATGCAGTAAGAAAGATTGTGCATAAGTATTAAACAAAGGAGTAAGAATTTTCATAGCCGTAGTGTTTGCAGGTGCATTACCTAAAGTTATAGAAAAATCTTATCCGTGAGGTCAAAATCTTCTACAACTTTAATAATACTTTCTGCAATACTTTCAGCTGTATACAAAATATTAATTAATTTAAATCCTATAATTCTTTTGACCTCCTTTCCTCTCTATCTTTTCCATAGCGTGTTTTACAAATTTGTTCGAATGTACTTCGAAAATGCCTTGTCAAATTCACTCAACAATGCATATTCGATGCTTCTACGAATATTAGACCATTATTTCATGCAGTTATAGCTCAAATTTAATTTATATCAAATAAATTCTATAATTGCAGTTGCAGTTTAAAAATTAAAATTGTCAAATGGATCCGAAAAATTACCAAAATTTCACATGAAACAATCTCTGTTGTCTATTGCCTGTACAAAAAGTTTTGTAGTCAAACCACAATTTGACCGTCAGTTTGACTCCAAATCTTACCGGATCCGTCTCAACTCTGGGCTTCTTCATCATAATTGCTTCAGTTTGTAAGCATCGTACGTGACAACTTATGCGAAATCTTATCAATTTTTTACCACAGCCTCCACGTATAATATCATGACATCTTGACAAATCTCATGATTTTCAGACTTCGTTTGCTTTTTTTCAAATTTAAAAACCATTCGGCCACACGTTTGTGGTCGTGTTTCCTGAACAAGATGTTCGAAATTCCTTTTCATTTAACAGGTAAGGCCTCAAACCGGGCTGAATAACATGAATATCATTTTTCTACTCATTTTTTTTATTATTTGAATCACTTGCAGTTCAAATTTGACTTGATTCAAAAAATTGCTTGAAATGCAATTAATTAATTAAATATACCAAACAAATACAAAAATATACCAAATTTTAACATGGAGTACCATATTTTGTATGTGGAGAGTAGAAAAAGTTTGAAGGGTAGGAGAGGAAAAGGTTTTTATTTTTTTGCCGAGTGGCGCAAACAAAACACTCGGCAAAAATATCTTTGCCGAGTGTCAGCTCCAGACACTCGGCAAAGATCTAACGGCGGCGGCTAACATCTAACGGACGGCGGTTGGTGCCGAGTGTTTTATTTTTGCCGAGTGTTTTCGTGTTAGCACTCGGCAAAAAGCTTATTTTGCCGAGTGTCTAATATTCAGCACTCGGCAAAGATATTTTTGCCGAGTGTTTTATGTTCGCCGAGTGTCCCCATTAAGGCACTCGGCAAAGTCGTTGTTTACCGAGTGCCCGATGGATTGCACTCGGCAAAACTCCGGACACTCGGCATATAGGAGCTTTCCGGTAGTGTAACAAACGTGTCACACAATGATGTGCACTAGGCTAGAATCAGTCTACCGAAGAAAGAGGTGCACGTTTTGAGTTGTGGCGCAAGAACTGGTCAGGGTTGTTATGGCCATGCGCAAGTGGTGTGCGTATGCATGTACTTAACATAATGCAGTTCAGTTTGTTAAGATAGAAAACAGTTGAATAACCAAAAAAGATGCTAGTAAATTGCGGCGTTGCCAACTGTGTGTGTGTACACTTGCGTTCTCCTTCCTCGTGAGTGTGTTTGTGAAGATCCTGAGCAAACTGTGTCAACACATAGAGTATGACATGAGGGACTCACCGGTGTCGCTTCTGGCCGATGGGCGTCGCGGGCTGCATGAGTAGCACAATTTACAGACCATGCCGCTATAGATGTGACCACGGACAGAGATCAGTCGTCGCAGAACTTTCCGCTGTCAGCAGTAATGGCGGAGGTCGACACAGCGGCAATGGAGGGGAGGATGGAGTGGTGGTTACAGTCAACATGTCATGGCAAAGGAAACTCATGAATTGTTGGATACAGTTAACAAAGGTAGAGGCGCCCATGAAGGATTGCAGGGAAAGAAACGCTTGAAGGGACAACCCAAGAATGGTTGCAAACATTGGAGAGAACGTTTCATATTTTGATTCCCTAGAATTTTTTTTAGGGAATTGGAAAGTAGCCATCGGATAGAGTACGCGAGTTAGTTTGATGGATCGGATGGTTCCAAAACAGTGGAAAGACTGAATCCAAGGGCTATTGATTTCTTGCTAACGTGGCCTAACCAGAAAGTTTGATTTGTAGTGAAAATATTTTTTTAGAGGGATTTGTAGTCAAAATCTAAGGGAGAAGAATCGGACGTTCTATCCGTTCAGCCATTTTCTTGATTTACTATGTGCCTGTTCAGTTTGTATATAGTCCATCGTTTTTGCCCCCGCAGCGAATGACAATGTCAACAAGTTGATATATAATTCGTTTTCAAAAGATAGTCTGACAAGGTATTCCAAAAATACGATAAAAAAACCATCGAGTTTATTGGTTCGAAAGAAGTCATAAGTAAGAAGCCACTGACTTGGCTACTCAATGGATTCCTGCATATCCACACATCCTGAGACGACAATGTCGCGTGCGTGTCCTTGGAGCAGCCAACTTCCAACATGGAGGTTTTCAAGGTTACGTGCACCTCAGAATTCAATTGGCTGAATGGTATATTGAGCACTGCAGCAAAGCTGAAGGGAAAAAAGTATAGTGAGCACTAGGTTGACGATTCTTTTTTTTTATGAGGCTGAGAGTTCCATAATCTACCGTGGCAATTACAAGTGCTCTTGCAGTAGTATAAATGGCTCGCCGATCGAATTCCCATGACCGTGAGCAATGTAAATGGCCCTATAACCCCTAGGCAGGAGCCCTCCGAGCTCCGGCCCTCATCTGTTGGATCGAACTAGCATTGATCGCAAATTCTCAACAACATCCAGTTGCAGACGCACGGAAGGCCAGTCGCCTGAGTCCACAAATTACTTGCTCGTCAGTCGAGTTCTCGTCGTCATGCATGATGCATGGAACTAGCAAGCAGGCAAAGGCCATCGGGCAAAGCATTTGTGTATCTGTCCTCCTGATTCAGTGCATTCTCTGAAGATTCCAACACCACTGGTGATCCAATCTGTAGGTACCATGGTCCATGTATACGTGATGCTTTCAGCAAAATTGTCTGTTCGACATTGTTAGGCTCCGTCTACGGTGCGGGGATTCCCGTATTCCTGCGGGAATTGAATTTTTCCGATGAAAATCCTGTAAAATTCTAGGTTCTAAATAGGCTATAATTTTTCATTTAACTCAATATATTCTGTTTATACCGTAATAAAAAAAATTGTTGGCACATAGTAGTATAATAATTTTGTAACACGGGAAAAGGAAGTGCTTACAAATGAATGTGAGAGACTATGTGGTCTTAATCTCATGTTGGTGATGAGTAATTGACACGTGGTTTGGATAGACTGAGTTTGGTTTAGGTTGTTCGGACCTTGATGTTGTGTGGTGCAACGGGCTCGGTCGGACTGTGGTCAAACTTGGTCATATGGGATTAGGACGCTGATTCTTTGGTTTGACAGGTTTGGACTTCATCTGTGGTAAGTATGATGGTATGTATGCTTTCATGTATCGAGCGGTGCTATGTAACGTGTTTCTTGTCTGTGTGGCTGCAGGACATCGAGTGGAGTCGTGGCGAGACACGGAGGACCGGACTAGGCGCAGGTAGCGCTGAGGTCAGAACGGTCGGGATGTGTCGAAGACGACGTGGACTCGAGGTGGAGTCGTGGCGAGGCACGATGGACCGGACTAGGCGCAGGTGGCGCTGAGGTCAGAACGGTCGAGGTGTGCCGAAGACGACGAAGCTGCGTGGCTTGCGAGGCAAGGGATGAGGAAGCTTCCTGGAAGGTGCGCGATGGGCGTTTCGGTAAAAACGCAAAGCGGCACAAAAGGAAGCGGGTTTGGATAAAACGCCGAGTTGTTGAAGGCCTAATGGGTAAAGCATGGTGCAAACCCATTAGTGGAGGCTATAAATAGAGAGGGAGATGTGTGCTGAAATTTTGAGAGAGTGGGTATAAAAGTTAGGGTTCTATTTGTGTCTCTCCATGATTGTATGAGATAGGGTTGTGTTCTTGATTTTTCTCAAGCATGTATGGGGATGTAGGGTTAGATTGAGAGAGAGGGATGAGCTGAGATGTAAACACTTCTTTAATCATATATGTCTCCGTATCGTTGGTATTTCATCTCGTGTTCTTGTCTCTTTATGTGCTTATGATTTAGTTTCTTGCTCTGTTCCCTTTTGATGTCTTTGTTTCTGTTTTAAATCCTTCAGTTCAGAACTGTGAAGACTCTCAAGATCTTCTGTCTATTTTCTTCCCGAGAACTAAAGATTATTTCTTCTTGCTCTTCTCTGTTCTGGATTTGGTTTGTTCTCAGCAAGAGTGTCGCGTTTGGTTCTTCCTAGCTGTCCGAAAAATCAATTCACTGCAGTAATTGCTGTTCCAAGTCTGTACTTGGCAATGCGTGTTTCTTCAGTCAACAAGATCTTTAACTCTGTTGTCCGAACTTTGCTCTTCTTAGCTGGCCCTGTTCTTGCTATTTTATCATTTGCTTAGTCATAGTGCAGTTCGGCTAGCATCAAAAGCCTTGTGTTCGGCTGCAGTGTGATTTTTCGGCAGCAGCTTTGTCAATTTTTCTTTGCAGTCTCCCTCCTTTTTCCGGCTGTTAGGACCCTGCGACTTGGACTCTTTTGCTTTGTGCTTTCCTCCAGCAAGGACTGCAATCGGATGCAACAAGCATGCAGTAGTTGCTCTTCATCTTTAGTACATGTCTCTTTTTTTGTGCTGATCTTTCTCAATTTTGCATGCAGATCAAACAGCGATATTTTCAGTTGAATTTTTTACTGGCTGGTCGCTGATTTATGCTGAATTTTTCAGTGTCGCATGCGTTCCAAATTTCAGCAAAATTAATTTTAATTTTCTGTGAGGTGCTTTGTTTTGCATCTTTTTGAAAAATCAGTGTTTGATTTCCCAGGAGCGATTTTGAAGCGAGCGACATTCACCCTCCTCTGTCGTCATTTCGGTCCTACAGTATGATGTGTAGAAGGAAGCGAAAATTTTACCAGTTATAATGAGAGGACAATGGTTCACCGTCTTTTTTATCTTAACTTATTGAATTCATTAAAAAGTGATTTGCAAGGCATCCTTCTATCCCCAATTATTAAATAAGAAAGAAGATTATTGGTTGTGCCACATCGTCTAGAAATCAATAGACAGTGTATCATTACCATTTCAATTGTCACCCATCTTATTAAATTCATGGTTTGCTATAATCTCCAGTGGGCATCAAGAGATTCTCAACATTCAGAGCTTATGGGTATTCTTGCAGAAATCCAGGAGCTTACTAAGAGCTTGATTCAGCTTTGTTGATTTTAGGATTGCCTCAACATCAAAACGAAAGAAAATGACTAAAACTTCTTCTAAAATGGTTGGATTTTTTGTAATGCTGTAATGTTTTTCCCTTTTGAAACTGTAACAAGGGTGGACAACAAATGGCTTCAAATGTAGGTTCTCTTGCTCAATATAATGTTACTTTCATATAGCCAAACTTAATATTTTTTATGGAATATGTATAGATAATGTGTATGTATTAACATTTTAACACTCTTATCTTTCAAAAGGAGAATTATTAGTATCATCTATTTATATACAATGTTCCTTATATAATTCATGGAAATTAAACAACTATGACATCCCTTTGAGAAATCCCAATCAGATCGGTAGCAACGCATGGATGGTACACCTAGTTAGTCATTTGCACTCGGTACCAGTCTAACATATAGCGAGCATATTCGTCTCAAAAAAAGAAAGAAAAGAAAATAGCGAGCATGTTGTTTGATTTCTTTGAATAAATACATTATGGAGCATCTTGAGGTCGCAACTACTTGCTGCGTAAAAACCATGATTCATAATTTGCATTGCAAGTATATGGTGGACGCAGCTGATTTCTACCATACATATCTTTTTTCGTTCGAATACTAACATTAGCAGTCTGCTTGTGCCACTATCATAATAAGAACATCAAAGCTATAAGCAACAAGCTAGCTAGTTGCTCGTCATAGGAAAACTAATGCACCCACATGCATGTTAAATGTCTACACATGGAATGGACGTATAATGGATGGTCTAGCAATTTAGTCGGGGCATGATTGGGCTAGTTTGGCTGTCCAAAATACAGCTATTTATGACCCATTTCTTCTCCTTCATGAATTTGTTCAAGTGAGCCGGATGAATATGCCTGAGAGGCACAAAGTTCAGGCCTATTACCCTCCATCCGTGCTCCACTGAAGAAGCAGATCAGTAAGCTCTAAACAGGGGTTGTTTCATCTAAAGAAAATTACCGGCTAAGCCAACCGACAGTACGTACGCGATGGATCGTGCCAAAACTAGTAGCGAATAACAGCTAATAATCGAATGCCTTTTTTAGAGCTGCTAATTTAGTGGTTAATTTCTTATTCACGAGTGAATTAACCTTAACTAACAAGTGAGCGCTGGTTGACTGTAGCTAGCTCGGCCATGCAAGTGGCGACCGATGGAGTGAGTAGCTAAGTAGCCAACAGTGTAATCCCACCGCGAGTCTTTTTTTTTTTAGTTTCTAAAAGTTGCTTTTTAAATTTTATAGTAACTAACTTTTAAATAAAATATTTTTTAAGATGAGATCTATAAATTGATTGTAGTACAGATTATAATAACTTCATTTATATTGACTATAACCACACTCGAGTTTTGGCCAGATTCTTTTGAGCTTAAACTTGGCTTATGCTTATACTGTCGATAGTAACTAGCTTTTAAACGGTGCATTTTTTCAAGGCGAAGTCAATACGAAAATTATAGTAAAAAGTGTAATGAGTTCAGCTGTACTGGCCAAAATCGTATACGACTATTTTCCTCTGCGTACTATCTCTCGTGAACAGTCAGAATTCAAATATTTAAGCCATAAGCTATCAGCCCAAAAGAACCCACTCAAGATTACTCCGTATTCTCTCTCACAAACTACTCAAAAGTTATAAGACATAACCATAAGCTATAAGCTAAAACAAAATAGAACAGGCCCAAGTCCTTTTTTAAAGTGTGGTGGTTTTTGGCTAAAATGGTACTATAACAACTATTACCTATTTTCTAAGGTATTAAATTAAAGAAAATAGAAAAACACCATTATATCTACACGGATAATATAAAAGAAAAAAGTGAGAAAACTAAATTAAAAAACTAATACATTCTAAACAGCTTTTAGTTTCTAAAAACCATAAACCATCCCTTATTGAAATGTTGCCTAACATATGCAGCAACATTAATTTCCTTGATCTGCTTTAGCTCTCAACTCACTACTTGAGTAGTGGTGTCCAATGGGCCGTGTCAGGCCGGCATGGCATGGGCCCAGCGAAGGCACGGCCCGTTTAGGCATGGCCCGTTAAGTCTCGCTAGATAAATAGGTCATGTCATGCTGCCCCGTGGGCCGCGGTCCGAGCCCAGGCATTGCCGCGCGACCGTGACGTGCCGGAACGGGCACGGTTACGGCTTAACGGGTCGTGCCGGCCTGGTCGGCACGTTAAGCCAGGAAAAAGAGGAAAAATTCATATATATATATATATATATATAAGTAAGAAAAAATTGTTAAAAATTGTAGAAAATTAAGAAAAAAATCAGAAAAATTATAGAAAATTGTAGACATTGTTAATCATCAAAATAATTATTTTCAATGATATAATGAACTTTATTAACTTGTTAAATTACATGGGATGACTGCCTTATTAAAAACTTTACTAAGTAAAAACTCAACTTGAGAAAACCTTGGTAAAGAAGAAAGAGTACAGCCTATAAAGCTCATTAGTGACTACATGTGAAGAAAAATATTGAAAATCCTATTCATTGCTATCTAGATATAAATTTTCAAAAGATTCTTCTAAATCTCTATTATCTACAGTATGTTGGAGTCTTGATTCAGCTTGTTCCCTGTCTTCGACGGTTAAAAGGATTTCGACCATCTCATTTGAGAGACTTGTTTTTCGCTCATCGATTATTCTTCCATATAGACTGAAGGCTGACTCAGAGGAGATTGTAAAGACAAGAACAGTCAACACATCCCGCACTAATATGGATAGCACTAGATATGTTACTTTCTGGGTTTGCCACCATGAGAGAATGTTCAACTTTTGCTCGAAGCTGATGCTATCACTGTTGAGATAGCTTGATAAGACTCCAGTACTTTGTCGTCTTCCTTCTCCTAACTGGTGTGTACCTATACCTGCACGAGAATCTCTACAGGAAGAAACAAAAATCTTGCCCCATTGCATAGTCCCCCTAGAGGTGCTAGGGGCTACCGGGGGTCTTTCCAAACGCATGGATCCAAACTTATTTTCATATTTTTCATATACCTCATTAATTTATCCTTAACTACTCTATAATATGTATAATAGTCTAAACCGATAACATCACTTAAAAGTTGTAATACATTTATAAATCCTTGGAGTTTAGCCCCAAAATAGGAATTTCCCTCCAATATTTGAAAAACTTAGTTTTTATGCCAACTACGCATCCTGTAGTATAGAATCATTTTCAAAAGCCTTTAGGTGAGTGGCAATTTCAAGAATGTTATGAACAATTAGAGGAGAGGTTGGATAGTATACTCTAGAAAGACAAAGTGTAGCTTTATGAAAAGTTCCAAAAAAGAAAATATTTTTTCACCAACAACCCAATCGTCCTTGGTAAGTTCAGGGTCTCTAATTTGGGTTCTACTGGAGGAGTTACGAGGTTGATGACCTTAGGTGTGAAGGAAAACAGATAAGGTGCTCTTATATGGCAATATATGTTTAAGCATAAGGTAAGTAGAGTTCCATCTAACAGGCATGTTTAAGCCAAATTTTCTAGGATAGACGTTCATTGCTACGCAAACGCTCTTATATGCGGCTATTTGTTGGTTAGAACAATTAATATATGAAATTGCATCCCTAAAAGAATCAATACAAGCATTTAATCTTTTTAAACTGGATTTAATAATAAGATTAATAATAAGACAAGCACAACGTTGATGCAGTAAGAAAGATTGTGCATAAGTATTAAACAAAGGAGTAAGAATTTTCATAGCCGTAGTGTTTGCAGGTGCATTACCTAAAGTTATAGAAAAATCTTATCCGTGAGGTCAAAATCTTCTACAACTTTAATAATACTTTCTGCAATACTTTCAGCTGTATACAAAATATTAATTAATTTAAATCCTATAATTCTTTTTTCCATTACCCAGTCATCATTAACATAATGAGCAACAACACTAATATAATCCTCTCTAGCCCTACCACTCCATATGTCTGATGTCAAAGCAATAGAGAATTTACAGGTATGAAACATTTCTTTCAATTTTTCATGACAATTGTTATAATATTTAATCAAATCTCTAGTTGTGGTTTGCCTAGATACAGCACTAAATTGAGGATTATGAGCAGTCCTAATATATTTTTGAAAAGCATCAGACTCACCAAAATTTAAAGGTAAATTTTGAGAAGCAATTAATCTACAAAGAGATTCCCGGGCTACCTCTGGGTTGTACTCCCAAGTACGTACCGAGCCATCGGGGTTATATTACAGCTGCATTTGGCGCATTTGTATTCCTTACCTTCTTTTACAGCTTGCAGCATGCCGTTGTAGGTGACCCATCCCCCTTGAAGATTTTGTAGACAATTCATTACCACAAATTTTACAAACAACTACTTCACCTAATTCCTATCATCGTCGGTCTTGAACTTCTTGTCGAAATCGTTCCAGACTCCTGATGTACTAGCTCTTGTTCTTTTTGCACCTGTGCTATGGGTTGTGAATGCACTTGTTCAGATTTTTTTAATTTTTTGCTATTTTTCGAATTTTTTAGTCCCCAACAGTCAAAAAAGGCTATATTTAGCCGGACCGAGCCATGCCGTGCAGGCACGACCCGTTTCGACCGTTGGCGGGCCAGGCCGTGCCGTGCTGGCCCAGGCACAGCCCAGTCTACCGGGCCATACCGTGCTCAGGCTAGGCTAACAGTACCGGACCGTGAGCCGGCATGATTGGGGCGGCCCAGTTGGACAGCTCTGCACTTGAGTGCACTATATGAGTACTTTGCAAGCTTCAGTGGGAAACGAGCCCCGTAGAATTACTAGCAGAGACCGTGCAACCATGTGAACATGGTCAGCGAAAGTTGTCACCGACAGCCTCTAGTTTCAAATTCACGGTGAATCGTGTAAGATACTACATATCGCTAGTTACAGCCTCAGTGTACGTCAGTTACAGCAAAGTGGTTCTTTATACATGTAGAATCACCATTACGTGATAATATATCAGATGATAATTTATATTGAGATTTATACTTTGTAACTGTATTCAGAGCACATGTGTAATTAAAATTTTAAATTTTTTGCTTTATATGAAACATCAGAGTTAGAAGCAAGTGTTGAGTTGTATACATATAGCTAGCTAATTAGCTATCATGCGTGCATGAATAAATTCGTGTGATTTTATTACAGAGGAAATAGGATGCTAATCTAAACCACAAATATATTTAGAGATGGATAAAATCGAAAGCATACATAAGCAATGACGAGACGATCCATACAGATCGAATCTGAAGTGTACGCGCGAGTAGCATGCAAGTAAGCAATTAAGTTCATGGTCTCTCGTTAAGTTGTACTTGCATGTAGAAAGAAATTAGTCCACGAGGCGGATTATCCAACGCCATAAGGGTAGTAAACAACGCCACTGCTGATGGCCAAGGCAATGCAATGGAGGGGAGGGGGTGGAGGGACTGGAACCAGCTCCGGCTCCGGCTCCAGTTTCGGGACAGGTGAAAGGCTTATGAGGTAGCAGTTTTCAGGCTCCTACCAGCAGCGACGCATATGGCAGCGGAGGCGGTGACGGCGCCGGCGGTTGGCAAGGATATGACCAGTACGCGTCTGGTTATGGATCAGGGGGTGCGTCCGGCTCAGGCCATGCACGGTGATTCGGGTAGTTCGAACACCGATGGGTCTGCCAATGCAAATGGATATATGGGTCGGCAGTAGGTAATAACCGTTAGATATAATCTTGACATGTTTTAGTTTAGAGTGAGTTTACATGTATGACCGTGTGTGCACGTTTTAGTTGGAGTCGTGCAAGTAGCCTGAGTCAAGTAGTGGTTGAGTAGTTCGGCACTTCGGCAGCTAGCTAGTTTGTTTGCGTGCGTGCGTGCATGTAGCCTGACTGCCTGAGTCAAGTAGCTAGATTGTTTGCATGCATGCGTGCAGCCTGGAAAGAATAGAGATGTTTAGTTGGTCAAGGTTGTTGGTTAGTTTGGATGGGATGGCGCGCGCTTGACTGTGCGCAGCATGCACATTGAGATGTGAGAAGTTAGGCTGCTGCGCTGCTGCCGCACCATGCGTGTATATTTATGTAAGTCTATAGGTCCATTAAAATCTTTGAGGAGAGAATAAAAGAACATACAGAAGCAAAGAGCTGCAGGCTATTACGCAGCACAAACCTCCAGTGCCCTGTGTTCTTCCGTGTTCATCTTTTCCCAGTGTCCTATGTTCTTTGGTGTTCATCTTCCAAGTGTTCGCATGAGTGACCCTGAGGTCTAATCCAACATTTGATATCAAAGCCATGCTGATGACAAGGACGGTGTCGCCATCGAGCCACACCGTCATGGTCGGCGGTGGTTTGTCGAGGGTACTGGAAAGAGAAAGCAGTATCTCTCTTCAATACCCTATGCTAAACAAGAACAATTACGGCATGTGGGCAATAAAGACGAAGGTGTTTATGAAGGCCCAAGGCGTTTAGGATGTTGTGGTAGCTGACGATGTTGATGAGCTTAAAAATCAGATGGTCCTTGCAGCCATATTCCAAGGAGTCCTGGAGGAGACACTCCTACTTGCCGAAAAGGAGATAGCGAAAGCTGCGTGAGACACACTTAAGACGATGTACATCGGCACTGACTATGTCAAGGAGGCGCACATGCAGAACCTCAAAAGTGAGTTCGAAGGTTTGAGCATAAAGGAAACAGAGTCGATGGACGATTTCACTGTGAGATTGACGACTCTTGTCAACCAGATTCATAGCCCTAGTGACAAGATGGAGGAGAGCTACGTCATGAAGAAGCTTCTCCACGCCGTCCCAAGCAAGTATCTACAAATTATCTCAACCATTGAGCGATTTTGGGACTTGAAGACAATAATGGTGAAAGATGTGATCGGCTACCTCAAGGCGTATGAAGAGCGCCTATGCATTCTGGGTGATGACAACGATGACAAACACCTTCTCCTCACGAGGGCTGAGTGGAAGGCCCAATCGTCGAAGTGCGAAGGTGGTAGCTCTAATGGCAGTGGTGGTCAAGGCTACAAGAATCAAAACTTCGACAAGGCAAAAGTGAGATACTATAGTTGTAATGATTAAGGAAACTTCGCTTTAGAATGCTGCAAGCCGAAGAGGGAGGAGGGAGCGCTTCTTACTAAAGCTCTCAGTAATGATGAGCTAGCCCTGTTGCGATGATTGCATGAAGCAATATTGCCAAAATTGGGTGAGGGAAACGAAGATGAAAGTGTGGAACACATTCGACAAGCGCGCTTTTGATGGAGCTCACCAAATTTGACCGGAATAGTGTGGGAGGTGGTGACCGGTGTTGAAGAAGTCACGTATGTGGTTGGGAAGGAGGAAGATTAGCTCCTCAGCTCGGCTGTTTTGAAGAAGAAGAAGAAACAATGCATGGTGGGAAGTACATACTCCCACAACTTCGTTATATTTATCGCTTTTAGTATACTTAAATACTCCAATACAATTTAGTTAAAAAATTTCACTCGAGTCATTTTTTTTGCTATATACCTTATATATATATATATATATATATATATATATATATATATATATATATATATATATATATATATATATATATATATATATACAAATAGATTTTGATGTAATTTTTCATAGAACCCACTTTGAAGTATCTTATAATCATTGGGTGGGCTCAATTGCATTTTGCTTAGGCTTTGCCTTATGTTTGCTACAGTAACTACCTTTTGAATGGTGTGTTTTGTAAGCCGGGGTTTATAGGTAGATTGTAGTACAAATTATACCGAGTTCAGCTATGCCAGCAAAAATTGCATATGAATATTTCTCTCTGCATACTGCCTCTCACGAACAGTTCAAAATTCAAAATTTTCAGTTATAAGCCACAACCCAAAAAAAACTAGATACTAGTACTCTCTCTCTCTCTCTCTCTCTCTCTATATATATATATATATATATATATATATATATATATATATATATAAAAGCCAAATTCCTCGTGCAACTACGTCGTTAGATACTAGTAAAATACATATATTATATGTGTGTTTGACAATAGAGTACTGTATTCTCTAATGCGTCTGATCAAAATATAGGTATATTTCTTATGTAGCTGTAATATTATATATATATATATAATAATAAAAAGCGTAGATTTTTCAATTATTAACGTGGAAATTTGTAGCTACTGAGAGAAAATGTAGAAGCTTCTTTAACATCGTTTTGATAATAATATAAATGCCATCAAATCTATCTACCAGTTTTTGTCCCAAAAGTCGCGCGCACCGCGACGAAAAGGACGTCGTGCAATAGTACGTGAACATGCAGCAGCAGCACGATGATGACCATGGTAGCCATTAGCTAGCTTGACGTGCCACACCATACCACCTTGACTAGAGGTGAGATGCGGGTCATGTTTTTTTAGGCCAATCCAAAGCACGGTCAATTCAGTACGGCTCAAGCATGGCCCGGTTCAACACGTGGTGGGCCATACTGGCTTGGCACAAAAGGTGGGGCTTGGCACAAAAGGTGGGACAGGCTGGGCCTGGAAAGCTGGCACGATGGGCGGCACGGCATGGCCCGGTGTTGCATGCCGTGCTCGGGCTGG
This sequence comes from Dendrocalamus latiflorus, assembly GCA_017311315.1. Classification (NCBI taxonomy): domain Eukaryota; kingdom Viridiplantae; phylum Streptophyta; class Magnoliopsida; order Poales; family Poaceae; genus Dendrocalamus; species Dendrocalamus latiflorus. The sequence continues at coordinate 19,847,437 of CM029677.1, read as the reverse complement.
CACGGCCCAGTGAGCATGGGTGGCACGATCGGCACGTCAACGCTGGTGGCGGCCTCGGCCTCGCCTCCAGCCTTCCGTCACCATCCCACGGTCATCCCCACAATGCAAGTATCACAGAGCGGAGAGAGAGAGAGAGAGAGGGAGTAAAGAGGAAGAAGTATACCGGAGGTGGCACTGCAGTGATGACGGCAACATGGCGGGCACGCCAGCACCGGCGGCCTTCGCAGCTCTGCGTGCTCCCACCTCCTTGCCACCTCGTGGGCTCGTGGCCTCACGTGGCCACCATGCCAGCTCCTGCCTCGCGGCCTCGGGGCACCACCTTGCCGGTTCCCAGATCCCAACTCACCGTCTCATCACCTCCCGTCTCGGCCTCAGAGCCACGCCACCTCCCACGTCAGCACCGCTTTGCCTCCCATGCCACTTCCCGCCTCGGTGTCGCCTCGAGCCTCCCACGTTGCCTCCTGTCTCGGCGTCGCTCCGCCTCCCACCTCCCACGTCGCCTCCCGCGCTGCTTCCTACCTCGGTGCCGCTCCGCTTCCCACGCCACCTGCCTCCCACCTCGGCTAAGGGAGGAGAGGGGCCACGTCAGGGTGGGGGGAGGGGAGGGAGGCGGGGGGAGGAGGGGGGTGCCACCATACTTGGGTGGGGGGAGGGGGAGGGGAGGGAGGCCGGGCCGTTGGGGCAGGAGGGTGGCACCGAAGGAGGGAGGGGAGAGAGGCCAGGCCGCCAGGGGAGGAGGGGGCGTCGGGGTGGGGAAGGGAGGCGACCGGGGGAGGAGGGGGTCGGGACTAGGGAGGGAGAGGCCGAGGGGGAGGGGGCACCACGCCGGACTGGGAGGGGACTCAGGGAAGGAGGGCCTGAGGGGGAAGGGGCATTGCCGTCTACGGCTTTGCACGACTACGCCTGTGTGTGAGAGGGAGATAGAGAGATGGAGCCAAATCGGTGAAGCCGATGGAGAGAGAGAGAGAGACTAGGAGTCAGACTCAAGAGAATAAAGTTGGAGAGTAACATTCAGAGAAGTAAAGTTGGAGAGTAACATTCAGAGAAGTAAAGTTGGAGAATAAAGCTAAGCACATAGAGTAGAAAGCTGCACCCAACAGTCAGAGAAATAACATTTGAGCATAACGTTCGGGTCTTTAAAAGAGTAACGTTTAGAAGAGCAATGCCTATAAATTCACTTCTCTTCTCTTATTACTTCACAAATATTCAATTTCTCATTTCTTCAATAACCCTCTACACTCCCTATTTATTCATTATCCATACAATATGCTACCTAGGAGTCGGAGCATTAAGGAGCTCCCGAGTGGTATGCAGAGGAGTCGTAACACGAAAAGGGCAGTAGAGTGCCTTAGTGTAAGCTCTCGCCGTCACTCCTCTAGTCCTCTTTTGGCTCCGACTCCCATTAATGCTCGTCAGCTTTCACAAAGTATGGGAGACTACAGGGCAAGCTTGACATCACACTTTTGGAAGAAGCTAAAGGGCAAGTCTACTTTTTCGTTTTCTCAGTCTCAGGCGGCCTCCAACAAGTGGAATTATGTCTCGGAGTTGAACCACTTCTTGCAGCATGATTTTGCAAATATTGATCCTGATCTTACTGGTGGAGGCAAGATAGACTTACTCGAGTGGTGGAAGAATAACAAGCGTATATTTCCTGTGCTGTCACATTTCGCACGGGATGTTCTCCTGGTGCCAGTGTCCACCGTCTCTTCAGAAGAGACATTCAGTATGGTAGGGAGAATAATCAAAGAAAAGAGATGATTAGGCAATCACATGCGCCAAAGACTGATAATTAGCCAAAGAGCGGCAACAACATCAACTAGAGGATTCTGAAATCGTACAGGCGTATGCTGACCTCAAACGCATGAACGACCTAGATATTAATGAGTAGATACTATGTATATATATTGTTATAGTTAGTATGTACATATATTGTTACTGTATTCTTTTCCTTACTCGGGGAACTCCACTCTGGGGCGTAAGGTTTTTAACGAGGCAGTAATATTGTATTTTTAAAATATCAAAGAAATTCCACTTTTTGAAATATTTACATCACTGCGTGCCCATGTTTTTATGCAACTAATTTAATTTCAAATAGTTTTTAACGAGACGGGTACGAGAGAAAGGAAGATGACGACCGCCACCACCATCGTCACCGCCGCCTTCGTCGTGTATAGTTACTTCGAACTGGGTTTGGGCTGGCATAGTACAAACGCTAGCACGGTGGGCTTTGGGTCTTGCTTGGGCCTGACCGGAGGTGAGACGGACCGGCATAGTATGCCACGGTAAGATGACTGAACTGAGCTGGTATGGTACGAAGCGGCACGAACTAACCCCGACGCGACCACCTAACGCGCGCACTGAATCCACATCCACAACGCGTTACGAATGCAAGCGCCTAGCTAGCTAGCTAGCTGCGTGTAGTGTATATTTGGCACCACAACGCCACACCGACCGGCCGGTCGCTTGCGCTTGAAGATAGCCGTGCATTGATGATGCATATAGCGCGAGCCAAACATGCAGGAGCTGGAACGCACCTCGCTGTTGTTGCGTGCGTCCAAGAGCTAAGTGACCAACGCTCCAAAGGGCGTCATGTTATCTCTGCATTTGCATGCATGGACGGCATGCACTGGTAGCGAGTGTGATTTAATTCGTTAGGCGCCGTTGGTTGGGCTGCAGCTTTCATGGGCCTACTACGCGATCCATCCCTTTCTCTTTCTCTCCTCCTTACGTTATTTCCCTTTTGAAAATTTTTGAGTTATTAGTATAGTTCATTTTAGTTTAGGATTTATGGTTTATAGTTTTTCTCAAATAAATAAGTAGGATAACTTCTTCACCATTGTTTCAAAGTAGCTTATCAGTATCTGATTTATTCACATTAGCTCTTGTATTAAAATTAAAAGCTATAAACTGTAGTCATAAGTTATAACTCGTAGCAAAAAAAACGAACCTATCAGCTCATCTATGGGGCAGCGTGTGTCAAATAAAGCAGGAGTTGATTGGGTGTGTGTCTGGAGAATTCAGCTGGCCATTATTGGTCGGTACGCCGGGCTCCTTTCTATCAGCTGAAATTGCTGGATATATATCTATGTAATAATACACCCCTTCTTGTTGACTTTCTACGTTCAATGCGTGGATTATCAGTACGCCTGTGATTTTTTGTGTGTGTTAAGGACTGGCCGGACTGGGACGGATCCCAGCTAGCTATTTGGTGGATTCTTTTAGACTTAAATTTTGTTTTTTGATTTATGATTTTTAAATTTTAATTATTTATAAGAGATAGTATATAGAGAAAAATAATTGTATATGATTTTGATCGATATAGATGAATTCGGTATAGTATCTACTATAATTTAGTTAAAAAATATATCGTTTAAAAGTTAGTTAAGTCAATGATTGAAGAACCGGGCCATTGCGTGCAGTGTAGACGATTTTGCTATTGGACAGGTTTCTGTCTGTCATTGAAGCAACATACGTGTGGCATGGGCTGCTGGAGTTTGTAGCTATGCGACTACTGCGTGTTCCGAACGCTGTGCTTCTTGTCAGTTTGTTCAGCATTTTCTCCTCCTTGCAGCTTGTTCTTAGCGTACGTTGGCCGGCGCGCAATGCTCCTTGTCGGCAGCGCCCGCCGGCGTCCACCTCTTCGTCGCTCGCGTCAATCGTCGTCGTCGTCGCATTGGAGTCGGCATGCAACTTTTATTGGTAGGTAACCACCTAGCTACGTACGTATAGTACTCTGCATGTCTGCACTCAATAGCTAGCTGAGCTAACCTGGAATTTGACTAGGGAGTACTAGTTAAATATTGTGCACTCATAATGGTGCAATCTGGTAGATCGGATTTTGGCTGCACACGTTTAAATGGGCTAAATGTAACAAGTCTACAGGCTACCACATATGACTTATAGCAACAGCGTTATATCTGGTATTGGATATTCTCTCCAAAAGACTAATCCAATGGATAATGTCTCTCTCACACTTATAAGTTATACTTTTTTCTTTCCACAACTGATATCAGACTATTTTCAACATTCACCCTTCACATATCGGGTGTACACTCTTGCCCTGATAACTATGAAGTCCAAGAAGATGTTAGGCACCTGGGTTCTGATACCAATTGTTAGATCGGATCCTGACCGTATACCTAGGCCCAATCGGATTTACTTCCCAGACTCCATGTCCAAACAGGTTACATGTGTATTTCTGACCTCACGGAACTAGTGTAAATCACATATGCATAAACTCATTGAAACGAATGTACATTTTCGCTTGCTCCATGTGTTATTCCCTCCGAGGATTTGGCTTCTCGCTGCTTGGAAAGGTTTCACTAGCTGTAGCAATATATGTGTAGCATGTTGTGCAATTCAAAGCACGTTAGTTGGCACAGCACACTCTCCAAGCCCAGTCGCTCGAGAACACAATTGACAATTGCACAGATAGCTTCAAATTTGTTGGTCGAAACGGCCGTCGATCATGTGGAAATTGCATTGCTCGCGGCGACGACGAAACAAGCAGGAACACACACTGTCGGCACTAGAAATCAAGTCAGTATACATAGTTTTCCTCTCTCAGCTAGCAATTGTCTTGGCCATCAAAAATCAACAGTTACTTTGAAGATATCTGCAGACAGCCAGAGACTTTGAAGGCTAGCTCTGATGTGAACATCGATTCCTTATGCTTCTTATCGCAATCCAACCTGTTTGACTAGGGACAAAGCTAGAACAAAAATAACTAGGATTCACCACTTTATCTCATATATATATATATATATATATATATATATATATATATATATATATATATATATATATATATATATATATATATATATATATATATATATATATATATATATATATATATATATATATATATATATATATATATATATATAGTGTTATAGGCGTGGGCCTTAGGCCAATCGGGTATTATTAGGAATTAGAGATTGGTTTCTATTCAAGTTAGAGATTAGTTTCCTTGTGTTAGAGATATAATTAGAGATATGATATTAGTTACTATATCTGTTAGAGATATGATTGAGATTAGATTCTATCTGTTAGGGGAAGTCATCTATATAAGGAAGCTACCACATGCTATTGTAATCAAGCAAGAATAATAACAATAGTCTTCCTAGTCTATAGTCTCTCCTCCCTCCCTACGCCGACGCTATCCGGCCATCTTCTTGGTGGTGATTACCCGTTATGAACTAAGGTTCATAACAACTTGGTATCATGCACCATGGTGCCTAGGCACCAATATCAATACCCGTTGATTTGCTTCGAGATTCGCAACGTTTAATGTGGGTATCTTCATATACCCATAAAAAAGTATATTTGAGATATCAAACTCCGAAAAAATTTTAATTCAATTTCAGTTTAATTAGTTTGAACTATTTTTATGGTATATACTCACTGTAGTTGCATTGAACTCAAAAGTAGTTCAAACTAGTTTGAACTGAGTTCAAAACAAACTTACCATAAATATATCAAGGGTATAAAACATTTTCATACCCAAACTCAAAAAAATTGTCAATCATACACGTGTATCGGATGTTGGTGCCTAGGCACCATGATGCATTACGTAATTTTCCTATATATATATATATATATATATATATATATATATATATATATATATATATATATAAATAAATAAAATGCCAAACAGTAATATATCAGGTAATTTTTAGCATCAATACTTCAACATAACTGATAGCAGTATATGATGATAAAGAAATAACGATCGAAATGCTTACCAAAATAACAAATCCGATAATAATATTGGTTAATTGCAGCAAACTGAAGGAATTAAGTACGAAATTACAGACAAAAAGTTAGTCAGTATTAGTAAAATGCATCATTCAATCTCATTGGCTTATAAAAAAGAATAAAACTACTTAAAATTTTCAAGTAAATAAACCAGAATGATCAAATATAAGTAAAAACATTACCTTTTAGTATTTGTGTTCTTTCAAATTCATAAAGCACTGAACCACAATATCATTGGTAATTTTCTATAATTCTTGTTTCTCTACATAACAAATAAGTCTATCATTCATGAAATTATCTTTAATAATTGAAAAGGTCAATTATATATTTGTATATTCAACAATTCAAGTATAATATAATAGAAAATACGTCCAGTGGCTTACTTAACTGTGGTCAAATACTACATTTTTCATTTGATTTGTAACAAGCTAGGACAATATTGCACAAACCAAAATTGAAACACTAAGTCTTAAACCTACAATTTGACAAAAATCAATCAACAATTATCACATTAAAACCCCAACTTACAAATTTAGCACCCTATTCTTTAAACAAATTGAAATCATTGAAAGAAATTTAGGGCAAAGTACATACTCATCGGGTGGGTCTAAATTTCCTTCAGCCGGCGAGAGCACGAGGCAACAGGGACCAAGCAACACTATAGCCAAATGGCAAATGAGGGCGACCAGTGGCAGCGATTTCTCTTGTTTTCTAGTGAACGGTTGCTGCCTGGCTGGGTGCGGCTATAGCGGGCGTGGTGCACATCTTCTACCCAACCTTGCGAGATGAACAGGCGTAAACGGTTGTGCGAGGTGATATGCTTCAGGATCGATCAAATAGCCACCATAACCTGTTGTGATCCTCCCTCTTAGGCCAGCTCATGGGCTGGCTGCTGCAGTTACCTTGTAGGCTAAGGGACAATGGAGGCTCCTCGTGAACTACTACTGGCTACTAAAAATTTAGGGTGCTAGTGCTCCCTTCGTTTGCCTTCAAAGAGGAGACTGGGTGCACCGAGTTTAGGCTAGGGGGTTCACGCATGAAATAGAGATGCTGATACCTGCAAAAAAGATATTTGGATTTGGTTTTGTATTTGTTTTGGTTAGTGTTTTTGCCTTCTCCTCTTCCTCTTGATCTTGCTAGTTCCAAAAACGTGTAAGCGATAGAGATACTTCATGAGGATCATATATTATCCACCTAGGGACTAGCTATAGCAAGATCTTGTAGTTTGCCCAATTTGGTTTGATTTGGAGCTCTCCTTGTGAAATCGTGTTCCTAGGGTTTTGATCTCGAATCTTTGGGAGTTATTACTTGCTGGGACATGACGAAATATATCTAGAGCCATTTTGGCCATATCAAACCCACAAGCAAGTTGTATCTCAAGTTTACGAGTATTGCCCGGTTTTGGTGCAACCTTACTTGTCTCAAGAAAAGGTTGAGATTTTGGCTAAAATCTATGTGACCCTTAGATGGATTAGGTTCCTGGTATCTTTGGCAAACTGTGTGTAAAGTCTCAAGTCATTTGGACTTGTATTTTAAGGATTGCACCTCTTTTGGGTTTTGCTTAGGCTAATTGGTGGAAGATCTTGTGATACTGTGGAACGAAGGGGTACATGTATGGGATGCGGACAAACGAGAGAACTTCACTCTGCGCGTCATGTTGTTTTGCACCATCAATGATTTTCCTGCCCTTGGTAACCTGTTGGGGTTGAGTACAAAAGGAGCCAAAACCTGTTCACACTATTTAGATTATACCAAGAGTGTGTAGTTGAACAAATCGCGTAAAACTATGTACATACGTCACCGTAGGTTCCTTCCAATGTATCACCCATACTGCAAGATGAAGAAACAATTTGATGAAAAAAGAGGATGATACCGGTCTAATACTAAAATTGGATATTCAAGTTTGAGCTCTAAATTATTACTATTACTGTCATTTGTCAATTTGTGGTCTGTCACTTTTGGAATAGTTGGCTAATTTGTTTTGTGATCTTTAGTACTTAATGATATATGCTTCACTTGTTAGCTAGCTTTGCCTTCCTGCTAGTTGAAATTTTAATTGATGAATTTAAGCTTGCTAGATAAGTAATTTGTTATTTAAGAGCTCAAGATTTAAATCTCATTTGTTATATCCAATTAGTGAAGAGTATAGACCATAGTAATGGAACGGTCAAGATTAATTCTTGTGTAACCCTACATCTGAGAGTACTAAACTAAAATTTGAGCTTTATGCTAATTTTAGTTGATTCCCTGTCCGTGAGAATGCTCTTTATGCTCATTTTAGCAGTCATCATGCTTCCAGCTTTATGTTTATGCTTTCAATAACAAGGTAGAATTACATGTTTATATGCAATTTTTAGCATTTATATATTGCTGGAATATATGCTTTAATGTTCGTCTTATAGTTGTTAAGAAATACATGTTATGGTGAGAATATTAAAATAATAGCCAAGGAATGAATTTATCATAGTAAATTGATTCCTTTAGCGTTGGCTGATTTTGTGTTATTGCTATAAGATTTATTTGGAATAGCATGTTACTGTTCCAAAGGGACCTTTTAGCAATAATATATGCCACATAGACCTTCTAAGGGTATGAAGTAAATTACACACTTCAGTGTGTCAGGTTCTACGAAGTATGTTATGGCCGCTATCCCAGCGCACAGCATGATGAGGAGGAAGAGACTGTGGCAACAACCAACTTCATAGAGCTTGAGACACGGGGTGTGTTATTAGCGTTATAGAACTTTATTTATGCTGATAGCTCACTGTAATTAGTTTTTTATTGTAAAAGAGATGACGTCCACACAATCATCATCGTTGCTGAATGGGTCGAACGCTCTGAAGATCGGGGTAACTAAGCGTGCTAGAGGAGTATCGAAAAGGGCAGAGGGTTGAATGACCATCATGGTGGTCTCTTCGGATTGGGTCCCTCTGCAATCGAAGAAAGTAGTGGCAGCATTCCGAACAACCTGCGAGATAATTAGAAGGTGATGGGTCCTCATCACCGTAGTAAGATAGAAAGATTTGACAAAGGTTGAGGAAAATGCGTTGTGGGTGAAAATAACATAGTTGTTCGAGATCCTAGCAGAAGTCTTGGGACTCGTGCAACGACAGGAGCTCCTCGCAATAGGAAAAGCGTGGAAAAACTTCAAAGACATGCTTGTCACGCAGTACGTGGCCAAGGATCGCACGCCCTTCACGATGTATCCTTTCGTGTCGCTGGAAACAAGGGAGGCCTTTATGCAGATGAAAATAACAACTAAATTTTAACAACAAAGTGCGGCGCACAGGGCTCTCCAGGCACAAAATACTTACCCTCACAAACTCGGCACCATTGGGTCCGCGGGTAAAATACCGCAATGGAGGTTACAAGATAAGGTCGCAATCTGATCGGAGGCCTCCCTACCATTTGCGGGGATCGCAAATGAGCGTGCCTGAAACTGGTTAAGAACGATGTCATCAACCACATCTTTAAGTGTCTTCTCTTTCAAAAACCTTGCAGATGAGAAGGTGTCCCAACGCCTGGTAAGATATGTTAAACTACCTAGTTGTCAATAGCTCTTGAACTTCATGGGGTCTAAAATAACAGGATTGTCTTTTACAGCAAGCTTTGACTACTGAATCTTCCCAAGGCTCCTTTAAAGAAGACAGAGAGAGGGATATACTATCACAGGCCTTAGGAAACAAAGAACACTCAGGTCGCACATGAGGCCTAGGGTTTACGTACCTTGAAGGCACAAATTCCCAAATGACTATGAGGTGTATATGAGTAGGAAGAGATTCAAGGCCTATCACGAGGAACAAATGAAACAAGAGCTTCGTTTTCCACTTGAGGAATAGTAATCTGCCTCACTTCGAGATAAGATAACTGCCTCACTTCGAGGAGAGATAGATTCATTGTGGGAAGAACTAAGATAAGTCTGTAACTAATCACATCCCACCTCCATTAATGCGGCACCCAGTCCCCCTCAATGTCAGAGTAGCTACACATCCATGCCAATTTCTGAACATAGTGAAACCTACTTACCTATTAACGACATCCATGTAATGTACCTTTCTAGAATGCTACATAGATAGACCTGGTGAACGCCTTAGCTCATCGTGTATTGTTATGTAGGAGCCCACACAGTGCATCCTTAGAGTCAGGCTTGTTGGCTCCATTTCCATTAACACTGGGTGGGGGATGGCGTATCCATGGCTATTAGGGATGCTGGTGCACTGTGCCCAATTAGAGACCGATTTCGTGAAGGTCCAGGTGGACCTGATTAATGATGTTTTCAGAACCGTCCCTCTTGATAAGCCCACAATGAAGAGATTATGACATTAGGGGATGTCGTCCACACATTCATCTAGTGGCCCAAGAGAGTCATCGCCCTAGACCCGTCCATGCAGGGATCTCCATATCCAGTGGCCCAAGAGGAACATTGCCCTGGACCTGTCACATCGGCTCCCGTGGCTCCACATCAAGCTCCACTTTAGAACCTCGTCACATCAGCTCCCATGGAGACGACACCAAAAAAGAATCGCAAGCGAGGTGCTAAGGCCCAACCGAAGAAGATGAAGGTGCTTCCTAGGCTATAGAAGTTTATTCTTGGAGTGTCGTTGGTTCCTGAGTCACAATTACCCAACCTTGGACTGGTTTGCAGGACTTTGCATACCTAGTACATGCAGAGGTCCAACATGAAGCCAAACCAGCAAAGTGGATTTACCGTGAGATACACAGAGGTGCATTTCCTATATGAATTGGGCTACTTTGTCATGACCTTCAAAGACTTATTCTTACTATTCAACCTCGACGAACTCGATGTCTCACTTCTACGATGTTGGATACTATAAGTGTACTGTACAATCATGTTTTACATTCACATAATACCGATAAATGTTATAACTCATTGCTTATGTATAGATCCATGATCCAACAAGTCCGGCGATGATGACAATCGGTGGGTTTCCTCGACCCACACTTGGTCTCTGAGCAATCCATAAATGATAATGCATACTCCATCCAAAATTACATAACGAGGGGGATTCCTTGCTCACAGTGACAAGGAGTACATCATGGTACCCTTCAACCAAGAGTAAGTGCTAATTCACTAATTTCCATATAAGTTTTATTTGTACTTTATACACAATATGAACTTAGAATTAATTACTATGGTGACATACATGACTAGGTCTGGATTCTGATTGTGATTATACCAAAGTGGAGCAAGATAATATACCTTGATTCTCTACTTATGAGCAACCATAACTTCATCCATGTGCAACGAGCAATTGACAGGTAAACTCATTCATTTCCTCTATACATAACTCTATTGTAGTCTTCCCTTTGTTTGCAATGGCCTAGGCTAACATTTTGAAATTACATAGACCGTTCAGCGCTTATGTTACCCAGGGAGGGAGACATAACGAATCTAGCGCCACACTATCACACAGGATGCGATTTTGGGTACTTGCTACAACACAACAATGCTATATCACACTTCATTATAATTCCTCTAGAACTGACAATATCTATATATATAATTCTATTTTACAGTACCACTAGTAGCTACTGGGCAACGTATATGGATTCTACGTTTGCCGCCATATGGAGAAAATCATGGACGCTAAGACGTATGATCCAGAGGTTTGTCAACCTACCAATAATTATTTTGTGATTATCAATTATATATATATACACACACACACACTAATGACTTTAACATTCCTAGAGACAACGTGTGGAATTCAACGAAAGTGCATTCCATCTTGACAAACTCAACAAAATTCGAGGAAAACTCTCCCAATTCTTGATAGGGGATGTCATAAACAAGACTGAAGAGTTCCACCCGGCGATGATGGTTAGATATTGAAACATTGGATACAATTGTAATCACTCAATTATGCTTAATCAAACAATTCATTCAATTGTACTTCATTCAGTTGTTTAATTCATTTGTGAGATTTGTGTAACGTTTGTCATGTGCTATATGTTTGTGTGTGTGATATGCTTGCACTGTTTAATTCATTTGTGAGATCAGTGTAATAATTATCCAGTACTATATATATGTGATCTTCTTGCTTGTGTTTAGAGGTATGGCTAACATTACCTGAGACTAGCCGAAAAATAGAAAATAATATAGCTTTTGAAATAGCTATCACAGACGGTTTGGTGTTCCAAACCGTCTATAATATCTACATATCACAAATGGTTTTTGAAAACAACCATCTTGAAGACTTTGGAGGTGTTCTTTTAGGCTGTGGGTTTGAATAGTAATTTCTAAACGAAACTAAAGCTAAATATTAGCTGAAAAGAACAGGCCTTCATTTGGACAAGTGGTTATTCGCTGATCATCAATTTCTTTCGGTAAGGTTCCTTCTGGGGACAGTGGTGATTTTATAAATGCAGTTTAAACTGTTTATATTCCACGACATTTAATTTACTAATCATGCAGTACTATCTTTGTTTTTTAATGTCTACCAAAGAATCCTATTGTTCTAAAAGAAATCATATTGGATATCCTTTAAAAAAAAGAAATCTTATTGGACATGACAAATAATCAGTGCCCCTAACTCTTATATGATGGAGTACTTAAAAACGGTAACTCCAATGGCAAAAAAAAAAGTGTCAATATAGTATGTAGTTGGTGCAACGAACGGTTGGCAATTGTAACCATTTCAATTTACAAACATTATATAAACTTTATTTTTCAAAAATATGAATAAGCCTTCTTGCATGAATAGCCAAACCCTACTAATTGATGGCATGATAGCTTCATCCACCAGATAGAAAACCATTACTACACTCCAACAAGAAAGGATGAAATTGATACAATCAGATCCACGTCGGAACTATCATTCAGGATAAGTCCATGTGCCAAATCACTGAATCGCTGCATGGATTACATAGAGCACGTATGCACACTAAGGGCAGTCCCAATGGAAGAAACTGACACGATTTCCATAGCACAAGAAATCATCTATAGAAACTATCTTCCACAGTGAAGGTGTCTTCGAGTAATAATTATTTTCTCTTTCTCTCTCCCAACTCTATCTTCTTCCTCCAATGAGAGTGTGCCACGAGCCCCCTAGAAACTGGTGGTTTCTTCCCAATGGCGATTTCATAGTTTCTTGGTGCATTGGGTGGAGTGAAAACCTGATTTCTTCATGAGGAAACCGTTTCTAGGATTTGTGCTCTCTTTCATCATTAATTACATTGCCATGTCAGCATTTTACCTACGTGGCAAGTCATTTAATGAGGATAGAAACCATCATCAATACACCATTGGGACTGCTCTAAGAGCATTCCCAATGCAGAAATTATGGATGATTTCTATGGCATTAAATAAGGTGCCAAGTAAGCAAAATGCTGATGTGTCATTGGAGTTAAGGAGGAGATATAAGGAAATGGTTTCTTATATAGAAACCATGTCTACACAGGAACCAAGATAGAAAGAGCTGTGATAGGTAGATGATAGGAGAGAGAAGATAGATGATTGGATAAAAATTTTATTTGTAGAAACTATCCATTGGGAGTATAGTTTCTATGGGTAATGTCTATATTAATTGGCAAGTATAGAAACTATCTCATAGTTTCTGCATTGGGAGTGCCCTAATTAATCCGCACCTAACTCAAGCGGCCAGCGGATTCGATCAAGTAACTAAAAACCGACGTCGCTCTCAAGAAAACAACGTATCAGATGACCTTAAAGTATGGACAGAATGCAATAACAAATCGAATAATTCTACCTTGCAAAAAGCAACAAAAAATAAAGCATAAAAAAGCCAATTAGCTAGTAACATCACGCACCGCTGTATCAAGTGTCAACAAAAGGCAACAACCACTAGCACTAGCACTGCACCCTCCTGGTCCTGGTTTCAAACGCATCGATGCACCAAACTCGACTTGTGTTAGCCTCTAGTTTTGACCATGCAGACGCCGAGCTGCCGGGCCATGCACGGTTGCACCCTATAAATACCCCAGCCCCCCTTCACTCCACTCCACCACACAACCAACCACACTTGCACTGAAGTAAGTAGCAAGCAGCCATGGCTACCACTAAGCATTTGGCTCTTGCCATCCTTGTCCTCCTTAGCATAGGCATGACCACCAGCGCTCGCAGCCTCCTGGGCTATGGTCCCGGCGGAGGTGGTGGCGGTGGCGGCGGCGGTGAGGGTGGTGGTGGTGGGTATGGTGGGTCCGGGTCTGGGTCTGGATCTGGGTACGGTGAGGGAGGTGGCAGTGGAGGTGCTGCCGGTGGTGGGTATGGAAAAGGTGGTGGTGGTGGAGGCGGTGGTGGTGAGGGCGGCGGTGCGGGCTCTGGGTACGGGTCTGGGCAAGGCTTTGGCTATGGCGCTGGTGCAGGTGGTGCTAGCGGTGGTGGTGGTGGGCATGGTGGCGGCGGTGGTGGCGGCCAAGGTGGTGGGTCCGGCAGTGGCTCAGGCTATGGGTCCGGGTTTGGTGGCGGTTATGGGCAAGGTGGTGCTCACGGTGGAGGGTATGGAAGCGGTGGCGGAGGTGGCGGTGGCGGGGGCCAAGGTGGAGGTTCCGGCTCTGGCTCTGGCTCTGGATATGGCTACGGCTCTGGTGGCGGCGGTGGCCACGGACACCCCTAAGCTCATTTTCATAGCCAAGTGCAATAGTCTAATAGTTAAAGATGTATCGTCAGTGATGGGTCGTCTCTCACTGGTTTACAAAGAGCTTGTTTGAGTATATGTAATACTGCACTCTGCTTGCCGCTTTACTTACTTGGCAAAGCCTAATAAATAAAACGATCTTTGGAATAAGATCATACTTCTGTATCCATGAGCTGTTTACTTAACTGAAGAACTGTGATATGCAAGCACAAAGAATTTACGGTACATGTCAACCTAGTAAATATGTAGATGATGTAAGAAGGAATTTTTTCTGCACTTTTCGGCAGGATGGATCTGTCAATGTTAAAATCATGTTGCATATCAAAGAGAAGTTGTAATCGGACACAAATTCAGTTCCATTTCTACAAGCCTGATGATTAACTGATAATACAACATACAGTGCCTGAAGGATATCAGATGATCGGATACTAAACTCTATTTCTGAATTCTCTGAATATTTTGCAGTTGCGTCAACCAATTTATTAACTAAAGCTTTTAGGAAAATGTCCATAAACAATCTTGCGTGGACATTTAAAGTTCTCCCCTGGCTCTGGCCCTTTTCAATTTGAGAACTCTGCAACTCTGAATTTGAGAAGCTGTTTTAGTGCGTATCTGAACTCTGCACCTCTTCCAATTCTTGTGCAAAATGCTCTGCTACTTAGTTTGATGGTGGCAAACTAATTAAGAAAGGGAAAATTGAGTATATAGGACTGAGTTGGATGTGATTTTGTGGAATAGGACCAAGTTCTTTGGACTTGTAAATATAGGACTGAGTTCACCACCTCTTTGCAAATATAGGACTTTTCCCATTTTAATTTCATTTTCAATTTCCAGCCCCTTTTCCCCACGCGAAATGACTATTTTGCCCTCTTCTTCCTCCCTCGCCTGGCCGCGCCGCCGCTGGCCGCGCCGCCGCCTGGCCGCGCCGCCCCTCGCCTGCCCGCCCCGCGCCGCCGCCGCTCCCTCGCCTGCGCCGCCCCGCGCCGCCGCCGCTCCCTCGCCTGCGCCGCCCCGCGCCGCCGCCACTCCCTCGCCTGCCCGCCCCGCGCCGC
This sequence comes from Dendrocalamus latiflorus, assembly GCA_017311315.1. Lineage (NCBI taxonomy): Eukaryota > Viridiplantae > Streptophyta > Magnoliopsida > Poales > Poaceae > Dendrocalamus > Dendrocalamus latiflorus. Next base: position 19,832,004 of record CM029677.1, on the reverse strand, counting down.
CGCCGCTCCCTCGCCCGCGCCGCGCCGCCGCCGCTCCCTCGCCTGGCCGCGCCGCCCCCAGGCGAGGGAGCGGCGGCGGCGCGGCGCGGGCGAGGGAGCGGCGGCGGCGCTGGGCGGGCAGGCGAGGGAGTGGCGGCGGCGCGGGGCGGCGCAGGCGAGGGAGCGGCGGCGGCGCGGGGCGGGCGAGGGGGCGGCGCGGCCAGGCGGCGGCGCGGCCAGGCGAGGGGCGGCGCGGCCAGGCGAGGGAGGAAGAAGAGGGCAAAATAGTCATTTCGCGTGGGGAAAAGGGGCTGGAAATTGAAAATGAAATTAAAATGGGAAAAGTCCTATATTTGCAAAGAGGTGGTGAACTCAGTCCTATATTTACAAGTCCAAAGAACTTGGTCCTATTCCACAAAATCACATCCAACTCAGTCCTATATACTCAATTTTCCCAATTAAGAAATTGCATATGCTGTTAGGTTTTTCGTACGAGTTCGGATAGCATATTAGAGAACTGCTAAAACTTAGATTTGCGATATCAAGAATATGATTAAATTTAGATTTCATATGTTGGATCATCTTATTTCTGGTCCAGTTTGTTATCTGAGAAACTTAAATATGCAGTGTTGTACTGCCATCATTCTTGTCCACTTCTCTGTTTCCTTCTCATTTTCCTCTGTACGCTGTTCTTGACCTGGCTCCCGGTGTCAATCTTCCAACCTGAAACAGGCAACAATCAGACAACACAGCAGTCAGTATAACGCTCCAAAACTGAAACAGGCAACAATCAGACAACACAGCAGTCAGTATTACGCTTTGATTTTATTTACCTGCTCCCTCTGTTAATTTGTTTGCATCTTCTTATCGATCAATCTACCAATCCAAGTCTAATTTTTTTCCCTGGGCGGCTTGGTGCAACACGACAGTTAGTGTAACATGCAGTTTGTCGGGCGGCTAGACGACTGCTACTACTTAGCAGTCAAACAGTGGCAAGTGTTGGTAGTGTAAGATCGTGTTTGTCACATGATTACTCCAATTGACGAGACACTATTTCTTTTTGAGTTTTTCTACAATCTTTTTTTTTTGTTAGATATCTATATACGACCATCGACCACATTATGTGGACTTCCCGTGGTTGTTACATATCATAGATCACGCGGTCGTTATGTACCACAGATCACGTGTATCTTTTTAGGTCTCTTCCTTCCTTATCTCCCGGGTATTGTTTCTATAAATCGGTTGTTTAGATATGGAAGGAAGAGGCCTATATATGTAATCATTGATTCATTAATCAAGTTCATTGCGTGATTTCTCCAAAACCCTACATGCTTTCATGGTATTAGACGTGATCGCTCCTATGACCGCACGTTTCCACAAACCCTAACCATCAGCCTCCATCTTCTAGCCGATATATCCCTCTCCCTCCTATGGCCAGCTCCACCGACCTCTCTACCGACCAAGTGGCTTAGCCCGACCAAGCTGCTTTGGCAGCCCATGCGGCTAAGGACCATTGGATTCAGGTTATCATTGTGGCTACGGTTGATCGTGTGCGCCAAGAGGCGCTCGCCGTGATCACTACCAAATGCCAGCAGGTCCTGGCTGCCAATCTCGCCCATGACATCGCCAACCAACTGGACTACACCCTTGCCCTCTTTATGCCCAATTTGTTGGCGTCCTCAACATCAAGGCCCTCAGCCCGGTCACCCTCGACTTCACCTCCGCTAACTACAAAAAATGGCGTGACCTCTTCCTCGTCACGCTCGGTAAGTATGCCTTGACTGATCACATCCTCTCCAACGATGCCCCCTTCCTGATCAGGCGGATTGGGTATGCATGGACTATGTGGTCTTGTCTTGATTTTACGACACCATTGTTGCGGACCTCTTAGAGATCATCATGTCCCTCGCCACTACTGCCCGCATCGTGTGGACGAACCTCGAGCACCAATTCCTTGGCAACAAGGAGACCCGTGCCCTGTACATGGAAGCGGAATTCCGCAACTTCGTTCAAGATGATTGATCAATCTCTAATATTGGCCGCAAACTCAAGAGTATGGTAGATGGTCTTGGCGATCTCGGTGAACCTATCTCCAACCAGACACTCATGTTATCTGTCCTTTATAGCCTCAATGAGAAGTTCTCTCATATGGTGCCAATCCCTCAAGATGCAACGACCATTTCCTACGTTCGTCGAGACTCATTCTCAACTTCTCCTTGAAGAGATCACCAAGAACTCCAAACCGACCACTCGACCCTCTGTTTTCCTCATTGCTGGATAGGAGAGCTCCCACCCTCCGAGCCCAGGTGGGGGTGGTGGCGGCAATGCTGGGCATGACGGCTACAAGAAGAACAACAACCACAACCACCACCGTAACAAGGGCACTAGTGGCAACGGTGGGAATGGCAGCTTGGGCTGGACCAATGAGGCACCCGCCACTAGTGTTGGCAAAGGCGACCATGTGGCCGACAAAGCTGGCAGATGGGGTGGTCATCCTTTTTAACCTGTGGATCAGGACTGTTCATGTGTGGCCTCATCGCGCTAGTGGTGTCCTCAGTCCCCGGCCCAATGCGCCAACTCCACCGTCGTGCCCAGTACCCCTTACTCTCATTGTCACATCCCCTCCCGACCATCCCGGCGTCCAGTTTGGTGCATCGGCCCCTCCTAGAAACATTGACTATTTCGGCGGCCCTCCTCAGCCACCCCAGTCTGCACCATGGACCCCCATGTCCAGTGTCAGCTCCTGGGACCAACAACACCTCACCAATGCTTTCAGTACAATGACACTCACACCGTCTCCCTCCACCACTGAGTGGTATATGGATTCGAGTGCGTCTTCACACATGACTTCAGACGCCGGTACTCTCTCTGTTTTTCACGCCCCTCCACATCTAATCCTTCTAGCGTCATTGTCGGTAATCGGTCAATGCTGCCCATTACCTCCACAGGCCCGCTGTCGTTCCCCACCACCCATACCCCCTCTCTTTGCGTCATGTCCTTATCACTCCACACATAATAAAAAATCTTATTTCCATTCGTTAGTTCACAATCGATAATAATTATTCTGTGGAATTTGATCCCTATGGTTTCTCGGTGAAGGATCTTCATACCAAGAGCGTGATCGTTAGGTGCAATAGTTCCGGGGATCTATATCCATTTCACCAGTCCTCCGCTAGCCCTGATGCTCTTGTCGCCACCTCCTCCTCCATGTTGTGGCACCGTCATCTTGGGCACCTTGGTCATGAAGCTTTGTCTAAACTTGTCAGTTCTAATATTTTTCCATGCAATAAAACTGCGTCTGAACCCCTCTGTCATGTGTGTCAGCTTAGCCACCACGTGCATTTGCCATTCAACACTTCCTCCTCTAGGGAAATTCATATTTTTTATTTAATACATTGTGATCTTTGGACCTCTTTTGTCACCAATGTGTCCGGTTACAATATTATCTTGCTATTCTTGACAGTGCTCCCATTTTCTTTGGACTTTTCCTTTGCATCTTAAGTCTGACACCTTCACTCACATTTCTCATTTTATCACTTATGTTCACACCCAATTCGACACACCATAAAGAATGTTCAGTGTGACAACAGTCGTGAGTTTGATAATTCCACCGCTCACACTTTCTTCGCATGTCGTGTCCCTATAATTCTCAGCAAAATGGGAGAGCCAAATGCATTATTCGCATCACAAACGACATCATGCGATTGCTAATGTTTCAGGTTAGCCTCTCTCCCATTTTTTGGGCAGAAGTGCTCCACGCTGCCACTTATCTCCTTATTTGTCATCCCACTGAAACTCTTAATTTTTCTACTTCCTTTGTTGCCCTCTATGGTATTGCCCCCTCCCTCGCATCTTCGTATCTTCAGATGCAAGTGCTACCCCAAGCTAACCTCCACGGCTCCAAACAAGCTTTCACCGCGTTCCACCTTGTGTGTCTTCCTTGACTATCCATCTGACCACAAAGATTATCGGTGTCCTGATCTTTCATCCAACAGAATCATCATCTCCCACCATGTCTCTTTTGATGAGTCCTCCTTCCCCTTCACCAAAGCCTCTCCTGCGCCTCCCTCTAACCTTGATTTTTTATTCGATTATGGCACTTCACCTTTGCCAATTGAATCACAAGTTTGGTAGGACCAGGTACCGGTGGATTCCCCCCAGGCGTCAGCCGGCCCTCATTGTCCCCTGCCGGCCAGCCCTCATCTGGTGGCATTGACGCCCTAACATCTGCCTCAGTGGTGATGGCCCCCGTCAGCCGTGGTTGACCTCCCCCAGCATGACAACCGCCAACTCACCTAGCGCCGGATGTGTGTCACCCTAGGCACCCGCGCTCTCATCTACCGCTGTGGGTGACTCCGCTGCCCTACTGCCCTTGATGGCTTTCTGCCTCAAGTTGATGCCAACGGAGCCGGCATCGTCTCCCGCCTACCGACAACTGTCCCTATTACACAATAGCCAACGATCATCACATGATTATGTGTAGAAAGTCAGGATTTCATCTTCCAATTCAACTGCTCAATCTGCAGGCCACAATACTCTCTCCTATGCCTAAAATACACTGGGATGCCTTGGCTGACCCTAATTGGCATCACGCTTTGACTGAGGAATACAATGTTTTTCAAGCCAACAACACATGGGACCTCATTCCACGTCCACCTAGAGTTAATGTGGTGACGGTAAAATGGATTTTCGACACAAATTTCTCTTGGATGGTTCTCTTGATTGGTACAAGGCTCGTTGGGTTCTTTGTGGTTTCACATAGGCCCTGGCATTGATTTCAATGAGACTTTCAGTCCCGTGGTTACGCCTGCTACAATCCGCACTGTACTCGCATTGGCACTATCTTGAGACTAGCCAATTCATCAGCTTGGCGCCAAGAATGCCTTTCTACATAGCACTCTATCTGAGACTGTCTAGTGTGTATAGCCCTTTGGATTTGTTGACCCTGTTCGGCCCAACCATGTTTGTCGGCTCAACAAATCTCTCTACGGTCTGAAGAAAGCTCCTCGTGCATGGTACAGTCATTTCACCTCACATCTCCTATCCCTTGGCTTTGTGAAGGCCAAGTCAGACACATCACTCTTTGATGAGGACATCCCAATAGGGCTGATTACACGAACACGAGCTAAAAAGATTAATCAACAGGTGAACTCGCTCCTAGTTGATTTTGGTTTTAAGTTACATGAGAACTGGTTACTGCCTAATACTGGTATTTTAATTGTTCTTAGGTTTATGTGAAGGGAACAACACAGAAGGATCATGCATGCAGCATCCATGTTGCATGAAAAGGAGCCGTGCATGGGAAGATCAAGGGGAAAAGAATTATTAGCACAAGAAAGAAGGAAAGAGAAGCTCTTGTATAGCTCGTGACAAAGCATGTTATTGAAGACACGTAAATTAATAGAATAAAGAAAGAGGCATACAACTTTGGATTGGAAAGAGAGGATAAGAAGAAAAAAAAACAAACCGGGCCTATTCTATCCGAGTGGACCTGCGAGTCCAATGTTGTGACCGAACCAGTTTTATGATCTGTTTAGTTGAGTCATTAGCCGAGTCCTGTTCGGAAAGAGGCCGAATCAAAGCTGTTTAGTCGAGTCATTAGCCGAGTCCTATTCGGAAAGAGGTCAAATTGAAGGAGGTTGAGTCTTTAAATATTTTGTACGTATGTTTTTTTGGACAGACCACAAAAAATTAATATATTATTTTCAGAGAGCTATGCGCTTGTTATTCCTAGAGTTTGGCATACGATTGTAACCTAGAGGGGAATCAGGCATTCTTCCCCGTCGTTCTTGTGATTCCTTGCGATTTGCAGGAGCGATGACACGTCTACTTGGTGGTCGAGTAGATGTGATCACGAGCATTTAATTGGAGGAATTCTTTTGTCGCAGGTCGCTGTTCTCACAATGGTTGGCGCCATCAGTTCGTCAGGTTGCACGGATCCAAGTTATCGTTATCGATTCTACGTCGTGAAGATCGAGCAATTCCCCACATCACTCTTTGTATTCCACTATGGTGCTGACAAGATGTACTTACTGCTCTATGTGGATAACATCATCTTGACTGCCTCCTCTGACGGTCTTCTTCGCCAGACCATCTCAGCTCTCCAACATGAATTTTTTGGGGATGTCAGTCCACCGTCAGGAAAGTGCTCTCTTTCTTACCCAGTGGTAGTATACTTTAGATATTCTAGAGCGTGCCAAGATGTCCGTCTGCAAGCCCTACAACACACCAGTTGACACGCACTCCAAGCTCTCTAGCGACGGTGCTCCAATTGATGATCCGACTCACTACATCAATCTTGCTGGCACTTTGTAGTACTTGATTTTCACTCGCCCTGATATTGCCTACGTTGTGTAGCAGGTGTGTCTTTGCATGCATGATCCACATGCGCCACATCTTGCTTTGGTGAAACGCATCCTGCAATACCTTCTAGGGACTCCTGAGCATGATCTGTTCCTTCACCGCACTTCACCTGCCAACCTAGTTGTGTACTCCGATGCTGATTGGGCAGGCTATCCTGACACACGCAAATCCACCTCGGACTACAACGTCTCCCTCGGTGACAACCTCGTCTCTTGATCATCAAAGCGGTAGCACGCCGTCTCCCGGACGAGTGCGGAGGCCAAGTACCGCACCGTCGCAAACGGCGTCACTGAAGCCTGCTGGTTGCACCAATTGCTCATAGAGCTACACAGTCCACTTTGCCGTGCCACCCTAGTCTACTGCGACAATATCAACACGGTCTACCTCTCCCCCAACTCGGTTCAGCATCAGCATACCAAACATATAGAACTTGACCTGCATTTCACTCGGAAGTGTGTTGCTCTCGGTGACGTGCGTGTTCTTCATGTCCCTACATCATCGCAGTACACGGATATCCTCACTAAAGGTTTGCTCATGTCCATCTTCTTCGAGTTTCAATCTAGTTTGAACGTTCGTCCTTCTGCCATTCCGATTACGAGAGAGTGTTAGATATCTGCATATGACCATCGACCACATTGTGTCGATCACGATAGGTCATGGTTGACCTCCCGTGGTTGTTACGTACCACGAATCACATGGTTGTTACGTACAACAGATCACACAGTTGTTATGTACCACAGATCGCACGTATCTTTTCATATCTCTTCCTTTCTTATCTCCCAGATATTGTTTATACAAACTGGTTATTCAAATATAGAAGGAAGAGATGTATATATGTAACCTTTGATTCATTAATCAAGGTCATTGTGTGATTTGTCCAAAACCCTACACACTTTCATTTTTGACGAGACACTCCTAGCTGGGCTCTCCCCATCCCGTTGGGATCGTCTCGTAAAGATGCATATCTTTGAGAAAACCCGGACGGGGAAGACAATCACGCTAGAGGTGGAGCCCAGCGACATGGTGGACAACATCAAGGCCAAGATCTATGACAAAGAGGCATCCCGCCGGACCGGCAGCACCTCATCTTCGTCAGCAAGCAACCGGAGGACGACCGCACGCTAGCCAGTTACAACATCCAAAAGGAGTCGATGGTGCACCTCATCCTCCGCCTCTACAACGGTAGTGCTGACGATGGCTCTATGATCAAGGTCAAGTTCAGGTCACTCTGCAGCAGGGGCATCTTCTACATGTAGATCGGGTCCATGGACACAGTGCCAATGATTAAGGAGCACATGATGCAGTGGGAGCACACGATTAACTAGATTATTGACTTTTTATGGTACTCGATGCAATACTTTGAGCATAAATTCTTGTAATTTTTCCATACTCCTAGTGTACGTACTCTCACTTCTAATATACCACTTAAATAAATTTGTTATATTTATTTAATCACTTTTAGTATTGTTAAATACTAATTCTAACATACTTCAATGCGATTTGGTTGAAAAATTTTATCAGGATCCTTTCTTTTTGCTATATACCTTTTTCATATATAAAAATAGTATATACATAAATTATACTATAAAAAGTGGATTTTGATGAAATTTTCATAGAATCCACTTTGAAGTATCTTATAATTATTATTAGAGTATACTCAAAAGAATAAAGAGGTATAATAAGTGGGAGTACGTACTCCTAAGAGTATAGAAATATACACACAGCGTGTCTGTGTATAAACTAGCCGAATTTCCAACACGAATTTCCAACGCAACTACGCTGTTAGATACTAGTACAATACATATATTTAAGTTTGACAATAGAATTTGTATTCTCTCATGCGCATGATTGAAATATAGGTATTGAGAGGTGCTTCTATACTTTTTTTAATAGTAATTTGTACAATTTTACAGTATGATAAATGGTTGATAGATATTACTTATCTTTTTATATGCTTAAGATTAGTGCTACTCTTATTAAAACGGAAAGTATAGAAACACTACTATCTATTTCTTATATAGTTGTAACATGTCTAATATATATCTAAAATAAACAGTACATATTTTTCCAACCATTAACGTGGGAATTGATAGCCACCGAGAGCAAACGTGGAAGCTTGTTTAGCCTCGTTTTGATAATAATATAAGTGCCATCAAATCTATCTATCAGTTTTTGTCCCAAAAGTCGCGCACACCGCGGCGAAAAGGACGTCGTGCAACAGTACAGCCCGACGACCACCGTGGTAGCCATTAGCTAGCTTGACGTGCCACACCACCCCGACGCGACCACCTAACGCCCGCACTGAATCCACAGAGCCAGAACAAGCGCCTAGCTAGCTAGCTGCGTGTAGTGTATATTGGATGAGTTTTTAGCATTTTTTATGCTTTTTTATCTATGTTTACAAAAATGATGGTTGTTACGTGAAATTTAAAAAAAATAGTATATCTACCACACAGCCACCATGCGCCAGCGACCCTAGCGTGACATGTGGTGAAAACGCACGACCACCGTGCACCAGAGGCCCTGTAGCAAGTTTCCTAGAAAATTCATTTAAGGAAATTTTTGTCAGAATTTTTAAATATAGAAAATAAGCTCCAAAAATTACGAATTTTTTTGTGAAGCCTTGCAACATAGTGCACTTTCTTATGTAATTTTTCTATAATTTTAGCCATTGTGAATTTTCACAAAAATGTATTTTAATATACAGTTTGTAAGAATTTTTTTAACATAGAAAATGAGGTCGAAACATTATGAATTTTTTTGAAGGCTTCGTATGTAGTGTACTTGACTATGTAATTTCTTTTAGAATTTTATATGTTCCAAAATTGTCTAAAAAATTAAGGAATTATGTTTTCAAAATTCAGATTTTTGGAGTTTATTTGCTATATTTAGATTTTTTTTGGAGCATATTTTTCTGGAGCGCACTGGAGCGATGAGGTGACAGATGTGCGGAGGGAGGCCGGGCTATGGCCTAAACCCTTAATGGATGTCTTTTAAGAGTGTCTCTCACCTAAAATAGTCATATGGTACTGAACTTTCTGCATTCTAAGTCATATGAAATCAGAAAACCCAAATTTCCAAAACCTAAAATCTGAATTTTCTAGACTTAAACCCTTAATTATTGAGATAATTTTGGAACATATAAAATTATAAAAAGTTACACAATTAAGTACACTACGTACAGAGACTAAAAAAAATCATAATGTTTCGACCTCATTTTCTATATTAAAAAATTCCTACAAACTGTATATTAAAATTGATTTTTGAGAAAAATCAAAATAGATAAAATTAAGAAAACAATTACACAACCAAATATACTGTGTCGAAAGACTCAGTAAACAAATTCGTAATTTTAAAGTTTATTTACTGTATTTAAGAATTCTGACAAAAACTAGCCTTACATGGATTTTTTTGGAAAATTGTTACAGTGTGCTACAGTAGCTACAGTGCCTATGTCTCGCCTCTGGAACATAGTCGCTGTGCGTTTTCGCCATGTGTCATGCAAGAGTCGCTGATGCACGATGGCCGTACAACAGATACATCATTTTTACAAATTCCATTTAACAATCGTCATTCTTGTAAATACAGAACCAAAAAGCTCCAAAAATACCAAAAACTCTATTTGGCACCACACAACACCAAACTGGCTGGTCACTCGCTTTCGCTTGAAGAGAGCCGTGCATTGATGCATGTAGCGCGAGCCAAACATGCAGGAGCTGGAACGCACCTTGCTGTTGTTGCGTGCGTCCAAGAGCGAAGTGACCAGCGCTCCAAAAGGCGTGTTGTTATCTCTGCATTTACATGCATGGACGCGACGGCATGCACTCGTAGCGAGTGCGAGAGTGCGAGTGTGATTTAATTCGTTGGGAGATTGGATCATATACCCTCTCTTTAGTTGGGAAATTGAGGATTTACCCTCCACATCTCAATAACACATGGGATCATCATAAGTCACTGACACGTGGGACAGGAGGGTAAATCCTCAATTTCCATGTAAATGGAGAGTATATGATCAATTTTTTCTAATTCGTTAGGCGACGTTGGTTGGGATTCAGCTTTCATGGGCCCCTAGTACGCGATCCATCCCTTTCTCTTTTTCTCCCCTTCGTTGTTTCCTTTCGGAAAATTTTAAGTTATTGGTCAAATGAATGAGATATCTTTTTCACCATTGTTTCAAAGCGACTTATTAGTACAGTCTTCTCGAACCGACTTATCAGTTATCGGCATCCGATTCATTCACACAAACTCTCGCGTTAAAATCAAAAGCTATAAACCATAGTGTTTGATGAATTTTTTTGTCAAATATGTAAAGTAAAAGCAAATACATATGTATATGTTTGGAAAGAAAACTGTGATATGTGCACGCGCTATCCAACATTCAAATTCTTTAAGTCCGGGTTATGAAGCGACATGCGACCTGGTGCTTAATCTGGTCGGTGCATGGTCGACGCGTTGTGCCTTGTATACACTACTACAAAAAATGCTTATATTAGATGCCTCATCACAGACGGTTGACTAAAATCATCAGTGTTAAATGCAATCACAGACGGTTTAGGTTTAGAGACCGTCTGTGTTGCTGTCAGCGCTAAACACCGTCTGTGAAGAGATAATATCACAAATGGTTTATGGTGAGAACCATATATGAAGTATCACAGACGGTTCTTACCTAGAACCGTATGTGATATTGCGAAACATGACAGACAGTTTTTTATTTAAACCATCTATGATAATAAAGTTATCACAAATGGTTTGTATTTAAAACCATCTGTGATATGTTTCCCACCTCATAATCCCCTAAAATTTCATAATCTACCACCTAAGTATGAGTAGGAATTCATTCCGAGACACCTTTAGTAAAATGAGTATAACTTTTGTATACGTTTTCCATTTTCGATGTTTTTATACTCGTTAGAAAGCTAACGACGAGTCCGATCCAAAAACAAATTGACCTGCTTGTGCTTGTCACCCTTTAAGACTCCCAAAATCGACCATCTTTAGCCTTAAATTTGCGTCGCAAGTTTTTGGTTTCAGTTTTTGCCAAAATTTTCGTCCAAACCTTTCAAATGAGCATATATAAGCCATATAGAACTATGCTATTTTATCTTTTGAGACTAGTTGTTTATATTGCACCGGTATATACATTATTGTCTTCGATAATTACGTATCACAGACAGTTTGTGGTTCAAACCATTTATGATAATTACATATCACAAACAGCTTATGGTTCAAATCGTCTATGATAATTATATATCCCTAATCGCTAGGCCTGTCGATCCTCTGCAATCCAATCCCAGCCAATAGAAACCCACCAATCTCCACTCCATGGATTGCAGCACCCATTCCGCCAAAAATTTTCCTACGCTCACCTCTCTCTCCCCTATACATACTCACCCATGGCCTCGTTGCTCTCTCACCCTCCTCATCTTCACATCTCCTAGTGCCACAACTACCATCTTCTTAAAGTGCAGTGGATCAGCGAGCTCGTTGTCTCGCTCCCACTGCCACCATCACTTTTTGTTGAGGTCTCCGAATTTGGACAAGATTGTGGTGGATCAGCTTTCAAAATTTCAGTGAAATCTCTCCACACTGTCCTCCTCCTCAACCCTGACCTTGGTGGCCCTTATGAAGTAGACGGCATGCAAGTCTATAGGTAGTAAGGCACCGCAAAAGCAGCTAACTACCAAGACGGTGCTCAAATCGGTGTCGGCAATAACGGGTGTCAAATACAACTCGCACGCTGCTTCTTCTATATTCTTGCATGCCATGTTTAAGAGTTGGGTTCGTAGGATTAGAAGATGTGTTCTTACCATATTCTTGCTATGTTAGATGGGCAACCTACTCGTTATCTTGTTATATTGTAATGGTGGATTCTAATCTTAATAGAAATGGAATGTATTGTTGTGTTTGATGCTGTATTTGCTTATTTTCAAAGGGCATAGCTAACATTTCTTGAGGCTAGCCAAAAAACAGAAAAAATTTAGGTATAGAATGAATTATCACAAACAGTTTTGTGGTATAAACTGCCTATGAAGAACTATCACAAACGGTTTGAACCAAAAACTCTTTGTGATACTCACATATCACAGATGGTTCTATCTACCAACCGTTTGTAATGGAAAATTATCACAGATAGTTCTACATATCAACCGTCTATGATACTCGCCCATCACAGACAGTTAGTAGATAGAACCGTTTATGATGTGTGAGTATCATAGATGATTTTTGGTTCGACCCGTCTATGATAATGTTCTTCACAGACGGTTCTTGTTACAAACCGTCTATGTTTTATTTATCACAGACAGCTCACAAACTGTCTGTGATAACTTTTGATTATCACTAATATATAAATTCAGACAGTTCGAAAAACTATCTATGATGACAATTCTGAACCGTCTATGATGACCCTTTTGTAGTAGTGATGGCTGCATGCCACTGGCCAATCACGAAGCATATACACCAAGATCATCCTTGAGTTTGTGGTTCTTTGATCATGCTGCGACCATACTGTTACGACCACGCTGTGTCGACCATGGCTCGTCGACCACATTGATATTTTTGTAACTCTAGTTGTAACGCTCACACAGAACCGGTACTTCCGTTTTTCAATCACTCGCTAGTATCCAACCACAGTTGCTCGATGACGGCTTGTCAACCATGTTGATTTTATTGCAACTTTGGTTGTACCGCTCACACAGAGCTGGTACTTCCGGTCTTCGACCACACGCTATTTCGACCATGTTGGTCTGACCATATTGTTCTCTTCAACTGTTGCTTGGACGCCTCAACCATGTCTCCTCAATCATGCAGGTCTTTGAAGCATCGATCAGATACCTAAGCATGGTCTATCGAACGGTTCACTATGCCTTATGACCGGCTTACCATAGTCCAGAGGGTCTCTAGCTCCAAGGGTTCCGACTGGTCTCCGACTCCTACTCAAACTTGGGCACACATATACTTGACTATCATGAACAATAAGATTAGTTTCAACATAATCTACGGTCCAGTTCAACCGGTTGCTACGCCGTGCCTCATACGACCGCATGTTCTTGGCAGATCGCAAGGCGTAGCCAATTTATTGCAGCTTATGCACCAAGATGGAAGAAAAAGATTCGTTCTAGGTGTATCATATTTGCAATGGAAACATTATTGCACAGTATCTCCATTTAATGGAAACAATTCTCAACAAATCTCTTTTGGATGGAAAGTAGAGGTCTAGAAGGTAAGAAATCGATAATCGATTAGCAAATTGATCTTAAAATTAATGGCATGATTAACACCATGTGGGAGCCATGTACATTACCTTAACTTTTGCTCGTGCCTATAAAAGGGGCAGACAGACACATAGATCAAGGAGGACGGAGGGGACAGAAAAAGTAGACCCAATTACACCCATATACATAGAAGAGAAGACACACATCCCTTTGCACTCATACACGCAGAGGAAGGAACATTCAGACATGAACGAGGAGGCGACAGATGAAGGAAGGAAATAATGCACACATCCATTTGGCATAATCCATGCAAGTTGAAGTCATGGTGTACCATGCTCAAAATGGTAAAAAATCTTCCCCCTCTCTATCTTTGCTGTTTAGCTAGCATGCAGGCCAATGGATGGCGACAGTGATGGGAATGTCACCAACGCCTACAGTCGCTGCTGGTAATGCCATCGCTTAGATCCTTCGGAGCCCGCTATTGTGCAACCCGCAGCCATCGCGCCTAGATTGCCGAGATTGCATGCATGTACCTCCAATCTGGTGATAGTTCCCCAAGGCGGCACGGATGGCGCTACTCACAAGATCTCTCTGGTGCTCGAGGCATGCGGTGTTGCCAACCGTTACTGCAATTCGACGAGGATGGCCAGCCCTCGTGATCTTGGTGTCCTCCTATTGTGCGCCTTCATTGCATTGGAATCATGTCAGCTGTCTCTAACAGTATACACTGTGACATACTCCTTATAATCTCCAGCAGTACTTAGTCATTTGTGACCACCAGCTGTGCTCGGTCACTTATGACCACTTGTCGTACTCGAGTGTCATTGATCACTAGTGATACTTGGTCGCTTACGACCACCCACTGTGTCTGGACATATCTGAATGCCTGCGGTACTCGAATGCCTCCAACTGGACGCTGTACCCAGATGCCTACAACCTGACGCTAAACCCGGATGTCTCCGATTATCGGTGATACTCAGTCGCTTTCGACCGTCTGCTATACTCAATCGTTTTCAACCGTCAGTTGTGCTCAGTCACTTACGACCGTTTGCCATACTCGAGCATCGTCGATCACCTTTGATACTTGGTTGTCCCCGATTGCCCGCTGTGCTCGGAGCCTTCCACTACCGTTTGATACTTGGAAGTTCTCGACTACCGTTGATACTCGAACGCCTTTGATCACCAGTGATGCTTGGCTGCTTGCAACCGACTACTGTACTCGAACGACATCAATTGCCCATGGCACTTTGTTGCCATCGATCACTTTCAACATTCGGGTGCCATCCACTACCCACAGTACCCAAATGTTATCGACCGCTGGTGATACTCGGATGTTGTCGACCACCTTTTGTGCTCGGTCGCTTATGACCACTGGTGATACTCAGTCACTTACGACCACTCACTGTACTTAGACGTTACTGACCACCTTCTTGGCATGGTCCCTTACGACCGTCCACTATACTTGGACGCGATTGACCGCCTGCGGCACCTCATCACCTACGACCGCCCATAATACTCGAGCACCATCGATCATCCACAGTACTCAGACGCCTTCCACCACCAGTTATACTTGGTCGCTTACAACTGTCCGCTGTATTTGAACACATCGACTGCATGTGGCACTTTGTCGCCATTGATATCCCGCTATGCTCAGACGCCACCAATAGCTCACTGTGCTCGAATGTCACCTACCGTCCTCAATACCTAGCTATTTACAACCATTTGCCATATTCGAGCATCATCGACTGCCTTCAATACTCGGATGTCTCCGACCATGTGTCATACACGGGCACTTCCAATCGCTTGTCGAAGACAGACACTTCCGACCGCTTCTCGAACTCATACTCCTCCGACCGCTTGTCGTACACGAGCACCTCCGACCGCTTGTCAAAGATGAGCGCCTCCGACTGTTTATTTATTTTTTATGTACTTTAATATACTGATGCGCCTGCACCTTTATACCCTGAAGCAAAAAATCCAAAAACAATTTCTCACATCAAACATATAGTCATAAGTCATACCTAAAAAACGCACCTATCAGCTATCTTTGGTGCAGCGTGTGTCAAATAAAGCAGGAGTTGATTGGGTGTGTCTGGAATTCAGCTGGGCATTATTGGTCGGCACGCCTGTGATTTTTCTTTTGGTGTGTTACGGACTGGCCGGACTGGAAAGGACCCAGTTAGCTATTGCGTGTGGACCTGTTCTTTTTAGATTTGGCTTATGAATTTTGGCTATGTTTTATAATCTTTAGTTATTCGTGAGAAAAACTATGGAGTAACAGAAATTCATATACAATTTTGATCAATATAAATAAAGTCACTACAATATGTATTACAATTAATTTATAGATCTTATCTTAAAAAGATATTTTATTTAAAAGTTAGTTACTATAAAAAAGCTAAAAAATAGACTTTAGATATTGAAAAGAACAGCCACGATTTTACTATTGCACAAGTTTATGTCTGTTTGTTTGTCATGGAAGCAACGAACGTACGTGTGCCATGGGCTGCTGGATTTTGTAGCCATGCGACTACTACGTTCTCCAAACGCTGTGCTAGCTTCTTGTCAGCTTGTTCAGCATTTTCTCCTCCTCGCAGCTCGTTCTTAGCGTACGTTGGCCGGCTCGTAATGCTTCTTGTCGGCAGCGCCCGCCGCTCGCTACCCGCCGGCGTCCACCTCTTCGTCGCTCGCGTCAGTCGTCGTCGTCGTTGCATTGGAGTCGGCATGCAAGTTTCATTGGTAGGCAACCACCTAGGCACCTAGCTACGTACGTGTAGTGCTCTGTTTGTCTGCACTCAATAGTTAGCTAACCGGCAATTTGATTAGGAGTACTAGTTAATATTGTGCACTCATAATGGTGCAATCTTTTTATTAGTATTAACCGTTGCAATCATGGCCAACTGAATTAACAAAAAAGTATCGCTAATTATAACTTTACACCAACTCTCACACTCTTGATGTTGTACCTTCCCTTTTTGCACATCTACGTACGTAATACCCATCTAAGATAGTTTCCTTGTGGTGCGTGGCTAGGAACAGTGGCGGAGCCGAAGCTTCAACCTTTTGGTATCCAGCACGTGGGTAATTACATAATCTGTGAGGTAAATTCCATTAAATTTTATATCTTGTTATGGACTTGAATTTTCATCCTCTCTCTCTCACACACACATATATAGAGGGCTTTTCTGACCTCACGGAACTAGTGTAAATCACATAATCATAAACGCATTGAAACTAATGTACATATTCGCTTGCTCCATGTGTTATTCCCTCCTTTGATAATTTGGCTTCTCGGTGCTTGGAAAGGTTTCACTAGCTGTAGCAATGTATGTATAGCATGTTGTGCAATTCAAAGAACGTTAGTTGGCACAGCACACTCTCCAAGTCCAGTCGCTCGAGATCACAATTGACTTGCACAGATAGCTTCAAATTAGTTGGTCGAAACGGCCGTCGATCATGTGGAAATTGCATTGCTCGCGGCGACGACGAATCAAGCTGGAATACACTGTCGGCACAGGAGATCAAGTCAGTATACATAGTTTTCCTCCCTCAGCTAGCAATTGTCTTGGCCTTCAAAAATCAGAAGTTACTTTGATTTGAAGATATCTGCAGAGAGTCAAAGACTTTGAAGTCTAGCTCTGATGTCACTGCTACAGAGAAAATAAGTTATTACACATGATTCGTAACGCTCATCAGACGGTTTCTGAATCGTCTGATTTTTTACGTCTGTGATAATAGATGATTATCACAGATAATTCTTAAACCATCTATGATAAATTACAATACAGACAATTTTTAAAAATAACTGTCTGTGATGTGTACGTATCTAATACGGTTTTTAACAAAAACCGTATGTGATATTACTAATCACCATCTTGGTTTCCATATCTTCCCTATGCACTGAAAACAATACATATTTCATAGTAACACACACACATATATATAAACAATACATATTTCATAGTAACACTAACACACACACATATATATGTGTGTGTAGTCTTGCATACTCCACAATTTAAATGAGCTAGAGACAAAATCAGATCACATATCACACTTAGGCTTCAAAGGGCATAAAGCACATCACTGGTGTGTGATTTGCTTTATGTCCTTTGAAATTCAAGTGTGATATAAGATCTGACTTTGTCTTTAACTTATTTAAATTGTGGGGTGTACAAGACTTTGTATATTAGTGTTACCATAAAATATGTGCTCCAGTGCATGGGGAAAATATGAAAAACCAAGATGGTAATTAGTAATGATAACAAGTTGGTCAAAATTTATCCATGATAACCGTCTGCGAGTTGGTGATATCTAAAGTAGAAAAAATAATTTTACATAGCACAAACCAAGTATATTTGACAGAATAAGGAATGAATTAATATGGACCGTAAACCTAAAGTAGTATAAAGCATTTAAACAAGATGATACCTCTGAAATAACAGCAGATCTACAGGTATCACACAACTTTTTGTGCCTCGATAATATCCAACCTCTCAAAGATGGATACCTAGAGATGGCCTGCAAGTGAAGTGCAGTAATCATGATCGCGTAAGATAAATAAACAAGTGCTTTGTATCAAGAAGTTCTGGTTGAATCTTTACATGAGCTTTATATCTCAGACAGGTAATATAAATTCTAGCAGATGTGGAACGACTCGCGGTAGGTTTAGTCACCTCAACCTTCTCAAATAACTGCAAATGGGTACGTTTGATGCATCAATGAAATACCTAGAGCAAATAGGTGTATATCGGCATGTTTGTAGTGGAGAAGATATTTTTACATTAACAATTACCTTACAAAAACAAATACATCATACTCAATTACTAAGAAAGCTGTAGCAAATTAGTAAGTATTCAAAATTGCAACAATTACGCCTTAAAAGGAGCCCTTTTGTAGATATATTCTTACCTTGGTGATGAAAGCACCCTTGGGTGCGAGGAACATGGTAGCGAGGCATAGCGCGTCAATGACGAGCACAAACTACATGGTAAAGATTTTGTTGAAAAATATAGCTATGGACGAAATTGGAATAACTAGGACAAACACATGATGAGTGAAGATAGTACATATCAAGATAGATGTGCATATAAAATCGAGTTGTGGGCATGTGACAGTTGAGGTAAATCTTAATCACAAATTGAATATGACAGCCGAGATAAATTCAGCCTTGAGATAAGCTGACACTTTGCTTAAATACAACACATGCAAATTACAAATACAATGTCTGCTGACTTCCGACAATTGAAACAATTGACAAGTGAATATGACAGTGACAAAGATCAATACAGTACACTAATTAAAAGCTGAATGAATCACAATGAACAAGATTAAACAACCTAGTGAATAAAGTGAATCACAAAGGACAACTATTAATGACAAAACAAATCATGTATATAGATGGTTACGCATGTAAAACCGTCTGTGATAATTGCAACACTAACATATTCAAGGAACCATCTATGATGAGACGTCCAGTATGACCTTCTCTGTAGTCATGTGTGAACATCAATTCCTTATGCTTCTTATTGCAATGCAACCTGTTTGAACAGTGATCGAGAAAATCGATAAAAAATGATTATAAACTAGCTAAGTTAATAATTCAATCATTTTAATTTACAATTAAAAATGATAAATATTATCTAGATGTAGCTAGCCATATCTTAGATTCCTAGATATCAAACGCTTGTTTCAAGAACCATGTTAAGAAATATCCATAGTATTTGTGTGCTGAACAATTGGTAATCGTTTCGAGTTGCAATTTGTATTTGTGAAAGTTTTGTGGTTTTTCAATGACTGCCTGCTGGTTAGACCGCTCCACATAGCCAGTTAGACCAGTCGAGGTGCCCCTTAGGCATTTTGCCAGGCAACGGTTTGACTGACTTGGTTCAAGTGGTCTAATTGGCCATATGGCTTTTGACTACTGAACACCAAACAATTCTGTAGTAGTGTTTAGAGATGTCTTTGCACTAGGTGTCGCATCAAATGGAGGTTTGAGCAAAAACTAGATAGTATTTTACAAAGTTTTCAGAGTGGATGCTTTGGTGCTCCGCACTAGCAGTTAGATCGGCTTGAGGGGAGCAGTCTGAGCGGCTGGGCATTGGTGGTCAGATCGACCATGACTAGTTCTCGGCCAAAAGGTTTTGGCGATTCTGGGAATTTGATTATGGGTTGAGTTTTTGGTCTAGATCATTGCAATTATGATGTATAAAACATGTTTAGACTAACGTGGGTCAAGTTATGAAGAACTTGTGCTTAAAATTTTTTTTCTTTGGTCTGTAGGGTGCTTGGAAGCAACCATGGTCTACGGCGTGGACCAGGGCCAAGATCGAGGATGAGCTGAGATATGGTCAAGGAAGCTGAGCGGAATGGTTGGCATCAAGCAGGGCACAAGAGATGACAAGGGATGTCAAAGGGAAGGTTTGAATAGTGGTTCATCAAATAGTGCTGTCGATTTAAGTAAGGTATGATCAGGGAGAACCAACACGAACAAACTTGCCAATGTGTGAGCCCTTAGTGAACATACACATTGCAAGCATAGCGATTGCTTGCAAAGGAGGAGATGACCATAGACTAGACTCGAGAAAGAGCCGATGTCCACGATCAAAGCAATGGGTGTCTTGGAAGGGAAGCTAAAATGCAAAAAACGGCGATGGGACCAAAACTGCAGCATTTGGAGGGCATTGGATGGAATCTTGCTCCTTAGTAGGTTTGGGCTTAAGTGTTTTGAACAGTATGTATAAATCTTGTGTTAGTGTAAAACTCGATGCGTGTGGAGTTAATGGGTTTCCCAATTGTGCTACAAAAAAGTATCTATTAGGGTTAGATGTGGGATGGTTGCCTAATCTATTTGAATGGGAGAGAGGTTGGTGGCTAGGGTTAAGGGCTTAGGAAACCTTGCAAAGGGAAAGTGACCACCTCTCTCTTTTAGGGTTTGGGTGAGTGCTCTTGAGTGAGAGAACTCTGTTCTCTATGATAGAGTGGTTGTAAACTAAACATCTACAAGTTGTAATACATCAACCTTATTCATCATCTATGGTGTGTTCTTGATATTGTTGATTTTACACTTATTTTGATTGGTTTTTCCTTCTCCTCTTCCCTCTTGATCTTGCTAGTTCCAAGGATGTGTAACAAATAGACATGCCGGATGAAAATCATATGTCATTCATCTAGGAACTAGCCGTAGTAAAATCTTGGAGTTTGCCTAGTTTGGTTTGATTTGGAGCTCTCCTTGTGAAAGCATGTTTCTTGCGTTTTGATCTCGATTATTTGGAAGTTCTTACTTGCTGTGATATTTGGAAATATACCTAGAGTTATCTTGGCCATATCAAGCCAATGAGCAAGTCGTATCTCAAGTTTCTGAGTCTTTCCTAGTTTTGGTGCAACCTTACTTGTCTCAAGGAAAATTGGGACTTTGGCCAAGATCCATGCGGTTCTTCAATGGACTAGGTTCCTAATATCTTTGGCAAGGTGTGTGCAAAGTTTTAAGTCATTTGGACTTATATTTTGAGGAATGCAACTCTTTGAGGTTTTGCTTGGGCTAATTTCTAGTTCTAGATCAGGGGAACGGTCAGATCGCCCCTATGCTAGTGGTCAGATTGGCGACCGATCAGACCGTTTCTCAAGTGGTTAGACTGCCAGCACCAGGCTAGTCCAACCGCTGTGTTAATAGCGGTCTGATCGGTTGGGTTGTGTTGAACTCCGATTAGCTAGCTTCCGCGTTTTGGTGGGTTCTTTGTAGGTGGTCTAATATGGTCTTAGTAGCTCCCTGTAGCTAGTGGACTGAAGGTTTCAGAATGTCATCTGAGGAGGTTGAATTTGAAGACACACTATTTGATTGCCATATCAAGTCCTACATTGTTGCAATAGTTTATGTAGAATACCATTGCAGGCTTGCAGTACTTATACTAAGCATGCATGATAAGATATTACATGTAGAAAAGAATAATTGAAAAGGAAAAGGCCCAACCAATCGAAAAACTCTTTCAGACACACTTGACTCCACAAGCGCAAAGCGTCAAATTACTCCAGTAGAAATGGATTTCATGTGGTCTCTTGAAGACTTCGAGGAGTTCTTTTAGGCTATGGGTTATTAGTCTAATGCATAGCAATTTTTGAAAGAAATAGAAGATAAAAAACAACTGAAAAGAACGGGGCTTCATTTTGACAAGGGGTTATTCACTAATCATCAATTTCTTTCGATAAGGCTCCTTTTGGGGATAGCAGTGATTTTATACATGTAGTTTTAACTATTTATTCTGCACCATTTAATTTACTAATCATGCAGAGTTGTATTTGTTTTTCAATGTCTACCAAAGAATCATATTGTTCTAAAAAACCCTATTGGACATCCTTTCAAAAAAAAGAAATCCTATTGGGCATGACAAATATTCTGATGAGGACATCCTGAAGACACCAATTAGACCGATTACATGAGCACGAGCTAAATAAATTAATCAACAGGTGAATTCACTCCTTATTGAATTTGGTTACAATTTACATGAGAACTGAATACTACCTCATTCCAATGTGTTGTGCGTTCTCAGATTTGAACGATGTGAAGCTTTTGGAATTAGAGCCATTGAGGAGAAACTAATGGAGAAGAAATACTTGGAGTCAAGCAAGAGAAGACATGTTCATGTCCTCATTGCCACGTCAGATCAACCATGAGAACAATGGATTTCACAAAGATGTTCTGGACTTTTAAACGATTTCAACTGATATCAAAAACTATGTTTGGATCGGTCTGATCTACCTCAGATGTGTTCAGGACCTTTCGATCCACATCGGGAGCTCGCAAGACCTTCGGAACGTTCGAACCAGTCCAAATGGTTTCAACTATCTGAGTTGTCCGATCAGCGTTGGATGCTCAGATGCTTCCGAGATGTTCGGACCGTTCTGAACGATTACGTCGTTCGATCTTCCACGGACCGCCCGATCGCCTTGGAAACATTCGGCCTACTCTAAATGAGTTATACCATTCGATCTTCAATGGATCGCCTGATTGCCTTAGAGATATTTGGACTGCTCCGAACGTTCGTTCTACGACGTTCGATCGGTTTTGGAACACTCCGAATGTTCTCTCTCCTACGTCATTCGATCAACTTTGGATGGTCGATACTTATGGTAACGTTTGAATCAGGATGAACAATCCCGTTGTTGGATTGGCTGGAGACACTTGCAACCATTCAATTGACTTGAGGTGTTCGGAACAGTATGATCGTATCTCTAATCGTATACCTAGAGTATAAAGGTAATAACTTTCACATACGATGTCCGATTCTGGTGATCTCAGATTCGTTGAAAAGCTTATTTCAAGAGCTACGTAATAGAGGAGGATTTATCTTCAAAACCATTATGAATTTTTATTTTTATTTCCTTTTTGTGAGAGTCCGAGTCTAAAACACTTAGAAGTTGAGTAGGAGACCTTGCGGCCTCTCAAAGGTTATATAAACCTTGTAATACGTAACTTTTTGGCAGACCACGATTGACTCTATTATTTTCAAGAGAGAGTTATACGCTTGTTCTTTCTAGAGTTTACCATTTGATTGCAATCTAGAGGAGAATTGGGTATTTCTCTACATCATTGTTCTTGTGATTCCGTATGATTCTCACGAGCTGCAACGCGTCTACTTTGTGGTTGGGTAGATAGGATCACGAGCGTGTGGTTGGACGAATTCTTTTGTCGTAGGTTACTGTTCTGACAGTGGTTGGCGCCATCGGTACATCGGGTTGCATAGATCTAAGTTAACATTATCGATCATGCGTCGTGAAGATCGGACACCCGCATCATATTCTCAGTGCCTAACTCTTAAATGATGGAGTACATAAAAACGGTAACACCATTGGCAAAAAAAAAAAGTGTCAGAGTAGTTGGTGTAAAGAACGGTTGGCAATTGTAACCATCGCAATTGACAAACATTAAACTTTATTTTTCAAAAATATGAATAAGCCTTTCTTGCATGAATAGCCAAACTCTACTAATTGATGGCATAAGAGCTTCATTCACCAGATAGAAAACCATGACTAGATTCCCAACTAGAAATGATGAAATTAATACAATGTGCCAAATCGCTGAATCGGTGCATGGATCACATAGTATGTAGTTGGACATGACAAATAATCAGTGCCCCTAACTCTTATATGATGGAGTACGTACTTCAAAACGGTAACTCCAATGGCAAAAAAGAAGTGTCAATAGTATGTAGTTGGTGCAACGAACGGTTGGCGATTGTAACCATTTCAATTTACAAACATTAAACTTTATTTTTCAAAAATATGAATAAGCCTTCTTGCATGAATAGCCAAACCCTACTAATTGATGGCATGATAGCTTCATTCACCAGATAGAAAACCATTACTACACCCCAACTAGAAAGGATGAAATTGATACAATCAGATCCACGTCGGAACTATCATGCAGGATAAGTCCATGTGCCAAATCACTGAATCGCTGCATGGATTACATAGAGCACGTATGGATTGGATCAAGTAACTAAAAACCGACGTCGCTCTCAAGAAAACAACGTATCAGATGACCTTGAAGTATGGACAGAATGCAATAACAAATCGAATAATTCTACCTTGCAAAAAGCAACAAAAAATAAAGCATAAAGAAGCCAATTAGCTAGTAACATCACGCACCGCTGTATCAAGTGTCAACAAAAGGCAACAACCACTAGCACTAGCACTGCACCCTCCTGGTCCTGGTTTCAAACGCATCGATGCACCAAACTCGACTTGTGTTAGCCTCTAGTTTTGACCATAGAGACGCCGAGCTGCCGAGTCATGCACGGTTGCACCCTATAAATACCCCAGCCCCCCTTCACTCCACTCCACCACACAACCAACCACACTTGCACTGAAGTGAGTAGCAAGCAGCCATGGCTACCACTAAGCATTTGGCTCTTGCCATCCTTGTCCTCCTTAGCATAGGCATGACCACCAGCGCTCGCAGCCTCCTCGGCTATGGTCCCGGCGGAGGTGGCGGCGGTGGCGGTGAGGGTGGTGGTGGTGGGTATGGTGGGTCCGGGTCTGGGTCTGGATCTGGGTATGGTGAGGGAGGTGGCAGTGGAGGTGCTGCCGGTGGTGGTTATGGAAAAGGTGGTGGTGGTGGAGGCGGTGGTGGTGAGGGCGGCGGTGCTGGCTCTGGGTACGGGTCTGGGCAAGGCTCTGGCTATGGCGCTGGTGCAGGTGGTGCTAGCGGTGGTGGTGGTGGGCACGGTGGCGGCGGTGGTGGCGGTGGCGGCCAAGGTGGTGGGTCCGGCAGCGGCTCAGGCTATGGGTCCGGGTCTGGTGGCGGTTATGGGCAGGGTGGTGCTCACGGTGGAGGGTATGGAAGTGGTGGCGGTGGCGGCGGTGGCGGGGGCCAAGGTGGAGGTTCCGGCTCTGGCTCTGGCTCTGGATATGGCTACGGCTCCGGTGGCGGCGGTGGCCATGGACACCCCTAAGCTCATTTTCATAGCCAAATGCAATAGTCTAATAGTTAAAGATGTATCGGCAGTGATGGGTGGTCTCTCACTGCTTTACAAAGAGCTTGTTTGAGTATATGTAATACTGCACTCTGCTTGCCGCTTTACTTACTTGGCAAAGCCTAATAAATAAAACGATCTTTGGAATAAGATCATACTTCTGTATCTTTGGTATAAGATCATACTTCTGTATCCATGAGCTGTTTACTTAACTGAAGAACTGTGATATGCAAGCACAAAGAATTTACGGTACATGTCAACCTAGTAAATATGTAGATGATGTAAGAAGGAATTTTTTCTGCACTTTTCGGGCATGATGGATCTGTCAATGTTAAAATCATGTTGCATATCAAAGAGAAGTTGTAATCGGACACAAATTCAGTTCCATTTCTACAAGCCTGATGATTAACTGATAATACAACATACAGTGCCTGAAGGATATCAGATGATCGGATACTAAACTCTATTTCTGAATTCTCTGAATATTTTGCAGTTGCGTCAACCAATTTATTAACCAAAGCTTTTAGGAAAATGTCCACAAACAATCTTGCGTGGACATTTAAAGTTCTCCCCTGGCTCTGGCCCTTTTCATTTTGAGAACTCTGCAACTCTGAATTTGAGAAGCTGTTTTAGTGCTTCTCTGAACTCTGCACCTCTTCCAATTCTTGTGCAAAATGCTCTGCTACTTAGTTTGATGGAGGCAAACTAATTAAGAAATTGCATATGCTGTTAGGTTTTTCGTACGAGTTCGGATAGCATAATAGAGAACTACTAAAACTTAGATTTGCGATAGCAAGAATAGGATTAAATTTAGATTTCATATGTTGGATCATCTTATTTCTGGTCCAGTTTGTTATCTGAGAAACTAAAATATGCAGTGTTGTACTGCCATCATTCTTGTCCACTTCTCTGTTTCCTTCTCATTTTCCCCAGTACGCTGTTCTTTACCTGGCTCCCGGTGTCAATCCTCCAACCTGAAACAGGCAACAATCAGACAACACAGCAGTCAGTATAACGCTCCAAAACTGAAACAGGCAACAATCAGACAACACAGCAGCAGTATAACGCTTTGATTTTATTTACCTGCTCCCTCTGTTAATTTGTTTGCATCTTCTTATCGATCAATCTACCAATACAAGTCTAATTTTTTTTCCTGGGCGGCTTGGTGCAACACGACAGTTAGTGTAACATGCAGTTTGTCGGGCGGCTTGACGACTGCTACTGCTTAGCAGTCAAACAGTGGCAAGTGTTGGTAGTGTAAGATCGTGTTTGTCACATGATTACTCCAACTGACGAGACACTATTTCTTTTCGAGTTTTTCTACGATCTTTTTGTTAGGTATCTGTATACGATCATCGACCACATTGTGTCGACCTCCCGTGGTTGTTACATATCACGGATCACGCGGTTGTTATGTACCACAGATCACACATATCTTTTTAGGTCTCTTCCTTATCTCCCGGGTATTGTTTCTATAAATCGGTTGTTTAGATATGGAAGGAAGAGGCCTATATATGTAATCATTGATTCTTTAATCAAGTTCATTGTGTGATTTCTCCAAAACCCTACATGTTTTTATGGTATTAGACGCGATCGCTCCTACGACCGCACGTTTCCACAACCCTAACCGTCGGTCTCCATCTTCTGGCTGATCTATCCCTCTCTCTCCTATGGCCAGCTCCACCGACCTCTCTACTGACCAAGTGGCTCAGCCCAACCAAGCTGCTTTGGCAGCCCATGCGGCTCAGATCGATGCTGCTGCCGCTGAGGACCGTTGGGTTTCAGGTTATCATTGCGGCTATGGTTGATCGTGTGCGCCAGGAGGCGCTTGCCGTGATCATTGCCAAATGCCAGCAGGTCCTGGCTGCTGATCTCGCCTATGACATCGCCAACCAACTGGACTACGCCCTCGCCCTCTTTATGCCCAATTTGTTGGCGTCCCTCAACATCAAGGCCCTCAGCCCGGTCACCCTCGACTTCACCTCTGCTAACTACAAAAAATGGCGTGACCTCTTCCTCGTCACGCTCGGCAAGTATGCCTTGACTGATCACATCCTCTCCGACGATGCCCCTTTCCTGATCAGACGGATTGGGTATGCATGGACTGTGTGGTCTTGTCTTGGCTTTACGACACCATTGTTGCGGACCTCTTAGAGATCATCATGTCCCTCACCACTACTGTCTGCATCGTGTGGATGAACTTCGAGCACCCATTCCTTGGCAACAAGGAGACCCGTGCCCTGTACATGGAGGCGGAATTTCGCAACTTCGTTCAAGATGATTGATCAATCTCTAATTTGGCCGTAAACTCAAGAGTATGGCAGATGGTCTTGGCGATCTCGGTGAACTATCTCCAACCGGACACTCGTGTTATCCATCCTTCATAGCCTCAACGAGAAGTTCTCTCATATGGTGCCAATCGTCAAGATGCAACGACCATTTCCTACGTTCGTCGAGACTCGTTCTCAACTTCTCCTCGAAGAGATCACCAAGAACTCCAAACCGACCACGCCACCCTCTGTTTTCCTCATTGCTGGATAGGAGAGCTCCCACCCTCCGAGCCCAGGTGGAGGTGGTGGCGGCAATGCTGGGCATGACGGCTACAAGAAGAACAACAACCACAACCACCACCGTAACAAGGGCACTGGTGGCAATGGTGGGAATGGCAGCTTGGGCAGGACCAGTGGGCACCGCCACTAGTGTTGGCAAAGACCATGTGGCCGACAAATGGCAGATGGGTGGTCATCCTTTCTTAACCTATGTGGATCAGGACTGTTCAGTGTGGCCTCACGCGCTAGTTGTGTCCCCCGGCCCAATGCGCCAACTCCACCGTCGCGCCCAGTACCCCTTACTCTCATTGTCTCACCCCTCCCGACCATTCCGGCGTCCAGTTTGGTGCATCAGCCCCTCCTAGAAACATTGACAATTTTGGCGGCCCTCCAGCCGCCCCAGTCTGCACCATGGACCCCCATGTCCGGTGTCAGCTCTGGACCAACAGTACCTCACCAACGCTTTCAGTACAATGACACTCACACTGTCTCCCTCCACCACTGAGTGGTATATGGATTTAGGTGCGTCTTCACACATGACTTCAGATGCCAGTACTCTCTCTGCTTTTCACGCCCCTCCACATCTACTCCTTCTAGCATCATTGTCGGTAATTGGTCAATGCTGCCCATTACCTCCACATGCTCGCTGTCGTTCCCTACCACCCATACCCCCTCTCTTTGCATCATGTCCTTATCACTCCACATAATAAAAAATCTTATTTCTTCGTTAGTTCACAATTGATAATAATTGTTCTGTGGAATTTGATCCCTATGGTTTCTCGGTGAAGGATCTTCGTACCAAGAGCGTGATCGTCAGGTGCAATAGTTCCGGGACTATATCCATTTCACCGTCCTCCGCTGGCCCCGATGCTCTTGTCGCCACCTCCTCCTCCATGTTGTGGCACTGTCATCTTGGGCACCTTGTCATGAAGCTTTGTCTAAACTTGCCAGTTCTAATATTTTCCATGCAATAAAACTGCATCTGAACCCCTCTGTCATGTGTGTCAGCTTGGCCACCACATGCATTTGCCATTCAACACTTCCTCCTCTAGGGATTCATATTTTTTATTTAATACATTATGATCTTTGGTCCTCTTGTCGCCAATGTGTCCGGTTACAATATTATCTTGCTATTCTTGACGGTTGCTCCCATTTTCTTTGGACTTTTCCTTTGCATCTTAAATCTGACACCTTCACTCACATTTCTCATTTTGTCACTTATGTTCACACCCAATTCGACGCACCATAAAGAATGTTCAATGTGACAACGTCGTGAGTTTGACAATTCCACCGCTCACACTTTCTTCGACATGTCGTGTCCCTATAATTCTCAGCAAAATGGGAGAGCCAAATGCATTATTCGCATCACAAACGACATCATGCGATTGCTAATGTTTCAGGTTAGCCTCTCTCCCATTTTTTGGGCAGAAGTGCTCCACGCTGCCACTTATCTCCTTATTTGTCATCCCACTGAACTCTTAATTTTCTACTTCCTTGTTGCCCTCTATGGTATTGCCCCCTCCCTCGCATCTTCGTATCTTCAGATGCAAGTGCTACCCCAAGCTAACCTCCACGGCTCCAAACAAGCTTTCACCGCGTTCCACCTTGTGTGTCTTCCTTGACTATCCATCTGACCACAAAGATTATCGGTGTCCTGATCTTTCATCCAACAGAATCATCATCTCCCACCATGTCTCTTTTGATGAGTCCTCCTTCCCCTTCACCAAAGCTCTCCTGCGCCTCCCTCTAACCTTGATTTTTTTATTCGATTATGGCACTTCACCTTTGCCAATTGAATCACAAGTTTGGTAGGACCAGGTACGGTGGATTCCCCCCAGGCGTCAGCCGGCCCTCATTGTCCCCTGCCGGCCAGCCCTCATCTGGTGGCATTGAACGCCCTAACATCTGCCTCAGTGGTGATGGCCCCCGTCAGCCGTGGTTGACCTCCCCCAGCATGACAACCGCCAACTCACCTAGCGCCGGATGTGTGTCACCCTAGGCACCCGCGCTCTCATCTACCGCTGTGGGTGACTCCGCTGCCCTACTGCCCTTGATGGCTTTTCTGCCTCAAGTTGATGCAACGGAGCCGGCATCGTCTCCCGCCTACCGACAACTGTCCCTATTACACAATAGCCAACGATCATCACATGATTATGTGTAGAAAGTCAGGATTTCATCTTCCAATTCAACTGCTCAATCTGCAGGCCACAATACTCTCTCCTATGCCTAAAATACACTGGATGCCTTGGCTGACCCTAATTGGCATCACGCTTTGACTGAGGAATACAATGTTTTTCAAGCAACAACACATGGGACCTCATTCCACGTCCACCTAGAGTTAATGTGGTGACGGTAAAATGGATTTTCGACACAAATTTCTCTTGGATGGTTCTCTTGATTGGTACAAGGCTCGTTGGGTTCTTTGTGGTTTCACATAGGCCCTGGGCATTGATTTCAATGAGACTTTCAGTCCCGTGGTTACGCCTGCTACAATCCGCACTGTACTCGCATTGGCACTATCTGAGACTAGCCAATTCATCAGCTTGGCGCCAAGAATGCCTTTCTACATAGCACTCTATCTGAGACTGTCTAGTGTGTATAGCCCTTTGGATTTGTTGACCCTGTTCGGCCCAACCATGTTTGTCGGCTCAACAAATCTCTCTACGGTCTGAAGAAAGCTCCTCGTGCATGGTACAGTCATTTCACCTCACATCTCCTATCCCTTGGCTTTGTGAAGGCCAAGTCAGACACATCACTCTTTGATGAGGACATCCCAATAGGGCGATTACACGAACACGAGCTAAAAAGATTAATCAACAGGTGAACTCGCTCCTAGTTGATTTTGGTTTTAAGTTACATGAGAACTGGTTACTGCCTAATACTGGTATTTTAATTGTTCTTAGGTTTATGTGAAGGGAACAACACAGAAGGATCATGCATGCAGCATCCATGTGCATGAAAAGGAGCCGTGCATGGGAAGATCAAGGGGAAAAGAATTATTAGCACAAGAAAGAAGGAAAGAGAAGCTCTTGTATAGCTCGTGACAAAGCATGTTATTGAAGACACGTAAATTAATAGAATAAAGAAAGAGGCATAGCAACTTTGGATTGGAAAGAGAGGATAAGAAGAAAAAAAAAACAAACCGGGCCTATTCTATCCGAGTGGACCTGCGAGTCCAATGTTGTGACCGAACCAGTTTTATGATCTGTTTAGTTGAGTCATTAGCCGAGTCCTGTTCGAAAGAGGCCGAATCAAAGCTGTTTAGTCGAGTCATTAGCCGAGTCCTATTCGGAAAGAGGTCAAATTGAAGGAGGTTGAGTCTTTAAATATTTTGTACGTATGTTTTTTTGGACAGACCACAAAAAATTAATATATTATTTTCAGAGAGCTATGCGCTTGTTATTCCTAGAGTTTGGCATACGATTGTAACCTAGAGGGGAATCAGGCATTCTTCCCCGTCGTTCTTGTGATTCCTTGCGATTTGCAGGAGCGATGACACGTCTACTTGGTGGTCGAGTAGATGTGATCACGAGCATTTAATTGGAGGAATTCTTTTGTCGCAGGTCGCTGTTCTCACAATGGTTGGCGCCATCAGTTCGTCAGGTTGCACGGATCCAAGTTATCGTTATCGATTCTACGTCGTGAAGATCGAGCAATTCCCCACATCACTCTTTGTATTCCACTATGGTGCTGACAAGATGTACTTACTGCTCTATGTGGATAACATCATCTTGACTGCCTCCTCTGACGGTCTTCTTCGCCAGACCATCTCAGCTCTCCAACATGAATTTTTTGGGGATGTCAGTCCACCGTCAGGAAAGTGCTCTCTTTCTTACCCAGTGGTAGTATACTTTAGATATTCTAGAGCGTGCCAAGATGTCCGTCTGCAAGCCCTACAACACACCAGTTGACACGCACTCCAAGCTCTCTAGCGACGGTGCTCCAATTGATGATCCGACTCACTACATCAATCTTGCTGGCACTTTGTAGTACTTGATTTTCACTCGCCCTGATATTGCCTACGTTGTGTAGCAGGTGTGTCTTTGCATGCATGATCCACATGCGCCACATCTTGCTTTGGTGAAACGCATCCTGCAATACCTTCTAGGGGACTCCTGAGCATGATCTGTTCCTTCACCGCACTTCACCTGCCAACCTAGTTGTGTACTCCGATGCTGATTGGGCAGGCTATCCTGACACACGCAAAATCCACCTCGGACTACAACGTCTCCCTCGGTGACAACCTCGTCTCTTGATCATCAAAGCGGTAGCACGCCGTCTCCCGGACGAGTGCGGAGGCCAAGTACCGCACCGTCGCAAACGGCGTCACTGAAGCCTGCTGGTTGCACCAATTGCTCATAGAGCTACACAGTCCACTTTTGCCGTGCCACCCTAGTCTACTGCGACAATATCAACACGGTCTACCTCTCCCCCAACTCGGTTCAGCATCAGCATACCAAACATATAGAACTTGACCTGCATTTCACTCGGAAGTGTGTTGCTCTCGGTGACGTGCGTGTTCTTCATGTCCCTACATCATCGCAGTACACGGATATCCTCACTAAAGGTTTGCTCATGTCCATCTTCTTCGAGTTTCAATCTAGTTTGAACGTTCGTCCTTCTGCCATTCCGATTACGAGAGAGTGTTAGATATCTGCATATGACCATCGACCACATTGTGTCGATCACGATAGGTCATGGTTGACCTCCCGTGGTTGTTACGTACCACGAATCACATGGTTGTTACGTACAACAGATCACACAGTTGTTATGTACCACAGATCGCACGTATCTTTTCATATCTCTTCCTTTCTTATCTCCCAGATATTGTTTATACAAACTGGTTATTCAAATATAGAAGGAAGAGATGTATATATGTAACCTTTGATTCATTAATCAAGGTCATTGTGTGATTTGTCCAAAACCCTACACACTTTCATTTTTGACGAGACACTCCTAGCTGGGCTCTCCCCATCCCGTTGGGATCGTCCTCGTAAAGATGCATATCTTTGAGAAAACCCGGACGGGGAAGACAATCACGCTAGAGGTGGAGCCCAGCGACATGGTGGACAACATCAAGGCCAAGATCTATGACAAAGAGGCATCCCGCCGGACCGGCAGCACCTCATCTTCGTCAGCAAGCAACCGGAGGACGACCGCACGCTAGCCAGTTACAACATCCAAAAGGAGTCGATGGTGCACCTCATCCTCCGCCTCTACAACGGTAGTGCTGACGATGGCTCTATGATCAAGGTCAAGTTCAGGTCACTCTGCAGCAGGGGCATCTTCTACATGTAGATCGGGTCC
The DNA here is from genome assembly GCA_017311315.1 of Dendrocalamus latiflorus. Lineage (NCBI taxonomy): Eukaryota > Viridiplantae > Streptophyta > Magnoliopsida > Poales > Poaceae > Dendrocalamus > Dendrocalamus latiflorus. The sequence goes on along the minus strand of CM029677.1, from coordinate 19,799,124 downwards.
ATGGACACAGTGCCAATGATTAAGGAGCACATGATGCAGTGGGAGCACACGATTAACTAGATTATTGACTTTTTATGGTACTCGATGCAATACTTTGAGCATAAATTCTTGTAATTTTTCCATACTCCTAGTGTACGTACTCTCACTTCTAATATACCACTTAAATAAATTTGTTATATTTATTTAATCACTTTTAGTATTGTTAAATACTAATTCTAACATACTTCAATGCGATTTGGTTGAAAAATTTTATCAGGATCCTTTCTTTTTGCTATATACCTTTTTCATATATAAAAATAGTATATACATAAATTATACTATAAAAAGTGGATTTTGATGAAATTTTCATAGAATCCACTTTGAAGTATCTTATAATTATTATTAGAGTATACTCAAAAGAATAAAGAGGTATAATAAGTGGGAGTACGTACTCCTAAGAGTATAGAAATATACACACAGCGTGTCTGTGTATAAACTAGCCGAATTTCCAACACGAATTTCCAACGCAACTACGCTGTTAGATACTAGTACAATACATATATTTAAGTTTGACAATAGAATTTGTATTCTCTCATGCGCATGATTGAAATATAGGTATTGAGAGGTGCTTCTATACTTTTTTTAATAGTAATTTGTACAATTTTACAGTATGATAAATGGTTGATAGATATTACTTATCTTTTTATATGCTTAAGATTAGTGCTACTCTTATTAAAACGGAAAGTATAGAAACACTACTATCTATTTCTTATATAGTTGTAACATGTCTAATATATATCTAAAATAAACAGTACATATTTTTCCAACCATTAACGTGGGAATTGATAGCCACCGAGAGCAAACGTGGAAGCTTGTTTAGCCTCGTTTTGATAATAATATAAGTGCCATCAAATCTATCTATCAGTTTTTGTCCCAAAAGTCGCGCACACCGCGGCGAAAAGGACGTCGTGCAACAGTACAGCCCGACGACCACCGTGGTAGCCATTAGCTAGCTTGACGTGCCACACCACCCCGACGCGACCACCTAACGCCCGCACTGAATCCACAGAGCCAGAACAAGCGCCTAGCTAGCTAGCTGCGTGTAGTGTATATTGGATGAGTTTTTAGCATTTTTTATGCTTTTTTATCTATGTTTACAAAAATGATGGTTGTTACGTGAAATTTAAAAAAAATAGTATATCTACCACACAGCCACCATGCGCCAGCGACCCTAGCGTGACATGTGGTGAAAACGCACGACCACCGTGCACCAGAGGCCCTGTAGCAAGTTTCCTAGAAAATTCATTTAAGGAAATTTTTGTCAGAATTTTTAAATATAGAAAATAAGCTCCAAAAATTACGAATTTTTTTGTGAAGCCTTGCAACATAGTGCACTTTCTTATGTAATTTTTCTATAATTTTAGCCATTGTGAATTTTCACAAAAATGTATTTTAATATACAGTTTGTAAGAATTTTTTTAACATAGAAAATGAGGTCGAAACATTATGAATTTTTTTGAAGGCTTCGTATGTAGTGTACTTGACTATGTAATTTCTTTTAGAATTTTATATGTTCCAAAATTGTCTAAAAAATTAAGGAATTATGTTTTCAAAATTCAGATTTTTGGAGTTTATTTGCTATATTTAGATTTTTTTTGGAGCATATTTTTCTGGAGCGCACTGGAGCGATGAGGTGACAGATGTGCGGAGGGAGGCCGGGCTATGGCCTAAACCCTTAATGGATGTCTTTTAAGAGTGTCTCTCACCTAAAATAGTCATATGGTACTGAACTTTCTGCATTCTAAGTCATATGAAATCAGAAAACCCAAATTTCCAAAACCTAAAATCTGAATTTTCTAGACTTAAACCCTTAATTATTGAGATAATTTTGGAACATATAAAATTATAAAAAGTTACACAATTAAGTACACTACGTACAGAGACTAAAAAAAATCATAATGTTTCGACCTCATTTTCTATATTAAAAAATTCCTACAAACTGTATATTAAAATTGATTTTTGAGAAAAATCAAAATAGATAAAATTAAGAAAACAATTACACAACCAAATATACTGTGTCGAAAGACTCAGTAAACAAATTCGTAATTTTAAAGTTTATTTACTGTATTTAAGAATTCTGACAAAAACTAGCCTTACATGGATTTTTTTGGAAAATTGTTACAGTGTGCTACAGTAGCTACAGTGCCTATGTCTCGCCTCTGGAACATAGTCGCTGTGCGTTTTCGCCATGTGTCATGCAAGAGTCGCTGATGCACGATGGCCGTACAACAGATACATCATTTTTACAAATTCCATTTAACAATCGTCATTCTTGTAAATACAGAACCAAAAAGCTCCAAAAATACCAAAAACTCTATTTGGCACCACACAACACCAAACTGGCTGGTCACTCGCTTTCGCTTGAAGAGAGCCGTGCATTGATGCATGTAGCGCGAGCCAAACATGCAGGAGCTGGAACGCACCTTGCTGTTGTTGCGTGCGTCCAAGAGCGAAGTGACCAGCGCTCCAAAAGGCGTGTTGTTATCTCTGCATTTACATGCATGGACGCGACGGCATGCACTCGTAGCGAGTGCGAGAGTGCGAGTGTGATTTAATTCGTTGGGAGATTGGATCATATACCCTCTCTTTAGTTGGGAAATTGAGGATTTACCCTCCACATCTCAATAACACATGGGATCATCATAAGTCACTGACACGTGGGACAGGAGGGTAAATCCTCAATTTCCATGTAAATGGAGAGTATATGATCAATTTTTTCTAATTCGTTAGGCGACGTTGGTTGGGATTCAGCTTTCATGGGCCCCTAGTACGCGATCCATCCCTTTCTCTTTTTCTCCCCTTCGTTGTTTCCTTTCGGAAAATTTTAAGTTATTGGTCAAATGAATGAGATATCTTTTTCACCATTGTTTCAAAGCGACTTATTAGTACAGTCTTCTCGAACCGACTTATCAGTTATCGGCATCCGATTCATTCACACAAACTCTCGCGTTAAAATCAAAAGCTATAAACCATAGTGTTTGATGAATTTTTTTGTCAAATATGTAAAGTAAAAGCAAATACATATGTATATGTTTGGAAAGAAAACTGTGATATGTGCACGCGCTATCCAACATTCAAATTCTTTAAGTCCGGGTTATGAAGCGACATGCGACCTGGTGCTTAATCTGGTCGGTGCATGGTCGACGCGTTGTGCCTTGTATACACTACTACAAAAAATGCTTATATTAGATGCCTCATCACAGACGGTTGACTAAAATCATCAGTGTTAAATGCAATCACAGACGGTTTAGGTTTAGAGACCGTCTGTGTTGCTGTCAGCGCTAAACACCGTCTGTGAAGAGATAATATCACAAATGGTTTATGGTGAGAACCATATATGAAGTATCACAGACGGTTCTTACCTAGAACCGTATGTGATATTGCGAAACATGACAGACAGTTTTTTATTTAAACCATCTATGATAATAAAGTTATCACAAATGGTTTGTATTTAAAACCATCTGTGATATGTTTCCCACCTCATAATCCCCTAAAATTTCATAATCTACCACCTAAGTATGAGTAGGAATTCATTCCGAGACACCTTTAGTAAAATGAGTATAACTTTTGTATACGTTTTCCATTTTCGATGTTTTTATACTCGTTAGAAAGCTAACGACGAGTCCGATCCAAAAACAAATTGACCTGCTTGTGCTTGTCACCCTTTAAGACTCCCAAAATCGACCATCTTTAGCCTTAAATTTGCGTCGCAAGTTTTTGGTTTCAGTTTTTGCCAAAATTTTCGTCCAAACCTTTCAAATGAGCATATATAAGCCATATAGAACTATGCTATTTTATCTTTTGAGACTAGTTGTTTATATTGCACCGGTATATACATTATTGTCTTCGATAATTACGTATCACAGACAGTTTGTGGTTCAAACCATTTATGATAATTACATATCACAAACAGCTTATGGTTCAAATCGTCTATGATAATTATATATCCCTAATCGCTAGGCCTGTCGATCCTCTGCAATCCAATCCCAGCCAATAGAAACCCACCAATCTCCACTCCATGGATTGCAGCACCCATTCCGCCAAAAATTTTCCTACGCTCACCTCTCTCTCCCCTATACATACTCACCCATGGCCTCGTTGCTCTCTCACCCTCCTCATCTTCACATCTCCTAGTGCCACAACTACCATCTTCTTAAAGTGCAGTGGATCAGCGAGCTCGTTGTCTCGCTCCCACTGCCACCATCACTTTTTGTTGAGGTCTCCGAATTTGGACAAGATTGTGGTGGATCAGCTTTCAAAATTTCAGTGAAATCTCTCCACACTGTCCTCCTCCTCAACCCTGACCTTGGTGGCCCTTATGAAGTAGACGGCATGCAAGTCTATAGGTAGTAAGGCACCGCAAAAGCAGCTAACTACCAAGACGGTGCTCAAATCGGTGTCGGCAATAACGGGTGTCAAATACAACTCGCACGCTGCTTCTTCTATATTCTTGCATGCCATGTTTAAGAGTTGGGTTCGTAGGATTAGAAGATGTGTTCTTACCATATTCTTGCTATGTTAGATGGGCAACCTACTCGTTATCTTGTTATATTGTAATGGTGGATTCTAATCTTAATAGAAATGGAATGTATTGTTGTGTTTGATGCTGTATTTGCTTATTTTCAAAGGGCATAGCTAACATTTCTTGAGGCTAGCCAAAAAACAGAAAAAATTTAGGTATAGAATGAATTATCACAAACAGTTTTGTGGTATAAACTGCCTATGAAGAACTATCACAAACGGTTTGAACCAAAAACTCTTTGTGATACTCACATATCACAGATGGTTCTATCTACCAACCGTTTGTAATGGAAAATTATCACAGATAGTTCTACATATCAACCGTCTATGATACTCGCCCATCACAGACAGTTAGTAGATAGAACCGTTTATGATGTGTGAGTATCATAGATGATTTTTGGTTCGACCCGTCTATGATAATGTTCTTCACAGACGGTTCTTGTTACAAACCGTCTATGTTTTATTTATCACAGACAGCTCACAAACTGTCTGTGATAACTTTTGATTATCACTAATATATAAATTCAGACAGTTCGAAAAACTATCTATGATGACAATTCTGAACCGTCTATGATGACCCTTTTGTAGTAGTGATGGCTGCATGCCACTGGCCAATCACGAAGCATATACACCAAGATCATCCTTGAGTTTGTGGTTCTTTGATCATGCTGCGACCATACTGTTACGACCACGCTGTGTCGACCATGGCTCGTCGACCACATTGATATTTTTGTAACTCTAGTTGTAACGCTCACACAGAACCGGTACTTCCGTTTTTCAATCACTCGCTAGTATCCAACCACAGTTGCTCGATGACGGCTTGTCAACCATGTTGATTTTATTGCAACTTTGGTTGTACCGCTCACACAGAGCTGGTACTTCCGGTCTTCGACCACACGCTATTTCGACCATGTTGGTCTGACCATATTGTTCTCTTCAACTGTTGCTTGGACGCCTCAACCATGTCTCCTCAATCATGCAGGTCTTTGAAGCATCGATCAGATACCTAAGCATGGTCTATCGAACGGTTCACTATGCCTTATGACCGGCTTACCATAGTCCAGAGGGTCTCTAGCTCCAAGGGTTCCGACTGGTCTCCGACTCCTACTCAAACTTGGGCACACATATACTTGACTATCATGAACAATAAGATTAGTTTCAACATAATCTACGGTCCAGTTCAACCGGTTGCTACGCCGTGCCTCATACGACCGCATGTTCTTGGCAGATCGCAAGGCGTAGCCAATTTATTGCAGCTTATGCACCAAGATGGAAGAAAAAGATTCGTTCTAGGTGTATCATATTTGCAATGGAAACATTATTGCACAGTATCTCCATTTAATGGAAACAATTCTCAACAAATCTCTTTTGGATGGAAAGTAGAGGTCTAGAAGGTAAGAAATCGATAATCGATTAGCAAATTGATCTTAAAATTAATGGCATGATTAACACCATGTGGGAGCCATGTACATTACCTTAACTTTTGCTCGTGCCTATAAAAGGGGCAGACAGACACATAGATCAAGGAGGACGGAGGGGACAGAAAAAGTAGACCCAATTACACCCATATACATAGAAGAGAAGACACACATCCCTTTGCACTCATACACGCAGAGGAAGGAACATTCAGACATGAACGAGGAGGCGACAGATGAAGGAAGGAAATAATGCACACATCCATTTGGCATAATCCATGCAAGTTGAAGTCATGGTGTACCATGCTCAAAATGGTAAAAAATCTTCCCCCTCTCTATCTTTGCTGTTTAGCTAGCATGCAGGCCAATGGATGGCGACAGTGATGGGAATGTCACCAACGCCTACAGTCGCTGCTGGTAATGCCATCGCTTAGATCCTTCGGAGCCCGCTATTGTGCAACCCGCAGCCATCGCGCCTAGATTGCCGAGATTGCATGCATGTACCTCCAATCTGGTGATAGTTCCCCAAGGCGGCACGGATGGCGCTACTCACAAGATCTCTCTGGTGCTCGAGGCATGCGGTGTTGCCAACCGTTACTGCAATTCGACGAGGATGGCCAGCCCTCGTGATCTTGGTGTCCTCCTATTGTGCGCCTTCATTGCATTGGAATCATGTCAGCTGTCTCTAACAGTATACACTGTGACATACTCCTTATAATCTCCAGCAGTACTTAGTCATTTGTGACCACCAGCTGTGCTCGGTCACTTATGACCACTTGTCGTACTCGAGTGTCATTGATCACTAGTGATACTTGGTCGCTTACGACCACCCACTGTGTCTGGACATATCTGAATGCCTGCGGTACTCGAATGCCTCCAACTGGACGCTGTACCCAGATGCCTACAACCTGACGCTAAACCCGGATGTCTCCGATTATCGGTGATACTCAGTCGCTTTCGACCGTCTGCTATACTCAATCGTTTTCAACCGTCAGTTGTGCTCAGTCACTTACGACCGTTTGCCATACTCGAGCATCGTCGATCACCTTTGATACTTGGTTGTCCCCGATTGCCCGCTGTGCTCGGAGCCTTCCACTACCGTTTGATACTTGGAAGTTCTCGACTACCGTTGATACTCGAACGCCTTTGATCACCAGTGATGCTTGGCTGCTTGCAACCGACTACTGTACTCGAACGACATCAATTGCCCATGGCACTTTGTTGCCATCGATCACTTTCAACATTCGGGTGCCATCCACTACCCACAGTACCCAAATGTTATCGACCGCTGGTGATACTCGGATGTTGTCGACCACCTTTTGTGCTCGGTCGCTTATGACCACTGGTGATACTCAGTCACTTACGACCACTCACTGTACTTAGACGTTACTGACCACCTTCTTGGCATGGTCCCTTACGACCGTCCACTATACTTGGACGCGATTGACCGCCTGCGGCACCTCATCACCTACGACCGCCCATAATACTCGAGCACCATCGATCATCCACAGTACTCAGACGCCTTCCACCACCAGTTATACTTGGTCGCTTACAACTGTCCGCTGTATTTGAACACATCGACTGCATGTGGCACTTTGTCGCCATTGATATCCCGCTATGCTCAGACGCCACCAATAGCTCACTGTGCTCGAATGTCACCTACCGTCCTCAATACCTAGCTATTTACAACCATTTGCCATATTCGAGCATCATCGACTGCCTTCAATACTCGGATGTCTCCGACCATGTGTCATACACGGGCACTTCCAATCGCTTGTCGAAGACAGACACTTCCGACCGCTTCTCGAACTCATACTCCTCCGACCGCTTGTCGTACACGAGCACCTCCGACCGCTTGTCAAAGATGAGCGCCTCCGACTGTTTATTTATTTTTTATGTACTTTAATATACTGATGCGCCTGCACCTTTATACCCTGAAGCAAAAAATCCAAAAACAATTTCTCACATCAAACATATAGTCATAAGTCATACCTAAAAAACGCACCTATCAGCTATCTTTGGTGCAGCGTGTGTCAAATAAAGCAGGAGTTGATTGGGTGTGTCTGGAATTCAGCTGGGCATTATTGGTCGGCACGCCTGTGATTTTTCTTTTGGTGTGTTACGGACTGGCCGGACTGGAAAGGACCCAGTTAGCTATTGCGTGTGGACCTGTTCTTTTTAGATTTGGCTTATGAATTTTGGCTATGTTTTATAATCTTTAGTTATTCGTGAGAAAAACTATGGAGTAACAGAAATTCATATACAATTTTGATCAATATAAATAAAGTCACTACAATATGTATTACAATTAATTTATAGATCTTATCTTAAAAAGATATTTTATTTAAAAGTTAGTTACTATAAAAAAGCTAAAAAATAGACTTTAGATATTGAAAAGAACAGCCACGATTTTACTATTGCACAAGTTTATGTCTGTTTGTTTGTCATGGAAGCAACGAACGTACGTGTGCCATGGGCTGCTGGATTTTGTAGCCATGCGACTACTACGTTCTCCAAACGCTGTGCTAGCTTCTTGTCAGCTTGTTCAGCATTTTCTCCTCCTCGCAGCTCGTTCTTAGCGTACGTTGGCCGGCTCGTAATGCTTCTTGTCGGCAGCGCCCGCCGCTCGCTACCCGCCGGCGTCCACCTCTTCGTCGCTCGCGTCAGTCGTCGTCGTCGTTGCATTGGAGTCGGCATGCAAGTTTCATTGGTAGGCAACCACCTAGGCACCTAGCTACGTACGTGTAGTGCTCTGTTTGTCTGCACTCAATAGTTAGCTAACCGGCAATTTGATTAGGAGTACTAGTTAATATTGTGCACTCATAATGGTGCAATCTTTTTATTAGTATTAACCGTTGCAATCATGGCCAACTGAATTAACAAAAAAGTATCGCTAATTATAACTTTACACCAACTCTCACACTCTTGATGTTGTACCTTCCCTTTTTGCACATCTACGTACGTAATACCCATCTAAGATAGTTTCCTTGTGGTGCGTGGCTAGGAACAGTGGCGGAGCCGAAGCTTCAACCTTTTGGTATCCAGCACGTGGGTAATTACATAATCTGTGAGGTAAATTCCATTAAATTTTATATCTTGTTATGGACTTGAATTTTCATCCTCTCTCTCTCACACACACATATATAGAGGGCTTTTCTGACCTCACGGAACTAGTGTAAATCACATAATCATAAACGCATTGAAACTAATGTACATATTCGCTTGCTCCATGTGTTATTCCCTCCTTTGATAATTTGGCTTCTCGGTGCTTGGAAAGGTTTCACTAGCTGTAGCAATGTATGTATAGCATGTTGTGCAATTCAAAGAACGTTAGTTGGCACAGCACACTCTCCAAGTCCAGTCGCTCGAGATCACAATTGACTTGCACAGATAGCTTCAAATTAGTTGGTCGAAACGGCCGTCGATCATGTGGAAATTGCATTGCTCGCGGCGACGACGAATCAAGCTGGAATACACTGTCGGCACAGGAGATCAAGTCAGTATACATAGTTTTCCTCCCTCAGCTAGCAATTGTCTTGGCCTTCAAAAATCAGAAGTTACTTTGATTTGAAGATATCTGCAGAGAGTCAAAGACTTTGAAGTCTAGCTCTGATGTCACTGCTACAGAGAAAATAAGTTATTACACATGATTCGTAACGCTCATCAGACGGTTTCTGAATCGTCTGATTTTTTACGTCTGTGATAATAGATGATTATCACAGATAATTCTTAAACCATCTATGATAAATTACAATACAGACAATTTTTAAAAATAACTGTCTGTGATGTGTACGTATCTAATACGGTTTTTAACAAAAACCGTATGTGATATTACTAATCACCATCTTGGTTTCCATATCTTCCCTATGCACTGAAAACAATACATATTTCATAGTAACACACACACATATATATAAACAATACATATTTCATAGTAACACTAACACACACACATATATATGTGTGTGTAGTCTTGCATACTCCACAATTTAAATGAGCTAGAGACAAAATCAGATCACATATCACACTTAGGCTTCAAAGGGCATAAAGCACATCACTGGTGTGTGATTTGCTTTATGTCCTTTGAAATTCAAGTGTGATATAAGATCTGACTTTGTCTTTAACTTATTTAAATTGTGGGGTGTACAAGACTTTGTATATTAGTGTTACCATAAAATATGTGCTCCAGTGCATGGGGAAAATATGAAAAACCAAGATGGTAATTAGTAATGATAACAAGTTGGTCAAAATTTATCCATGATAACCGTCTGCGAGTTGGTGATATCTAAAGTAGAAAAAATAATTTTACATAGCACAAACCAAGTATATTTGACAGAATAAGGAATGAATTAATATGGACCGTAAACCTAAAGTAGTATAAAGCATTTAAACAAGATGATACCTCTGAAATAACAGCAGATCTACAGGTATCACACAACTTTTTGTGCCTCGATAATATCCAACCTCTCAAAGATGGATACCTAGAGATGGCCTGCAAGTGAAGTGCAGTAATCATGATCGCGTAAGATAAATAAACAAGTGCTTTGTATCAAGAAGTTCTGGTTGAATCTTTACATGAGCTTTATATCTCAGACAGGTAATATAAATTCTAGCAGATGTGGAACGACTCGCGGTAGGTTTAGTCACCTCAACCTTCTCAAATAACTGCAAATGGGTACGTTTGATGCATCAATGAAATACCTAGAGCAAATAGGTGTATATCGGCATGTTTGTAGTGGAGAAGATATTTTTACATTAACAATTACCTTACAAAAACAAATACATCATACTCAATTACTAAGAAAGCTGTAGCAAATTAGTAAGTATTCAAAATTGCAACAATTACGCCTTAAAAGGAGCCCTTTTGTAGATATATTCTTACCTTGGTGATGAAAGCACCCTTGGGTGCGAGGAACATGGTAGCGAGGCATAGCGCGTCAATGACGAGCACAAACTACATGGTAAAGATTTTGTTGAAAAATATAGCTATGGACGAAATTGGAATAACTAGGACAAACACATGATGAGTGAAGATAGTACATATCAAGATAGATGTGCATATAAAATCGAGTTGTGGGCATGTGACAGTTGAGGTAAATCTTAATCACAAATTGAATATGACAGCCGAGATAAATTCAGCCTTGAGATAAGCTGACACTTTGCTTAAATACAACACATGCAAATTACAAATACAATGTCTGCTGACTTCCGACAATTGAAACAATTGACAAGTGAATATGACAGTGACAAAGATCAATACAGTACACTAATTAAAAGCTGAATGAATCACAATGAACAAGATTAAACAACCTAGTGAATAAAGTGAATCACAAAGGACAACTATTAATGACAAAACAAATCATGTATATAGATGGTTACGCATGTAAAACCGTCTGTGATAATTGCAACACTAACATATTCAAGGAACCATCTATGATGAGACGTCCAGTATGACCTTCTCTGTAGTCATGTGTGAACATCAATTCCTTATGCTTCTTATTGCAATGCAACCTGTTTGAACAGTGATCGAGAAAATCGATAAAAAATGATTATAAACTAGCTAAGTTAATAATTCAATCATTTTAATTTACAATTAAAAATGATAAATATTATCTAGATGTAGCTAGCCATATCTTAGATTCCTAGATATCAAACGCTTGTTTCAAGAACCATGTTAAGAAATATCCATAGTATTTGTGTGCTGAACAATTGGTAATCGTTTCGAGTTGCAATTTGTATTTGTGAAAGTTTTGTGGTTTTTCAATGACTGCCTGCTGGTTAGACCGCTCCACATAGCCAGTTAGACCAGTCGAGGTGCCCCTTAGGCATTTTGCCAGGCAACGGTTTGACTGACTTGGTTCAAGTGGTCTAATTGGCCATATGGCTTTTGACTACTGAACACCAAACAATTCTGTAGTAGTGTTTAGAGATGTCTTTGCACTAGGTGTCGCATCAAATGGAGGTTTGAGCAAAAACTAGATAGTATTTTACAAAGTTTTCAGAGTGGATGCTTTGGTGCTCCGCACTAGCAGTTAGATCGGCTTGAGGGGAGCAGTCTGAGCGGCTGGGCATTGGTGGTCAGATCGACCATGACTAGTTCTCGGCCAAAAGGTTTTGGCGATTCTGGGAATTTGATTATGGGTTGAGTTTTTGGTCTAGATCATTGCAATTATGATGTATAAAACATGTTTAGACTAACGTGGGTCAAGTTATGAAGAACTTGTGCTTAAAATTTTTTTTCTTTGGTCTGTAGGGTGCTTGGAAGCAACCATGGTCTACGGCGTGGACCAGGGCCAAGATCGAGGATGAGCTGAGATATGGTCAAGGAAGCTGAGCGGAATGGTTGGCATCAAGCAGGGCACAAGAGATGACAAGGGATGTCAAAGGGAAGGTTTGAATAGTGGTTCATCAAATAGTGCTGTCGATTTAAGTAAGGTATGATCAGGGAGAACCAACACGAACAAACTTGCCAATGTGTGAGCCCTTAGTGAACATACACATTGCAAGCATAGCGATTGCTTGCAAAGGAGGAGATGACCATAGACTAGACTCGAGAAAGAGCCGATGTCCACGATCAAAGCAATGGGTGTCTTGGAAGGGAAGCTAAAATGCAAAAAACGGCGATGGGACCAAAACTGCAGCATTTGGAGGGCATTGGATGGAATCTTGCTCCTTAGTAGGTTTGGGCTTAAGTGTTTTGAACAGTATGTATAAATCTTGTGTTAGTGTAAAACTCGATGCGTGTGGAGTTAATGGGTTTCCCAATTGTGCTACAAAAAAGTATCTATTAGGGTTAGATGTGGGATGGTTGCCTAATCTATTTGAATGGGAGAGAGGTTGGTGGCTAGGGTTAAGGGCTTAGGAAACCTTGCAAAGGGAAAGTGACCACCTCTCTCTTTTAGGGTTTGGGTGAGTGCTCTTGAGTGAGAGAACTCTGTTCTCTATGATAGAGTGGTTGTAAACTAAACATCTACAAGTTGTAATACATCAACCTTATTCATCATCTATGGTGTGTTCTTGATATTGTTGATTTTACACTTATTTTGATTGGTTTTTCCTTCTCCTCTTCCCTCTTGATCTTGCTAGTTCCAAGGATGTGTAACAAATAGACATGCCGGATGAAAATCATATGTCATTCATCTAGGAACTAGCCGTAGTAAAATCTTGGAGTTTGCCTAGTTTGGTTTGATTTGGAGCTCTCCTTGTGAAAGCATGTTTCTTGCGTTTTGATCTCGATTATTTGGAAGTTCTTACTTGCTGTGATATTTGGAAATATACCTAGAGTTATCTTGGCCATATCAAGCCAATGAGCAAGTCGTATCTCAAGTTTCTGAGTCTTTCCTAGTTTTGGTGCAACCTTACTTGTCTCAAGGAAAATTGGGACTTTGGCCAAGATCCATGCGGTTCTTCAATGGACTAGGTTCCTAATATCTTTGGCAAGGTGTGTGCAAAGTTTTAAGTCATTTGGACTTATATTTTGAGGAATGCAACTCTTTGAGGTTTTGCTTGGGCTAATTTCTAGTTCTAGATCAGGGGAACGGTCAGATCGCCCCTATGCTAGTGGTCAGATTGGCGACCGATCAGACCGTTTCTCAAGTGGTTAGACTGCCAGCACCAGGCTAGTCCAACCGCTGTGTTAATAGCGGTCTGATCGGTTGGGTTGTGTTGAACTCCGATTAGCTAGCTTCCGCGTTTTGGTGGGTTCTTTGTAGGTGGTCTAATATGGTCTTAGTAGCTCCCTGTAGCTAGTGGACTGAAGGTTTCAGAATGTCATCTGAGGAGGTTGAATTTGAAGACACACTATTTGATTGCCATATCAAGTCCTACATTGTTGCAATAGTTTATGTAGAATACCATTGCAGGCTTGCAGTACTTATACTAAGCATGCATGATAAGATATTACATGTAGAAAAGAATAATTGAAAAGGAAAAGGCCCAACCAATCGAAAAACTCTTTCAGACACACTTGACTCCACAAGCGCAAAGCGTCAAATTACTCCAGTAGAAATGGATTTCATGTGGTCTCTTGAAGACTTCGAGGAGTTCTTTTAGGCTATGGGTTATTAGTCTAATGCATAGCAATTTTTGAAAGAAATAGAAGATAAAAAACAACTGAAAAGAACGGGGCTTCATTTTGACAAGGGGTTATTCACTAATCATCAATTTCTTTCGATAAGGCTCCTTTTGGGGATAGCAGTGATTTTATACATGTAGTTTTAACTATTTATTCTGCACCATTTAATTTACTAATCATGCAGAGTTGTATTTGTTTTTCAATGTCTACCAAAGAATCATATTGTTCTAAAAAACCCTATTGGACATCCTTTCAAAAAAAAGAAATCCTATTGGGCATGACAAATATTCTGATGAGGACATCCTGAAGACACCAATTAGACCGATTACATGAGCACGAGCTAAATAAATTAATCAACAGGTGAATTCACTCCTTATTGAATTTGGTTACAATTTACATGAGAACTGAATACTACCTCATTCCAATGTGTTGTGCGTTCTCAGATTTGAACGATGTGAAGCTTTTGGAATTAGAGCCATTGAGGAGAAACTAATGGAGAAGAAATACTTGGAGTCAAGCAAGAGAAGACATGTTCATGTCCTCATTGCCACGTCAGATCAACCATGAGAACAATGGATTTCACAAAGATGTTCTGGACTTTTAAACGATTTCAACTGATATCAAAAACTATGTTTGGATCGGTCTGATCTACCTCAGATGTGTTCAGGACCTTTCGATCCACATCGGGAGCTCGCAAGACCTTCGGAACGTTCGAACCAGTCCAAATGGTTTCAACTATCTGAGTTGTCCGATCAGCGTTGGATGCTCAGATGCTTCCGAGATGTTCGGACCGTTCTGAACGATTACGTCGTTCGATCTTCCACGGACCGCCCGATCGCCTTGGAAACATTCGGCCTACTCTAAATGAGTTATACCATTCGATCTTCAATGGATCGCCTGATTGCCTTAGAGATATTTGGACTGCTCCGAACGTTCGTTCTACGACGTTCGATCGGTTTTGGAACACTCCGAATGTTCTCTCTCCTACGTCATTCGATCAACTTTGGATGGTCGATACTTATGGTAACGTTTGAATCAGGATGAACAATCCCGTTGTTGGATTGGCTGGAGACACTTGCAACCATTCAATTGACTTGAGGTGTTCGGAACAGTATGATCGTATCTCTAATCGTATACCTAGAGTATAAAGGTAATAACTTTCACATACGATGTCCGATTCTGGTGATCTCAGATTCGTTGAAAAGCTTATTTCAAGAGCTACGTAATAGAGGAGGATTTATCTTCAAAACCATTATGAATTTTTATTTTTATTTCCTTTTTGTGAGAGTCCGAGTCTAAAACACTTAGAAGTTGAGTAGGAGACCTTGCGGCCTCTCAAAGGTTATATAAACCTTGTAATACGTAACTTTTTGGCAGACCACGATTGACTCTATTATTTTCAAGAGAGAGTTATACGCTTGTTCTTTCTAGAGTTTACCATTTGATTGCAATCTAGAGGAGAATTGGGTATTTCTCTACATCATTGTTCTTGTGATTCCGTATGATTCTCACGAGCTGCAACGCGTCTACTTTGTGGTTGGGTAGATAGGATCACGAGCGTGTGGTTGGACGAATTCTTTTGTCGTAGGTTACTGTTCTGACAGTGGTTGGCGCCATCGGTACATCGGGTTGCATAGATCTAAGTTAACATTATCGATCATGCGTCGTGAAGATCGGACACCCGCATCATATTCTCAGTGCCTAACTCTTAAATGATGGAGTACATAAAAACGGTAACACCATTGGCAAAAAAAAAAAGTGTCAGAGTAGTTGGTGTAAAGAACGGTTGGCAATTGTAACCATCGCAATTGACAAACATTAAACTTTATTTTTCAAAAATATGAATAAGCCTTTCTTGCATGAATAGCCAAACTCTACTAATTGATGGCATAAGAGCTTCATTCACCAGATAGAAAACCATGACTAGATTCCCAACTAGAAATGATGAAATTAATACAATGTGCCAAATCGCTGAATCGGTGCATGGATCACATAGTATGTAGTTGGACATGACAAATAATCAGTGCCCCTAACTCTTATATGATGGAGTACGTACTTCAAAACGGTAACTCCAATGGCAAAAAAGAAGTGTCAATAGTATGTAGTTGGTGCAACGAACGGTTGGCGATTGTAACCATTTCAATTTACAAACATTAAACTTTATTTTTCAAAAATATGAATAAGCCTTCTTGCATGAATAGCCAAACCCTACTAATTGATGGCATGATAGCTTCATTCACCAGATAGAAAACCATTACTACACCCCAACTAGAAAGGATGAAATTGATACAATCAGATCCACGTCGGAACTATCATGCAGGATAAGTCCATGTGCCAAATCACTGAATCGCTGCATGGATTACATAGAGCACGTATGGATTGGATCAAGTAACTAAAAACCGACGTCGCTCTCAAGAAAACAACGTATCAGATGACCTTGAAGTATGGACAGAATGCAATAACAAATCGAATAATTCTACCTTGCAAAAAGCAACAAAAAATAAAGCATAAAGAAGCCAATTAGCTAGTAACATCACGCACCGCTGTATCAAGTGTCAACAAAAGGCAACAACCACTAGCACTAGCACTGCACCCTCCTGGTCCTGGTTTCAAACGCATCGATGCACCAAACTCGACTTGTGTTAGCCTCTAGTTTTGACCATAGAGACGCCGAGCTGCCGAGTCATGCACGGTTGCACCCTATAAATACCCCAGCCCCCCTTCACTCCACTCCACCACACAACCAACCACACTTGCACTGAAGTGAGTAGCAAGCAGCCATGGCTACCACTAAGCATTTGGCTCTTGCCATCCTTGTCCTCCTTAGCATAGGCATGACCACCAGCGCTCGCAGCCTCCTCGGCTATGGTCCCGGCGGAGGTGGCGGCGGTGGCGGTGAGGGTGGTGGTGGTGGGTATGGTGGGTCCGGGTCTGGGTCTGGATCTGGGTATGGTGAGGGAGGTGGCAGTGGAGGTGCTGCCGGTGGTGGTTATGGAAAAGGTGGTGGTGGTGGAGGCGGTGGTGGTGAGGGCGGCGGTGCTGGCTCTGGGTACGGGTCTGGGCAAGGCTCTGGCTATGGCGCTGGTGCAGGTGGTGCTAGCGGTGGTGGTGGTGGGCACGGTGGCGGCGGTGGTGGCGGTGGCGGCCAAGGTGGTGGGTCCGGCAGCGGCTCAGGCTATGGGTCCGGGTCTGGTGGCGGTTATGGGCAGGGTGGTGCTCACGGTGGAGGGTATGGAAGTGGTGGCGGTGGCGGCGGTGGCGGGGGCCAAGGTGGAGGTTCCGGCTCTGGCTCTGGCTCTGGATATGGCTACGGCTCCGGTGGCGGCGGTGGCCATGGACACCCCTAAGCTCATTTTCATAGCCAAATGCAATAGTCTAATAGTTAAAGATGTATCGGCAGTGATGGGTGGTCTCTCACTGCTTTACAAAGAGCTTGTTTGAGTATATGTAATACTGCACTCTGCTTGCCGCTTTACTTACTTGGCAAAGCCTAATAAATAAAACGATCTTTGGAATAAGATCATACTTCTGTATCTTTGGTATAAGATCATACTTCTGTATCCATGAGCTGTTTACTTAACTGAAGAACTGTGATATGCAAGCACAAAGAATTTACGGTACATGTCAACCTAGTAAATATGTAGATGATGTAAGAAGGAATTTTTTCTGCACTTTTCGGGCATGATGGATCTGTCAATGTTAAAATCATGTTGCATATCAAAGAGAAGTTGTAATCGGACACAAATTCAGTTCCATTTCTACAAGCCTGATGATTAACTGATAATACAACATACAGTGCCTGAAGGATATCAGATGATCGGATACTAAACTCTATTTCTGAATTCTCTGAATATTTTGCAGTTGCGTCAACCAATTTATTAACCAAAGCTTTTAGGAAAATGTCCACAAACAATCTTGCGTGGACATTTAAAGTTCTCCCCTGGCTCTGGCCCTTTTCATTTTGAGAACTCTGCAACTCTGAATTTGAGAAGCTGTTTTAGTGCTTCTCTGAACTCTGCACCTCTTCCAATTCTTGTGCAAAATGCTCTGCTACTTAGTTTGATGGAGGCAAACTAATTAAGAAATTGCATATGCTGTTAGGTTTTTCGTACGAGTTCGGATAGCATAATAGAGAACTACTAAAACTTAGATTTGCGATAGCAAGAATAGGATTAAATTTAGATTTCATATGTTGGATCATCTTATTTCTGGTCCAGTTTGTTATCTGAGAAACTAAAATATGCAGTGTTGTACTGCCATCATTCTTGTCCACTTCTCTGTTTCCTTCTCATTTTCCCCAGTACGCTGTTCTTTACCTGGCTCCCGGTGTCAATCCTCCAACCTGAAACAGGCAACAATCAGACAACACAGCAGTCAGTATAACGCTCCAAAACTGAAACAGGCAACAATCAGACAACACAGCAGCAGTATAACGCTTTGATTTTATTTACCTGCTCCCTCTGTTAATTTGTTTGCATCTTCTTATCGATCAATCTACCAATACAAGTCTAATTTTTTTTCCTGGGCGGCTTGGTGCAACACGACAGTTAGTGTAACATGCAGTTTGTCGGGCGGCTTGACGACTGCTACTGCTTAGCAGTCAAACAGTGGCAAGTGTTGGTAGTGTAAGATCGTGTTTGTCACATGATTACTCCAACTGACGAGACACTATTTCTTTTCGAGTTTTTCTACGATCTTTTTGTTAGGTATCTGTATACGATCATCGACCACATTGTGTCGACCTCCCGTGGTTGTTACATATCACGGATCACGCGGTTGTTATGTACCACAGATCACACATATCTTTTTAGGTCTCTTCCTTATCTCCCGGGTATTGTTTCTATAAATCGGTTGTTTAGATATGGAAGGAAGAGGCCTATATATGTAATCATTGATTCTTTAATCAAGTTCATTGTGTGATTTCTCCAAAACCCTACATGTTTTTATGGTATTAGACGCGATCGCTCCTACGACCGCACGTTTCCACAACCCTAACCGTCGGTCTCCATCTTCTGGCTGATCTATCCCTCTCTCTCCTATGGCCAGCTCCACCGACCTCTCTACTGACCAAGTGGCTCAGCCCAACCAAGCTGCTTTGGCAGCCCATGCGGCTCAGATCGATGCTGCTGCCGCTGAGGACCGTTGGGTTCAGGTTATCATTGCGGCTATGGTTGATCGTGTGCGCCAGGAGGCGCTTGCCGTGATCATTGCCAAATGCCAGCAGGTCCTGGCTGCTGATCTCGCCTATGACATCGCCAACCAACTGGACTACGCCCTCGCCCTCTTTATGCCCAATTTGTTGGCGCCCTCAACATCAAGGCCCTCAGCCCGGTCACCCTCGACTTCACCTCTGCTAACTACAAAAAATGGCGTGACCTCTTCCTCGTCACGCTCGGCAAGTATGCCTTGACTGATCACATCCTCTCCGACGATGCCCCTTTCCTGATCAGACGGATTGGGTATGCATGGACTGTGTGGTCTTGTCTTGGCTTTACGACACCATTGTTGCGGACCTCTTAGAGATCATCATGTCCCTCACCACTACTGTCTGCATCGTGTGGATGAACTTCGAGCACCCATTCCTTGGCAACAAGGAGACCCGTGCCCTGTACATGGAGGCGGAATTTCGCAACTTCGTTCAAGATGATTGATCAATCTCTAATTTTGGCCGTAAACTCAAGAGTATGGCAGATGGTCTTGGCGATCTCGGTGAACTTATCTCCAACCGGACACTCGTGTTATCCATCCTTCATAGCCTCAACGAGAAGTTCTCTCATATGGTGCCAATCGTCAAGATGCAACGACCATTTCCTACGTTCGTCGAGACTCGTTCTCAACTTCTCCTCGAAGAGATCACCAAGAACTCCAAACCGACCACGCCACCCTCTGTTTTCCTCATTGCTGGATAGGAGAGCTCCCACCCTCCGAGCCCAGGTGGAGGTGGTGGCGGCAATGGTGGGCATGACGGCTACAAGAAGAACAACAGCCACAACCACCACCATAACAAGGGCACTGGTGGCAATGGTGGGAATGGCAGCTTGGGCAGGACCAGTGGGGCACCCGCCACTAGTGTTGGTGGAGAAGACCGTGTGGCCGACAAATCCGGCAGATGGGTGGTCATCCTTTCTTAACCTATGGATCAGGACTGTTCAGGTGTGGCCTCACCGCGCTAGTTGTGTCCCCGGCCCAATGCGCCAACTCCACCGTCGCGCCCAGTACCCCTTACTCTCATTGTCTCACCCCCTCCCGACCATTCCGGCGTCCAGTTTGGTGCATCAGCCCCTCCTAGAAACATTGACAATTTTGGCGGCCCTTCTCAGCCGCCCCAGTCTGCACCATGGACCCCCATGTCCGGTGTCAGCTCTTAGGACCAACAGTACCTCACCAACGCTTTCAGTACAATGACACTCACACTGTCTCCCTCCACCACTGAGTGGTATATGGATTTAGGTGCGTCTTCACACATGACTTCAGATGCCAGTACTCTCTCTGCTTTTCACGCCCCTCCACATCTACTCCTTCTAGCATCATTGTCGGTAATTGGTCAATGCTGCCCATTACCTCCACATGCTCGCTGTCGTTCCCTACCACCCATACCCCCTCTCTTTGCATCATGTCCTTATCACTCCACAGATAATAAAAAATCTTATTTTCGTTCGTCAGTTCACAATTGATAATAATTGTTCTGTGGAATTTGATCCCTATGGTTTCTCGGTGAAGGATCTTCGTACCAAGAGCGTGATCGTCAGGTGCAATAGTTCCAGGGACCTATATCCATTTCACCGGTCCTCCGCTGGCCCCGATGCTCTTGTCGCCACCTCCTCCTCCATGTTGTGGCACTGTCATCTTGGGCACCTTCGTCATGAAGCTTTGTCTAAACTTGCCAGTTCTAATATTTTCCATGCAATAAAACTGCATCTGAACCCCTCTGTCATGTGTGTCAGCTTGGCCACCACATGCATTTGCCATTCAACACTTCCTCCTCTAGGGCTATTCATATTTTTTATTTAATACATTATGATCTTTGGTCCTCTCTTGTCGCCAATGTGTCCGGTTACAATATTATCTTGCTATTCTTGACGGTTGCTCCCATTTTCTTTGGACTTTTCCTTTGCATCTTAAATCTGACACCTTCACTCACATTTCTCATTTTGTCACTTATGTTCACACCCAATTCGACGCACCATAAAGAATGTTCAATGTGACAACGGTCGTGTGTTTGACAATTCCACCGCTCGCACTTTCTTCGCATGTCGTGTCCCTATACTTCTCAGCAAAATGGGAGAGCCAAATGCATTATTCGCATCACAAACGACATCATGCGATCGCTAATATTTCAGGTTAGCCTCCCACCCATTTTTTGGGTAGAAGCACTCCACGCTGCCACCTATCTCCTTATTTGTCACCCCGCCAAAACTCTTAATTTTTCTACTTCCTTTGTTGCCCTCTATGGTATTGCCCCCTCCCTCGCGTCTTCGTATCTTCAGATGCAAGTGCTACCCCAAGCTAACCTCCACGGCTCCAAACAAGCTTTCACAGCATTCCACCTTATGTGTCTTCCTTGACTATCCATTTGACCACAAAGATTACCGGTGTCCTGATCTTTCATCCAACAGAATCATCATCTCCCACCATGTCTGTTTTGATGAATCCTCCTTCCCCTTCACCGAAGCCTCTCCTGCACCTCCCTCTAACCTTGATTTTTTATTCGATTGTGGCACTTTACCTTTGCCAATTGAATCACAAGTTTTGTAGGACTAGGTACCGGTGGATTCCCCCCAAGCGTCGGCCAGCCCTCATTGTCCCCTGCCGGCCAGCCCTCACCCAGTGGGATTGATGCCCTAACATCTACCTCAATGGTGATGGCCCCCTGTCAGCCGTGGTTGACCTCCCCCGGCATGACAACCGCCAACTCACCTAGCACCGGATGTGTGTCACCCTAGGCACCCGCGATCTCATCTACCGCTGTGGGTGGCTCCGCTGCCCTACTCCCTTGATGGCTCTCTACCTCAAGTTGATGCCAACGGAGCCGGCATCATCTCTCGCCTACCTACAACTGTCCCTATTACACGATAGCCAACGATCATCACATGATTATGCGTGGAAAGTCAGGATTTCATCTTCCAATTCAATGGCTCAATCTACAGGCCACAATACTCTCTCCTATGCCTAAAATACACTGGGACGCCTTGGCTGACCCTAATTGGCACCACGCTTTGACTGAGGAATACAATGCTTTTCAAGCCAACAACACTTGGGACCTCATTCCACGTCCACCTAGAGTTAATGTGGCGACAGTATAATGGATTTTCGACACAAATTTCTCTTGATTGGTACAAGGTTCGTTGGGTTCTTTTGGTTTCACACAGGGCCCTGGTATTGATTTCGATGAGACTTTCAGTTCCGTGGTTAAGCCTGCTACATTCCGCACTGCACTCACATTGGCACTATCTTGAGACTAGCCAATTCATCAGCTTGACGTCAAGAATGCCTTTCTGCATAGCACTCTATCTGAGACTGTCTACTATGTACAACCCTTTGGATTTGTTGACCCTGTTCGGCCCAACCATGTTTGTCGGCTCAACAAATTTCTCTACGGCCTGAAGCAAGCTCCTCGTGCATGGTACAGTCATTTCGCCTCACATCTCCTATCCCTTGGCTTTGTGAAGGCCAAGTCAGACACATCACTCTTTAATGAGGACATCCCAATAGGGCCGATTACACGAACACGAGCTAAAAAGATTAATCAATAGGTGAACTCACTCCTAGTTGATTTTGGTTTTAAGTTACATGAGAATTGGTTACTACCTAATACTGGTATTTTAATTGTTCTTAGGTTTATGTGAAGGGAACAACACAGAAGGATCATGCATGCAGCATCCATGTTGCATGAAAAGGAGCCGTGCATGGGAAGATCAAGGGGAAAATAATTATTAGCACAAGAAAGAAGGAAAGAGAAGCTCTTGTATAGCTCGTGAGAAAGCATGTTATTGAAGACACATAAATTAATAGAATAAAGAAAGAGGCGTGCAACTTTGGATTGGAAAGAGAGGATAAGAAAAAAAAAACAAACCGGACCTATTCTACCTGAGTTGAGTGGACCTGCGAGTCCAATGTTGTGACCGAACCAGTTTTATGATCTGTTTAGTTGAGTCATTAGCCGAGTCCTGTTCGGAAAGAGGCCGAATCAAAGCTATTTAGTCGAGTCATTAGCTGAGTCCTATTCGGAAAGAGGCTGAATTGAAAGAGGTTCAGTCTTTAAATATTTTGTACATACGTTTTTTGATAGACCACAGATAATTAATCTATTATTTTCAGAGAACTATGCGCTTGTTATTTCTAGGGTTTAGCATATGATTGCAACCTAGAGGAGAATCAGGCGTTCTTCCCTGTCGTTCTTGTGATTCCTTATGATTTGCAGGAGCGACGACACATCTACTTGGTGGTCAAGTAGACGGGATCACGAGCGTTTGGTTGGGCGAATTCTTTTATCGTAGGTCGCTGTTCTAACAATGGTTGGTGCCATCGGTTCGTCAGATTGCACGGATCCAAGTTATCGTCATCGATCCTACGTCATGAAGATTGGGCAATCCCCCGCATCACTCTCTGTATTCCACTATGGTGCTGACAAGATGTACTTACTGCTCTATGTGGATAATATCATCTTCACTGCCTCCTCTGATGGTCTTCTTCGCTAGACCATTTCAGCTCTCCAACATGAATTTTTTGGGGATGTCAGTCCACCGTCAGGAAAGTGCTCTCTTTCTTTCCCAATGCTAGTATACTTTAGATATTCTAGAGCGTGCCAAGATGTCCGTCTGCAAGCCCTACAACACACCAGTTGACTCGCACTCTAAGCTCTCTAGCGACGGTGCTCCAATTGATGATCTGACTCACTACCTCAGTCTTGTTGGCGCTTTGTAGTACTTGATTTTCACTCGCCCTGATATTGCCTATGTTATGTAGCAGGTGTGTCTTTGCATGCATGATCCACGTGCGCCACATCTTGCTTTGGTGAAACGCATCCTGCGATACCTTCTAGGGACTCTTGAGCATGATCTGTTCCTTCACCGCACTTCACCTGCTGACCTAATTGTGTACTCCAATGCTGATTGGGCAGGCTATCCTGACACACGCAAATCCACCTCGGGCTACAACGTCTTCCTCGGTGACAACCTCGTCTCTTGATCATCAAAGCGGTAGCACGCCGTCTCCCGGACGAGTGCGGAGGCCAAGTACCGCACCGTCGCAAACGGCGTCACTGAAGCCTGCTGGTTGCACCAATTGCTCATGGAGCTACACAATCCACTTTGTTGTGCCACCCTAGTCTACTGTGACAATATCAACGCGGTCTACCTTCCACCAACCCGGTTCAGCATCAACATACCAAACATATAGAACTTGACCTGCATTTCACTCGGAAGTGTGTTGCTCTCGGTGACGTGCGTGTTCTTCATGTCCCTACATCATCGCAGTACGCGGATATCCTCACTAAAGGTTTGCCCATGTCCATCTTCACCGAGTTTCAATCCAGTTTGAACGTTTGTCCTTCTGCCATTCCGACTGCGAGAGAGTGTTAGATATCTGCATACGACCGTCGACCACATTGTGTCGACCACGACAGGTCATGGTTGACCTCCCATGGTTGTTACGTACCACAAATCACGCGGTTGTTACGTACCACGGATCACGCAGTTGTTATGTACCACAGATCACGCGTATATTTTCATATCTCTTCCTTCCTTATCTCCCAGGTATTATTTCTATAAACTGGTTATTCAAATATAGAAAGAAGAGATCTATATATGTAACCTTTGATTCATTAATCAAGGTCATTGTGTGATTTGTCCAAAACCTACACACTTTCATTTTTGACGAGACACTCCTAGCTGGGCTCTCCCCATCCCGTTGGGATCGTCTCGTAAAGATGCAGATCTTTGACAAAACCCGGACGGGGAAGACAATCACGCTGGAGGTGGAGCCCAGCGACACGGTGGACAACATCAAGGCCAAGATCTATGACAAAGAGGCATCCCGCCGGACCGGCAGCACCTCATCTTCGTCAGCAAGCAACCGGAGGACGACCGCACTCTGGCCAGTTACAACATCCAAAAGGAGTCGATGGTGCACCTCATCCTCCGCCTCTACAGCGGTAGTGTTGACGATGGCTCCATGATCAAGGTCAAGTTTAGGTCACTTTGCAGCAAGGGCATCTTCTACATGTAGATCGGGCCCATGGGACACAGTGCCAAAGATTAAGGAGCACATGATGCAGTGGGAGCACATGATTAACGAGATTATTGACTTTTTATGGTACTCGATGCAATACTTTGACCATAAATTCTTGTAATTTTTCCATACTCCTAGTGTACGTACTCTCACTTCTAATATAACACTTAAATAAATTTGTTATATTTATTTAATCACTTTTAGTATCGTTAAATAATAATTCTAACCTACTTCAATGCGATTTGGTTGAAAAATTTTATTAGGATCCTTTCTTTTTGCTATATACCTTTTTCATATATAAAAATAGTATATACATAAATTATACTATAAAAAGTGGATTTTGATGAAATTTTCATAGAATCCACTTTGAAGTATCTTATAATTATTATTAGAGTATACTCAAAAGAATAAAGAGGTATAATAAGTGTGAGTACATACTCCTAAGAGTATAGAAATATACACACACAACGTGTCTGTGTATAAACTAGCCGAATTTCCAACACAACTACGCTGTTAGATACTAGTACAATACATATATTTAAGTTTGACAATAGAGTTTGTATTCTCTAATGAGTATGATTGAAATATAGGTATTGAGAGGTGCTTCTCAGTGGCGGACTTAGGATTTTTAGAATGGGTGTTTGAATTTCAGAGCTAAGTTGCTCGAATACGTCGATACCGCAGCACACCGTCCCCCCAAACACCTATACAACGATACGTGTATGTAGATATAATAAAAATACATAAATTACAGAAATTAATGATTTCTTATGAGGAAATGGCGACATAAGGCGAGCATAATTATATGAATTAAACAACAAATTATAGAGATAAATGAGAGTTGTATATCTTGTTGATCTTGCTTTTTTTTTTGCTATTTCCCCATCAACAAGAACTGTCCATCTAAAAGAAAATTGTATGTTCCTTTCATGGAGCAAAATAGACCAAGAAAGAAAATAAGTGGAGTGGGGTGGAGCACACCTAGATCTGAAGAGAGAACGATGACAATAAGTTGGAGGTGCTACTCACTTCCCAATGCCACGCTCCCTCCCGGCTATTGCGCTGCTCCCTTCTTGTTGCCCGCTCCCTACCTCCGTGTTCGTTGTGCCATTGCCCGCTTGCTCGCGACACCTCTGCTCGCCCGCACTGCCACACGCTCACCTTGCACCACGCACCGCCTCACGCATGATTGTCGTCACATCATGTCACCACGTCCGCGTCCGCCGATCGTCACTCGCCTCTAGCCTGCACCTCCGCCCACTCGCCACTCGAATGCCGAAGCCGCCTCTCACACAGACAACCACAAGATGAGAAATAGAACAAATGTTAGGATTTTGTTTATATCTTTACCTCTTTGGACGTGAGGACTGAGGTGGAAAGAAAAATGGGTCTAATATATTACATGGGCTGCGCGCGAGATACAAGAAGTGCGGGCTGAATTTATTTGCAAATATAAAATATAGTTTTAACACAAACTAATAGTATATATATATATATATATCTAATATACCTATTATATACCTGGTATTTTATAAATTTTTTTGGGTGTTCAGCTGAACACTTATGACACATGCTAGATCCGCCAATGGTGCTTCTATACTTTTTTTAATAGTAATTTGTACAATTTTACAGTATGATAAATGGTTGATAGATATTAACTTATCTCTTTATATGCTTTAAGATTAGTGCTACTCTTATTAAAACGGAAAGTATAGAAACACTACTATCTGTTTCTTATATAGTTGTAACATGTCTAATATATATCTAAAATAAACAATATAGATTTTTCCAACCATTAACGTGGGAATTGATAGCCACCCAGAGCAAACGTGGAAGCTTGTTTAACCTCGTTTTGATAATAATATAAGTGCCATCAAATCTATCTATCAGTTTTTGTCCCAAAAGTCGCGCACACCGCGGCGAAAAGGACGTCGTGCAACAGTACAGCCCGACGACCACCGTGGTAGCCATTAGCTGCTTGACGTGCCACACCACACCACCCCGACGCGACCACCTAACGCCCGCACTGAATCCACAGAGCCAGAACGCCTACGCATGCAAGCGCCTAGCTAGCTAGCTGCGTGTAGTGTATATTGGATGAGTTTTTAGCATTTTTTATGCTTTTTTATCTATGTTTACAAAAATGATGGTTGTTGCGTGAAATTTAAAAAAAATAGTATATCTACCACACAGCCACCATGCGCCAGCGACCCTAGCGTGACATGTGGTGAAAACGCACGACCACCGTGCACCAGAGGCCCTGTAGCAAATTTCCTAGAAAATTCATTTAAGGAAATTTTTGTCAGAATTTTTAAATATAGAAAATAAGCTTCAAAAATTACGATTTTTTGTGAAGCCTTGCAACATAGTGCACTTTCTTATGTAATTTTTCTATAATTTTATCCATTGTGAATTGTTCAAACAAATTTATTTTAATATACAATTTGCAAGAATTTTTTTAACATAGAAAATGAGGTTGAAACGTTATGAATTTTTTGAAGGCTTCGTATGTAGTGTACTTGACTATGTAATTTCTTTTAGAATTTTATATATTCCAAAATTATCTCAAAAATTAAGGGTTTATGTCTTCAAAATTTGGATTTTTGGAGCTTATTTACTATATTCAGATTTTTTTTGGAGCTTATTTTTCTGGAGCACACTGGAGCGATGAGGCAACAGATGTGCGGAGGGAGGCCGGGCTATGGCCTAAATCCTTAATGGATGTCTCTTAAGAGTGTCTCTCACCTAAAATAGTCATATGGTACTAAACTTTCTGCATTCTAAGTCATATGAAATCATAAACCCTAATTTCCGAAACCTAAAATCTGAATTTTCTAGACTTAAACCCTTAATTATTGAGATAATTTTGGAACATATAAAATTATAAAAAATTACACAATTAAGTACACTACGTACAGAGACTTCAAAAAAAAATCATAATGTTTCGACCTCATTTTCTATATTAAAAAATTCCTACAAACTGTATATTAAAATTGATTTTTGAGAAAAATCAAAATAGATAAAATTAAGAAACAATTACACAACCAAGTATACTGTGTCGACAGACTCAGTAAACAAATTCGTAATTTTAAAGTTTATTTACTGTATTTAAGAATTCTGACAAAAACTAGCCTTAAATGGGTTTTTTTGGAAAATTGTTACAGTGTTCTACAGTAGCTATGTCGCATGGTGGCCGTGCGCCATCACCTCTGGAACATAGTCGCTGTGCGTTTTCGCCATGTGTCATGCAAGAGTCGCTGATGCACGATGGCTGTGCGACATATACATCATTTTTACAAATTCCATTTGACAATCATCACTCTTGTAAATACAGAACCAAAAAGCTCTAAAAATACCAAAAACTCTACTTGGCACCACACAACACCAAACTGGCCGGTCACTCGCTTTCGCTTGAAGAGAGCCGTGCATTGATGCATGTAGCGCGAGCCAAACATGCAGGAGCTGGAACGCACCTTGCTGTTGTTGCGTGCGTCCAAGAGCGAAGTGACCAGCGCTCCAAAGGGCGTCATGTTATCTCTGCATTTGCATGCATGGACGCGACGGCATGCACTCGTAGCGAGTGCGAGAGTGCGAGTGTGATTTGATTCGTTAGGCGCCGTTGGTTGGGATTCAGCTTTCATGGGCCCCTAGTACGCGATCCATCCCTTTCACTTTTTCTCCCCTTCGTTGTTTCCTTTTGAAAAATTTTAAGTTATTGGTCAAATGAATGAGATATGTTTTTCACCATTGTTTCAAAGCGACTTATTAGTACAGTCTTCTCGAAGCGACTTATCAGTTATCGGCATCCGATTCGTTCACACAAACTCTCGTGTTAAAATCAAAAGCCATAAACCATAGTGTTTGATGAATTTTTTTGTCAAATATGTAAAGTAAAAGCAAATACATATGTATATGTTTGGGAAGAAAACTGTGATACGTGCACGCGCTATCCAACATTCAAATTCTTTAAGTCCGAGTTATGAAGCGACATGCGACCTGGTCCTTAATCTGGTCGGTGCACGGTCGACACGTTGCGCCTCGTATACACTACTACAAAAAGGCTTATATTAGACGCCTCATCACAGACGGTTGACTAAAATCATCAGTGTTAAATGCAATCACAGACGGTTTAGGTTTAGAGACCGTCTGTGTTGTTGTCAGCGCTAAACACCGTTTGTGAAGAGATAATATCACAAATGGTTTATGGTGAGAACCATCTATGAAGTATCACAGACGGTTCTTACCTAGAACCGTATGTGATATTGCGAAATATGACAGGCAGTTTTCTATTTAAACCATCTATGATAATAAAGTTATCACAAATGGTTTGTATTTAAAACCATCTGTGATATGTTTCCCACCTCATAATCCCCTAAAATTTCATAATCTACCACCTAAGTATGAGTAGGAATTCATTCCGAGACACCTTTAGTAAAATAGGTATAACTTTTGCATACGTTTTCCGTTTTCGACGTTTTTATACTCATTAGAAAGCTAACGACGAGTCCGATCCAAAAAAAAATTGACCTGCTTGTGCTTGTCACCCTCTAAGACCCCCAAAATCGACCATCTTTAGCCTTAAATTTGCGTCGCAAGTTTTTGGTTTCAGTTTTTGCCAAAATTTTCGATCTTCCATTCGAAATTTGGGGTTTGCCTCAACTGCAAAGTTATAAATCTCGTCAAAACCTTTCAAATGAGCATATATAAGCCATATAGAACTATGCTATTTTATCTTTTGAGACTAGTTGTTTATATTGCACCTGTATATACATTTATTGTCTTCGATAATTACGTATCACAGACAGTTTGTGGTTCAAACCATTTATGATAATTACATATCACAAACAGCTTATGGTTCAAATCGTCTATGATAATTATATATCCCTAATCGCTAGGCCTGTCGATCCTCTGCAATCCAATCCCAGCCAATAGAAACCCACCAATCTCCACTCCATGGATTGCAGCACCCATCCGCCAAAAAATTTCCTGCGCTCACCTCTCTCTCCCCTATACATACTCACCCATGGCCTCGTTGCTCTCTCACCCTCCTCATCTTCACATCTCCTAGTGCAGACAGACACATAGATCAAGGAGGACGGAGGGGACAGAAAAAGTAGACCCAATTACACCCATATACATAGAAGAGAAGACACACATCCCTTTGCACTCATACACGCAGAGGAAGGAACATTCAGACATGAACGAGGAGGCGACAGATGAAGGAAGGAAATAATGCACACATCCATTTGGCATAATCTATGCAAGTTGAAGTCATGGTGTACCATGCTCAAAATGGTAAAAAATCTTCCCCCCTCTCTATCTTTGCTATTTAGCTAGCATGCAGGCCAATGGATGGCGACAGTGATGGGAATGTAACCAACGCCTACAGTCGCTGATGGTAATGCCATCGCTTAGATCCTTCGGAGCCAGCTATTGTGCAACCCGCAGCCATCGCGCCCAGATTGCTGAGATTGCATGCATGTACCTCCATATGGTGATAGTTCCCCAAGGCGGCACGGATGGTGCTACTCACAAGATCTCTCTGGTGCTCGAGGCATGCGATGTTGCCAACCGTTACTGCAATTCGACGAGGATGGCCAGCCCTCGTGATCTTGGTGTCCTCCTGTTGTGCGCCTTCATTGCATAGGAATCATGTCAGCTGTCCCTAACAGTATACACTGTGACATACTCCTTATAATCTCCAGCAGTACTTAGTCATTTGTGACCACCAGCTGTGCTCGGTCACTTACGACCACTTGTCGTACTCGAGTGTTGTTGATCACTAGTGATACTTGGTCTCTTACGACCACCCACTGTGTCTGGACATATCTGACTGCCTGCGGTACTCGAATGCCTCCAACTGGACGCTGTACCCAGATGCCTACAACCTGACGTTAAACCCGGATGTCTCCGATTATCGGTGATACTCAGTCGCTTTCGACCGTCTGCTGTACTCAATCGTTTTCAACCATCAGTTGTGCTCAGTCACTTACGACCGTTTGCCATACTCGAGCATCGTCGATCACCTTTGATACTTGGTTGTCCCCGATTGCCCGCTGTGCTCAGAGCCTTCCACTACCGTTTGATACTTGGAAGTTCTCGACTACCGTTGATACTCGAACGCCTTTGATCACCAGTGATGCTTGGCTGCTTGCAACCGACTACTGTACTCGAATGACATCAATTGCCCATGGCACTTTGTTGCCATCGATCACTTTCAACATTCAGGTGCCATCCACTACCCACAGTACCCAAATGTTATCGACCGCTGGTGATACTCGGATGTTGTCGACCACCTTTTGTGCTCGGTCGCTTATGACCGCTGGTGATACTCAGTCACTTATGACCACTCACTGTACTTAGACGTTACTGGCCGCCTTCTTGGCATGGTCCCTTACGACCGTCCACTATACTTGGACGAGATTGACCCCCTGCGGCACCTCATCACCTACGACCGCCCATAATACTCAAGCACCATTGATCATCCACAGTACTCAGACGCCTTCCACCACCAGATACTTGGTCGCTTACAACCGTCCGCTGTATTTGAACACATCAACTGCATGTGGCACTTTGTCACCATTGATATCCCGCTATGCTCAGACGCCACCAATAGCTCACTGTGCTCGAACGTCACCTACCGTCCTCAATACCCAGCTGTTTACGACCATTTGCCATATTCGAGCATCATCGACTGCCTTCAATACTCGGATGTCTCCGACCATGTGTCGTACACGGGCACCTCCAATCGCTTGTTGAAGACAGACACTTCCGACCGCTTCTCGAACTCAGACTCCTCCAACCGCTTGTCGTACACGAGCACCTCCGACCACTTGTCAAAGATGAACGCCTCCGACTGTTTATTTATTTTTTATGTACTTTAATATACTGATGCGCCTGCACCTTTATACCCTGAGGCAAAAAATCCAAAAACAATTTCTCACATCAAACATATAGTCATAAGTCATACCTAAAAAACGCTATTAGCTATCTTTGGTGCAGCGTGTGTCAAATAAAGCAGGAGTTGATTGGGTGTGTCTGGAATTCAGCTGGCCATTATTGGTCGGTACGCCTGTGATTTTTCTTTTCGTGTGTTACGGACTGGCCGGACTGGAAAGGACCCAGTTAGCTATTGCGTGTGGACCTGTTCTTTTTAGATTTGACATATGAATTTTGACTGTGTTTTATAATTTTAAGTTATTCGTGAGTGAAACTATGGAGTAACATAAATTCATATACAATTTTAATTAATATAAATAAAGTCACTACAATATGTATTACAATTAATTTATAGATCTTATCTTAAAAATATATTTTATTTAAAAGTTAGTCACTATAGAAAAACTAAAAAATAGACTTTAGATATTGAAAAGAACAGCCACGATTTTACTATTGCACAAGTTTCTGTCTGTTTGTTTGTCATCGAAGCAACGAACGTACGTGTGCCATGGGCTGCTGGATTTTGTAGCCATGCGACTACTACGTGCTCCAAACGCTGTGCTAGCTTCTTGTCAGCTTGTTCAGCATTTTCTCCTCCTCGCACAGCTCGTTCTTAGGCCAGTTTCAATGGGGATTTTATGGAGTTTCATGGGCATTAAGGACATGTTTGGTTGGTGCCTAAGCTTGCCATGCCTAAGCTTTGGCAATATGTGGTTGCCACAGAAAGTGTGGCTAACAAAATCGAAGCCACACTTGTGGCAAAGTTTGGCAAGAAACTGAGTCTATGACGTGTGGGGCCGGGTGTTAAGAAAGTGTGGCATGCCACAGTTGCGTCAGTGAACCAAACAACTACCTAAAAACTGTGGCACGCCTAACTTGTGGCTAGGCAACTTCTGGTCATGAACCAAACAGGCCCTAAATACGCTGACATGGCACTGTATTGATGAAGAGAGAGATGATAAAAGTTTCATAGGAGTAGAGAGAGTTTCATGTGGATGAAACTCTTCCGCACTGTTTCCAAAATATGGATATGTTGAAAACTAGGACATGAAATCTTCACTGAGACTGGCCTTAGCGTACGTTGGCCGGCTCGTAATGCTTATTGTCGGCAGCGCCCGCCGCTCGCTACCCGCCGGCGTCCACCTCTTCGTCGCTCGGGTCAGTCGTCGTCGTCGTTGCATTGGAGTCGGCATGCAAGTTTCATTGGTAGGCAACCACCTAGGCACCTAGCTACGTACGTGTAGTGCTCTGTTTGTCTGCACTCAATAGTTAGCCAACCGGCAATTTGATTAGAGTACTAGTTAATATTGTGCACTCATAAGTGGTGCAATCTTTTTATTAGTTTTAACCGTTGCAATCATGGCCAACTGAATTAACAAAAAGTATCGCTAATTATAACTTTACACCAACTCTCACACTCTTGATGTTGTACCTTCCCTTTGTGCACATCTACGTACGTAATTATACCTAAGATAGTTTCCTTGTGGTGCATGGCTAGGAACAGTGGCGGAGCCGAAGCTTCAACCTTTTGGTATCAAGCACGTGGGTAATTACATAATCTGTGAGGTAAACTCCATTAAATTTTATATCTTGTTATGGACTTGAATTTTCATCCTCTCTCTCACACACATATATAGAGGGCTTTTCTCACTACTACAGAAAAGGTCATCACAGACGGTTCAAAAACGTCATCACAGACGATTTTATGAACCGTCTGAATTTATGGGTCAGTGATAATCGAAGGTTATCACAGACAGTTTTCGAACCATCTGTGATTATCAGATATCACAGACGGTTTTTCTCTAAAAACTGTCTGTGATAGCTGATAATCACAATTAAAAACCGTCTGTGATATCTGATAATCACAGACGGGTTTTAGTAAAAAAATCGTCTGTGATAGCTGATAATCACAGACAGGTTTTAGTAAAAAACCGTATGTGATTCTCTCTAAAAACCGTCTGTGATAGCTGATAATCACAATTAAAAACCGTCTGTGATATCTGATAATCACAGACGGGTTTTAGTAAAAAAACCGTCTGTGATAGCTGATAATCACAGACAGGTTTTAGTAAAAAACCGTCTGTGATTATCAGCTATCACAGACGGTTTTTAGTTAAAAACCGTCTATGATATTCTTTCATACCCCTAAATCTATTCCTGTTTATTGGCTAGCCTCAGGAAATGCTAGCCATGCCCTCTAAAACAAGCAGATCAACATGTACATGTATACATACAATTCACATCCCAATTCATTTCACAAACATAAAACATCCAATTCACATCGCACTTCATTTCACAAACACAAAGCATCCATTTCGCAAATCAATTCTTTGAAATGAAACAAAATATCCATTAACATATACACAATTACAAAAGATCTACATTGCATTTGCACTTAGATGGTGACATTGCATTTTTTTTATTGCTCTATCACTCCGAAATCGAGGTCTCGCGAAAGGAACAGATCCATAATCAACGAACTTGTCCGGCTGAATAAGCTATACTTGGATGGTGCATGATTGTCATTCAAGTATTGCTTGTGCAGCCGACAAGTTCGTTGATTATGGATCCGTTCCTTTCGCGAGACCTCGATTCCGGAGTGATAAGAGCAATAAAAAATCATTGTGCGCAGTGAAACTCTCCATCTGATCTTATGACTTTAGTCCACAAAATCCAAGCGAACTCTCCTTGAATTTGTGCAAAGTCCGGCTGTTTCAATGCAGATGTAGAGATGGGCGTAGCCTGTCGATAAGAATATCAACGCGCGTACATATATAACCTAACAAGTATGAAATAAATGTGGGAAGGTTGACAAACCTTAGAATTGGTGATTTTCGAGGAATCGAGGAGTAGTCTCATATGGTGGCACACGTAGAATCCACACGTGTTGCCCGGCTGCTGCTGGTGGCACTGCAAAAAATAGAATGTGTTAAATCAAAAGGCATTACTGCTAAGTGTTGTATAGGATTAATTAATGTGTAGCTAGCGAATACCCGAAAATTACGAGCATGTTTCAAGGGCTTGGCCCCTGTCGTCGAGCCACGTGTTTGTTGAACGTATGTGGCGAACGACCTTCGTTATTCGAAAAAGAGCTAACTCAGGCCTGATGTCCATATCAGTCAAGTCAAGTCGTGCGTTGACGCCGTCCTTTGTTTTATCACGAATGTTCAGTAAGAGACCAATCAAGCTGTCGCATACATTCTTTTCTACGTGCATGACGTCGATGCAGTGTCGAACATCTAGGTACTCCCAATAAGCTAAGTCCCAAAATATTGATCTCTTCTTCCAGGTGTTCTTCTCATGAGCCCTCAATTTACGTCCCTTTCCGAGGACAACATCTAAATCCTTAACCATATCATAAATCTCGTGTCCCTTAAATGCCTTGAAGCTGAACCGTCTTCCTTCTCTCCGTCAAATTGTTTCTTCATCATGCGGTATGGGTGAGCCCTCCGAAGGAACCGGCGGTGACGCATGTAGACGGTTTTGCGTGAGTGTTTCAGCCACACACTCTGGGTACCATATAAACAGTGAGTACAACTTTGGCACCTTTTGTACTATAGCCCGATAGGTTACCAAGGGCAGGATAATCATTTATGGTGCAGAACAATAAGGAGCGCAAAGTGAAGTTATCTCGTTTGTATGCATCCCATACCTCTACCCCTTCGTTCCATAGTACTTTTAGATCTTCCACCAACGGTGCTAGGAACACATCAATATCATTCCCAGATTGTTTTGGCCCTTGGATAAGTATCGACAGCAAAATATACTTTCGCTTCATACACAACCAAGGAGGAAGGTTATAGATGCAGAGAGTCACGGGCCATGTGCTATGTCGGCTGCTCATGCTACTGAAAGGATTCATTCCATCTGTACTCAGTCCAAACCTTATATTCCTTGGTTCTGCACCGAAGTCTGCAAAACTCCTATCGATGTTTCTCCACTGCGCGGAATCAGCAAGGTGTCTTAGCATTCCATCCTTCTTGCGCTCCTCCGAGTGCCAACGCAGCAGTTTTGCCTTCTTTGGATTTGCAAAAAACCTTTTCAAACGGGGAATTATAGGAAAATACCATGCCACCTTAGCAGGAGGTCATTTCTTCGCCTCTATTCCCTCGCCATCATCTGATTGATTGTTACGTTTGTATCGGAATGCGTTGCACACCGGACATACATGCATATTTGCATACTCTTTACGGTAGAGGATACAGTCGTTCGGACATGCATGTATTCTTTCTACTTCCATTCCCAACGGACAAAGAAACTTCTTGGCTTTATACGTGGTTTTAGGCAACTTATTTCCCTCCGGAAGCATGTCCGCTAAAAGACCTAGCAGCGCCGTGAAACTCTTGTCGGACCAACCATTGTTTGCCTTTAATTTCAACAGTTCAAGCACGGCCGACAACCTCGTGTACTTGCAGCACGTGAACAAAGGTTTCTCCGAATCCTCCATCAAGCCCCGGAATTTAACATACTCTCTCTCATCATAGTTCTCTTCTATATTGCGAAGCATCTGATCCAGATTATCATCGTGCAACCTATCCGAATCCGAACCACAATCGACATCATCCAGCGGCATGTCATTCACTTCACCGGCGATGTCATCCGGTGGCATATCATTCACTTCACCGGCGATGTCATCCAGTGGCATTTGATCATTCACTTCGCTATGACTGGTCCAACACGTATAACCCTTTTTGAAACCCCTCCGAATCAAGTGCGCTTCAATTTGCCCTCGGTTCTTAAACATCTTTAAATTCTCGCAGTCAGTGCATGGACAGTACATATATTCCACCCCATTATTCAACATATCCTCCTCGGCAGCTCTTGTAAAAGCAGACACGCCATTAATGTACTCTTCACTCACACGGCTCGCGGCTTACATCCAGCTTCGGTCCTACGTTACGTACATATATAACAACTTAGTATTAAAAATTAAATTTACTAATTCTTACTACATATATACCGGCCACATGTATTATATTGAGGCTTAATTTTCTAGCTCAATTCATATTATAAACACAACAGCTATTATATGACCAACAATTTTGCAAACCATCTTCAATAACACTCACCAATTACTTAGATCTAAATTATAATGCAAAGAAAAAATAAATTTCATTACTAACCATATCTAGAGCAACCAGGAAAGTATGAATCTTCAAAACTTAATCTCTGCCTCCTCCCACCAAATTAACTGGCCTGAAATCGTCTACCTTGCCTCCTGAGCGAAAGAGTGCGCAACTGCGGCCAGATCTGGATCGAAATGAAGACAGATGCGGTCTGAGTAGCGCAATAAATGCCCAGTGCCATTATCACAGATGGTTTTTTATTAACAACCGTCTGTGATAAGCAGCTTATCACAGACGGTTTTTTTATTAAAAACCGTCTGTGATAATCTGGGATTATCACAGACGGTTTTTAATACAGACCGCATGTGATACTAAAGTATCACAGACGGTTCATCGGTAAGAACCGTCTGTGATACTCGTTTTCTCCGACTCCGCCAACATAGACGGTGTCCAAATTAAAACCGTCTATGTTAGTGTCAGTCACAGACGATTTTGTCAAATCGTTTGTAATTGGCCGTCTAGTATTAGGCTTTCTGTAGTTGTGTCTGACCTCACGGAACTAGTGTAAATCACATAATCATAAACGCATTAAAACTAATGTACATATTCGCTTGCTCCATGTGTTATTCCCTCCTTTGATAATTTGGCTTCTCGGTGCTTGGAAAGGTTCCACTAGCTGTAGCAATATATATATGTATAGCATGTTGTGCAATTCAAAGCACGTTAGTTGGCACAGCACACTCTCCAAGTCCAGTCGCTCGAGATCACAATTGACAATTGCACAGATAGCTTCAAATTAGTTGGTCGAAACGGCCGTCGATCATGTGGAAATTGCATTGCTCGCGGCGACGACGAATCAAGCTGGAATACACTGTCGGCACAAGAGATCAAGTCAGTATACATAGTTTTCCACCCTCAGCTAGCAATTGTCTCGGCCTTCAAAAATCAGAAGTTACTTTGAAGATATCTGCAGAGAGTCAAAGACTTTGAAGTCTAGCTCTGATGTCACTGCTACAGAGAAAATAAGTTATTACACGTGATTCGTAACGCTCATCGGAGACGGTTTCTGAATCATCTGATTTTTTACGTCTGTGATAATAGATAATTATCACAGATAGTTCTTAAACCATCTATGATAAATCACAATACAGACGATTTTTAAAAATAACTGTCTGTGATGTGTACGTATCTAATACGGTTTTTAACAAAAACCGTATGTGATATTACTAATCACCATCTTGGTTTCCATATCTTCCCTATGCACTGAAAAAATACATATTTCATAGTAACACACACACACATGTGTGTGTAGTCTTGCATACTCCACAATTTAAATGAGCTAGAGACAAAACCAGATCACATATCACACTTAGGCTTCAAAGGGCATAAAGCACATCACTGGTGTGTGATTTGCTTCATGTCTTTTGAAATTCAAGTGTGATATAAGATCTGACTTTGTCTTTAACTTATTTAAATTACGGGGTGTGCAAGACTTTGTATATTAGTGTTACCATAAAATATGTGCTCCAGTGCATGGGGAAAATATGAAAAACCAAGATGGTAATTAGTAATGGTAACAAGTTGGTCAAAATTTATCCATGACAACCGTCTGCGAGTTGGTGATATCTAAAGTAGGAAAAATAATTTTACATAGCACAAACCAAGTATATATGACAGAATAAGGAATGAATTAATATGGACCGTAAACCTAAAGTAGTACAAAGCATTTAAACAAGATGATACCTCTGAAATAACAGCAGATCTACAGGTATCACACAACTTTTTGTGGCTCGATAATATCCAACCTCTCAAAGATGGATACCTAGAATGGCCTGCAAGTGAAGCGCAGTAATCATGATCGCGTAAGATAAATAAACAAGTGCTTTGTATCAAGAAGTTCTGGTTGAATCTTTACATGAGCTTTATATCTCAGACAGGTAATATAAATTCTAGCAGATGTGGAACGACTCGCGGTAGGTTTAGTCACCTCAACCTTCTCAAATAACTACAAATGGGTACGTTTGATGCATCAATGAAATACCTAGAGAAAATAGGTGTATATCGGCATGTTTGTAGTGGAGAAGATATTTTTACATTAACAATTACATTACAAAAACAAATACATCATACTCAATTACTAAGAAAGCTGTAGCAAATTAGTAAGTATTCAAAATTGCAACAATTACGCCTTAAAAGGAGCCCTTTTGTAGATATATTCTTACCTTGGTGATGAAAGCACCCTTGGGTGCGAGGAACATGGTAGCGAGGCGTAGCGCGTCAATGACGAGCACAAACTACATGGTAAAGATTTTGTTGAAAAAGATAGCTGTGGACGAAATTGGAATAACTAGGACAAACACGTGATGAGTGAAGATAGTACATATCAAGATAGATGTGCATATAAAATCGAGTTGTGGGCATTTGACAGTTGAGGTAAATCTTAATCACAAATTGAATATGACAGCCGAGATAAATTCAGCCTTGAGATAAACTGACACTTTGCTTAAATACAACACATGCAAATTACAAATACAATGTCTACTGACTTCCGACAATTGAAACAATTGACAAGTGAATATGACAGTGACAAAGATCAATACAGTACACTAATTAAAAGCTGAATGAATCACAATGAACAAGATTAAACAACCTAGTGAATAAAGTGAATCACAAAGGACAACTATTAATGACAAAACAAATCATGTATATAGATTAATTAAGAATTGCATGACACAATACTAAAATATCAAGTAATATGTTAGCTCAAAGCCAGATTATACTCCTATTGTCATATTTAATCTCAATTTGACATCATCTCATCACAGAGCAAAGAACCGAGCCCACAACATTACTAACCAAGTTCCCCCGTTGTCAGACCAAGATTTTGTAATCCAGAATCTACTGTGTTTAACTGCACTATTCCCTGGATCAGTAGATAGTGCACACAGTTACAGTTCTGAATATCAAAGTACATATCATGCGGAAACGTAAATATAATAGCAGACTTACTCATGGGCCGATGAGGCCGAAATCGATAAATTGCAGCAGCGGAAGAACGAAGCACACAGGTGGGACCTTCAGGACATGCCCACAGGCAGCCAACTGGAGGTTCACGACCTAGTTCTCGACATCTTCATCCTCTTCGCCATCGTGCCCCAATAGTATTATTGAAGCGTAGTGATCCGATTCCTGCTTCTGAATTTGCCGCAAAAGCGAGCGTGAGCACTCCGACCCCGTGCTCAGCGAGTCAACACACAGAATGCAATATTTAGCATGTATGGCTAATCAAAGAATGGCTTGGGCTCATTTTATTTTGCGAAGAGTGCTTTTGAATACAATTATATAAAAATTCCTAAGACCTAGCAATTTGAACACAGGTATATATTGTGAATGAATGCAATATTAATAGTGATTCAGGTTCCATCCACCGTTACATGGCATCTGCACCATATAGCAATTCTTCAGCGTTATAGCCGCTTAACTTACCACTGGGACGACACCCAGGACAATTCCAAACCAGGGCAGTCCATCGCTCTTTCACTTTTGCATTCCCAGTTTTTCAATATTTTAAAACAGAACTATATCTAGTTAAGTTCCCATGTCTGCCCTTGACCGTGGGCACGGCTATTCGAATAGTTTTAGACTCTGCAGAGTTGGTACACTTTCACCACAAGAGATAATCAACTCTTTGCCCCACACGATTCCTTAGACGTGTGGTTGAGCAGACCATCACAGTGACTTTTCAAAGTATCTAGACCCTTTTGTCATCTCACTTTTATGGGAAACTGCCCACTTGCGGTGGGTCCCATCTGTGCGCGGGATGTCCCCCACGGCTACTAGCGTACGGGCTCCACTCCCCTCTGCGCTAGCACGACTGGGAAACTTCACCCTACACTGGTGTCCCTTCAGGCCCCCTTGCCATAGCATAACCCCTTCACCCCCTACCAGTGAGATGAGTCCGGAGTTTCGATAAATTTACTTAGCCAAGTTGTATTTTACAGACTTGTGGTTGTACTGTTTTACCCGGGAGGTCATGACAAGATTCAGTCCTTAGTGGTATCTGGGCGGTCTACCACTAACCCATTTTTGTGCTTCCACTGCACCACACTCACACCATCGAATCAGTCCGCCCAGATATTAAAGCAAGTTGGGGATTTTGGGAGTGTAAAATAGTCATATCAAATATATCAGTCATTCCCACCATGACTGCCCAAACCATTTTCTCATCATTAAAAGCGATCATGACGTATGGGGCATTTCAGTGCCCCCTGAGTATTAATGCAACACTAAGCATAGCATATCATTAGGGACTTATTTTCGAAATATTAGTATTATACTTTTGCTAGGGCGACAAGGTTTACACATTCAATCATTCCAAAGGAGGGGTAATACTATTCAAGGTAAACATTGGCATATAACTAGAATATCAAGTTTAGCATGTATTTGCATAAAAATAACAGCATGCATTTTTTTAATTTAAAACCAAGTAATTGGCATAAATGTGGGTTCAACATGATCAAAGTATTTACTCGCCTTGCGCGGTTTACCGCGGTCGTGAGCTCACACGATGCTTTCTCTTGAGTTTCAGTCCTTTATCTTCGCTTCGCTCTGACCACGCTTGATCCGGAGAATCTTCAGGATTCCAGTTTCTAATTACGCGATAAACAACTGAATACAAATAAAAGTAAATAACTCAAGAGATCCAGATAAATCTGAATAAACTCGATTTAGTTTTATTATGAGTTAATGGGTGATTTGGGTTATTTGAGGTAAGGTCGGTGGTAGAATACGATGACCTGATCTTTTTATTAACAATTTCATTTATTTATTTTTATATTTATCAAGGAAGTTCCATGAGTTAGGGTGGACCTATGAGTAGGTATCATTTTGTCGGGTGTTACTTTTCAGGGCATATGATATATATGTATATCTATATGAGTGATGTTTGCAAACCTTAGTTTACCGAGTTAAATTTATAGCCTATATTTACAACCTTTTGTGGTATGATATTTCAGGTGCCTCCATTTATTATTAAGCTATGGTTTATTTATACAAGTCCCGACTTGCTGTATATATATAATTACACTCCATATAAATATGTACTAAAGCTAGTGGTAAGATTTATTTGATGGCACTACTGTTATCTTGCCCATACTTTAGCTACTATTATGCTT
This sequence comes from Dendrocalamus latiflorus, assembly GCA_017311315.1. Taxonomy (NCBI): domain Eukaryota; kingdom Viridiplantae; phylum Streptophyta; class Magnoliopsida; order Poales; family Poaceae; genus Dendrocalamus; species Dendrocalamus latiflorus. Next base: position 19,756,667 of record CM029677.1, on the reverse strand, counting down.
TATTTTAAATTTTAGTTTAAACTTAGCAATCTGAACAAGGTTTGATATGTATCATTTTATGTGACCCTAATTACTTGTGTTAATGGCTTAATGTTTACTTTAGAGTATTTACACATATTGGTTAGGTCATTTTAACGTACGACATCCTAGGGCTATTATATTTTAGTAATTGTATATTAATATGATCTCTAACTTAAATTTTTATGGTCACGCCCCACTGTTTAGTTTATTCTATGAAGAGACCTAATTTAATTAATCCTACTATTAAGATTTATTTTATGCCTGCATGATAATGGCATGACAAATATTTATTTATGAGTGAGGATAACCCTTTAACTTAATGCTTTGTTCCTATTGCTTTAACATAACACCCAATGCATTTCCTTAAATTTTAACTTGAATATATTTTTAACTAGGCTCTTTGTTAAATTTGGAATTTAAACAAAACCACATTTTATTAATATCTCAAATAGATATTTAAGCTACATTAGTTGCTCATCATTATTATTTACCAAATCTACTATTAAGATTTATTTAATGGCACCATTATCACTTTATCTACACTTTAGGTATTATTAGGCGTAGCTTTATTTTTAATCTAAATTTATTCCTCTATCATGGCTTGTTATACGGGTTCTCAAATTAATATCGCTATTTATTTAAATCTTCCAAGGGGATTTATTTAATGGCAATATCCTAATTTTTAACCAATGGCAATCTTTAATTGTTCAAATAGGATTAATTATTCAAACATACTAACTAATCCATAATTATATATTAATCAATCTGGTTTTATGACCCATTTAATATTTATTAGGTTTTCTAGACTATCCCTAAATTTTTACCTTGGTTTTTATCCATTGCATTGTATTACAAAAATTCAAAACAAAACAGAAAATGGGGCAGCATTGTGTGGCTGGCAGATTCGAACTCAAGACCAAGGGTAACGGCTGAATTGTTAAGCATGCTCGGATAGCCAATGAGATGCTATACCTGGACTGATCAAGGAAAGCAAAAGATACTAATTGTATCTCTACTCCCGGAGTCAAAACAGACGAGCCGGAGGCGCACGGCCAGCCACATTGCCGCCGGTGAGGGCCGGCCGGGGTGGCGCCGGAGACCCTCAAAATGGGTTCTCCTGCGGATGGCAAAGATGATGGTGAGGTCAATCGGGGCTGTGGCGGTGTCGGCGGTGGCCGGCGTGGGCGCAAGCGGCCGGAGGCGGGGGTGGAGAGGGGCGGCGGCGCCGGCGTGGGGAGGAGGATAAATCGACGAGCGCCGGAGCATAAAGGAGGCTAGTAGAGCTTACCCCGACGGTTGGCAGGGGCGGAGAGACTCTGAGGTGGCTCGGCGGCGTGAGCCCGGGGTGGCGGCGAGGAGGCGCACGGTGCCGGCGGCTTGGAGCGGGGGAGAGGCTCCGGCGGCCGTGGGGGTAGGTTGGCGGAGCCACGGTGGAGGTCTAGTGCCGAGGAATTGGACGGAGGCGGCTTCAATCGGCGGATCGCCGCTTCGCCGGAGTTGGGGGGGAAAGAACATGGCCGGCGGCCGGTGGAGCTCTAGAGGCCGATTCCCGGCGGTGGGAGGAAGTGGGGAAGGAGGCGAAGTGATTGGGAGCGCGCCCTTGCTCTTATAGAGGCGGAGCCGACCGGGCGGCGTGCAGGGCAGGCGGCGCGGAGCTCGGTGTGCGGAGGAGCGACGTGCGGGGCGCGAGCGACGGGAGCGGGCCGGCGCAGCGGGAAGATCGGGCAGCGTTGCAGGCGGCGTGGCAGAGCAGCGAATGATGGTGTCGCGTGGCTCGGCCAAAACGGAGAGGGGGCCCCGGGCGCACGGGGAAGAAGAGAGAAAGGGAGGAGCCGCACGCGTGGGCGGAGCGAGAGGAAGAGGAGTGCGGGCGGGGCACTCGGGCCCAGAAGCTAGAGAAGAAACGGGAGGGAGGAGAGAAAAATGAGTGGGGCCCACATGTAATAGAGAGAAGAAAGAAAAGAGAGAAAGGCTTTGAATTTGATTTTTAAATTTGTATGTTGAACTTCTATTTTCTCTTTAAGATATTGGTTCCTAATTTTTGAAATTTTATTTCATGTCTTTGTTCAATTACTTAAAGAGAAAATATAATAGCCCTTTTGTTTTAATTAAAAATGATAAATATTATCTAGATGTACCTAGCCATATCTTAGATGCCTAGATATCAAATGCTTGTTTCAAGAACCATGTTAAGAAATATCCATGGTATTTGTGTGCTGAACAATTGGTAATCGTTTCGGGTTGCAATTTGTATTTGTGAAAGTTTTATGGTTTTTCAATGACTGCCTGCTGGTTAGACCGCTCCACATAGCCAGTTAGACCAGTCGAGGTGCCCCTCAGGCATTTTGCCAGGCAACGGTTTGACTGGCTTGTTCAAGTGGTCTAATTGGCCATATGGCTTTTGACTATTGAACACCAAATAATTCTGTAGTAGTGTTTAGAGATGTCTTTGCACTAGGTGTCGCATCAAATGGAGGTTTGAGCAAAAACTAGATAGTATTTTACAAAGTTTTCAGAGTGGATGCTTTGGTGCTCTGCACTAGTAGTTAGATCGGCTTGAGGGGAGTAGTCTGAGCGGCTGGGCATTGGTGGTCAGATCGGCCATGACTAGTTCTCGGCCAAAAGGTTTTGGCGATTCTGGGAATTTGATTATGGGTTGAGTTTTTTGGTCTAGATCATTGCAATTATGATGTATAAAACATGTTTAGACTAACGTGAGTCAAGTTATGAAGACTTGTGCTTAAAAATTATTTTTTTCTTTGGTCTGTAGGGTGCTTGGAAGCAACCATGGTCTACGGCGTGGACCAGGGCCAAGATCGGGGATGAGCTGAGCTATGGTCAAGGAAGCTGAGCGGGATGGTTGGCATCAAGCAGGGCACAAGAGATGACAAGGAATGTCAAAGGGAAGGTTTGAATAGCGGTTCATCAAATAGTGCTGTCGATTTAAGTAAGGTATGATCAGGGAGATCCAACATGAACAAACTTGCCAATGTGTGAGCCCTTAGTGAACATACACATTGCAAGCATAGCGATTGCTTGCAAAGGAGGAGATGACCATAGACTAGACTTGAGAAAGAGCCGATGTCCACGATCAAAGCAATGGGCGTCTTGGAAGGGAAGCTAAAATGCCAAAAACGGCGATGGGACCAAACCTGCAGCATTTGGAGGGCATTGGATGGAATCTTGCTCCTTAGTAGGTTTGGGCTTATGTGTTTTGAACAGTATGTATAAATCTTGTGTTAGTGTAAAACCCGATGCGTGTGGAGTTAATGGGTTTCCCAGTTGTGCTACTAAAAAGTATCTATTAGGGTTAGATGTGGGATGGTTGCCTAATCTATTTGAGTGGGAGAGAGGTTGGTGGCTAGGGTTAAGGGCTTAGGAAACCTTGCAAAGGGAAAGTGACCACCTCTCTCTTTTAGGGTTTGGGTGAGTGCTCTTGAGTGAGAGAACTATGTTCTCTATGATAGAGTGGTTGTAAACTAAACATCTACAAGTTGTAATACATCAACCTTATTCATCATCTATGGTGTGTTCTTGATCTTGTTGATTTTACACTTATTTTGATTGGTTTTTTCCTTCTCCTCTTCCCTCTTGATCTTGCTAGTTCCAAGGATGTGTAACAAATAGACATGCCGGATGAGGATCATATGCCATTCATCTAGGAACTAGCCGTAGTAAAATCTTGGAGTTTGCCTAGTTTGGTTTGATTTGGAGCTCTCCTTGTGAAAGCATGTTTCTTGCGTTTTGATCTCGAATATTTGGAAGTTCTTACTTGCTGTGACATTTGGAAATATATCTAGAGTTATCTTGGCCATATCAAGCCAACGAGCAAGTCGTATCTCAAGTTTCTGAGTCTTTCCTAGTTTTGGTGCAACCTTACTTGTCTCAAGGAAAAGTTGGGACTTTGGCCAAGATCCATGCGGTTCTTCAATGGAATAGGTTCCTAATATCTTTGGCAAGGTGTGTGCAAAGTTTTAAGTCATTTGGACTTATATTTTGAGGAATGCAACTCTTTGAGGTTTTGCTTGGGCTAATTTCTAGTTCTAGATCAGGGGAGCGGTCAGATCGCCCCTATGCTAGTGGTCAGATTGGCGACCGATCAAACCGTTTCTCAAGTGGTTAGACTGCCAACACCAGGCTAGTCCAACCGCTGTGTTAATAGCGGTCTGATCGGTTAGGTTGTGTTGAACTCCGATTAGCTAGCTTCCGCGTTTTGGTGGGTTCTTTGTAGGTGGTCTAATATGGTCTTAGTAGCTCCCTGTAGCTAGTGGACTGAAGGTTTCAGAATGTCATCTGAGGAGGTTGAATTTGAAGACACACTATTTGATTGCCATATCAAGTCCTACATTGTTGCAATAGTTTATGTAGAATACCATTGCAGGCCTGCAGTACTTATACGAAGCATGCATGATAAGATATTACATGTAGAAAAGAATAATTGAAAAGGAAAAGGCCCAACCAATCGAAAAACTCTTTCAAACACACTTGACTCCACATGCGCAAAGCATCAAATTACTCCAGTAGAAATGGATTTCATGTGGTCTCTTGAAGACTTCGAGGAGTTCTTTTAGGCTATGGGTTATTTGTCTAATGCATAGAAATTTTTGAAAGAAATAGAAGATAAAAACCAGCTAAAAAGAACGGGGCTTTATTTTGACAAGGGGTTATTCACTAATCATCAATTTCTTTCGATAAGGCTCCTTTTGGGGATAGCAGTGATTTTATACATGTAGTTTTAACTATTTATTCTGCACCATTTAATTTACTAATCATGCAAAGTTATTTTTGTTTTTCAATGTCTACCAAAGAATCATATTGTTCTAAAAAAATCCTATTGGACATCCTTTCAAAAAAGAAATCCTACTGGGCATGACAAATATTCTGATGAGGACATCCCGAAGATACCAATTAGACCGATTACATGAGCACGAGCTAAATAAATTAATCAACAGGTGAATTCACTCCTTATTAAATTTGGTTATAATTTACATGAGAACTGAATACTACCTCATTCCAATGTGTTGTGCGTTCTCAGATTTGAATGATGTGAAGCTTTTGGAATTAGAGCCATAGAGGAGAAACTAATGGAGAAGAAATACTTGGAGTCAAGCAAGAGAAGATGTGTTCATGTCCTCATTGCCACGTCGGATCAACCATAAGAACAATGGAATTCACAAAGATGTTCTGGACTTTTAAACAATTTCAACTGGTATCAAAAACTATCTTTGGATCGGTCTGATCTACCTCAGATGTGTTCAGGACCTTTCGATCCACATCGGGAGCTCGCAAGACCTTTGGAACGTTCGAACCAGTCCAAATGGTTTCAACTATCTGAACTGTCCGATCAGCGTTGGACGCTTAAATGCTTCGGAGATGTTCGGACCGCTCTGAACTATTGCGTCGTTCAATCTTCCATGGACCGCCTGATCGCCTTGGAAACATTCGGCCTACTCTAAATGAGTTATACCATTCGATCTTCAATGGATCGCCTGATTGCCTGAGATATTTGGACTGCTCCGAACGTTCGTTCTACGACGTTCGATCGGTTTTGGAACACTCCGAACGTTCGCTCTCTTGCGTCATTCCATCAACTTTGGATGGTCGATACTTATGGTAAAGTTCGAATCAGGACGAACAATCCCGTTGTTGGATTGGCTGGAGACACTTGCAACCATTTAATTGACTTGAGGTGTTCGGAACAGTATGATCGTATCTCTAATCGTATACCTAGAGTATAAAGGTAATAACTTTCACATACGAGGTCCGATTCTGGTGATCTCAGATTCGTTGAAAAGCTTATTTCAAGAGCTACGTAATCGAGGAGGATTTATCTTCAAAAGCATTATGAATTTTTATTTTTATTTCCTTTCTGTGATAGTCCGAGTCTAAAACACTTAGAAGTTGAGTAGGAGACCTTGCGGCCTCTCAAAGGTTACATAAACCTTGTAATACGTAACTTTTTGGCAGACTACGATTGACTCTATTATTTTCAAGAGAGAGTTATACGTTTGTTCTTTCTAGAGTTTACCGTCCGATTGCAACCTAGAGGAGAATTGGGTATTTCTCTACATCATTGTTCTTGTGATTCTTTATGATTCTCAGGAGCTGCAACGCGTCTACTTTGTGGTCGGGTAGATAAGATCACGAGCGTGTGGTTGGGCGAATTCTTTTGTCGCAGGTTGCTGTTCTGACAGTAGTTGGCACTATCGGTTCATCGGGTTGCATGGATCCAAGTTATCATTATCGATCATGCGTCGTGAAGATCGGACACCCCGCATCATATTCTCAGTGCCCAACTCTTAAATGATGGAGTACATAAAAACGGTAACACCATTGGCAAAAAAAAAGTGTCAGAGTTGTTGGTCTAAAGAACGGTTGGCAATTGTAACCATTGCAATTTACAAACATTAAACTTTATTTTTCAAAAATATGAATAAGCCTTCTTGCATGAATAGCCAAACTCTACTAATTGATGGCATAAGAGCTTCATTCACCAGATAGAAAACCATGACTAGACTCCCAACTAGAAATGATGAAATTAATACAATCAGATCCACGTCGGAACTACCACTGCAGGATAAGTCCATGTGCCAAATCGCTGAATCGGTGCATGGATCACATAGAGCTCGTATGCACACTAATTAGGGCCTGTTTGGCAGAGCTCCACCAGCTCCAGATCCACGAAAAATAGATCCAGATTCAATTTTACCAGCCAAACACTTCTAGCTCCAGCAGCTCCACCATGGATCTACTCCACGAAAACAGTGGATCTACCCCCAGATTCATGGATTTGGTGGCCAACTCAAGTTTGGTAGAGTTGGGGAAAATTACCCACCACTGCCACTGGTTACACAAAAAATGGTTCGTTCTTTTTCTTCTTTCTCGCGACTGAGCTCCGACTGCTCGTGCGCAGGAGCACTGCCGCCGCGCCGAGCCGCCGGCCGCACCCTGCGCCGCCGTGCGCGCCCCGCCGGCCGCGCCGAGGAGCACCGCCGCCGCGCCGAGCCGCCGGCCACGCCCACCGGGGCCGCGCCCGGCCGTGGCCGCGAGCTCCTGCCCTTCTGCGCGCGAGCTCGTCGGGAGGAAGAAGAAGAAGCCCGTGGCTTTTTTTTTGTATTTTTTCATTATGCCCCTTGACGCGTGGGCCCAGTTTGGCAGTGAGATAGAGAGAAGCGCTGGAGCTGTACCAAACACTTGGATGAAACCCAGATTCACGGTGGAGCTGCTCCACGGTGGATCTGGTGGATCTGAGTGGATCTGAAGCTGGTGGAGCTCTACCAAACAGGCCCTTAATCCGCATCTAACTCAAGCGGCCACCGGATTCGATCGAGTAACTAAAAACCGAAGTCGCTCTCAAGAAAACAACGTATCAGATGACCTTGAAGTATGGACAGAATGCAATAACAAATCGAATAATTCTACCTTGCAAAAAGCAACAAAAAATAAAGTATATAGAAGCCAATTAGCTAGTAACATCACACACCGCTGTATCAAGTGTCAACAAAAGGCAACAACCACTAGTACTAGCACTGCACCCTCCAGGTCCCGGTTTCAAACGCATCGATGCACCAAACTCGACTTGTGTTAGCCTGTAGTTTTGACCATAGAGACGCCAAGCTGCCGAGTCATGCACGGTTGCACCCTATAAATACCCCAGCCCCCCTTCACTCCACTCCACCACACAACCAACCACACTTGCACTGAAGTGAATAGCAAGCAGCCATGGCTACCACTAAGCATTTGGCTCTTGCCATCCTTGTCCTCCTTAGCATAGGCATGACCACCAGCGCTCGCAGCCTCCTCGGCTATGGTCCCGGCGGAGGTGGCGGCGGTAGCGGTGAGGGTGGTGGTGGTGGGTATGGTGGGTCCGGGTCTGGTTCTGGGTATGGTGAGGGAGGTGGCAGTGGAGGTGCTGCCGGTGGTGGGTATGGAAAAGGTGGTGGTGGTGGAGGCGGTGGTGGTGAGGGCGGCGGTGCTGGCTCTGGGTACGGGTCTGGGCAAGGCTCTGGCTATGGTGCTGGTGCAGGTGGTGCTAGCGGTGGTGGTGGTGGGCACGGTGGCGGCGGTGGTGGCGGCCAAGGTGGTGGGTCCGGCAGCGGCTCAGGCTATGGGTCCGGGTCTGGTGGCGGTTATGGGCAGGGTGGTGCTCACGGTGGAGGGTATGGAAGCGGTGGCGGCGGTGGCGGTGGCGGGGGCCAAGGTGGAGGTTCCGGCTCTGGCTCTGGCTCTGGATATGGCTACGGCTCTGGTGGCGGCGGCGGCCACGGACACCCCTAAGCTTATTTTCATAGCCAAGTGCAATAGTCTAATAGTTAAAGATGTATCGTCAGTGATGGGTCGTCTCTCACTGGTATACAAAGAGCTTGTTTGAGTATATGTAATACTGCACTCTGCTTGCCGGTTTACTTACTTGGCAAAGCCTAATAAATAAAACGATCTTTGGAATAAGATCATACTTCTGTATCCATGAGATGTTTACTTAACTGAAGAACTGTGATATGCAAGCACAAAGAATTTACGGTACATGTCAACCTAGTAAATATGTAGATGATGTGAGAAGGAATTTTTTTCTGCACTTTTCGGGCACGATGGATCTGTCAATGTTAAAATCATGTTGCATATCAAAGAGAAGTTGTAATCGGACACAAATTCAGTTCCATTTCTACAAGCCTGATGATTAACTGATAATACAACATACAGTGCCTGAAGGATATCAGATGATCGGATACTAAACTCTATTTCTGAATTCTCTGAATATTTTGCAGTTGCGTCAACCAATTTATTAACCAAAGCTTTTAGGAAAATGTCCATAAACAATCTTGCGTGGGCATTTAAAGTTCTCCCCTGGCTCTGGCCCTTTTCAATTTGAGAATTCTGCAACTCTGAATTTGAGAAGCTGTTTTAGTGCTTCTCTGAACTCTGCACCTCTTCCAATTCTTGCGCAAAATGCTCTGCTACTTAGTTTGATGGAGGCAAACTAATTAAGAAATTGCATATGCTGTTAGGTTTTTCGTACGAGTTCGGATAGCATATTAGAGAACTACTAAAACTTAGATTTGCGATAGCAAGAATATGATTAAATTTAGATTTCATATTGTTAGAGATATATGTATAGTTTGTTATTCCCCATTGTTATGAGGGGTTCTTTGCATATTTACCACTTGTACTTTGTGTATATATACTGGCCCATTGGCCTCATATGAATACAAGCGCTATTCATAACATGGTATCAGAGCCAAAACTAGGGTTTTGGCCTAGCTAGGGTTCCGCGCGCCGTCGTCGACTCTGCACCACCGTCGCCGACTCCCACGAGCCGCCGCCGGCCTCCACGCGCCGTCGCCGGCCTCCCCGCGCCTCCCCGCGCCGCCGCCCGGCCCCGCCGTCCGCTGGTTGCCGCCCGACTCCGCCCGGTCGCCGTCGCGGGCCTCCGCCCGAGGCCGCCTGCTCGAGGTCGCCGCCGGCTGCTCCTCCCTCGCACGAGGCCGCCGCCGCCGCCGGCTGCTCCTTCCTCGCCCGAGGCCGCCGCCGCCGGCTGCTCCTCCCCCGCCCGAGGCCGCCGCCGCCGGCTGCTCCTTCCTCGCCCGAGGCCACCGCCGCCGGCTGCTCCGCCTTCCCCAGGCCGCGCCGCCGCCTTCCCCAGGCGCTCGCCCGCCGCCGTCGCGCCGCCGCCTTCCGCCTCCCGCCTGGCGCTCGCCCGCCCGGCCGCCTTCCGCCAGCCCGCCGCCGCCGCGGGAAACCCTAAACGCGTGCGCGCGTGCGTGCGAACGGGCCTCTGGCCCGTTTAAGGTTTTAACCGAGCGGAAGGAAAAGGAAAAAAAAGCAAAAAAAAAAAAAGAGCAAAAAAAACGTCGTTCTAACCGCCGCGCCGTCCAGCGCCGCCTGTTAGACTTCGTTGCCTTGGTCGCCGCGCCGTCCAGCGCCGCCTACCAATGGGCACCGTTTCCCTCCCTCGCTGCCCGGTGATTTTTGATGGTGTTAATTACACCGACTTCGTGTCTCATATGCGCATTCACATGCGTGGTCTTCGTCTCTGGGGCGTCCTCTCTGGCGATGTCATCTGCCCGCCTTGCCCTATTTCTCCGATGGAGCCTACGCCTGTTGCATTGCCTCCGACAGCCGATAAGGCTGCTGCTGATGATAAAGCTGTCTCTGCCTACCAGGAGGCTCTGGATTCCTACAAGGATCGTCTGACCGTCTACACTCAGTGGTACGATGACGACGCTCGGGCTGCTGCTGTCTTCATCGCCAGTCTCCAGCCTCAGTTTTCTTCTGAGGTTGTGGGACTCCCTTCGGCTTTCCAGATGTGGACTCATCTTCGTCAGTGCTACGAGCCCTCTGGTGATGCCCTGTACCTGTCCGTGGTTCGCCAGGAGCACTCTCTTCAGCAGGGTGATGCTACTGTTGACGCCTTTTACGCTCAGAGCTCTGCTGTCTGGCGTCAGTTGGACTCTCTCCGCACTGCTGGCTGTCGTACCTGTCCGTGCTGCCTGGAGGTACGTGCTGACCTGGAGTTTCAGCGGGTTTACGAGTTCCTTACTCGCCTTCGTCCTGAGTTCGAGCAAAGGCGTGCCCAGCTACTTGCACGCCACCCTCGTGTCACTCTCCTGGAGGCTCTTACCGAGATACGCGCGGAGGAGACTCGTCTGAGTGGTGCTGGTCTGATGCCACTCCCCTCTGTGCTCGCCGCTCGTCCGCCTGCTACACTGCCTCCTCCAGCGGCTACCACAGGTGGTGGTGGCCGTCCTCCGTCTGGAGGTGGCCGTCCTCACTGTTCCTACTGTGACAAGGATGGCCACACTGAGTCCCAGTGCTACAAGAAGAAGCGGCATCTTTCACGCCGTTCTTCTACTGGCACTAGTGCTTCTACGACGACGTCTGCCTCGACTTCTTCAGCAGCTTCTCTCACCGAGCAGGAGATAGCCAGACTTCGACGCCTACTTGCCGCTTCAGGTTCTCCCTCGACAGGTTCTGCAGGTTCTGCTACTGACTCTTCAGGCACTGAGATACCACCTCCTACACAGTCAGGTACCTCCCCGTGGATTCTTGATTCTGGAGCATCTTTTCACATGACTCCTGATTCTTCCACTCTGTCTTCTATTACACCTCTTGTTTCACCTGTCAGTGTTCTTACTGCTGATGGTACATCTCTTTCTGTCTCTGGTCGAGGATCTCTTAGCAACTCATCTTTTCATGTTCCTTCTGTTGCTCATGTTCCTCGCCTTACCTTGCAGCTTCTTTCTGCTGGGCAGATTACTGACCTTGGTTATCGAGTTATTCTCGACTCTGACTCTTGTTGTGTTCAGGACTGCCACACGGGAGCTCTAGTTGGTTCTGGCCCTCGGCGCCGTGACTCACAGCGTCTCTGGGAGCTTGACTGGCTTCATCTTCCTTCCGCTGCCACCACCGCCGCCAGTCTCTCCGCTTCTGCCACTTTGTCTACCGGCTCCTTCCAGCAGTGGCATCACCGTCTTGGCCATCTGTGTGGATCTCGTCTGTCATCCTTAATTCGTCATGGTCTTCTGGGGTCTGTCTCAGGAGACGTGTCTTTAGATTGTCAGGGTTGTAAGTTAGGTAAACAGATTCAGCTTCCTTATCCTCATAGTGAGACTGTGTCTCAGCGTCCTTTTGATCTTGTTCATTCAGATGTTTGGGGTCCGGCTCCCTTCGTTTCGAAAGGGGATCATCGATATTATATTATTTTTATAGATGATTTCTCTCGCCACACTTGGATTTATTTCATGTCTTCTCGTAGTGAGGCCTTGCCTATCTATAAACAATTTGCCACTATGATACACACACAGTTCTCCACTCCTATTCGTGTCTTTCGTGCTGATTCTGCTGGCGAGTACCTCTCTCGTCACCTGCGCAGCTTCCTTGCTGAGCAGGGCACTCTCGCTCAGTTTTCTTGCCCTGGTGCTCATGCTCAGAATGGTGTCGCTGAGCGCAAGCATCGTCACCTCCTTGAGACGGCTCGTGCTCTGATGATCGCCGCCTCTATTCCACCTCACTTTTGGGCCGAGGCTGTTTCCACTGCCACCTATCTCGTCAACATCCAGCCCTCTTCTGCTCTTAAGGGTGCGATCCCTGTTGAGCATCTCTGTGGTTGTCTTCCTGACTAATCTGCTCTTCATCTGTTTGGCTGCGTTTGCTACGTTCTCCTTGCCCCTCGAGAACGCACCAAACTGACCGCTCAGTCTGTTGAGTGTGTCTTTCTGGGGTACAGTGCCGAGCACAAGGGATATCGGTGCTGGGATCCTGTTGGTCGTCGGATACGGGTTTCTCGGGATGTGACTTTCGACGAGTCTCGTCCTTTCTACCCACGTCCTGCCTCTCCTTCGGCTTCCTCTGTGGAGTCTCTGTCTTTCTTGACCTTTCCAGATACTCCTATATCTGTTTTGCCCTCGTCCACATGTCCTACTGAGTCTCCACATATTCCTCCTGTGGCCTCTCCGCCGTTGTCGCCGCCTGTGTTGTCTCCTACGACTCCCCAGGCTCCTCCCACTATCGTCTACACTCGTCGACCTCGTGTTGAGAATATTTCCGATGAGCCATCTTCTCCTGATGTTCCATCTTCTTCTGATGCTCCATCTTCCCCTGATGGGTCATCTTCTCCTCGCTACGCTCTCCGCGATCGCCAGTCGATTCGGCCTCCTGCCCGTTTTGCCTTTGCTGGCGCAGCTACTTGTGAGCCTGTCTCCTACCGGGATGCTGTTACTCACCCTGAGTGGCAGCTTGCCATGGCCGAGGAGATTGCTGCCCTCGAGCGTACTGGTACTTGGGATCTCGTTCCTTTTCCATCTCATTCTCATCCCATCACGTGTAAGTGGGTCTATAAGATTAAGACTCGCTCTGATGGTTCTCTTGAGCGCTATAAGGCGCGTCTTGTTGCTCGTGGTTTCCAGCAGCAGCATGGTGTTGACTACGACGAGACTTTTGCTCCTGTGGCCCACATGACCACTGTTCGCACTCTTCTTTCGGTGGCGTCTGTTCGCCACTGGTCTGTTTCTCAGCTTGATGTCAAGAATGCCTTTCTTAATGGCGAGTTGCGTGAGGAGGTCTACATGCATCCGCCACCTGGGTATTCTGTTCCTGAGGGCATGGTCTGTCGCCTTCGTCGCTCTCTCTATGGCCTTAAGCAAGCCCCTCGTGCTTGGTTTGAGCGCTTCTCCTCTGTGGTCACTGCTACTGGTTTTTCAGCTAGTGATCATGATCCTGCGCTCTTTGTCCACACTTCGTCTCGTGGTCGGACTCTTCTTCTCCTGTATGTTGATGATATGATCATTACGGGAGATGATTCTGAGTACATTGCCTTTGTCAAGGCTCGTCTTAGTGAGCAGTTCCTTATGTCTGATCTTGGTCCTCTTCGTTACTTTCTTGGGATTGAGGTTACTTCCACTCCAGATGGTTTCTTTATGTACCAAGAGAAATATATTCAGGATCTTCTTGATCGCGCCTCTCTCACTGATCAGCGTACTGTTGAGACTCCCATGGAGCTCAATGTTCACCTCCGACTCTCTGATGGCGAGCCTCTTTCTGATCCGACTCGCTATCGTCATCTTGTTGGGAGTCTTGTCTACCTTGCTGTTACTCGTCCGGATATCACTTATCCAGTTCATATTCTGAGTCAGTTTGTTTCAGCTCCCACTCAGGTTCACTACAGCCACCTTCTTTGAGTTCTGCGATACCTTCGTGGGACTATCTCTCGCCGTCTCTTCTTTCCACGTTCCAGCTCGTTACAGCTTCAGGCCTATTCGGATGCTACTTGGGCCAGCGATCCCTCTGATCGTCGGTCTATCTCTGCTTACTGTGTTTTTCTTGGTGGTTCTCTCATTGCCTGGAAGACGAAGAAACAGACTGCAGTGTCCCGTTCGAGTGCAGAGGCTGAGTTGCGAGCTATGGCTCTCTTGACAGCAGAGATTACTTGGCTACGGCGGTTACTTGAGGATTTTGGTGTTTCTGTCACTACACCGACCCCTCTCTTGTCAGACAGTACAGGTGCTATCAGTATTGCTCGTGATCCTGTGAAGCATGAGCTCACCAAGCACATTGGTGTTGATGCTTCTTTCATGAGGACTGGTGTGCATGATCAGGTGATTACTCTTCAGTATGTGCCTTCAGAGCTTCAGATAGCGGATTTCTTCACGAAGGCCCAGACTCGAGCACAGCACAGCTTCTATCTCTCCAAACTCAGTGTTGTTGATCCACCATGAGTTTCAGGGGGGGTGTTAGAGATATATGTATAGTTTGTTATTCCCCATTGTTATGAGGGGTTCTTTGCATATTTACCACTTGTACTTTGTGTATATATACTGGCCCATTGGCCTCATATGAATACAAGCGCTATTCATAACACATATGTTGGATCATCTTATTTCTGGCCCAGTTTGTTATCTGAGAAACTAAAATATGCAGTGTTGTACTGCCATCATTCTTGTCCACTTCTCTGTTTCCTTCTCATTTTCCTCTGTACGCTGTTCTTTACCTGGCTCCCGGTGTCAATCCTCCAACCTGAAACAGGCAACAATCAGACAACACAGCAGTCAGTATAACGCTCCAAAACTGAAACAGGCAAAAATCAGACAACACAGCAGTCAGTATAACGCTCCAAAACTGGAACAGGCAACAATCAGACAACACAGCAGTCAGTATAACGCTTTGATTTTATTTACCTGCTCCCTCTGTTAATTTGTTTGCATCTTCTTATCGATCAATCTACCAATCCATGTCTAATTTTTTTCCCTAGGCGGCTTAGTGCAACACGACAGTCGGTGTAACATGCAGGGCGCGGCTTGACGACTGCTACTGCTTAGTAGTTAAACAGTGGCAAGTGTTGATAGTGTAAGATCGTGGTTGTCACATGATTAATTCATCTCTCCAAGACTCCAACTGACGAGACACATTTTCTTTTGAGTTTTTCTACAATCTTTTCGGGGACTACAAATTTACAGTGGCCTTTGTACTATCATGTACACTTCATACTTATTCAGTTCGTGGTAAAGTTGAGTGTTAATCTGTATGCATGCCACCTCGAGGATATATAATTTGTTGTCCGTGTGAAGATAATAACTAAAATGAGTGGCTAATGATCAGCTGGTGTGAATGTGTGTCAGTGTGTGTACTAGTATATAGCTTCGCCGATACATCAATCACTACTACAAAAAAGCTAATACTAGACGCTTCATCGCAGACAATTAACTAAAACCGTCAGTATTAAATACAATTACAAATGGTTTTAATTTAGAGACCATCTGTGTTGCTGCCAAGGTTAAAAACCATTTGTGAAGATGTAATATCACAAACGGTTCATGATAAAAATCGTCTATGAATTATCACAGACATTTATTAATAAGAACCGTCTGTAATATTTAGTCATATCACAGACGGTTTTTTGTTTGAACCGTCTGTGATATTTCACAAATGGTTTGTATTAAAAATCATTTGTGATAATAAATCATCACATACGGTTTGTATTAAAAACCGTCTGTGATAATAAATCATCACATACGATTTGTATTAAAACTGTTTGTGATATTTTACCGCCCGATTTTACTGCTCCCTCTATTCAAACTTTCAAATTGAAGCGGCGTGTCCATGTAGGATTCCATTCCGAGACACATTTAGTAAAACAGGCATACCTTTTGTATACAGTCTCCGTTTTCGACGTTCTTGTACCCGTTGGAAAGCTAATAATGACCCCGATCCAAAAAATGACCCGTTTGTACTAGTCACTCTCTAAGACCCACAAAATGGGCTATCTTTAGCCTCAAATTTTTGTTGCAAGTTTTTTGTTTCTATTTTTGTCAAAATTTTCAATCTTCTCTTCAGAATTTGAGGTTTGCCTCAACTGCGAAGTATCAAAACCTTTCAAACAAGCATATATAACCAATATAGAATTTTGCTATTTCATCTTTTGGGACTAGCTTTTTACATTGCACCGATATATATATAAGATGCGTGCAAGTGCAATGATATGTAATATATCAGGATGGAAAGTCTTAATCATGGATAGAAAGTTTCAATCATGGATGGAAAGTTTTAATCATGGATGAAAAATCTTAATCATGGAGCCTGTGAACCATGATGCCCCTGTTATTTATACTACACACACACACACACACACACACACACACACATATATATATATATATATATATATATATATATATATATATATATATATATGAAGCCTCTTTTCTACACCCGGGTGTAATTACACCCTATATCGTATCTCGTAATGTAGGGAGTATCTCGCATAACGGAGGGTATGTACATGTAGTATATGAGTATTTAAGACCATCTAGGTGGTATGTACATTTTTTCGACATACTCCTTTTTATGCGCGTATATGAGGGTATTTACAAAATACGCTAAAAACTATGAACTTCTTTACAAGTTTTTCGTGTGATTCACATTGGAGTATCTTATAATTAGTATACAAATATACCTAAAGTAATAAAGGAGTATTTCAAGTTTGTTTAGGTGGTATATTAGAGGTGGGTGTAATTACACCCGGGTGTAAAAGGTATTTTTCCTATATATATATATATATATATATATATATATATATATATATATATATATATATATATATATATATATATATATATATATAGGAAGCATCTTTTCTACTCTCGGGTGTAATTACACCCTATGTCGTATCTCACAACGTAGAGAGTATCTCGCGTAACGGAGGGTATGCACATGTAGTATACGAGTATTTAAGGCCATTTGGGTGGTATGAACAATTTTTCAGAGGTGGTATATACATTTTTTTGACATACTCCTTTTTATATGCATATACGAAGGTATTTACAAAATACGCTAAAAACTATGGACTTCCTTGCAATTTTTTCGTGTGGTTCACATTGGAGTATCTTATAATTAGTATATGAATATACCTAAAGTGATAAAGGAGTATTTCAAGTTTGTTTAGGTGGTATATTAGAGGTGGGTGTAATTACACCCGGGAGTAAAAAGTATTTTTCCTATATATATATATATATATATATATATATATATATATATATATATATATATATATATATATATATATATATATATATATATATATATATATATATATATATATATATATATATATGACGCTGAAATGGGGCACCATGGCTCCCTGCCATTGGATTGCTTTTAGATTGATGACGGGAAAATGGGCGTGAACCGCCTCCGCGTCATTAGAGACAAGTTAATTAAATTTAGTTGAAAATGAGACAAAGGAATCAGGTATTGCGGGTCCATTACTTCCATAATTCTTATATTTGCATAAAAATTATGTTAATTACATCTCTAGAGAGAATACCCCTAATTAAGAATTCCAACATAAACATTACAACAAATTACAACATATGACTATTACAAAAATATAAAAGAAAAGGTCTTCAATCTTAGCGTCGCTGATGGATGCTTGCGCGAGGGTATTTTAGCTGCATTTATATTATTTTGCTAACATGGCATATGATTTTATATTTTTAGTGAACCTATGCATGTATCATGATTGAAGTTTAATTATTTCAGTTTTCTATTATTTTGCTTCATCTTGTAACATTGTATAGCGCTTGCAAATATTGCGCGCTCGCATGTAGCATAACCGAAGCGAAGGTTGTTTTTAATATTTCTATTACTAGTAGCATGCCACGGATTTTAGAAATATTTCATTATTTTATTTGTTTTGCTCCGCCTTGTATTACTACTAGCATTGCGTAGCGCTTGCAAATATTAAGCGCTTGCACGTAGCGTAACCGAGGCAAAGTTTATTGTATTTTATTATTTTTTTAACATTTGTATTGCTACATGCCATATATTTTAGGCATGTAGTGTAATAAAAGTATGTCGTTATTTTATAATTTTTTTTATTGTTTTGCCTCACCTCGTATTACTACTAGTATTGCATAGCGCTTGCAAATGTTGAGCGCTTGCATGTAGAGTAACCAAAGCGAAGCTTGTTTGTAATGATATTTATATTACTACTAACATGCCATAGATTTTGGGTATGTCATGTAATAGAAATTAAGTGTTTTGCTCCACCTCGTATTACCACTAACATGTAGCGTAACCGAGGCGAAGTTTGTTTCTTTAACATTTGTATTGCTATATGCTATATATTTTAGGCATGTAGTGTAATAAAAGTATGTTGTCATTTTATATTTTTTTTATTGTTTTGCCTCGCCTTGCATTACTACTAGCATTGCATAACGCTTGCAAATGTTGAGCGCTTGCATGTAGCGTAACCAAAGCGAAGCTTGTTTGTAATATTTTTATTACTACTAGTGCGCCATGGATTTTGTGCACATAGTGTATGAAAGTTTAGGACTAATTATTATATTGTTTTGCCCCGCCTTGTATTACTACTAACATTGCATAGCGCTTGCAAATGTTGAGCGCTTGCATGTAGCGTAACCAAAGCGAAGGTTGTTTGTAATGATATTTATATTACTACTAACATGCCATAGATTTTGGGTATGTCATGTAATAGAAATTAAGTGTTTTGCTCCACCTCGTATTACCACTAACATGTAGCGTAACCGAGGCGAAGTTTGTTTCTTTAACATTTGTATTGCTATATGCTATATATTTTAGGCATGTAGTGTAATAAAAGTATGTTGTCATTTTATATTTTTTTTATTGTTTTGCCTCGCCTTGTATTACTACTAGCATTGCATAACGCTTGCAAATCTTGAGCGCTTGCATGTAGCGTAACCAAAGCGAAGGTTGTTCGTAATATTTTATTACTACTAGTGCGCCATGGATTTTATGCACGTAGTATATGAAAGTTTAGAACTAATTATTTTATTGTTTTGCTCCGCCTTGTATTACTACTAGCATTGCATAGCGCTTGCATGTAGCGTAACCAAGACAAAGTTTGTTTTTTTTAAACATTTGTTCATGTATTTTTATTATTTTTGCAGCATATACCCACCCCTAATTCGTGTCCATTTGAGGGAACCGAATTGGGACAATGGGGTTTTCAATCTTCTCACTCTCGGTTTGTATCCATTTGTAGGGGACCGAACCTAAGAGACGAGGGATCGAACCCTTGTTCTTTGGGTTTGTATCCATCTAACGGGACCGAACCGAGAAATGAGGTCTTCATGCCTCGCCTTGATTTGTATCCATTTGTAGGGGACCGAACCTAAGAGACGAGAGATCAAGCACTCGCTCTTCGGGTTTGTATCCGCCTAACGGGACCGAACCAAGGGGGCAAAAGCATAAAGAAATAAACAAAATGAAGTCTTGATTCGTATTGCAATGATCAAATCTAAGAGTGAAGAGGGATAGGAAGAAGAAAGCTTTTTGATAGGGTATCACAATGACCAAACCTTTGCACGGGCACACCTTCCTCTATCTATTTCCTTCTCTTTTTCTCACAAGTGTTTGCTGAATGCTCTCCAAATGGGCAGCGTGTCCTCCCCTTCTTCCTTCCCAAAAGTCCTTTTTCTTTCCATACCATTACCCCTATTTATAGTGTAAGGATGAGGGGTGGTTTATGAGGAGAAGTTATGGCAACTTCCCACTTTGATTTTCTTTTCTTAATTTTATTATTAATTTTTTATTGCTACTAAAGTCTCTACACGTACAAGCATGCAAATATATGAGCCAACTGTGCTGGACGTGGGGTTCATGGTCCCTCCTAATGCATGCATGCACATGATGGGTAGTTAAGCTCTCCTTTTTTTATTTATGGAGAGTGCAATTAGTTCTCACAAATATTTTGATTTTCCTTTATGCATGCATATAGCACGTGAGTGTATATGGCTATTGGCATGAATTTTTTTTTAGTTGCGTACGTCTTTTGACTATATCAGTTTATTCCAACAGCATTTGTTCTCCGAATGACTTAAAAATTAAACACGAGATTTTCACTTGCACCACGAACATGCCATAAAAATTCGCCACTCGATTGTAATATGTAGCACACACAAAAATCTTAGAAGGCGGATTTGTATTTTGCGTACGTCATCCGGCCGTATTATCCTATTCGAGTGAGCATATGTACTCCGAATGAGCTGAAAACTTGACACAAGATTTTCACTTGCACCACAAACATGCCATAAAAATTCGCCACTCGATGGTAATATGTAGCACACATAAAAAATCCTGGAAGGTGCACTTGTGCTTTGCGTACGCCATCCGGCCGTATTATCCTATTCGAATGAGCATATGTGCTCCGAATAAGCTGAAAATTTGACACGAGACTTTCACTCGCACCACAAACATGTCATAAAAATTCGCCGCTCAAATGTAATATGTATGGTACGCAAAAATCTTGGAAAGTAACGTGCCGTAAAAATTTCGGACAAAATTGGTGTCAACAAATGCCCCCTCGAGGTCCGGGTGCAAAAGTATTTATTTTTTGCATCTGGAACTCGATACGCCTCATGTGTGTGTGTATATATATACGTATATATATATATATATATATATATATATATTTTGTTTTGGTGTATTTATAAGACGTGCTGTCTATCTATGTTACGGAAGTTTTAACATTCAACTTGTAGTATTGTCTTTTATATTGTACGCAAGACGCCAACGTCAAGCATTGAAGGATTGTCCTTTATTTTGTGAGCAAGATTCCAACGTGAACCATATTTTGTGAGCAAGATGCCAACGTGAAGCATTGCGGTATTGTGTTTTATTTTGTGAGTAAGATGCCAACGTTGAAGCATTGATGTTTTATTTGCATTGAGGCTTTATTTACTCACTTACAGTTTATGATCTAAAAGTTTCAGCTCTCCATTACTTATTTATTTTCGTGCTATTGTCATCAATTTAGGCTCGCTTTGAACTGCTTATTCATTTTTTTACGCCACAGTTTAGGCTCGTAAGGCGTTGGAGCGCTATATATATTTTTTTTTGCGCCACAGTTTAGACTCGTAAGGCGTTGGAGCGCTTATTATTTTTTTTTGCGCCACAGTTTAGGCTCGTAAGGCATTGGAGCGCTCATTGTTTTTTTTTTCTGCGACACAGTTTAGGCTCGTAAGGCGTTGGAGCATTTTTTTTTGCGCCGCAGTTTAGGCTCGTAAGGCGTTGGTGCGCTTATTATTTTTTTTTGCACCACAGTTTAGGCTCGTAAGGCGTTGGAGCGATTATTTTTTTTTGCGCCACAGTTTAGGCTCGTAAGGCGTTGGAGCGTTTTTTATTATTATTATTATTTTACGCGTAGTAACGCTTTAGAAATTTCCCATTTACCGGTGGTGGGTAATATTCACCATCTGGGGAAATAATTTTATATGCGCCACTAGAATATACTTCTTTTATGATGTAAGGGCCTTCCTATTTAGGCTCAAATTTTCCGTGCATCCGATGTGTAATATTCATGGGGCGAATAACAGCGAGAACTAAATCTCCCTCTTTAAATGACCTCCTTTTGAGGCGCTTATCAAAAGCTTGTGACATTCTTGCCTGGTACGCTTCTAAGTTTTGTAATGCTTGAAGACGTTTCCCTTCAAGACGCTCTAATTCCTCTAACCGCATTTTAGCGGCCTCCTCTTCTAAGAGTTTCTCATGCATAGCGACTCTCAAAGAATTAATTTGTACTTCCAACGGTAAGACCGCCTCTCCTCCATACACCAGGGAGTAAGGAGTCATTCCAGTTGGTGTACGTGTCGTGGTCCTATACGCCCACAAGGCTTCGAGCAGTTTTTCATGCCAATCTCGCTTGTTCTTTGAGACCACCTTCTTTAATAATTTGCACAGGGTTTTATTAAATGCCTCAGCTTGTCCATTGGCCGCTGCATTATATGCCGTAGAAAAATGATGTTTTATTTTAAATTTTGCGCACAACTTTTCCATCTGTCTATTTTTGAATGGTGACCCATTATCAGATATAATTCGCGAAGGGACGCCAAAGCGATATATAAGATGAGTTCTTATAAAATTTTCTACATTTTCTGCCTTAACTTCTCTTAATGGTATGACTTCCGCCCATTTAGAGAAATAGTCAGTTGCTGCGAGAATAAATTTATGCCCTTTGGATGATGGCGGTTGAATTAGTCCGACTATATCCATTCCCCACATTTCAAAGGGCCAGGACATGCTGGTGGGGTGCAGTGGCTCATGTGGTTGATGGATGAAGTCAGCATGTATCTGACACTCATGACACTTTCTTGCAAATTTCATAGCATCCTCAAACATTGTAGGCCAATAATAGCCCAAATGCTTTAATTGGTAATGTAGTTTGGGACCAGATTGGTGTGCACCGCAAACTCCAGCATGCACTTCCCTCAATGCTTCCATCACCTCATTTCCAGCGAGGCAACGCAGCAGGATACCATCATATGAACGCCTATAAAGCGTATCATTTATGCATGTGTAGTGGACTGACCTTCTTCGGATTCTAGTCCTTTCGCAAGAATCGAGAGGTAAATAACCGTGGAGTAAATATTCGAGAAATGGAGTCCGCTAATCTCCTAATTCAATTTCACAAATATCCGCTGTCAATGCTATAGAGGATGTTGTTTCACCTTCCTCAGCTAGTATTGGCAGTACTCTCCGTTCCTCTATGCGCACGTCCATTATTTCATAAGAATTTATTGACATGCTAGCTGCCAAACCTGCCAGCGCATCAGCCTTTTCATTTTGGCTTCTAACGATATGTTGTATACTTAAGTTAGTGAACATAGACATAAGCTCTTTTGCTCTCAGAAAATATGGCATTAATTCCTCTTTCTTTACCATGTAAATCCCTAAAAGTTGGTTAATAACTAATTGGGAATCACCATACACCGACAATGTGTCTAATCCCATATTTAAGGCTATTTCCAGCCCTATAATTAAAGCTTCATACTCGGCAGAATTATTTGAAACTGCTGAGGTTAAAGTGAATGAATATGGAATTATTTCTCCACTAGGCGTAACAAAGATGATGCCGGCGCCCGCTCCCGATCGCCGACAAGCACCATCAAAATATATTTGCCATGTTGGATTGGCGACCGATGTGACAAATATCTCTTCATCTGGTAAATCATCATCGATAGGAAAATCATCAGGAATAGGGTGAGCAGCTAGAAAGTCTGCCAAAGCTTGCCCTTTCGTAGCTTTTTGTGGTACAAACACAATGTCAAATTGTGACAGGAACATCGCCCATTTAGCTAATCTCCCTGAAAGAACCATTTTATTTAAGATGTATCGGAGCGGATCTGCTCTCGAAATGAGGTGCACAGTGTGCTCTAGCATATAGTGGCGCAATTTTTGCGCCGCAAATACCAATGCTAAACATATTTTCTCCATGTCTAGATAATTGCATTCTGCCCCCACAAGGGTTGGACTAAGATAATATAAGGACACTTCTTTACCTTCATCATTATTCTGCGCCAAAAGAGCACCTAATGATGTTGGCATGGCTGCCGTATAAAGAATTAATGGTCGTCCTTTAATTGGCGCACTCAAGACAGGGGGATTTATTAAATACTTTTTTATATCTAAGAATGCATTTTGGCATGCTTGATCCCATTGGAAAGGAACACCTTTCCTCATAAGCCGAGAAAAAGGTTTGCATCTCCCGGATAAATTTGAGATAAATCTCCTAATATATGCTAAATGACCTTGGAGGCTCTTCAATTTATGAAGGTTTTTAGGTGGTGGCATTTTAACAATTGCCTCTATTTTAGTTGGGTCAATTTCGATTCCACGCTTTGTAACTATAAAACCCAGAAATTTTCCAGAAGAGACCCCAAAGGCACATTTCATTGGGTTCATTTTCAGATTATGTTGTCTAAGGCGTTCAAAAACCATAGAGAGATGCTTTAAGTGATCTCTTTCATGTTTTGATTTTACAATAATGTCATCTATGTAGCACTCAACGATGACGTGCAATAGTCCATCAAAGACAATTGTCATGGCTCGTTGATATGTTGCACCAGCATTTTTAAGTCCAAAAGGCATAACCCTATAACAGAATATACCTTTGGGTGTTCAGAATGCTGTTAACTCCTCATCTTCTGGTGCCATTCTTATTTGATTATAACCCGAAAAGCCATCCATGAATGAAAATATTTCATGTCCCATAGTAGAATCAATAAGTATTTCAGAGATAGGTATTGGAAAATCATCTTTAGGGCATGCCCTATTCAAATCTCTAAAATCTACACATACACGAATTTGCCCATTCTTCTTCTTGACAGGAACAATGTTGGAAAGCCACTTAGGATATTTGACTTCCCGAATAAACCCAGCTGTTATGAGTTTATCGACTTCAGCTTCTATTTTTGGGAGTATATCTGGTCGAAACCTCCGTTGTGGTTGCTTGACCGGTGGAATTTCTTCTTGTACAGCGAGTCGATGTACTGCCACTGCTGGATCCAACCCTGGCATTTCTTCATATGTCCAAGCGAACACATCCCTATTTGTCGAAAGAAATTTATGATATTCTTCTTTATTTTCCTTAGATAAACGTTTGCTGATATAAACTGGACGAGGTTTCTCGAGCGTCCCAATATTGATTTCTTCCAATTCATCAATGGTGGGTTGATTTCCATCCTCCATTTGTGGAGCCGCTGCCGTTGTGTCTATAAATTCAGCCGAGGTCATACAAACATCATACCCCAACCCATACCTCTTTTCCTTTAATGTTTGATCTTCGTGTAGGGCTTCAAGTTGTGCTTGGGACAACGCCTTTTCAAATGGTGCAAGCTGCCCCCGGCCATTGCATAGAGAAGGGCCTTTAATGATATCATAACCCATTTTCTGCATCATATAAAGAACCTTATCGTCATATAAAGAAATAGGTAATGATTCATCATCCTTATTTGACAGAGTTATTTGAGCAACTACTCTATTCTTATTTTTGCTCGTGCTAGAGTTGTGCAATTGATTTTGAGCTTGCTTTATTTTATGTTGTACCAAAGGAGGTAAGGGTGTCGGAAACTCAATACCTTTATTAGAGGATGATTTATTCACGACACGAAATATTGGATCTCCTTTCTTCCTTTGGCCACTTGGTATATATTGGTATATCTTTGTTGTTGATGAGGATTCCTCAATACCTTTCTTTATAAAATTCGACTCTGGTACAAACACTGACTTTGGCTTGCACACTTTATCGATGGGCTCGAAATAGAATTTGGCATCAGCATAGAAGGCTTCAGCTATTGTGAATGGCCTTTTATCAGCAAATATCCGTATTGTCTCCCCTGATTGATCTTTGTATTTAATGCATTGATGAAGCGTAGATGGTACGACTTGATTTTCATGCAACCATGGGCGGCCAAGCAGGGCATTATATGAGGTAGCCGCATCGATCACGTGAAAGTTCACATATGTGCATAGTGTTTCCAACTTTAAAACCAATGATATGTTACCCATAGCTTCCTGACCAGATTGATTGAAGCCATGAATAACCACATTAGATTGGGTCAAGTCCTTTTTGGAATATCCAATCCTTTTTAAGGTACGCAAAGGTAATAAATTTATGGCAGATCCGCCATCTATCATTATGCGATTTACGGGCGACTCATCAATTTCACCAAACATGAGAAGTGGCCTGTTGTGCTTCTTAGAACCTAATAGCATGTCTTCCTCAGTGAACGTCATATTTAAAATCTCAGCTACTTCTGTCTCTGTTTGCGACACTTCTACCCTGTAATCCTTAGGAAAAGAAAGTGCTGTAACAAAAGCCTTGCGCAAATCAGACGAAAGACACAAAGCATCATACACAGAAAGCATAGCTGGTATTTTCTTCAAGTGAGAGATTACATCATACTTGACTGACATATTAGTAGCAAAGTCGGTCGTTTCATTTAGGGTTACATTTTTGTTTTTGGGCTCCTTTCTAGCTGAAAGATGAGGATCAGCTAACTGGCGGCCTGATCTAAGTTGAACTTGGTCAACTTCTGGAGAAACTTCTTCAGGGAAGTGAAGAGAACCCTCATCATCCTCAAAGACACCAATGGTGAGGACATTGAATTCTTCATGAGGACTGCTCACACGCTTTGTCAATCTTTGCGTTATTCTTGACGTGGAGCGTGGATCTTCACCTTGTACTATTACTTGTTGCAGCATGCGGCCTCCTGGCCGCCACTGCCCCCTATCTTGGACTCTTCGAAAAGTTGATGGGTCGAGCTTTGTGGCATGGATCCATCGATGAAAAGCCTCTCTTTTAAGTTGACAGCTGCATCTTTGCTGCCGACCATAGTATGATTCACGGCCTGAGGAAACCATTGGAATTAACTTAGACTTTAAGACCAGCATTCTTTTATCATAAGATGATGTCATATTATCAATTGGTGTCATATTCGAAGATGCGGAACTCACCAAGTCATCTTGAAAGGTGGCGACATTTGCTGCAACCATTTTCTTGCCTTTCTTGAAGCTTTTAAGGAGGTATGCATCAACTGTTCCTTCATCAATCATTTTCTGGATAATATCCTTTACCACAAAGCAATCTTTAAGCGTATGCCCTAAGACGCGATGATAGTGGCAATAATTTGGTTCATTGAACTTGGCAGCTTCTTCAGGCCTTTTTGGGTTAGGGAGCTCTATGAGATTCAACTCCCGTAAGCCCATAAATAAGTCATCGACCTCCTCATTTGGGAAGGAATATTCTCTGTTTTGTCGCTCACTAAGGGTTGGCCTCCTGCGAGCTTGCATTCCCTTTTGCTCTTGATTTCTTGTGGTGGCTCCCTTGGACTGCAACTGTGGAATCACCGCTGTCGTCTCCATTGTTTGCACTTGCTTTGGCTTGGCAGGCAACTTATCACGTTGGCCGCCTTTCTCTACAGGCTTGGTGAATGTCTTTGTTCGACGTGCGACATGCTGCATGTAATTCTCAATATCTGTAGCTTTAGAGGAAAGCTCTTCAAAAGTGATAGGCCATACACCTTGCAAATAAACAGCCATGTCAGGGCACAGATTATTCATGCACATCCGCACCGCTTCTGGCTCGGTAATTGGCTGTGGGCAATGGAGGCTTAAATTTCTCCACCTGTTAATAAAATCAGCAGCCTTTTCATTTGTTCTTTGCTCTGTTTGGGTCAACTCAGTGATGCCTACGGTTCTTTGAGTGCTATAGAAGCGCTCAAGAAAAGTATCTTGCATTTGCTCCCATGTCTTGATTGAACCTGGTGCCAACTTACTATACCATGTAAAGGCTGGACCAGACAACGTCTGCACAAATTGTCGTAAGAGAAGTGCGCCGTTATGGGCTGTATCTTGACAGGCTGCAAGAAAATGAGCTATATGCTCATGAGGAGACCCGGTTCCATTGAATTTGCTGAATTGCGGCTGGCGGTAATTGCTTGGGAAAGACACCATGTCAACGTCCGGTGGGTATGGCTTAACATACCCCGGACGCATCGAGTAATGAGTTTGCATATACTGGGCTTTCACCCCCTCAGCAATCATCTTTTGGATCGCCTCAAGGCTAATTGCAGGTGATGATTGATGACTATGATGACTTGCAGTAGCATGTATGTCATTATCCCGGCTTGTATTATTAGCTATTTGGTTGCGTAAAGCAGCCAACTCATCTTCTTTTTGCTGAAGTGCAGCTGTAAGTTGGGCTAGCTGCTCCTCAACTGGACGTGTTTCATTTGCCGCAAGAACTTGTTCCGCGTAGCTTGGCTCAAAACTACGGGAACGTAGTTCATAAGCGTTTATATCACGTTGGGGATCATTTTCAGGAGAGGAAGATGAATTACTATGGAGGGAATTATGAGACCCTGAGTAATTCGAATCATGCTCTTCATTACCCGAATTTGCTTGACTACGAGTTACAGGACGATGACCCATTACAACATTCTTTCGGGCTTTCTTTCTTTTGAAGTGTGTCGATGTTGAAGATGCTTCGCTGGTATCATCCGCCACCTCGGTGACTCCGACCGGCATCGAAAGAAAAACCTCAGCTGCATTTTTTGAGGCCCTCTTTCGAGTTGGCCAAGGAGCCATCATTGTTGCCGCCTTCTTGGGTGTGCTTGCTAGCTTCTTCACCACTTGGGTATTGCCACCATGACTTGATGAAGGAGAGTTTGTCCCTTGAATTTTGCTAGATTTAGAGTCAGCTCGTATTGCCAACTCCCTCTGTTTGTAGGCTTCTCGTTTTGCACGTGCACGGGCAGCCTGAGTGACATAGTTTTGTCGCCGAGGGTCTTGTTCAATGAATTCTTGGTACTCTGGCCACTTAGTGAAGGCCTCCGCTCGCCGCATAATAGCACCTCCAACATCATTTGCAGATGCGGATGTGCCTGGAAGCATCTCCCTCAAGGTTTGGCAGATACTCCGTGTGATATATGAATCCAGGGCAGGATTCATCCTTCCTCGAATCCTCAGTCGGTTCTTCCTTACCCTGTTCCAAATGGTGGTGCCCACTTGCTCGCGTTGATGTCTTGCCACGACAGGGTCAATTGCCACAGGGAAATCAACCCACGCACGTTGAGCATTGCGTTGACGACGACGATGCCGTGACGGAGAAAATGAGCCATCAAAGGAAGGTCGTGGAATTGGGGTAGATGACGATAAAGGATATGAGTTTGTAGCCGTTGGATTCACGCGGCCCATCTTAATGTCACCAGGAGTGAGGTACACTCCTTGCCACAGGAGCGTATGCTTGTGGTTCGGTTTAGGCATGGACCTGCTGGGTTTGTTGCCCAGCGAGGGGATGAACTCCGGCGCATCAGCTCGGAGTTGAGTTTGTGCATGACATGGCCCTCCTTCGGACGCAGCATACTCTGTTATTGCAACCTTCCCTTTGTTCACGAGCTGCTGGTGGTAATGTTCATCCACCATCACAGCCTTTCCTTTGCCGCTTGGCTGTGGACAATGGGGTTGGTCCAGCATCATCGCCTTTCCTTTTGGCGTCGGTGACGTAGCCATAGCTGTAGTCCGAGAAGGACCCACCCCTTCTATGCTTAGGGCATGCTTTGACGAGCTTGCCCCCAGCAGCTTATGAGAAATCTGGGATGGGCTTGTGCTCAATGTTGATGAAGCATTTGCCCTCAATACTGGGTGCACATTTGCCACCCGTATTGTAGACGGTGTTGACGGAGAAGGCACTCCCTTTGATTTAGTAGTTATTGGGGAAGAAGTCGCAGCTTGTCTGCGTGGCGTCCTTTTCGATGGACACACCCGCTTCGCACGGATAGGCCACTCATCAAGTGTTGCGTGATGAAACCTCGATGATGACTCATGGCTTCCAGACCTGGTGCGTGCTTCTTTAGAAAAGCCCACAGGAACCGAGTCAAAGTGACCAGCCTCACGTATGTTGAGATGCTGATCATGTGAGGTGGCTCCTGAAGCCTTTGCTGCTGCCCTCATCCTCCTTTTGGCCGACTTGGACAGGACAGGAATGAACCCATCCTGACGTGCAGAAGTCACTTCATGCTCCTGGTTCGCTATAGCTGGGGACGCAGCTGTGGTTTGTAGTGAACTTGCACTAGTGGTAGCTTGAAAAGGCCCCACCGGTACGTCTAGCCACAGCGACCCAAAGCGTAGCGTGACGAATTGTTGAACTCGCCCCGCCATCCCTTCATATAAAGAAAACCATATGTTAACCTTCTTGCATACACACATATATATATCAGCAACATGATCAATTTAAACTCATATGTTGCACTTTGATGTTGGAATTCAAAGATGAGGGGAAAAGTATGTCCCACCGGGCGTGCCAGAATCTGATGACGGGAAAATGGGCGTGAACCGCCTCCGCGTCATTAGAGACAAGTTAATTAAATTTAGTTGAAAATGAGACAAAGGAATCAGGTATTGCGGGTCCATTACTTCCATAATTCTTATATTTGCATAAAAATTATGTTAATTACATCTCTAGAGAGAATACCCCTGATTAAGAATTCCAACATAAGCATTACAACAAATTACAACATATGACTATTACAAAAATATAAAAGAAAAGGTCTTCAATCTTGGCGTCGCTGATGGATGCTTGCGCGAGGGTATTTTAGCTGCATTTATATTATTTTGCTAACATGGCATATGATTTTATATTTTTAGTGAACCTATGCATGTATCATGATTGAAGTTTAATTATTTCAGTTTTCTATTATTTTGCTTCATCTTGTAACATTGTATAGCGCTTGCAAATATTGCGCGCTCGCATGTAGCATAACTGAAGCGAAGGTTGTTTTTAATATTTCTATTACTAGTAGCATGCCACGGATTTTAGAAATATTTCATTATTTTATTTGTTTTGCTCCGCCTTGTATTACTACTAGCATTACGTAGCGCTTGCAAATATTAAGCGCTTGCACGTAGCGTAACCGAGGCAAAGTTTATTGTATTTTTTTTTTAACATTTGTATTGCTACATGCCATATATTTTAGGCATGTAGTGTAATAAAAGTATGTCGTTATTTTATAAATTTTTTTTATTGTTTTGCCTCACCTCGTATTACTACTAGCATTGCATAGCGCTTGCAAATGTTGAGCGCTTGCATGTAGAGTAACCAAAGCGAAGCTTGTTTGTAATGATATTTATATTACTACTAACATGCCATAGATTTTGGGTATGTCATGTAATAGAAATTAAGTGTTTTGCTCCACCTCGTATTACCACTAACATGTAGCGTAACCGAGGCGAAGTTTGTTTCTTTAACATTTGTATTGCTATATGCTATATATTTTAGGCATGTAGTGTAATAAAAGTATGTTGTCATTTTATATTTTTTTTATTGTTTTGCCTCGCCTTGCATTACTACTAGCATTGCATAACGCTTGCAAATGTTGAGCGCTTGCATGTAGCGTAACCAAAGCGAAGCTTGTTTGTAATATTTTTATTACTACTAGTGCGCCATGGATTTTGTGCACATAGTGTATGAAAGTTTAGGACTAATTATTATATTGTTTTGCCCCGCCTTGTATTACTACTAACATTGCATAGCGCTTGCAAATGTTGAGCGCTTGCATGTAGCGTAACCAAAGCGAAGGTTGTTTGTAATGATATTTATATTACTACTAACATGCCATAGATTTTGGGTATGTCATGTAATAGAAATTAAGTGTTTTGCTCCACCTCGTATTACCACTAACATGTAGCGTAACCGAGGCGAAGTTTGTTTCTTTAACATTTGTATTGCTATATGCTATATATTTTAGGCATGTAGTGTAATAAAAGTATGTTGTCATTTTATATTTTTTTTATTGTTTTGCCTCGCCTTGTATTACTACTAGCATTGCATAACGCTTGCAAATCTTGAGCGCTTGCATGTAGCGTAACCAAAGCGAAGGTTGTTCGTAATATTTTATTACTACTAGTGCGCCATGGATTTTATGCACGTAGTATATGAAAGTTTAGAACTAATTATTTTATTGTTTTGCTCCGCCTTGTATTACTACTAGCATTGCATAGCGCTTGCATGTAGCGTAACCAAGACAAAGTTTGTTTTTTTTAAACATTTGTTCATGTATTTTTATTATTTTTGCAGCATATACCCACCCCTAATTCGTGTCCATTTGAGGGAACCGAATTGGGACAATGGGGTTTTCAATCTTCTCACTCTCGGTTTGTATCCATTTGTAGGGGACCGAACCTAAGAGACGAGGGATCGAACCCTTGTTCTTTGGGTTTGTATCCATCTAACGGGACCGAACCGAGAAATGAGGTCTTCATGCCTCGCCTTGATTTGTATCCATTTGTAGGGGACCGAACCTAAGAGACGAGAGATCAAGCACTCGCTCTTCGGGTTTGTATCCGCCTAACGGGACCGAACCAAGGGGGCAAAAGCATAAAGAAATAAACAAAATGAAGTCTTGATTCGTATTGCAATGATCAAATCTAAGAGTGAAGAGGGATAGGAAGAAGAAAGCTTTTTGATAGGGTATCACAATGACCAAACCTTTGCACGGGCACACCTTCCTCTATCTATTTCCTTCTCTTTTTCTCACAAGTGTTTGCTGAATGCTCTCCAAATGGGCAGCGTGTCCTCCCCTTCTTCCTTCCCAAAAGTCCTTTTTCTTTCCATACCATTACCCCTATTTATAGTGTAAGGATGAGGGGTGGTTTATGAGGAGAAGTTATGGCAACTTCCCACTTTGATTTTCTTTTCTTAATTTTATTATTAATTTTTTATTGCTACTAAAGTCTCTACACGTACAAGCATGCAAATATATGAGCCAACTGTGCTGGACGTGGGGTTCATGGTCCCTCCTAATGCATGCATGCACATGATGGGTAGTTAAGCTCTCCTTTTTTTATTTATGGAGAGTGCAATTAGTTCTCACAAATATTTTGATTTTCCTTTATGCATGCATATAGCACGTGAGTGTATATGGCTATTGGCATGAATTTTTTTTTAGTTGCGTACGTCTTTTGACTATATCAGTTTATTCCAACAGCATTTGTTCTCCGAATGACTTAAAAATTAAACACGAGATTTTCACTTGCACCACGAACATGCCATAAAAATTCGCCACTCGATTGTAATATGTAGCACACACAAAAATCTTAGAAGGCGGATTTGTATTTTGCGTACGTCATCCGGCCGTATTATCCTATTCGAGTGAGCATATGTACTCCGAATGAGCTGAAAACTTGACACAAGATTTTCACTTGCACCACAAACATGCCATAAAAACTCGCCACTCGATGGTAATAAGTAGCACACATAAAAAATCCTGGAAGGTGCACTTGTGCTTTGCGTACGCCATCCGGCCGTATTATCCTATTCCTCCGAATAAGCTGAAAATTTGACACGAGACTTTCACTCGCACCACAAACATGTCATAAAAATTCGCCGCTCAAATGTAATATGTACGGTACGCAAAAATCTTGGAAAGTAACGTGCCGTAAAAATTTCGGACAAAATTGGTGTCAACATAGATGCGTGCAACTGAAAAGAAAGTCATTAATTTCGCATACTGAATCAATTATGATTAGAAAGTCATAATCATGGATGGAAAGTCTCAACCATGAAGTCTGGGCACCATGGTACCCCTGTTATTTATACTATGGCCCTGTTTGTTTAGGCTTAGGCTTTTTGGCTTATAGCTTAAAGCCAGTTTTTTGGCTTAAGCAGCTTAAAAGCAGTTAGCTTTTAAGCCAAACTAGGCTATTTGGTATCCTGGCTTTTTGATGGATTGTTGGTGTGGCTTATTACCAGAAAGTCTGAAACACCCTTGTAAGTAGTCTTCAGCAGTTAACGCACTAGTAAGCAGGCTTACTAGTCCAACTTTACAAAATATACTGGCTGCACAATAATTATAAAAATTCTGTTATAGAAAATGAGGTCTGAATTTTACTGTCGATTGATGAAAAGCGAACTTGATAATGAGCCTAAAGTTGCAAATGTATTAGCACTTGATAAAAAGCGAAATTGATTGATCAATTGACCATGCCATAACCAGACAAGATTGTCTTGCTTTTCCTGTAAGGAAGCTTAACGTGCATTGCATGGAGCAGATTGCGTACGCCCTGTCGGTGCCAACCAAATGACAGTATGGGTATCGCAGAATAAACTTTAGGGTTTGGTTTATTTGCCTTTACGACTCCATGTTATACCAGCATCAATTATGTATTGCTGTGAATTGTCGCTATGAGTCATTTACAACGATTATTGCAAGGAGGAAATTCATGCTGACAAAAAACAGAGTCCAAATGAAAGATACATGTTACAATATAAATATGAGTTGCATATAAATATGAGTTATCCTACTGTCTATGATCTTGCAGACATCAAAGAATTAGCAAGACTTTCACGAAAGGCGCACATGTTTGTATCATCCACTGCCGATGCACTGCCGCTGTTGCCTCCAAATGGTCCAGCGCGTGTAGTGTTTGGTTCATAGTCTTCGTCATTATCGCATCTCTCAAAAAGTTCATTGCGTAAAGCACTATCTCGGATGAAGTTGTGAAGTGCCATACACGCAATAATAATTTGCGTTTGCTTGTCCATGTTGTAACTTTGCATAGCCAATAAGATTCGCCATTTCATTTTGAGCACACCAAATGAACGTTCAATCACATTTCGAAGGGAGGAGTGGGCATGATTAAACACCTCATATTTACCACTCGGTTGTCGACCCCGTCGAAATTTTGGTAGATGGTACTTTTGTCCTTTGTAAGGAGCTAGATAGCCCTTTCGATTGGGATATCCCGCATCAACAAGATAGTATTTTCCTACACATGACAAACATATAAGTGTTGATGATCCAATTCGAGAACGCCATCATAGCAATTAATTATATGTTAATATAAGCATAGTACCATCAGGGGATGTGGAAACCGATTTGAATATTTGTCCAAAGTATTATTGAATATCTTTGTGTCATGCGCTGAACCCGGCCATCCGGCGACAACAAAAGTAAACCAATTTACAAATCTCAACTTCCTCTTTACAAATCTGGCAAAACGCCCTATTCGAGAATGCATCCCAATTTGCCTTGGATAGAGGAAGTAGATCCATCTACACACTTTTCATTCCACAAAGCAAGTTATTACACACTATTCATAAGTTCTTAGTACTACACCAGGCTACCGACTCATGATTTACGCAGCTCACAACGAAGATTATGAAACCATAGGGCACAACACCACAGCTCACAGCTAACACTCACAGTTTATACCTACAGCTCATAGCTAACAGTTTATACCTACAGCTCAACACCAACCACTCTACTTGCCTTCTGTTCCATTGTAATTCAACATACTCCCATAGGGCAAGGCAATCACTTGAGCTTCAATTTATTTCGTTAAGGGAGATTCGGGAAAGCATAATCAAACTGAAATTGTGCACAACAACAAAGTTTCCCACCAGATAATGTCTCATATGTAGCATTTTTTCAGAAAAAAAATCTGTTATAGAAAATGAGGTCTGAAATTTGCTGTCGATTGATGAAAAGTGAAATTGATAATGAGCCTAAAGTTGCAAATGTATTAGCACTTGATAAAAAGCGAAATTGATTGATCAATTGACCATGCCATAACCAGACAAGAAATTCACCATACGCTTGAAATCCCTCGCAATGGGATGAAAACAGCAGCCACCAACATGTGAATAGAAAATCAAACCTATCTCTCGAATAAGTACCTCTTCAGCTACCGATATCCCGACACAATTTCTAAAACTTCTGTACAAGCTGTTACCCAAGTGACAAATAATACTGGAATGAGCTCAAGTCATATTTCTAGAGTAATAGTTATCTAGTTTGGCATGAGATTCACGGACACTGTTAGCAATGCATGGGTCTATTACCAGCCAAATTCTGATCAAAATAGATGGCACGCGAAATGCATACGCAGAAAACCATAGCAGGAAACGAAACGATAGCATCAACCCAACTACAAACACCAACCTTGAAGGATCTAACTGCAGATGCGAGGAAACCAGGGCCGGTGGTGTTGGGGACGTGGAGGAGGCCGGCAGGTTCGTTGGAGGACGGCGGGGTTGGGGACGACGAGGAGCCCTGCAGGGTCGCCGGAGGACGCCGGGGTTAGGGAGCCTGCTGGGTCGCCGGAGAGGTCGGGGATGGCGAGGAGGCCTGCTGGGTCACCGGCAGGGTCGCCAGCGGGGCGCGGGAGGCTGGTGGGGTCGCTGGTTGCTGGCGGGGTGCGGATCTCCAGCGGATCGCCAGAAGGGAGGAGAGTTCGGGAGATTTGGGGGAAATTGAAGAAACCGAAGCGGTCGCCGCCTCCTGGAGCGTTCGCTTCGCGTTATATAGTAATGGCATTTTGTGCGTAAATACTTCAAACTTTAGTGGCAAAGAATTATTTCCATTCCGCAAAAGCCAAAAAAGCTCTTTAAACCTGGCTTAAAGCTTTTTAGTTATAACAGGCTTTTAGCTTTTTTAAAGCCTAGTTGAAAAGCCTTCTATTTGTTTAGGCTTAAGCTTTTTTGCTTTTAAGCCAAAAGAAAAGCCTAAACAAACAGGCCCTATATATAGACGCTGAAATAGGGCACCATGGTGTCTGGGCACCAAGCTTTCCTGTCTTTGGATTTGCTTTTAGATGCGTGCAAGTGTAATGATATATAATATATCAGGCAAATCTGTTAACATTCATTCATTCAAAAGGGCATCAATTTGGAAAGGAAGTTATTGATTTAGAATGCTGAATTAATCATGGATGAAAAGTCTTAATCATGGATAGAAAGTCTTAATCATGGAGTCTGGGCACCATGGTGCCCCTGTTATTTATACTATATAGGATGGTGCCCCTATTATTTATACTATATATATAGTCTTTGATAATTATGTATCAGTTTGTGGTTCAAACGGTACATGATAATTATATTTCACAGATGGTTTGTGGTGTGATATTATATTTCACAGATGGTATGTGGTTCAAACCGTATGTGATAATTATGTCCCTGACCACTAGGCCCGTCGATTGTCCCCAACCCAATCCCAGGCAATAGAAACCTATCAACCCTCACCCCATAGATCATAGCTCCACCACTCCACCCTGCGCCAAAAATTTTTCAACTCCTGCCTCTTCCTCCCCTATAAATACTTACTCGAACCATCTCCTACCTACTGCATGCGCTCAAAATCTCTCCAGCCTCCTCACCGTCCTCCTCCTCCACCCTGACCACGATGGCCCTTACGAAGTAGATGGCACGCAAGTCTATGGGTGGCAAGGCACCGCAGAAGCAGCTGGCTACTAAGACGGCGCTCAAGTTGGCACCCTTCGACGGTGGGTGTCAAGGACATCCAGCTTGTGCGTTGCATCAGGGGCGAGAGGGCCTAATCATAGAGGCCTCGTCGGTGTGGTTGAACTTCTACTATATACTAGGATCTTTGCTTTTTCTATATTCTTGCCATATTTAAGAGTTGGGTTCGTAGGATTAGGAGATGTATTCCTGCCATGTTTTGCTGTGTTAGATGGGTAACCTGCTCATTATCTTATAATGTTTTAATGGTCTATTCTAATCTTAATGGAAATATAATGTGTTGTTATGTTTGCTGCTGTATTTGCATTTTCCCAAAGGGCATAGCTAACATTTCTTGATGCTAGCCGAAAAACAGAAGAAAAAAATAGGCATAGAATGAACAATCGCAGATGGTTTTATGTTATAAATCATTTGTGAAGGACTACCATAGACAGTTTGAACCAAAACCTATCGGTGATACTCACACATTACAGATGGTTCAAGCTATCAACCGTCTGTGATGGGCAAGTATCATAGACGGTTCTAGCTAACAACCATCTGTGATACTCACCCATCACAGATGGTTGGTAGTTAGAACCATCTGTAATATGTGAGTCACAAATGGTTTTTATTAGAGCCATATGTGATAGTATCCTTTACAGATGGTTCTTAATACAAACCGTTTGTATTGTGGCTTATCACAGACGGTTTGAAAACCATCGGTGATGACCTGATGTTATTATTTACCCATAAGTCCAACGGCTCATGAAACCATCTATGATGATGTTTTTGAACCGTGTGTAATGACCTTTTATGTAGTAGTAAATTATTTGGTTACAAAAAAGCAAGAAAAAATAGGGGGAGCACAAAGCAAACCCAACACAAGTAACATCACACACTGCTCTCTGAAATGTCAAGGAAGGTGATAACCAATAGCACTAGGGGTGCAAACGGGTCGGGTTAATCCCGACCAATCCGGCACCGAATCCGATTGGTACCGAATCCGGAGAAAAAATATGGGTTAGGATATGGTAACAGCAATATCCGTCCGAATCTGATACGTCTTCAAGTTTGATTTCAGGTTAGTGCTACTATTTGACATTTCATTTTCTTTTGCAATGGTAAAATAAAATCTTCCACATCAGCTATTAAGTAGTAACATCAAGTTCTTGACAGTACGTCCTCCTACTCCATTTGCTGTACTGCATGCATTCCTTACAAACAAGTAGGGGTGAAAACGGCTCGCGTTAATCCCGACCGATCTGGCACCGAATCCGATTGGTACCAAATCCGGAGAAAAAATATGGGTTAGGATATGGTAACAACAATATCCGTCCAAATCCGACCCGTTTGCACCCCTAAATAGCACTATAACACTAGTGGTCCTCATTTCACACCAAACATGTCCAAACTCTATCTATGTGCTTGGGCATTAGCCTTTAGTTTTGGACCATTTAGTAAGCCATTGGTGGAAGCCATGCAAGCACAAGAAGTGCTCTATAAATATCACCACCCTCTCCTCAACTCTCATCACACACAACTACACTTGCACTGAAGTAGCTATCTACCTAGCAAGTGAAGATGGCCGCTAAGCATTTGGCTCTGGCCATCCTTCTCCTCCTTAGCTAAGGCATGACTACAAGTGCCCAAACCCTCCTGGGTTATGGCGCCGGTGCGGAAGGTGGCAGGTGGTGGTGATGGTGGATCGGGTTATGGGTGCGGGTATGGGTCTGGTCATGGTTCACAATTTTGCCAAAATTTCAGCCCTTTCGCTACCCTCGAAAGAAGAATGGTTCGGTCAAATTTTGGCCATATTTATCCCCACTTGAATTTTGTCCAAATTTCATCCAAATTTTATTAAATTTCATCAAAATTTTTGAACTTTTTGTCCAAATTTTTTAACAAAATTTCATTCTTTTGTTCATCTCGCTGCCCTCCGAAAGTTTTTTCAAGCCAAAACTTTGAACCCTGTGTCTAGGTATGGCGAGGGTGCTGGTGGAGGTATTGTTGGTGGGTACGGCCATGGTGGTGGTGGTGGTGAAGGCAGTGGGTCTGGCTTTGGGTATGGTTCTAGGGAAGGGCATGGCTCCGGCTATGGTGCTAGCGGTGGGTCTATGGGTGCCGGTGGTTATGGGAGTGGTGATGGTGGTGGCGGCGGCGGTCAAGGTAGAGATATAGGATCCGGCTATGGGTCCGGCGAGGGTTATGGCTCTAGCGCAAGAGATGCTAGTGGTGGTAGAGGTGGACATGGTGGTGGCGGCCATGGTGGTGGATCTAGCAGTAGCTCGGGCTATGGCTCTGGATATGGGTCTGGTGATGGATATGGACAAGGTGGCACCCATGGTGGAGGATACGGTAGCGGCGATGATGGTGGTGGCCAAGGCGGAGGCTCCAGATATGGCTTTGGTGCAGGTGGAGGTGGCAATAAGTAATGCTGCAAAATTGGGCTTACCGATGATGTACGCGCTTGGTGAAGCAAAATAAAAAAAGTGATGGTGTTTGTAATAACTGCGCGTTTGTTCTCATACATAACAGAGCAATATCGTTTACTACATGCCGAAGAGTGTGATATATATGTGGAACACTGCACAGTTCCTAATTGTGGATGATTTACATTTACTAGGATCATGCTCATACACTTGTCGACCTGCAGAAAAGTGCTACAACGTCAACTCAGCTTGCTTGTACCCACTAATATACAGGCCTACATGACAGGTTGAATACGGTTGAATAATGGCTCAAACATATTTATTTTCATATTTTTCTCGGATACAAATACAAATATGAATAATATCCAATACAGATACAAAGCGAATACAAATCGCAATGAATACGGTCATGAATATTTATTGGAACACAAAACCCCTTAAATTGTATATCCAAAATCAATGAAAACACATAAATAGCTTGTCTTATCAATACATTCATAAAATTTGAACAAGCATAAGTATTTTCATTGACAATAAAAATATACTCGATAGTCGATTGGTCCACAACATAAGTACCAAGCATGATGTAGTTCATAGAGTACACATATAATAGCAATTTGAACAAGCACAAGAACATAGGAGTACCAACAACACGTAGTTCATGTACACACGGTACCAATTTGAACAAGTATAAGAACATAGCCTCCTGCAACTGCAAGATGTAATTGAATGAATATTAATGATAGAATGAAATTATGTCCGACCGCTATGAAAAAAAAATATGGTAGAGCTATTATCCGTCTGTATCTAATCCGTTTTTGCCCCTAGATAAGACTTTCCTTACCATTGAGAACCATGACCAGATCAAGTTGCTAGTTGACATGCATCATATTTGCATATATTTTCCTAATATTTACCCTTATACTTTCACATTCTATGAACATTATCCATCATTTACATGCTTTTCTATAATTAATTGCCTTAATTGGACCATTTTACATTTTTGTGATTTTTCCACAGGCTGGCACGATCAAGGTGCATAAATGACAAATCTGAACTACCATGTTAGCTCCATACATATGCACGTGTTGACATGGACACGTAGGACCTGACCGCGATAAAATTGGAGAATCTGAGGATCAAATCAAAAGGATTACATGTTAGAAGGGACCTCATTGTAATTTCATATAACTCTGAGAGCTAATTTGCAATGTACCAATCCCCAACCCTTTTATCCCCATCATGCCACCACCTGCAAGGATCGAGCCTGGCATTTTTCCTTGTTCCTTTGCTCTCTTGCTTCTCCCCCCATCTTCCCCACCTCAGGCCACTGGCAAGGCCAGACTAGCTCACCGATGTGCCACCATAGCAGCCCCAGGCGCCACCACCTTTACTCCCTCTCCACCGAACCACAATGCACCACCCATCCGTGCCTCCACATCACAGCATTGCCGCTCACCTCGACTAGTGTCGCCACTGCACAAGCCATCTCTGGTCACCACCTCTCCTCGCTAACAAGCCACCACACCAACAGGTCCAACATCAATAGGTCATGGCTGCACTCTTCCTCCTGTTCACTACCGGGGCCAAGGCTGGCTCCATGTACATCCCCACCACCCAGACTACCGATCCTCCTATTGAAGCCACCCTGTGCCACGTCGTCTGTGTCACGAGTTCCATCCTTAAGTTGAGAATAGTAATGAACGCGAATTTAAATATAGCTGTCCTGCACTCACGAAGGTTAACCTACAGAAAAAAAAAACGACTTAGTATCGATCCTGTCCATGCATAGTCCACGAGTTACCATCAACTATCCACCCATCAACAAATGTCTAGACAAAAGTATCATCAGATGCCATGGATGCACTACTAATCAATAGGCCTTAAATCAATTTAAAACCCTGAAATCAATTATGAATCTAAATCTAACATAAATTGCTAGCAAGCTTTCACCCTACGCGCTAAATTGGCATTTTCCCTTACAGCTCCTGTCACGAGGGGTACTAATCACCAACTAGCAATGCGCCTATTCCAGTGGCTTACTAGATCTAAGTGCATTCACAATTTAGCTCGACAAAATATGATCATCAAGACAAATAGCATGATATTGAAGAGACAAGCCAAGCATTTATATTATTGGGATCTAAACATATGAACTCACATGCAATAGTCGATTAATCTAATCTAATCATCACGATTATAAGAGACTAGCTATAAAACAATCTAGCCCGTAGAAGAAAGATTAACGATAAGAACATTGCACCCAGTGACAATCGAGAGAGAAAGAGCGAAGATGCAAACAAAACTAGGTCATCAACATCGATAGGTCAACTTAGGGCTACATCGTAACTCGTACAAGTTGACGAAAAAGGCTTGGCAGGACCTCGGTACTTAGTTGGATATGTATGTCAGCTCATTTTGGCTTAACCTTGTGACTTTTAACTTATTATTTACTATTTCAAAATTTCATCATTTTCTAATTTTTTGATT
Source organism: Dendrocalamus latiflorus (assembly GCA_017311315.1). Lineage (NCBI taxonomy): Eukaryota > Viridiplantae > Streptophyta > Magnoliopsida > Poales > Poaceae > Dendrocalamus > Dendrocalamus latiflorus. Next base: position 19,715,183 of record CM029677.1, on the reverse strand, counting down.
TTTTTTAGTTTTTTTTAGCTGGTTCTTTTTTCTCGTATTCATTTATATTGTTAGTGATAGGTTAACATGTTTTTTATTTTTAAAATTCAGTTACGTCAAATAAACCACCATCAGGTACAATTGAATATCAACCAGCTACAGTACAATTTCAGCCATAACCTAGCTTATTTCAACCCAACCGAGCGGCACCCTAATCAGCGATTAGACTACTAATCCCAACTAGAAGCGCTAGTTTTGTTGGATCTAGAACTAGACTAAACTAGCCTATGAACTAAAGCATGGAAGATTAGAGGACAAAATCTCATCGAAAACTAGATGGATTTTGAGGTGGAACTGCAGGTGCCTAGACCTAGGGGTGGATAACGAGCTGGTTCGGCTCGGCTCGTGAAGGCTTGTTAGGGAAGCGGATCGGCTTGGCTCGTTAAGCTAACGAGCTAAAAGAGAAGCTCGGCTCGGCTCGTTAGGTGGAATATGCAAATTGTATCAATCCTATGGCTCGTTAGGCTCGGCTTGTTAGGCTCGTTATGTTTCAGATTTGTTTTTCTGAATGATAACTTCTATGATTCTCTAGAGTGACAGTGAAACCTATACAGTAGTAATCCTATGACTGAAATTACATTAAAAAAAAGAAAGAGCATCTAATGTAGTATGTTCATAACAAAGTAAAAAAAACTTGTCAAGAAAACTCCAGTTCCAATATGAGCAAATATGGCATCTGATGGTTCCTTTTTATAAGTGAAATTAACATAGAAAAAAGTAACGTGTACTTTAATAATACCTCACAGTGACTAAAGAGGTATGAAAATTGACATGCATACATACTACTGCTGCTGTACTGAGCCGTTCACGTCGTGATGGGCCGAAGACGCTGCCGATCTGGGCCGACCGAGCCTAGCGAGCGGCTTGCCAGCTAGCTAGCTCGGCTCGGCTCGTTTGTGCCACGAGCCGAGCCTTCAACGGGCCGAGTCAGCTCATGAGCCTCGAGGTTTTTTGCCACCCCTACCTAGACCGGTGCTAGCCCAGACTCTGGTTCATGGTCTTCGGAATCTTTCCTTCCTTTGACATGTGGTCCTATCTGAGTTAGAGTTGAATTGACCGTAACCGAGGGGGCGCTCCAACCGGCATGGCCTGGGCAAGTGGGGCCCACCTCGAGTTTCCTCTGAAGGTTCCTGGTGTTTTTTTTTCTTCCAAAAATTGGTCTTCGGCCTTTTGATGTGATTTGGCATAGTTTCGGCCTAGTTCCTGCAAAACGCAGCTACGGTGCAAAAACACAACTTGTCGCAAGGGTTAGTACAACTAAATCACATATTTGGCAATATTATGTTATAAAATATGAATATTTTGAAGTCAGATTCGTAAAATAATGATACCAAAAATTAGTACCTGGTGGCTCATCTAATCAACTTTTGTCAAGTTTGCTGCTGTAGCAGCAGCGAAGATTACAAAAGTGATTTTCATATCTGGGCCACGGCCATCCTTTCCCATTGCAACATCCAGCACGCAGCATGCTCTGGCGGCGGCAGGAATCCCCACATGCTGATGGAGCAGGGAAGCAGAAAGCGGCTGCAGGAGGCAATCAAGCATCGGCACAACAGCAAAGCGGCTGCCGGTAGTGCGCGAGTGTTGGCGCAGGGAGAGGCAGCAACGGATGATCAAATCGAGCTGGTCGAGAGGCCCTCGCGTGTTACCGCGCCGCGGTTAGGATTTTGGGCCACGCTTACGCCTCGGGAATTTTGGTCAAATCTGACACTGTTGGTTATATAAATACCAAATGTAGTCTTTGAATCACCGTTAATTCTATTTTTAGTTCTCTTCCCGACTGCGGCATTACAGAAGCACAACACGTGTTAATCGTGCGGTCCTTAACCACACGACAGTGAGATAGTGTGGTCCCCGACCGCACGACTATTGTGCGACGACTATAGCTTAAGTCGTGCGGTCCTCGACCGCACAACCACTATGTGCCATCCCATCTTCTGTCGAAAGCCGCACGTGACGTCGCCTGTTTGTGGCTTTTTGCATGCTGCATGTCACCTGTGCCATCCCCTTTTAGCCTTTTCTTGTAGCATGCATGCACCGCATGCACATGCGCCACTAGTTTGCATGCATTGGTCGTCCCCCACCTATGTTGTTTGTATTTCAGCTCACTCAGTCGCGCGATAAAATGGTTCGGACGACCTGCGTTTCAAGATTCGCAGCAAAGCAGTTGGAGCTTAGGCAGAGCAAGAAAATTCCAGAGCAAGAGAGGGAGTGAAGGGAAGGAATAAATGAGTGTAAACACGGGATTTTGAGTTATTTTCGTTTGGGATCAGAAAATTTTGCAATTGTGAAAGTTGTAGATCGCCTCGTGAGCTTCAAGAAAAGGTAAATATCATCCCCATGCGACTATAATCTTATCGTAGTGATTAGCACGTAATTAGTGAAAATGTCATTTATGAAAGTTGCTGCATGTCAATCTTTAATAAAATGTTTATTTGTGCGAAACCTTCTATATATATGAAGCATAGTGTATTGTAGTTTATTTTTTGTGAACACATTTATTTGTACTGTTGTAATCATTGCAGATCGTGTAAGCATTAAAAAATATAGTATTTAAGTAAGAGTATTTGTATGTGATAACAGGAGTAGCCGGATTAGAAACAAAAAATCACAGTTAGTCAGATTAGAAAAAAAAGTGGACACTATATGTCGGGTACTACAAATAAAATGAAACTAAATGTGAATGAGTAGAATAAAATTAGAACACAAAAATTCTAATGTAATTTCTATATGAATTTGAAAGTAAGTTCCGTAAATAACAGAATTAAAAATAAAATTTTAAAAATTAGTTATTTGATTTATATAAGAATTCGTAAGTAAAAAATGAAGAACAATTACTTGTTGGATTTGTGCATTAATTCCAACAAGAATAATATAAATTAGGAGTGAAAATAAAAAGGAAAATTTGTAATTTAATTTTCATTCAAATTCCGAAGTAAGATCCTTAAATAAGAGAATTGAAAAATTACATTAAATTAGTAAATTGATTTATATAGGAATTTGTAAGTAAATTTCGTAAATAAATAAAAATTTAGAATTACAAATAAACAAAAATTACAAATCAAATTTGTAGGTGATAGGAAGAACAATGAAATTAACATGGAAATCTTATAGTGAGGTAGCTGCTGTATGCTAGTATGCTTGTTGAATGTTGTATACTAAGAGGGTTCAGTATGCACTTATGTTAGGTACACCATGGGTGACATTCAAGACATGTTCGTGTTCTACGGAAGTGATCTCATACGCGACGGGCCATACGGGGTAGACCTGTCAAATTGTGACCGAACCGTGATTCGGGCACCCAATCTGAATGCCATGAGCCCATTTGAGCTACGGAGGTGCGTGCATTCCGCATTCAATTGGGACACCGCAAGGAACAAGTTACAGATCGAGACAGTGTATGCCTCAGTGGTAGGTGCTGTAGAGGAGACCATGTGACAACTTCTGAAGGTGACTAATGACGCTTCATGGGCCAGGTCATGTGCAACCCTGCTGCAGCGATATATGCCAGGCTAATGGTGTATGTTCACTTCGTGGAGAGGACAGAATCGTCTGCCATGAGTGGTTCTAGTGACGTTGGTAGAGATGAAGTGCCTAGGTTAGTCTCCGGCGCTCATGAAGATGCTGGTATGGGAGAAGATGTCAGCGAGGGAGTAGGCGATGGAGACCTGAGGAGGCGTGTGGAGAATTTTCAGGAGAATGAAGGTGAGGAGAGGTGGTGGGGCGCCCATGTTAATTGTCACGAGTACCTTGCAGACCAGGTGGAAGAAGTGCATAGCGAGGAGGAGGATGTGGAAACAACCAGTTTTGGAGAGAACGAAGATGGTAAAGGTACAACAGGAGGTGTGTTAGGTGGTGTTGTGACCACCGACGTTGCATACATGTCAACCAGACTGGACAACATCGCAGCGGCATCCCTAGTTCTGCCATAAGCGGAGGAGGCGAAGTGGGGGTTCAATGAGGGCACACTCATTTTAAGGCAGTGCTTCTATAACAAGAGTGCTACCCAGCTGGCTATTGCTAGATACACCGTCAAGATTGGCAGGACATATCGGGTGCACAAGTCCAACCTGGACACCTACATCGTCAAGTGTGTCAATGGGTCCTGTCCTGGCAAGGTCTGTGCACAGTAGTTCAGGGGCGCTGCCACGGGCTGCCAGATAATGGTGCTGAAGGATCACAATTGTGAGCTTACGGCGCCACTACATAGGCACCGCAATATGACATCGTCATATGCTGTGGAGCTGATAAGCCACCTCGTGGTGGCAGATGTGTCTATTTCTTCGAAGTTTCTATTGGCGGATGTAGTGAATATGGTGGGGTTTGATGTCAGCAACAAGAAGGTGTGGCGGGCGAAACGGAAGGTGTTGTAGCGTATGTTTAGGACATACAAGGAGGTGTATGACCTGGTCCCAAGAATGCTGCATCAAATTGCATAATCAAATCCAGGCACATACATTAACAGGAAGGAGCGGGTTCATCCTACACAGGGTCCGAATTGTTTTATTCTTGACAGAGTGTTCTGGGCCTTCCGTTATGTGATAGAACGGTTCAAGTGGTGTTGTCCAGTGCTAACAATTGACGGGATCTTCCTATCTGGCAAGTATAAGGGTACTATCCTCACTACGGTTACAGTTGACGCGAACGACCAGTTACTCCCCGTGGTCTTTACAATTGTAGAGAATGAGAATACAGATAGCTGGCTGTAGTTCTTGGCCAATGTGAAGTAGGTCGTCGTGAAAGATTGTCCAGATGTGTGTATCATCTCAAACCGCAATGCAGGCTTGTTGTTCGCGTTGCGCACAATGCAGAATGGGATGCAACCCCCCTTTCAGTGGAATGATATGAAGAACCATTAGTGTATGAGGCTTCTCGCGGCGAACTTCCACAGAAGGTTCCGTAGCAAGGACCTAATGAAGATGTTCAAGAAGCTTTGTATGCAAAACCGGAAAAGAAAGTTCAAGGCCATGTGGAGGCAGCTTGATCAAGAGACTGGCAAGCATGTACTTCGTCCCGATCAGGCTGAAGCTAGGGCCGTCGACGGAGGCTCCACGAGAGTTGGGGAGTTCACACAATGGGTTCAGTCGAACACACCTGACTTGGAGATGTGGTATCTGCTATACAACACCGGTGGAGTAATGTATGGAATCATGACAACCAACATGTCCGAGGTGTACAACGGTGTCTTGAAGGGTGTGAGATCCCTACCGATCACAACATTCATGGAGGAGAATTGGAACCGTTCTATCGGGTACTTTGTTAATAGAGTTATGATGGCGAAGAAATATTTGGACGAAGGCAAACAATTCTTTGAGCTAATGCAAGCGTATGTGGACAAGAAGATCGAGAAGGTTCATTCCCACATTGCTCATACCATGGATGGCATAAGAAAGAAGTTCGAGGTCTGCCTCAGACAGAAGTACGTGATGGGTCACGCTAGAGGGGATCGCAAGCAGGTCTGCACGATTAATGAGAAAGCATCTTGCACCTACAATAAGCCGTAGCTTCTATACAAGCCATGCTCCCATGTGTACGCGGCATGCGCGGTATGGCACTAGGCACCGACGCATTACATCTCAAAGTACTATGACATGCAGCATCTGTATGAAACCTGGAGTACAGAGTTCCATTCGTACGGAGTGAACATGCACTACAGGGACCTATGGCCAGGGCAAGTGAAGTGGGTGCCAAATGATACACTGAAGCACGTTTGTTGAACATTCTATTGTCATTTGTTGCACATTCTCTTTTCACTATGGACTAACTTGTTTTCCTTCATCGATAGGAGATGGCACACGAGATGCTAGACCCCTGTTGGGATAAGCAACACCGATGCCTAGCGTGGTCATCGGGTGTCGGCCCTTCGAGCTTGATCCTTAGGAGCCCCTGAGAGCACTGGCCTCTAGACCAGCAGTACATCCCACTACTGTGAGACACCGGGCTACCCACATGGAGTGTTCTAGAGGGGGCCGCCTCGGACGTGGCTGGCCATCATTGTAGTGGCACACACAAATGTAGCTAGGGTTCGTGTAGCAGCATGTGAGATCACACGAACTTCCTATGTTGACAACCTCCTCGTTGCCCCTCTCGTGCTGCATCTGTTGGCAAATGTCATTGTTCTCCTCATTGAGAGTGTCGATTCATGCCTCCAACTCTAAGATTCGCTTTATCCACGTACCTCACAATATAGCGTTCATGCATAGGATCGATCCAGCGGATGAAGTCGCATTTTTCCATCTACTGTAAAGGACGGTTAACATGGAGGCTATATTAGTAGTAAGGAAAAAATATATTATTAGCAATTTGTACCCTTGGAGTGTGGGCATCGGAAGAAATGTCGCCTGCCATTGCAATGTCCTTCCACGACCTGCACGACTGCGTCCTCCTTGTGTCTGCATTTCGGCCATACTGGTTGACCATGCCTATTTTGCATCAAGCGGTAGTTAGGACTAAAGTTCTCCCTCTTTTTCACAGGAAGGTCTTCCTTTGGTGACCCCGCTCCGACTGGCCCTCGGCATCCACCATGGTATGTTATTGCACGACGGAGAAGGTACTTCTTCATTCAATTCACAGGGTCGACTGGTCCTACTTTCATGGAGTGTGCCGTGCATTTTATATCAAACAAGACAACTTAGTGCAGTGACTAGACCAGACGGGGTATCTTTACGCAGTGCCAACATCAAGAATAGAGCACCTTTGCGCAGTGACAAGACCAAAGGGCAGTTTTGCGCAGTGATAAGACGAGACGGGGGTAGCTTTGTGCAGTCAGAAGACCATACGGGCGGCACCTTTGCGCAATGAAAATATTTTGCCTCGCCAGGGACTTTTCAAAAAAAACAAGATACAGTAGCTTTGCGCAGTGACAAGATCAAAAGAGACAGCTTTGCACAATGACATGAAATAACTCACATCATGCCAATCCTTTGGCTTATAAAATGAGATGAAATAGATCTACGAGAGAACACTACACAACCGAACACTACACCGTACCTTCCCTCACCACGTCAAGATGGACAAGAGGCAGAAAAAACAATGGGACAAGATGATGAAGTAATGAGAGGAGACCCATGACTTAACAAGGTCTGCTGTGGCCCGCGACGAACAAGCAAGGGCCACTGTGGCTCGAGCCGAATAAGCGGAGCTGGCAAGTCGAGTGGTCGTAGACCGCACGATTAACACATGTTGAGCTTCGGTAGTGCCGCAATTGAGGAGGGGGCTAAAAATAGAATTGTGATGATTCCAAGGCTAAATTTGGTATTCACGTGACTAACATGCTAGATTGGACCAAAATTCACGACTCGGCGTGGTTCCAGGACGCTCCCCCGAGGTGGGCGACAACAGCTCAACCATGGGCTGCACGGCATTTTGTCGTTTTCAAGAAGAGAAGCTGCCCGTTCGGTGCCATGGTCAAGGTGGGCTAGGTGAACCTTGCACATGCTCTCCCTCTAATGGAAACTCCTTATTCGTCGAGGCTATATTTTTTTCTTTGCCTTATAACTTTTGTCTACGATTTATAGTTTTTAGACTATTTGAAAGAGAGTACAGAGTAACATAAACTCACATACGGTTTTGGTCAATATAAATAAAGTTACTACAATGTATACTATAATTAACTTGTAGACACCGTCTTGAAAAGATACTCTATTTAAAAACTAGTTACTATAGAAAAAACGAAAAAAAACAGTTTTTAAAAGCTGAAAAGAAGAGACCCGAATTCTTCTCCCATGGGCCGTACTCGTGTTGCAGTGATGTCAAATGTGGGAGAAAGAGCAGGAAGTTCCAACGGATATGGAGAAGGAGACGGAAATTAGTACTAGTACGCAAGCAGCTCCCCATACTAATATGGGGAATGCTAGAGCCCGGACGTCTGATTCGGATGCTAGCTTTGGACGTTCGGCTGCAATATTTTTTGGTAATGTTTACAACATTTTTCGTTCATATTTACAACATTTTTGTCTATGTTTTTTTGCAACTTTTTTATTTGGTGTATGCAATATAAACTTTTGTATTATATATTTTTGTTGCATGCGATGATTAAAATTGTTGCACATATTATCTAAGAATGTTGCATCGGAACGTATGATGTGAATACTCACATTATTCTTTCTCTTTTTTATTACGTATATGGGCGACAAAATGAGAAATGTTGCAGATGGAAATACTCACATCGTTCTTCGTTTTTTTGTTACAAATATGATAAAAAAAATGTTATAAACATGATCAAAAAATATTGCAGCCGAGCATCCGGAGCCGGGCCATAGCATTACCCTGCTAATATTATGGTGCCGATCGCAACGCACCAGATGACGGTTGGTAGTGCAAGGATTAGATTTTTTTTTTTTGTTAACCAGCGCAGACATTAGTTGGTTTAAGTTACTTTCTGGTATAATCCGATTACAATTTTATTTGTAGAGGAGTGTAACCAGACTATGGTTGGTAACCTTGTTTCTTTCTGTTTGGTTGAAGTGAGCAAACACTTCTAGGCTTGCATTGGATTTGGTTCAAAAATGTGCTGCAGCGCCACGGTTAATCACTAGTATTAGGTGTAGAGAGTGCTTAGTAACTTAAAACTAGTTTTCTTGTCATATCGAATAGATAAAGGTGTTTATATTGTAGCATCGATGATTAAGTAGGCACTGGTGTTTAATGAGTGCTTATGCATATAACTATATCTCGTTAATAGATAATTACTCGTATGGCTACCTGATTTATATGGTAGAAATTTTTATTATTTGCTAGTATAGTCCATCTGTATTCCTACATGAACATTTAAGTACCTACAAAAAAGATATTTATACCGAAGGAAATGAATTTTACATGGCTATATTGTTTTTCTCTTTAAATATTGGTGTATAAATATCTTGCATTGTCCATGCTCATACAGCGCCCGCTTGTTCTGGCGAGCATTTCACGCGGTCAGGATTTTGCGCATTGTTTTGACTCGGCAAAGTGCTCCCTTGAAACGACTACTGGGTCAGAATTCAGGCGTCCAGAAACGAACCCAGCCAATAGTACACAAGAACACTCAACATATCATAGCACTAAAACAGATCAGCATGCCTGTCGGGACCCGGAGCAGCAACTCCAGAACCCTCTGTGTTAATCGCACTATCCCAGGAAAAGCTAGTGCACACAGTATCACAAAGACAATTATCATGCGTAATGACAAACTTTATTTAACTAATATGAGCCTGATGGCCAAAGTTTACAATAATAGCAAAAGAAGACAGCGGAAGAAATACATAAAGCAGCAGCCCATCCAGCCTTCCCACAAGGCGAATGACTGTAAGACGTGGCCTAGTCGCAATCCTCACCGAAGTCGTCGAAGGCTTCCTCTGGAAAGAGTTAGATATAGCAACATGAGTACAAAAAGTACTCCACAAGTTACACCAGGAGGTTTAACAGAATAGATGCATGCATATGGAATATCAAAGGAAGGCATAATATGGTTAATTTGCATAAAAGGCAACTTTGAAGTAAATATCATAAGTAAGTGTAAAAGCTGAATTTGATACGATAAATAGAAACAAGACTTTAACAAAATAATATCGTTAGTGCCGGCTCCAACCAAACACTAACCTATCCACGGGCATTCCACCCGGACCATCTTTTCCAAAAGCTCACGTATGGATTCCATCCATCCACACGCTTTCACTGCGCAACTCTGATGAATTCCATCCATTCACCAGATTTCAATCTCTCACGGATTCCATCCATCCGCAAGGTTTTCGAAACCATTTTTGAAAAACAAAGTCTAATCCATGAAAAATTTTTACTCGGCATGCCCATGACCGTGGGCACGGCTATCCAGGATAGGTTATACACTCTGCAGAGGTTGTACAGCTTTACCCACAAGACACGATCATCCCGTTTTACCACTAGATTACACACTTCCTTAGGTGTGCGGTTAGGAGTCGTGACAAGGCCTTTACAATGCAAAGCCTTCAACCTGGCCAAGCCAACTCTAAGGTTTCACCCCGGTAAGGAATCCACCAGACCGGGACCCCCTCTTGAGCCGAGTGAGACTTCTCATGGCCTACGCCACGCTCACTTTCATCCTACGAAATGGCTCAGGTTGGGACCCGCAAATTATTCAGCCAGGGCTGTCCCATACCAGCCTTGTGGTAGTACGATAGGGCTTTGCAACAGTAGCTCACAGACCGGTCCTTAATCTGACTTAGGCCCAACCACATACCCCTGTGCACGACAGTCAACCACTGCGGCTCCAACCAACAGGGCATGCCTGCACCCACCACTCTAACCAATTGCCTAAGTCTAAACCAGTTTCATATTTTATTTTGAAATATAAACATTCTTGACTCACCAAAGTCAAGGATTCAGTTTTAAAGTCTATCATTTTATGTGAAAGATCATCCCAAACCATAAGTATTCTAAGCATGGCTAAGCATTTCTACAAAATTTCTAGTTAGTGCTAATGTACTAACTAGGTTTTATCTAGGGTTGACAAGGTACAATGGTATTCAATGTCAAATTTGGTTGTCCAAAGGATTTAGGCATAACTAGAGTTTAAATCGAATTTAAACTAGATTGGATAAAAGTACGCATGCATAATAATTTTGAAAACAACATAAATAATTTAAATTAGTGGGAGCAACATGATCAAAGGTGTAACTTGCCTTGCTTTGAAGTTTTGCTAAGGTTCGCCGAAATTATACTCTCCGGATTAGTCGTAGTCTACACGTGAAAAGCCAGAACAAACTAAACTCAACTAAAATCCAAATAAAATCCACAATTTATAAAATATATGCTGGGAGATAGAATAGGAATTTAGATGAATTTAGGAATTTGAATGGATCCAATCGGAGTTAGGATGAAGGAGAACGTCTTCTGGAAGTTTGAATTCCAAAGGAACGAATAAAAGAAATTATTGGAATTCTTTTCTTTGTGAAGGAAAAGTGGTCGGAAGCTACAATATTTGTGTATGGTCAAAACCATGGTCGAATCAACGATTAAAGATGCGGAAGTCTAAGTCGAAGACAAAGACTCCAAGTATAGGTGCAGTCGAAGTCGAAGACCTGGTCGGAACTGTACAGTGGTCGAAAGAATTGGATTTATACAGAGTAGTCGAAACAATCGGACGGCTTGGAGAGGTCGGGCGGCTTCGAGTGGTCGGAGAGATCAGAGGGTTCAGAGAGGCTGGAGGGTGTGTAGGTTAAAACAGTCCAACAGCCATGGTCGGTTTGAAGACGGAGGTCGAAGTTGAAGGCTCCGAGATCGAAGGCCGAAGTCAAAGTCTTTGAGGTCAAAGGTCGAAGGCTGGAGTTGAAGTCTCTGAAGGTCAAAGTCAAAATCGGAGTCTTCGAAGGTCGAAATCTCTGGAGTTGAAGGTCGAAGTCGAAGTTGAAGGCTCCGAGCAGTAGGAGTCTAAGAAGCCTCCGTATAGCGGAGTCTAAGAATCGGATAGTTGGAAGAAGTTGGACAGGTTCACAAGACGAGATCTGAGTGATCCAACGGCGGTGAAGACCGGTGAGATGTACAAAAGAGGAAGAAGAGTATGAGTCCAGTTTTGGTGCAAGGTTCGAGCTCATAGAGTTGGCTGGCGGCAAGGGTGTAGTGGAGGTGGGTACGGTTATCAATGGCATCGGCGAGGCACAAGGAGGTCCAAGGCATCAGCAATTCCTCGCCGGAGCTCCTCAGACGAAGAAGGTAGAAGTCGCTCGGTGTGACAGGTTTACGAGCAAAACCAGGGCAATGGGGTGAGGGGAACAGTGGAGCCGAGCCCATGGATGGCGGTGCGGCGCACAAAGCTCGTGGGCTTGCTGGCGGTGCGAGGCACGGCGGGGATTGGCGAGTGGCGCAAAGGAGAGAGGGAATTGCGAGAAGTGCATGGGTGCACTTGTGCATCACTGCAAGTGGTTGAAAGGTGGTTGGCGGCGAGGTGAAGCGGTGGCGCAACTCGGGCGGCGGTGGCGACGGCGTTCCGGGGGAGAGGAAGCTCAGCCAAGGGGTGGTCGAGAAAATCCAAAAATTATGAAATAAATACTACAAGGTAGATTATGAATTTAGATGAATTTAGAAACTTGAATCACTTGATTCAGAGTTCGGACGGAGGAGAACGAGCGATTGGAAGATTGGCGGATCAGAAAATTCTGGAAAAAGAAAAATCAGGAATATTCCGAAGGAATATTCCCGTGTGAACAGTAACAGACAGCAGCCTTTTTCACTGTTTTTGGCCGTGTCGTCGACGAGAAAAGGCACAGAAGGTGAAGCCAATGGGTTGCTAATAACCCGAGGCACATGTAGGAACTGACGGCACGTCAAACGGAGCACGGTGACGACGTGTACCACGACGACGACATAGGGTTAAAGATAAGAATAATTTTCAGGAATAGAACAAGGAGAAGTAAGGTGAGCATGGCTTAGAACGCGGCGAGGCGAAGCTAGAAAAAATATCGGCTAAGCCAAAAACTCACCGGAGGCAACGCAATCGTCGTTTGAACGACGACGGTACCGAAACACGAAAAATTCAATATCTTCGCGCTCAGTGCGGCGAATCCAAAACCGTCTGAAACATAGCCTCCTGGGATGGTTTGGCACGTTTTGACGTGAACGGATTGTTGAAAGCATTCCCAGACAGGCGGGGACGCGAAGTGTCATTTGCGGCCATGGCGAGGTGTCGGACGCAAATATTTGAAAAAGGCTTTTGGACAAACGGAGGGGAGCACGACATAGAACGTGTTGAGACGAACTCAACGCCGTAGACGGCTTGGCCAACGGACTAGCGAAACGCGGTGAACAAGACTTTATGTGGCCTACAGGCTGACATCGGCGTTCCGGGCAAACGGAGAGGAATTAACATGCGAGACATGCGGCGAAACAAAGAGTAGAGCGTGGGGAACGTGATGCTCACCTTGGTTTTGGTCGGGCATGCACGGTCGGTCGGTGGCGACGCGAGAAACGACGACGCGAATTGGCCCACGGTGGCGATGATGCTCCGGCGATGCTCCGGCGAAGGCGAGGTGAGCACCGCGTAGAACACGGCGAGGCGAAGCCGGGGATGTGCTCAAACGCGGCGGGGCTCCACCGGACGAGGCGCAAAAGGCCGAAGAACGGCGCTTGAACAACGAAACAAGAACTCCGATTGCGGCCAATAGAGAGGGAGTGGGGACTTGAGATTTTCGGGGTTGAGTGAGGATGAGGAGAGGCTCACGGGGCTCCCTTTTATAGGGGTTGAGGAGGCCCGAGGAGGGAGATCAAGCATCCATGTCTTTGAATGACATGGGTTAAATCCCGCGAAACGGCTCATTAATTTGAGGGGAAACGGTGGGGGAATGAAAGATCTTAATGAGAGGAGTTGATTGCAATTTATTTCGCTAAAAACCGTTGAGAAAATCAAGAGATATCAAAGATTGAAGAAAGCTCAAGAAATGCCATGGCTGCTCTGTGTGAACTGCACGATGGTTTGGAGGAAGAAGAAAGGAAAAGGAAGAGAGAGAAAAGAGAGAAGAGAGAGAAAAAAAAGAAAAGAAAAAGAAAATTCGGAAAAATTTTAAGAAAATTTTCTAAAGATCCTTGGAACCTGAAAAGATTAAAAAACTAATTTCGGAATTAATTGACATTTATTTTAATTTTTAAAAAATGTTTTTATTTTCTAGCTTTACAATAATACAATAAATAACAAATAAAGCTTAAAAAAATCTTAGAAAAATTCATAGAAGTTTATAAAGCTATTTTGAACTTATAAAAATATTTTCCACTGACATTTAGATATTTTTCATTATAATATATTTTTTTGTTTAACAGAAAGGCTCTTTTCTTTACGCAGAAAATAAAGGTTAGCGAAAATTTTAAAATTTCAAGTAACCAAATAACTTTGATTTTTATTTTAAATGAAATTGATTGTTATTTAAATTTTTAATTTTTTTTTGCTTAAATTATTTTCACAAGAAAACCCCTTTTAAAAGCAGAAATTCAGGCAATTAAATTTTTAAAAACTTAAACAACCAAAAGCAAATATTTTATTTTAAATTAAATTAAATATTTTTTTTTGAAATAACAGCTGGGCTGTTACAATGCCTCTCTAGAACACATGTAGTATGTAAACATATCACTGTGTAGGCTGATCAATATGCAAACAGCAAAAGAATTTACTAAAACAGATTAGGCCCTCTTCTGTACCAATACATCTCTCCGAAACAAAGGTCATGAACTTGTTCACCCCATCCACGTGTTCCTTGCTGAACATTCTACTATTGATCCAAGATCTATCCATCTGCACCAAATCAAGAGATACACTAGCTCAAAAAAATATTACATATGATACTTGACCAAAGTTATCTTACATGTGACATGCAATACACAGTAGTTGGGCATTGCTTTATCTATAATAATGGGTCAAAGATATCGTCAACAATATTGCTCATCCAAATAACACTTATTGTCTAATAGGCTTTGCTATATTCCTAGCTCTGTAACATAAACTGAGACAAGAGTTGGTATTGTCATGAAAAATTCAACTTGAATTTGGTACAAAATCAGTAAGCTACTTCTAAAAACTAGCATGTAAGATTACTTCATAGTTTATTCGACACAGATAACATTCACAGTTAATCATCACAATGCAATGGATCAGAATCCACATTTCACCAGCACATTGCAAATGAGTTAACATAGTAATAATAAGCAATTATTCGTGAACAGTAATTAAGAAAGCAAAGAAATAGATGAAACGCTGAAGTAGAGAGGGGATTGGAGTAAACCGAGAGAGGGAGTAGTAGCAGAGGGTTGAGTTGTCGGTGAAGCGGAGCCGAGGAAGGAGGGGTCGCCGGTAGAGTAGATGAAGTGGTGGCGGAGCTGCAGCCGAGGATGGAGCAGAAGTCGGGGAAGAGGTCGCCGATGTGGACGTCGGTTGAGAGGTTGAAGCGCCGGCGGATCCGTGGAGTATGCAGAGGTCGGCGATGTGGAACAAGTCGGGGTCGTGGTCGCCGAGCTTGGCGTCGGGATGGCGGCGTTGATGGAGGTCGACGGCGCACGGTTGAGGGCGGCGGCGCAAGGCGGTCGGAGAAGAGGGAGATGGTGGAGAGCGGCGACCGGAGAGGAGCGGCGGGTGGATGGTGGCGCGGTAGGGAGAGCAAAGAAGGGAGGCGGCCGGTGGATCTGGAGAAGGGGGAGCTGTTGTTGGCCGGAGGGAGTAGAGAAGGGAGGAGAGAGGCGGCGGAGAGAGGTAGGGCGGTGAAGCTTGGTGGCGCGGAGAGGGCGGTGGCGCACCGGATGTGGAGAAGAAGCTGCCGGAGAAGAGGTGAGGCTCGGCGGCCGTGGAGAAGAGAGGCGACCGACTGGGGTTGAAGAAGGCTCGTGAGGGGAGGTGCGGCGCAGTGGAGCAGGGAGGATTTGGGCGGTGCCGAGGGAAGTGGAGAAGGTGGCGGCGGGTGGATGCGGCAGCGGAGAGGCGAGAGAAAGGGAAGGATGGGAGTGGAGAATGGAGGCGACCGGCGAGGTAAGGCCCGGCCCTCGCCGGCACCGGATTTGGAGGAGAATGGGGGGAGAAGGAGAAGAAGGCGACGGGGGCACTGAGAAGAACCGGGCTCAAAGGAATTCCTGGCGGCGGCGGCTAGGTCTTCTGGCCGAATGGGAGGGGAGTTGGTAGTTTTGCGATTTTGCCCTCCTGGTTTCTAGGGTTTGCAATAAGGTTTTTCTCCCAATGAGATTTCTTCTGTTCTGCCTCTTGGAAACTCCGATTTCATCGCGAACAGATCCTACGCATTCGTGTTGATGCGCACATCTGTACGGAGCAGTCCAAATTTGTCGTTTATGCGCCTAGATCGCGCCGGCCTGTGGAAAAGCACAAAAAAAGTGTAAAACAGTCCATTTCGAGCAATTAAATATGGAAAAATGTGTAAATGATGATTAATGACCTTGAAATGCGAAAAATAATGGGGTAAAAACCAGTTGGTTGGGCCCTGAGCAAGCTCATTAAAAAAACAGTTGGTTGGCCCATGTGGCGGTGGGACCTATCTTGACAGGTGGGCCGTATGCCAACAAGGAAAATGATGGTTTAAATAATTCAATATAATAATTTGTGATGCACCAGTTTTGTCATTAATTTATGACATTCGCAAAGTAGCCCCTATGACACAACAAATATTGTCACTACATGGATATATAATAATTTCTGACACACCAGTTTTGTCATTAATTTATGACGTTCACAAAGTAGCCCTAATGACACAACAAATATTGTCACTACATTGATTTAGACTTGCATCATGACATTTTTTGTGACATTCATATTATTTTTGTCACTAAGCCAAATTACCTCTACAAAAATGTCATAAACTAGATGATTTAGTGACATTTAGACCCTTTGTCATGCCATATATGTCACAAAATGACACATCTCTTGTAGTGAAGGTGTTTATATTGTAGCATCGATGATTAAGTAGGCACTTGTGTTTAATGAGTGCTTATGCATATAACTATATCTCGTTAATAGATAATTACTCGTATGGCTACCTGATTTATATGGTAGAAATTTTTATTATTTGCTAGTATAGTCCATCTGTATTCCTACATGAACATTTAAGTACCTACAAAAAAGATATTTATACCGAAGGAAATGAATTTTACATGGCTATATTGTTTTTCTCTTTAAATATTGGTGTATAAATATCTTGCATTGTCCATGCTCATATAGCGCCCGCTTGTTCTGGCGAGCATTTCACGCGGTCAGGATTTTGCGCATTGTTTTGACTCGGCAAAGTGCTCCCTTGAAACGACTACTGGGTCAGAATTCAGGCATCCAGAAACGAACCCAGCCAATAGTACACAAGAACACTCAACATAGCAGAACAGAAGAATGTGATCCTATATTTGCCACCAGATGACCCTATGCTGCAAATAATACACAGAAAAATAGAGACAAGAGACACGAATTTTACGTGAAAAACTCTTGCGGGAAAAAACCACGGGCGCTCGAAGGCAAATCACTATAATGAGGAGAGTTTACAATGGAGCGCTTCTCTTCCTATGAGCTACTGGGGTAGATATTTATAGCGTGAGGGAAAAGAGTCCCATACGGAAAGGAAACCGAATCAGAGTCGGTTGCTACAGATTGACACCACGTCTAATACAACATGTGCCTGACATAAGGCGATGAAGTGTCCTACACGGACACGATACGAATTCGGATCAACTTTAACAATCTCCACCTTGAGCCGAATTCCCTCCAGTAGTCGAAGAATATGATAGACTCATCCAATAAATTATCATTTATACCTTGAGTGCCGAAAGTCCAAAGGACTAGAGAGTAATACCAACTATGCTCAAACTTAGATGCAGCAACTGGTTTTGCCAACATATCAGCTGGATTATCATGGGTACTTATCTTGCAGTCTTTAATATCACCTTGAGTAATAACACCTCGAATGTAGTGATACCTGATATCAATGTGCTTTGTTCTCTCATAGAACATTTGATCTTTTGTAAGGCAAATAGCACTCTAACTATCACAAAATATTGTAGTGCAAAATGTACTTCCACAAAGCTCAATAAATAAACCTCTTAGCCAAATGGCTTCTTTGCAAACTTCAGAAATAGCCATATACTCAGCTTCTGTAGTAGACAAGACAACGGTAGCTTGCAAACTTGCTTTCTAGCTAACGACACATCCTCCAACAGTGTAAACATAACCAGTGAGAGACCTTCTTTCATCCAAATCTCCAACAAAATCAGAATCCACATAACCAACAAGTCCATCTCTAGTCTTTCCAAATTGTAAACAAACATTAGATGTGCCCCGCAGATATCTGAAAATCCATTGAACTGCTTTTCAATGCTCTTTTCAAAATTAGCCATGTATCTACTAACCATACTTAATGATTGAGATAAATCGGGGCGAGAATATACCATGGCATACATAAGTGAACCAACTGCACTCGCATATGGAACTCTAGACATGTAATCAATTTCATCATTTGATTGTGGACATGACACTAAATAAAGTTTGAAAAGTGCAGCTAAGGGCGTGCTCACAAGTTTGGCCTTATGCATGTTGAAACGATGAAGAACTTTATCAAGAATCTTAGATATAATTTGCCAAACTATCTGTCTCTAATGATTTCCATACCAAGAATCTTCTTTGTTGCACCGAGATTTTTCATCTCAAATTCACTATTTAATTGTGCCTTTAACTTTGAAATTTTAGCATTGTCTTTTGCAGCAATTAACATATCATTAACATATAGGAGCAAATAAATAACTGAACCATTAACAGACTTCAAGTAAACACAGTTATCATAATTAGATCTTTCAAAATTCTAAGATATCATAAAGCAGTCGAATCTCTTGTACCATTGTCTAGGTGATTGCTTCAAACCATAAAGAGATTTCTTCAATTTGCAAACCAAATTCTCCTTTCTCGGAATAACGAAACCTTCCGATTACTCCATATAAATGTCTTCTTCTAATTCTTCATGTTAGAATGCAGTTTTCACATCCAATTGTTCAAGCTCATAATCATGTATAGCCACACAACTGAGTAAAGTGTGAATAGAACTATGCTTCACAATAGAGAAAAAGACATCTGTAAAATCAATACCTAGAATTTGGCTGTATCCTTTTGCAACTAGCCTTGCTTTGTACCTAACCTCTTCGGTTGGTGAAACTCCTTCTTTCTTCTTGAAGATCCATTTGTAGCGAATAGACTTTTTCTCAATTGGCAACTTGACCAGCTCCCAAGTGCCATTCTTGTCAAGAGGTTCCATCTCATCATTCATGGTAGTCATACATCTTTCTGAATCACTGAAGAGATAGCCTCTGAATAAAATGAAGGTTTTGCAGTACGTTCAATTTCTTCTGCCATATTTAAACAATAAGCCACAACATTAGCTTCTTTAATCAATCTCTTAGGAGGCTAAATGTTCCTTCTCTGTCTATCAACTGCAATGGAACGATGTATTGGCGGCTCAACAATAGGTGCTTCTGAAATATTTTCCTTGTTGACTTCTAGTGTAGATACTGAATCAATAACATGCTTCACCTGCATGCTTGATTGCTTCTCAACGGGAACATCAGTAGATGGTTTATGATGCAACATAGCAGACTCATCAAAAGTAACACTTCTGCTAATAACCACCTTTCTAGTTTCAGGATTCCACAATTTATATCTTTTCACACCAATTTTATAACCAAGGAAAAATGCATTTAACTGCTCTAGGCTCTAATTTACCATTGTTAACATGAGCATAAGCAGGACAGCCAGATATTCTTAAATTTGAATAATTTGCTGGAGAGCTATACCATACCTCAATTGGAGTTTTCTTATCAATAGCCAAATTTGGTGACCGATTAATTAAATAACAAGCAGTGGAAGCAGTTTCAGCCCAATAACTCTTAAATAATCCAGAGTTTAATAACATGCAACGTATCTTCTCTATGATGGTTTTGTTCATGCGTTCGGCCACACCGTTTTGTTGAGGAGAGCTTGGGACGGTACAATGTCTCACAATACCTTCTGACTTGCATAAAGCTTCAAATTCTCTAGAACAAAACTCCAAGCTATTGTCGGTACGCAGCTTCTTGACATACTTACCAGTTTGTCTTTCAATCATAGTCTTTCACTCCTTGAATGTTTTGAATACATCTAATTTGTGCTTAATGAAATATGCTCAAACTTTTCTTGAGTAATCATCAATTATGGTCAACATGTAGCTTGCACCTCCAAGTGACGGAACACGGGATTCTCCTCACAAATCAGAGTGAACATAATCCAATATACCTATTGTAGAGTGAGTCGCAGTACTGAATTTCACCCTCTTTTGCTTGCCGAAGACACAATGTTCACAAAACTTCAACTTGTCGATGCTTTGACCATCAAGAAATCCTCTTTTGGATAATTTCATCATTCTAGCTTCACTCATATGCCCTAGGCGCATATGCCAAAGATTAGTAGCATCAGAATCAGATGATTTATTTGAAGCAACAGTAGCATTACCTAAAATTGTAGTGCCTCTTAGATGATATAAGTTGGCAACCTTCATATCACCCTTCATCACAACAAGAGAATATTTGGTGACTTTCAAAACTCCACCTCCACCTGAATACTTGTACTCTTTAGCATCAAGAGTACTCAATAAGATAAAATTTCTCTTCAAATTTGGAATATGACAAACATCCGACAAAGTTCTGATGGTGCCATCAAACATCTTGATCTGGATAGAACCAATGTCTACAACCTTGCATGGTGTATTATCACTCATCAACACTGATCCACTTGGCTTAGCTTCATAGGTAACGAACCACTCGCTATTCGGGCTCATGTGGAAAGTACAAGCTGAATAAAGAATCCATTCATCATCGGTTTTGCAATTACCGGCAAAAGTGATGAGAACATTTCCATCAGAAGCTTCTTTGGTGACAACAGTGGCTCTAGGTTCATCTTCTTGTTGATCCTTCTCCAAATTGCTATTCCTCTTTTTCTTGTTCTACAACTTTCAGCACTCGGATATGTCATGACCATCCTTCTTGCAATACCGGCATCACTTCCTGTTCTTGGATTTAGATCTGCCTCTGTATCTACTTTTGCTTCTGCTTTTTGAATTGCCATTTGAACCCTTCTCGTATTGCCTGCCACGGACAGACAAACCTTCTGCATGCGTGCTTGAGCTTTCATTGGGAACCATAAGTTTTATCTTTTCTTTAGCATACAGAGCTTCATAAACTTCAATAAGAGTAAGAGTATCTTAGCTATATATAATAGTATATCTAAAAGTATAGTACGAACTGGGTAGAGAGCATAGCAAAATAAGACCTAAATCTTCATCATCATACTTTACCTCCATAACTTCGAGGTCTGCAACAACTTTCTTGAAAACTGTCAGGTGGTTCAACAATGAGGCACCCTCCGCCATCTTGTGGGAATAAAACTTCTGCTTCAGATGCATCTTGCTGGTTAGATCCTTGGTCATGCAAATCTGCTCCAGCTTCAGCCATAATGTGGCGGCGGATGTTTCTTTCATAACCTCCTGTAAAATATTATTTGATAGATGAAGATGGATTTGAGATAAGGCCTTACGATCTTTACGTTGCTTCTCATCAACGGACAATGTGGTTGGTATCTTGTCGATTCCCAGAAGTACATCATCCAAATCAAGCTATGATAAGACAGCTCGCATCTTGACTTGCCATAGAGAAAACCTCGTGTCGCGATCCTACAGCAGAAGATTATACTTCAGAGTCACCATGTGGAAGAAAAATCAAATTTTGCTAATGCAAATTTGGGTGTACCTAGCAAAATTCTCGTAATCTGAAAATCCTGGTACACTTGTTGGGTGCACCTAGCAATATTTGTTGGGAAAATCACACCAGGCTGCTGACGCAAAGGAAAAATTTTGTATTGCCTCGGGTTGCGTGCACCTTTTATTGCTCCTGGTTGCTTTGCTTCTTTCCTGCTGTTTTTTTTTTTGCCTGGACGGCTTGTTGTGCTGCTCTCTCTATTGCTTTTGCACAGAACGACGTGTGGAGGAATAAAACGAAGACGAGCTGCTAAACTCCGACTCGGAGCCGGGATGCAACACGAAGACGTGTTGGATTCGGCGGTTTGACGACGCCGATTTTTTTTTCAGATCTCTCAAACTCTAAATTCTTGTGCTTTGATACCACTTGTTGTAAATAATGCATAGAAAAATAGAGACAAGGCACACGAATTTTACATGAAAAACTCTTACAGAAAAAACTACGGGCGCTCTGTAACACCCCGCCCACTCTCTGGGCCAAGATACCACCTCCTCTGCATATTCTTACCATTTCATCAACACTAAGGAATTTAAACCAATACTAATTTTATTCATACTACTGCGTTCAGATACATCATAGCATTCTTAGTGATTACTCTAGCCTAGTAAAAGCTAAAGTGCACTGACACAAGTGGTACAAAAGTGATGCTGGTTCGTGCCAGCTATTCATGTGCTACTCCCGCCCGCATGTCGTCCTCGACGGCACCTAAAAACATCAACAAAGTAAGGGTGAGTCCACCGACTCAGCAAGTACAAAGCAAAACAACAAATAACAGGTTCATTCATTAGACCATACTCATTCCAGTTTCATTAACCACTTCTCCATTTAATCATTTCAAGTTCCGATGAACCATTCATCATTCACATACATCTTTCACTTGTCTCTTTAGGTTCTTACCAACCGATCATTATGCATCTGCCCATGCACATGCTCATGCATTTCTTTCTCAACTCTTTAGCCAATACCGGTATAGCAGAGTGTGCACCCGTCGATACTCACCCAAGCCCGCCCTGTTTCATGCGGGGACCTCAAGCCCGTCCTGTTTCATAAGGGGACCTCAGTAGCCCGTAACTATCATACGGGGACCTCAACTCCACTCCCGTGGAGCGTCCACTCAACGTGGACCAATGCTATCTCTTTTCATGACATGCATGCAATGCAAGTTCTCCGACTACGCATATCAACATGACATGTCTCAACATTTACCGTGCATCATTTCTCAGTATGCATTCCAAGTATAAACAGCTTACCCCAACATGGTAAGCAAGGCATCATCCGGAAATATTTAACTTACCTCAACACGGTAAGCAGTGCATCATTACTCAATTTTTTTAACCGAAATCACTACCCGAATTCACCGCTTTACAATGCACTTGCCTGGTTAGCCTTGGGGATGACGCGTGGACGACTCCGACCCGAGACCTCCACCTGCGCACACATCAACCCGACTCAACGGCAAAAACAAAAATCCAGAGCTTAAACGGAGAACAGCGTCCCTAAGCTCGTATCCCGATCTCAGGCGTAATCGCACGGGTTTTGAGGGACCTGTCGCGCAGGTGCCGAACCCATTTTTTCTCTCTTTCTTTTTCTCCTCTTTTCTTTTCATTTTCTCCTCTTTTCTTTTTTTTCTCTTCTCTTCTCTTTCTTTTCTTTCTCTTTTCCTTTCCTTCTCTCTTCCCTCTTCCTTTTCTTTTCTCCCCACCTCACCAGGTTCCTTCTCTCTCCCTACTCCCAATCGCCGAATGGCCTTCCCAGGGGCGGCGCGGCGGCGCGCAAGGCCGGCCAGCGACCCCCTCACCGCCGGCAGCCCCTCCCGCCGCCCCCCCCCCTCTACCTTCCTCTCCTCTCTCGCTTTCTCTGTCTCACGCGCGGGGCTTGCCGGCCTGCCGCTCCCGGCCACGGCTCCCCTGCCGGCCACAGCTCCCTCCCGCCGGCCTACCACCCTTCTTCCCTAACCCTCTTGCGTGCGGGACCCCCCATCCACGCGCTACTCCGGCGGCGGGACGGCTCGCGAGCGAGCCCGGCTCGCCGGCCTTCGGGTCCACTGCCAGCCGCCCCCTGCTTGCCTTCCCTGCTGCGCCACGGATCCGACCGTCCAGGGCTGGACCCGCCTCCCCCTACGGGCGCCTGTGGCGGTGGGGCGCTGGGCGCCGCTGCCCGGCCGGCACGGCCAACGGCCACCGGGCGCCCCCGCCGTCCTCGGTCGCCTGCGCCACCTCGCCTCCCTCGGTTCCCGGCCCCGGCTTACAACCGGTCGGGAGCCCAGTACCCGGCCTCCTCGAGGGGCCCCCCATTTGGGCTCGTCGTCCTCGACTCACGGTCGGCCGACAACCCAAAGCGTCCTCTACCCCCAGCCACCTCCCCAACCCTCACTTTCACTATGTGCGCGTGTGGTGTCATGGGGTTGAGGGATGGAGGACAAACTCAGTGGCAGCTTGGCGCATGACCAGCGGTCGTCGACGTCCTCCGTTGTCGTTGGCGCCGTCCTCACGCTCTAGCCCCCCCCCCCCCTCCCCCGAGCTCCTCCTCCTCTTCGGCTTCATCTTCTGCTCCTACTCCTTATGGTGAGCTTGGAGGATGGCTTGAGTTGGCTTCTTGGTTTGGCAGTGAGAAGGAATGGGGAGTGGTGCTCCTCTTGCTATGCTCTTACCTTGGCCGAGAGTATGAGGTGAGAAAATGAGGCTTGGCCGCATGGTGTTAGCATATAAAAAGCATAGGTGGGGTTGCCTTGCATTTGTGAATTTACCGTAACGCCCTCGCTTAAAGCTCTTGCCCCTCTCACACAATTGGCTGCCCAAGGGCATTATGGTCCAAGCCTAAGTTGGTTTCTACTGCAGCGGTAAGTCGGTAAAAGGTAAGGTAGAATTTGCCGGATGATGAACACCCGAGACGCGAGACGGTGCCGACTGTCCCTAGGCGGTCCAGGAACCTCTGAGAGCGCTAATTTATACGGCTCTCTAGACGGTGCCGACTGTCCTGGGATGGTCTGGGAACCTCTGCGCGCGATATTAAATCGACACTCTAAAAGGTCGATGGGTCTGACGGCAAACTTCGCTCTTTATCTCTAATATTTCCCTTTAAGCAGAATTTGGGGTATTACACGCTCGAAGGCAAATCACTATAATAAGGAGAGTTTACAATAGAGCGTTTGCTCTTTCTATGGGCTACTGGGGTACATATTTATAGCGTGAGAGAAAAGAGTCCCACACGGAGAGGAAACCGAATCAGAGTCAGTTGCTATAGATTGACACCACGTCTGATATAACATGTGCATGCATCTGCCATGCCACATCTAGGTGATGAAGTATCCGACACGGACACGATACGAATTCGAATCAACTTAAACACCCTATATTTTACTAATTACTTTTCTTTCAACGCAAGCTTAATCAAAGCCCGTCTAGCTCGGTAGAGCGCAAGGCTTTGGTCGTGGGTTCTCGAGCCCCACGGTGGGCGATCTTTTTGGACTTATTCTTTTTTTGTTGCATTATGCTGCTGCAGCCACATGCAGAACCAATTGACATCAGGAGGAATGGATGCTCTTTTTAATGTTCATTCACACGGCCTAATTGAAGGAATTTCCCTATAGCAATCCCATCCACTTGCTGTTTCAATCAAGCAGCACATAGTTACAAACTGCACAGATTGGCACAGCCTTTGCAATTTTAACGACTTAGCACCCTTATAGTACATCACAGCTAATACTGAATCTGCAACACCAAAACTGAAAATAACGTTACCATAGCATTCCCCATCCATAGACCATATCAAAAGCCAAGCTTCAGGTTAGAACAGGGACTCCGACCACTCCATCGATCGGGCCATCTACAATCTGCCCGTTATTTGCTCTGTCAGATGGGCGACGCCTGGCGCTTAATTGCTTGTACGAAACTTACACAAACATAAAACAGTTACAGCAAAAACCTATTACAATATCTTCTCCCTTTTTCAGGTAAGTTGCCCTTTTCAGAGTTGCTTCCTTCCTTCTCCTTGTGGAAGGAACTTGCTAGCTTCTTGTACTGCTACTCTTTCTGCTAGTTCCTTCAGCTGGTTCAGTAGCTAACGACGATGAGCAGGCCGATGGCGGTGACGATGATGGTCGACGGCACGCCGAAGCGGAGGTGGCTCCAGAAGGTGAGGTTGTATCCGAAGAACTGAGCCCGCCTCGCCTGCTCGCAGACTATCAGGTTTGCAGCTGAGCCCAGGAGTGTGAGGTTGCCGGCCACTGTGCTGACCCAGGCTAGGATCAGCCATGCTTTCTTCTCTGAAGCAGGGGAGATTGCAGCGGCTGATGCTGCCACCCTTGAGCCCAGCAGTAGAACTGAAAGACAAGTTCAGACCGATTACTAGGACAGACTCTAATACTATGTATCCAACAAGTTTAGAACCTTGAGTGCTTGGAAGAATGAACAGAATTTGAACAATCTTATTTTTTGAAACAAGTGAAT
This sequence comes from Dendrocalamus latiflorus, assembly GCA_017311315.1. NCBI lineage: Eukaryota > Viridiplantae > Streptophyta > Magnoliopsida > Poales > Poaceae > Dendrocalamus > Dendrocalamus latiflorus. Next base: position 19,689,444 of record CM029677.1, on the reverse strand, counting down.
AATCTTATTTTCATCTCCTTATTATCCCAAGTAGTAAATACTAGATTTTTTAGCATCTTTCTTAAGTTTGCTGCGGTTGTAAGAAGATCACAAAGTTGATTTTGTATCCAATTGAAAGTACAGATATCTTTGAAAGGTTTAGTTTAAATACGTGGTCAGGCACAACAGAGTTAAACAAGTCAACGTCACTGGATTCTGAAGTCATTGTTGGTTTCACAAGCCGAACACAAATATGATACTATAATTAAGATTTGTACAAACTAATAAATTATCTGCATTATATGATCATATCTAGGTACACTACCACCACATAACTATGATACTAGAACATGGGCATGATCTTCTTTTGTTCTTTTGAGCTATACATGGGCATGAATTCTGATGATAAAACAGTGTGCCAGTATCATAGTACGATTCTCAGCATTTTGACTAACCAAAGGAACATCGACTTCAAAGAGTTACCTGTTGGAACATTTGAGGCCACATTTGAAAGAACAAGAATCACAACTGCGAGAAGCGCGATGCCTTTGGCGCTGTCGATTCTCGCATGTGGCTCCACAAACTCCCAGAGCGCATTTGGTATGCCAGTCTTGTTGAAGCCATCAACAGTTATAAACATCCCACAGAAGAAGATCAACAATGAGTATGATACCTGCAAATCATCAGTGTCATATGAAATTGCTCCAAATTAGCATATTCAGCAAAAACAAAATGATCGATTAATTAGTAATCAAGGAATTTTTTTTTCGAAGTTGTCAAATTCAGAAGACTATGAACATACCTTCTCTAGGCAGGCTTGTGCGTCAGTGAAATCAAGTGCCAGAAGAACAAGAGCAGCAGTAATGGCAGTCCAGGACATGTTGAGCCCCATGAGAAGCGAGATAAGCATCCCAAGGGTCGTGATATAGACGGCCGACTTCCACACGAGCACCTTCCACCTCTTCTCCTTGGCCTCCTCCTCCTTGTCCTTCTCGCCGTCGAAGCCATCGGCGCCCTGCTCGGGCGCGTCTTCGATGATCACGCTCCGCTGGTGGCTGGTCGTCCTGGTGATCTTCCGCGGGCCTTCGTCTCGCAGCTCGCAGACTGTGGACACCTCCACCATCTCCTGCGACATGCTCGACGCGCGCAGCGATCTGATGGCGACCTGGATGTCGCTCTCGGAGTTGTAGCTCCTGCTCCTCAGGGTGTCGGCCCTGTTCATGCTGTCGCTCCGGCGGATCGGCTCGCTCAAGCAGTCGATGTCGCCGTTGGCGGACGAGGCGTGCGACATTCTCGCCGGCGTGAACCGGTGCGAGGTGACCTCGTCGTCGGCGACGACCTCGGGCCCGGTGGCCGTCCCGCCCTCCTGGTCCTTCTCCACTGAGAGGTACCTCCAGAAGTAGCACAGCAGGATGCAGGTGTTGGTCAGCACGCCGACGATCATGGCGGGGAAGACGCCGAGCAGAAACTGGCCGAACGAGATGCCGCTCTGGACGGCGATGACCAGGTTCTGCGGGTTGCCGATGGGGGTGGCCGCCGAGCCGATGTTGGAGCTGGAGGCGAGCGCGAGGAGGAACGGCTGCGGCGGCAGGTTGTTCTGCCTGGCCACCTTGAGGATGAACTCGGTGAGCACGACGCAGGTGGTGTCGTTGGTGAAGAGCGCGCTGGCGACGGCGGAGACGATGCAGACGCGGAAGAGCAGGTCCTTGCTGCCCCGGCTCTTCCACGACAGCATGCTGCCGAGGTACTTGAACATGTCGGCGCGCTCGAGGAAGATGCTGACCACCATGGTGCCGAAGAGGAGGCCGATGATGGGGAGGTCGATCGCTGCGTACGCCTCCTCCGGCTTCATGACGCGGAAGAGCACCATGAGCATCGCGCCCAGCAGCGACCCTGCCGTCCGGCCCACCGGCATGAACGGCACGGACGGGAAGACGGCCAGCACCCAGAAGATGCCGAAGGCCACGCATCCTAGCACCACCTTGGGCGTGCTCGCGAGCACCATCTCCTCAAATCTATTAAGATCCCAACGCTTGCGAGGAAGAAAGGAATTCGGTGTACAACTGATCAGCTATCCTCAGCAAATCAATGTCACCCGATCTGCGTCCAGAACGAGGCCTTCCTGGCTAGCTAGAAAATCGATCAAGATCCTGCTACATCGGAGCAAAGAAACAGCAGCTGCGTGTTAATGCAGAACCAACCAAGGACGGACCAATGAAAAACCAACTGATTAATATGCAAAGATTGGATGCGATCGATCAAGATCCCTCGGCTACGACACTTAAAGAACTGAGAACTCGCAAGAATGGCAAGAAACGGTTACAGTCCTGCGTGTCCAGTGCGAAAATATATACGCGTGTCATCAAGAACCGAACTCGCGGTGCGAGCGTGCGCTCTAGCAGCATGCAGCGGTTACAGGATCGGCAAGGAGGTCAACACAGCCAAAAATAGGCTAGTGCTTACGTGGTGCCACCGCCCCCCGCCCACCGGCAAAACGGGGAGAAGAGAAGAGAGTTCCACATGGAATTGCTCACCTCTCGCGCGCGCGGCGGCGGCGGCGGCGTCGTCGAGGGGTTTACACCGAGAGGGCGCAGGGGTTTGGCCAAGCCGCATCGGGACGAAGGGAAACTACGATACTACTACTAGTAGGGCAGGGGCATGGGAGTGAGAGGTAGAGAGTAGCTACGACGTGCGCGCTTGTCATCTCCTCAAGGTTGGGATTTGGGGCGGGTATTTATTACGCGCACCCCCTGTACGGCTGTACCACGTCCAGACTCTAGGAAGCCGGTCTCCGTTTGGCTATCGCTCGTCAGATCTGGATCGGGTATTAAGAGTTCAGGTTAGACAGGACAGAAGGACACATGCATGGTTTGGGTCGACGACTTGGTTGGGCCTAGTCGGTTTGCCCCTTGTACTACTGGTATGGTTAGTCGTGTAGGGCAGTAAATCGAGCCTAGTCTGAGCAAACCTATCATTTTAAGCTTAAGTTGGTAGAAGCTCGAGTCAAGTTTGAACCAACTTGAGTTGGAATTTAAGCCTAAACTTAGACTCGAATTCGACTTGACCAAGTTTGAGTGAGCACAGTAATAGTTGACAATTTAATATATACTAATTTTTAACAATAAGAAAAATTCAAGTAAACCCAATAAAAATTAACATACAGCAATATCCAAGCTCGAATCGAGCCTTAACGAGCAAATCGAGCTCGGTTTGTCAAGCTTGCGAGTTCAACTCATTTAGAGCCTAAGCCTAGAGCGAGCTGAGCTCGAGTAGCTTGTAAGCCTCGAGCTTTTTTACAGCATTAGCCATATGTTCGGTCTGGACATATTAAAATATAGTTAATTGGTGGTTTAGACCGTAGAAATTTTAAGATAGTCTTATATTGAGTAGCGTGAATCTCCTCCTGAAAATCACTATCAGTCCAAATAACTCCTAAGTATTGAGTGATAAAAAAGAAAAGGACCTGATTGTATTTTACTGCACCACAAATACTAATTCAGTGGGGGACACTGCAAAAACACAGGACCTGATTGGTTGGTTCAATGTGAAATCTTCTGACAAATGTGGGACCAGATCGACCCAATCATTTTTGTCTTGAGTTCAAAATATGGATCGAAACGAATGTGCACAGTAATTTCTCAGACTTGGTGGCACACATGAAAAGAAGTGGTCACGACAAGAACATCATCGCAATGCATGTGTTGACTTGGATTGGGTGGAGTGCCTTTGGCTGAAGTGACAAAGGCAGTGGCGTTATTCTCACTCCGTGGCAACAAGGGTCAACGAGTGCACTGTTAGTTTAATAATTGACAGCATGTTCCTCACAAAAAAAATTATACAAGGTTAATGAATACTTTAGCTGTGTTCTCATGGAAAAGAACTTTGTGTACTACATTGGACTAACATAAACTCCTCGATGAGAGGCAACATGACGCTTGCATTCATAATCTCCTATGTATGTTGAGATTTAAGGTTCTGATCGGTTCGGTTTGAGCTTCTGGCTTCTAGCTTATTTTTCACTATTCATAAATTTCGTCTTTTTCTAAACTTTTGGTTTTTTATTGAGCTTTTTTGCCGGTTCTTTTTTTCCCGTATTCGTTTGTATTATACATATTGGGCTAACATATTTTTTATATTTTAAATTTTTTTAAATTTAATTATGCTAAATAAGTCTCTGTCAGCCACTACTACAAAAGGCCTAATAGTAGACGCCAAATCACAGACGGTTTTGTGAAATCGTCTGTGATTTACACTATTACAGACGGTTTTAATTTGGAGGCCGTCTGTGGTATTTGTGGCGGGAAAAAGGAGTATCACAGACGGTTCTTACCGCTGAACCGTCTGTGATATTATAATATCACAGACGGTTTTATAATAAAAACCGTCTGTGATATTCCAGATTATCACAGACGGTTTTATAACAAAAACCGTCTGTGATATTCCAATATCACAGACGGTTTTTGTTATAAAACCGTCTGTGATAATCTGGAATATCACAGACGGTTTTTATTATAAAACCGTCTGTGATATTATAGTATCACAGACGGTTTTATAATAAAAACCGTCTGTGATACGTTTCCCGCCTTGCAATCCCTCAAAATTTCATATTTTCCCGCTTAAGTCCGAGTATGGTTCAGTTTTGAGACACTTTCAGTAAAACGGGCATAACTTTTGCATACGGTGTCCGTTTTCGACGTTCTTATACTCGTTGGAAAGCTAACGACGAGCCCGATCCAAAAAAACGACCAGCTTGCGCTAGTCGCCCTCCAAGACCCCGAAAATCGGCCATCTTTGGACCTAAACCTGCGTCGCAAGTTTTTTGTTTCTGTTTTTGCCCTTTTTCTTGGTCTTTTTTTCGGAATTTGGATTTTTCTTTAACTGCAAAGTTGTAGATCTCGTTGAAACCTTTCAAATGAGTATATATAAGTCATATAGAACATTGCTATTTTATCTTTTCATACTAGTTGTTTGTATTACATCGGTATATAAAATTGTGTGCTCTAATTCACAGACGGTTCTATATGTAGAACCGTCTGTGATATTCATTCATCACAGACGGTTCTATATGTAGAACCGTCTATAATAATCTGACAGCTGGGCCAGTCGATCCTGCACCTCACCCCACGGATCGTAGCTCTACCTCTCTGTCTCGGCGCCAAAAAATTTCGAACTCCTGCCTCTCCCTCCCTCTCCCTCCCCTATAAATATAATCCAAACTCAGCCTCTTTGCTGGTCTATTCTTCCTTGTTGTCCTCTTCCTTGCTGTTCTCCTCCTCCTTGCTGTTCTCCTCCTCCTTGCTGTCCTCCTCCTTGCTGTCCACATCCATGCAGACGACGCACAAGTCTACGGCGATGATAGTGGACGTCAAAGACATCCAGCTCATGCGTTGCATCAGGGGCGAGAAGGATGGTGGGCGTCAAAGGCATAGAGGATCTTTGCTTGTTGTGTAACCTGCTCGTTGTTCTTGTTGTTCTTGTTGTGTAATATGCTCGTTGTTCTTATTGTGTAATCTGCTCGTTGTTTTGGAATATTGTAATGGTAGGCTCTAATATTAATAAAAATGGATGTTTTATGTTTGTGAAATGAATTGAGATATGAATTGGATATATACATGTACATATTGATCTGCTTGTTTCAAAGGGTATGTCTAGCATTTCCCGAGGCTAGCCAATAAACAGAAATATGTTTAGGAGTAGAAGGCAATATCACAGACGGTTTTTAGTTAAAAACCGTCTGTGATTTATACATATCACAGACGGTTCTTAACTAAAAACCGTCTGTGATAATTATATATCACAGACGGTTTTTAACTAAAAACCGTCTGTGATAACTATATATCACAGACGGTTTTTAACTAAAAACCGTCTGTGATTATAACTATCACAGACGGTTTTTGTTATAAAACCGTCTGTGATATTTGCATCACAGACGGTTTGAAAACCGTCTGTGATGACCTCGTATTATCACTGACCCATAATTTCAGACGGTTCACAAAACCGTCTGTGATGACGTTTTTGAACCGTCTGTGATGACCTTTTCTGTAGTAGTGAGCTACAGTGTTTTTTTCAGCCAGCTACAGTGTTTTCAGCCATAAGTCATGAGCTTTTAAGCCCTTAGGGTCTACCATATTAACCAGATGTCCTATAACTTCGATTACAACCTACAACTAGCAACTGCACCACTGTACCAGTAAGTATCACTTCTTAAACTACCAACTAAAATATCTGTTCGCTTTGTACCCTTGAGCATATATAGTGCTCTTGTGGTACCAAGTAATTTTGCTGTATAATGCATTCCTTTGTAGAGTCAACCTTGCAAAAGTGTTCAAAAAAGTTCCATGGTTTTAATGATTACTAACTATCTATCCTTTATTCATGAAGTTGAATTTTTAATTTGATGACCTTAATTTCAATAAACAAAATTTGAGCATTTAACTTAAAGAAAAACACCAAAAAATAACTGAAAAGTTAGTTCAAGTATGTGCATTTTCAGTTAAAAAATAATATAGTTCACAATTTCATTTTAAATAAAATTGGAAACCATAAGAACACAGACAAATCTGAACTAGAATATGGACACAAATTTCAGTAAGACTAACATCAAGTGAAAAATTTTGAATGACTATCATGGATGGCTTTTGTCAATACCAATCAAATATTAATTAAAAATGAATTATTTATTTTCAACTATAAGTACTACTCGCAAACTAGCATCACCACGGAAGGTTAGCCCCACCTTTTTATTCTATATTGAAAGAAATATTTTTATTTTCTTTTGGGGAAAACTAGGTATGGCATCTCATTTGTCGGACACTTGTTGCTAATTGATACGAAAAATATAGAAGTTTTAGACGAGGATTTGAAAATTTGACTATTGTAAAGAAACAATGAAGTTCCTATAATATTGTTTGAGACATAAGTGCAGGTGGGGTACGATTCACATGTACAACTTGCTAAACTGTTCCTCAGCCACGCTGAATTCCTCAGTGCAAATGCCAAACGGTATATTGAAGTACCAAAGCTGCGGAACAGGCTATTTGCTATGGCCACTACCGAGGTGATCCGTGCAATCATACACGGCAAAAAGAAAAACAGCCACACCTGGACAGATTGTTCGCCATTTCGTTGGTGAATCGTCGTGTGTTTAATCATGATGAGCTAGCTTTAGCAACTTGCAAAAAGGGTATGGATGTCCATGTACAGTTGTCTGTTGCTCAAGTGCTGCATGCAATAGCATGGATGAATATGGCCAACAGGTAGATCGCCAATAGCTAGCAAAGGATAAAGGGGTCTGCAAAACGGCACTTCGGCTAGCTAGCTAGATATGATCTTTTGGTTCCTAGGTAGATAAAAAAAAAGCATGTTTCAGATCTAGTGCTTTTTTTTTCAAGTTGGTGATGATGTTGCGTAATGATCGAAATCCAAGTTGTCTGAAGAAAAGAGAAATTCAACAGTAACAATTGGTAGTTTTATTAGTGTAAAATGTACCTTTAGTTACTATGCTTTACCAACACGTCTAGTTTACTCATTTCACTTTCCATATATTTCAAGAACTTATTATATTTGGTCAGGTAAATCAGGATATATAGAAACCTTACCCATAAGTTCCATTTAATTCTTCTACCGAAAAGAAGTCCAAATATATCGGTCTATATGCTTAGATAACTGGTCTATGTACTTAAATCCTCCACTCTCCATTAAATCAAATTAAGATACGCAGTTCTTTCTACGTGTTCTTTTTTCCCTCAAGTTATGTATGCCTAAGGGCAGTCTCAATGCAGAAACTACTTAAGTAGTTTCTATCTATGCCATGTCATATAGACACTACTTTAGACACTATTATCTCCAATGCACCATATCTATTTATAACCCAAGCAATTAATTAAGCATCAAAATCTCTCTCTTCTCTCCACCAATCATAATTTTTCTCCATCTATCATGAAGATATCGCCATCTCTCCAATGCAAAATTTGGTAGTGTCTATTGCATTGGTTTTCTCATAGAAACTAGGTCTTGCATGAGACCCAGTTTCTTCCTCTTTTTCTTCTCTCTTATTTAATATAGCGCCACATCATCTAAAACTCCTACATGGCAATCTAATTAATGCTATAGACATTATCATACGTGAAGCACTGGGACTTCCCTAAGGCCTCGGTTAGGTTAACAAGACCAACTCTGCCTCTATGCCATGCATGTGCCAGGCCCTAGACACGTGGTTGAGCCAGTTCGTTTTTGCTCCCGAGGCGCCTCCCCCCGTTCTCATGGCTCATCAAAGACACGCTACACCGTACGTATAACCGAATCTAGCACTAAGGCTGTGATCAATTGGTCATCAGCTTCCGGCTTATTTTTCACTATTCATAAATTTCGTCTTTTTCTGAACTTTTGGTTTTTTGTTGAGCTTTTTTGCCGGTTCTTTTCTCCGTATTTTTTTTGTATTATACGTAATAGGCTAACATATTTTTTTATATTTTTAAATTTTTTTAAATTTAATTATGCTAAATAAGTCTCTGTCAGTTACAGTATTTTTTCAGCCAGCTACAATGCTTTTCAACCAAAAGCCATCCAAAAAAAGCCCAAATGAGCACTACCTTCTGTCTTCTGAGCTGAGCTTTATATCTTTTATCCATGATTAATGATTTTTATTTATATTTTTTAAGACAGCAACAGATAATAGAGACGTCGACATGAACGACACATAAAATTTTGAATTTGAGAAGTCGTTTGAAAAATCCGTTTTAAAAAAATATTCTGTTTATTTTAATTTTCGATGAGACCATGAGAGAAGAAGTAACCCTGCCAACGCCAACTCGTACCATGCTACCAGGCAATGAAAACGACAAACGAAACTCTGTTTTGGCAGCACAGAAATTACGCGCGTGCGACGGCTGGGCTGGGCATCCGATCCCGGCCGCCAGTCCACTACGCCGGCGTCACCAGGGGGCCGGCACGTTGGTAATGTGTCGCATTAATCGCTGCCTCCTCACAGGCAGTCAGGCTCACACTACCCGGCCGGTCAGTTTCCTACTATTCGATCGTTGGCTAGTTTCTGACGATTCTCTCCCTGGCTGCTAGTAACACAGCCAAGTCAAAAGGACGTAAGTATTCTGTAGAAATCTACGCGCGATTCTGGCGACTTGTACACTCCATGAACTAAGCCAAGATCACCCAAAAGTCCAAAAGAGGCTAGAGGACGTGATTTGACGCCATGGACTCGTGTGGCACACACATAGTTACGGACCAGTACTGCTACATAGCATGCAGGACAATAGTGTTTAGATATTCTTTTCTAGACGACAACAGGCCATACACATAATTTTGATATGAAAAGCCATTTTGTTTCGGCTTCTCGAAACAAACCAAAAAAAGAACGGTCCACAAGCCGACCCGCGTCCCTGTTGCGGTTAACCGCTGAAGCAAGCGAGCAGCAGGAGCGCGCGACGCATCCGCTGCTTTTGACCGTACGAGCGAGCGACGTGTGGTGGTTGGGAAAGGAAGAGGGGGTGATGGATGGATGGATGGATGGATGATGATTAGGCGCCGGGTACTACTTAGGCCGGCAAATTGGGGAGAAGGAAATCGCAGAAAAGAAGTTCATAGTTCATCATGTAGCTATCTTTTCACTGTTCAATTTTGAAATTTACATATCAAAAAGATATCTTGGTATATTTTTCAGATTGATATCTTACTGTATTTAATCTTTGATAAGTTAACCAGTAGTGGAGCCATTTTTTTTGTTCCGATGAAAACTGTAAGCTAACAGCCACGTATTCTTGGGAAAAACTATGAGCAAACAAAGCCAGTTCTCTGCCAAACGGTGATCAGTCCAACCGGTGTCGCACCCGCGTCATTTGTCTAATGGTTATACTTCGAGCCGTACTAATTATACATTTCATTTGTAGATTTGCTAGGATCTAATCCTGTGAAGTTCTCTCGACAATTTTGCTAATAATTAAACTGTAACCGGAAAAAAACGAAGCAGATCTTTTATATATGTTTTCAGTTTGCCATTCTTATAAGGAACATCGTAATTTCAAAAAATAACCCTCTAATCATATATTTAAAAATAAGCTTGCTTGAAACTTATTTTTGAAAATGAACCATGTTTGCAAGTGATGATCAGAGGCGTTGTACATGAACTCCGCAACGCCATGTATAGTTCCAAACTTATTTTCAAAATAAACGTGACTTGCAACGTTAGCACCTGTGGTGTTGCAGCATCAGCCACGCTAGCATTTGTCGAGGCCGATCTTGCAGCCTAGGGGGTTGCAACGTGTATTGCACCGCCACAGCTGGTGGTGTCGCAAACAGTTTTTTTTAAATAAATGTAAAAGTTAAAAAAGGTTATTCTATTCAACAAAAATCGATTAGCTGCCATGCCAAATCAGATCAGCACACAGATAAAACTTCTAGTAGCAACTAGCAAACCCGTATATTAATTGACCGAGAAACAAACAAAAAGCAGATCGTAGTATGTCGTACAAAGCTCTCCTTCTCCCGTACAGTATAGCACACTGTCCACCTACCTAGTTTTGGCAGTGTGTGATTTGTTATTTTCGATTTTTCTGCGAACTTTCCGGCTTCCACTGCTTTCAATAACCACTATTTATTATCTAATAAACTATAGTTAAAAATTATAAACTACAGTAAAAAATAGCCCCTTTGTCCTCTCAGATTTCTGAGTTCTTCGCATATGGCACTATAGTCGCCTTTTTCTTTAATTTGGCTTTTGAATAACCGTTTTCGTAAATCTAGCTTTCTTCTTAAACTCAGTAGCCGCGGTAGGCGACACATCACATGTTGCACTACCACAGCTCGAAGACGATGAGACAAATCATCGACCTCATTAGGTGATTAATTAGTGTTAATCATGCTTAATTAGTTTTAATCATGCAATATGATGTTTAGTTAGTGATAACTATGCTTGCCTAAGTTAATCACTGAAGTGTCCTGCTAAGCTACAATAACTCAGCAGAAGACATAAGTCGCTTGCCATAGCTGTTAAGCTCACGGAGGATATTTGTAAAACGATCGTTCGGAAATCAAATTTGAAAAAAAAAGCTACCACAGCGACCGATATGCAGAGGATCCCGGCCGGATCTGTAACCGGATAGCCAGCTACCTAGGAGCCATAAAAGGCGATACGTTCTACACTTGTACAGCGAGAGATCGATCAGTCAGTCTCGCCGCGCGCACGTGTCGAAAAATCTCACGCGATTGTACGACGGACCAGTACACTTCTCGCCCCGAGCTGCATGCAGCGCACCCAATCCCTCACGCATCCCGTCAAAGATACACGCGACCACAAACACAAAACAGGTCGCAAGCGGCAAGCTAGCGTACTGTACCAGTCAAAAACAACACAGAGCAGAATCCGGGAGAGACTTACTTCGCATTGACGAACGGCCTCACCAGATCGCACAGCGACGCATGCTGTTTCCTCTGGCTGCGTGCGAAGAAGCTAACGAAAGATCAGATCCATGCATGTGCCTTGGACAAAGAGAAAGGACTGGGAAATTTCGGATCTGGGTTCTAGTCTGGTTGCTAGCTAATTGCTCGGTTGCCTCGAGCTTCACGTGGAGCTCCTACTGGCCGCTGCCTGCGCAGGGATGGGGATGGGGTGGGAGGAGAGGTGGCCGGCCGTGTGGGGTATAAATAAGCTGCCAGAAAGCCAGGCGTGCCACACGTGTGTGTGTAGGCTTCCTGAACCCTTTCTCTTAAATTTTTTTTGCACCTTTCTACTGTGTAGTTAAGCTTTTGACGCTTGATGGTAGCGTCATATATGGTTCGTTGCTTGACAAAGGAAAGGTTATGAGAAGAAAAAAAAAACTGCGCTGAGGTCCCTAAAGTTGTGTGGCCATGACTTGGCAGCTAGGTCTTCGTGTGAACCTGAAAATTGTTAATATGGTAACGGCGAAGCTAACGATTGTAACTGGAGTTCGGACGTGGTGGCGGGTTAAATTTCAAGTTTAGGTACCCGAATGACTTAAGATATTCAAGTCTAGAAACTCAGCACCAGATCACGGCAACCACTTTCGCTACTTGACATTCGCTGAACTATATAACAAAACTGATTTCTCTGAAGAGACAGTGTTTAGATTTACCGTGTTGATTTTTAAGTCGAGTGACGACCTAAGCGACACGGATGTAAAAGTTAAGGGCCTGCAGGAGCAATTCACACTACCAAAAAAAAAGTGACTTGACAACTTGGGGAAGACGGAATCCATGCGGTGACGCAGGGGTGTGAGCCCTTATATATAGCCAGCTCGGCGCATGCCTTTATAATAAATGAAGTTGTTAAGATGTCAGTAAAATCGAAGCGTATATATGACTGGTACTGTGGGATGTCAGACTTACGCTGCAAAAGCAGCTCAATAGCGATCGAGGACGAGTGCGATCGATCTTGCTTGACTCGAAGTGTGTTAGTGTACTGTTTGCGGGGACATGGATAGATCGGACCATCTTGTAGTGAGATGGTGAAGAATTACCAACACTAATTAAGCCGGTCGACCTAGTCAGAGCCCCTTGATGCAAGCAATTTTGATGATGATCTGTCGATCAATCCATTCGTGTTATTACTCATTAATTAAAGGGATTTTGCTTTTGTTTCCATCATGGAAAATAGCTAGCTAGGGACTACCAGTTTCAAGGAAAAAAACTGAAGTGACTGAAAAGCATTTTGGCATTGGTCTAAGTCTATATTAAGGCGTTGAAATTGTAACGCCAACCGTATTCTAAGTTAGAGAAAATAACACACGCGTGTCTTTATCAGCTGGACTACAATTGGCGAGCAACAACAAATGAACCCGAGCAGCATGTAGTTGAAAAATTGGCGACAACCGGCCACTTTTGTTGGTTTTTAGCGAAACAGGGGGGTCAAACATGGCGAGCTTTGAAACACATTTTTACCCAATGTTTCAAATATATAATAGGCAGTCTGTAAACCAGCATAAATTAAACGCACAAGTCAATAAAATAGACGTGTCAAACACCCATAGTTCAACATAGAACGCCTTGCTTTTTGGTAACCTGTAGCTAACCTATAAATTGACTGATTTACCATGCATGTACTGCAACACCCTTTATCAGAGAAATTTTGGTGACTTGGGGAGGTTTTTCGAACCTTGATGATATATACGAAACAACCAGGTTAAGACAAACGCATTAATTAGAGAAAGAGACATTGTAATCGCAAAAGAAGTATATGCGGCCTTAACTAGATAAATAGTCGAACTAGAATGTCATCTCTAATTGCAAGGGTGTGTTTACAAGGTGTATAGTGTGGGGACATGACTGAGATTTAACATGAGACCTCATCTCAGATGTTTCTTTCCAGACTATCTTGTTGCTGCATGAATCTGTACCCAAAACAATCTCTTAAGATTTTCCCCTCATTAATCAGAGAGAAAAGAAATATGCATGTGCTATTGCTATCCTTACTGAGACCGTCATGTTTAATTTCTTGGGGTTGTCTTCTTACAGTACACGTTCTCCTTGTTGAAGATGCATTATTATCTAACGTTTCAAAGAACATCTAGAACCGGCCGCACACAGAAAACGAAATTAGCCGGCTTATTTAATTTGGGCTACAAAATCCATCATTAAATCGTCAAATGTAACTGCCTCAGTGTGCGACCCGTATTTTTACCGTAGAGTAAAAACACTAGTTAACAAATTATTATTCATTTTAGCCGATAGAACATCGCTCTAACGAATAATAAGCCTATCAGTGTATTACAATGGAACAATAATTAGAGACAAAACATAATATTACAAGAATATCGCCACACAAGGCTAAAGTTTATTACAAAGCCTCAAAGGCTCAAATATCACAATATTTAGAAGAAAAAATATTCTAACTACTTTCTATTAAAAAAACGAAGACAATAGAACTACATCCAATCATACTTGGGTTCACCAAAGATAATTTCTAACGGTTGCCTACTTCACCCAACCTCCACACAGGGTGTCCGCCTTGTACTCATTGTATTCCGAGTCCACGGTATTCCATCTAGGTAGATTCCGCTTGATCTTAGCTATTCTCCGAACTGACATACTTCTAAACAAGGGAAGATAATAGCAAGGATGAGTACAGAAGTACTCAACAAGCGTTATTAGCAAAATGTGCTGAATGTTTATCTTTTACACTTCTCGGAATATCCGTTCCTATCCACCATCTCTTGCTCATTCCTATTCTCCTTTTCTCCCTTATTCTCTTTCCCATGATTTATAGAAGATAAGGTTTTGTTGTTAGATTTTGAAAGAATTCCATATTACTAATTTAGAAAACTAACGGACACTCGTATAAACGGCTAAAACCCCCGTAAGTTTCCATAATTCTCCTTTCTCGGAGACAGGTATGAATTCATGATTTGTATAGCATTGCACAAGCTTGTATCACTTTACCCATCATCACTCTGATCCTGATGGCTCATGGATCTTTGTATTTCCTAAGATGCGATGCCAAGATCAGAGTACAGAACTTTTATATCTATGCTAGTATATTATATCTCCACCCAGTTAATTGGTAGCCTGGGGCGATGTACCAGACTCACCAGTAGTAACTATTGGCTGGGTGGTTTCTAGCCCTCACCCAACACCTAACTACGTACGTAATATGTCACCTTCTTGTACCCTGCTTCTGGTATTCTGACCAGTCTTGGGTTCTTACGATACGCATCCCCCACTTCTGGCATACTTATCAGTTCTAGGTTCTTGTGGCTGTGGATTCCCCCACTCCGATTCTGGTCCAGCTGATATTGTGGGTTCCTTCCCTAATTAATACTTACTCATATGAAAAATATAATAACCTTGATAGAATTACTAATTCTGTCTGTCCGCAGACAAAATGGTGGTTGATACATTTTAGTACGGTCCATTCACACAGATGAAGTCTGATTAACCTTATATCCTATCTCTACACAGAAGATCCCATACCTGCCCTTTTTCTCCTGCCCTGGGGACCTTCCACCCACTTATTTATTGGTTCGACAGTGGCTTCTCCAACTATCTGTCCGATCTCTTTTTTATCTTTCTCACCACAATCGTTCGATTTAGACGTGCTTTTCATTTTTATGCATGGTGGTAATAACTCAATAGGGAAATATTTTATTTTACTGAAGATACTCTGATCATATGCTCAAAGGAATACTTGCCTGGACTTTAACCATATATTTGTATTCAAGTAGGATTAGGTGAAGTCCTTCCCATGGCTTGGATTGTTGCCTGCAATTAAATATGTTGGCTACAACTTAATTTATGAAAATATAATAAAATATGAGGTACCGATGTGTTTGTGCTCCTAGGGTGAGGTTTCGTTCAATTTAACCTGATCGTGATAATCATGATTAATTCTATCCAGTACTTATCGCTCGACGCTATTTTCCTAGTGAGGCTGTGTGACTTACTTACGAGGTAGGCTCAGCCAATTGTTGATTTTCGACAATTTATCGATTAAACGAAATTAAATAGATGCGCGTACAAATATAACAACGAACATTATTCCTAGCTGATTTCACATATGCAATCATGTCTATTTGATTTCTCGTAGGTGTGTATGCATTTATTCACCTCTAATTCGTTTTAGGTCATAGGGTTACTCAAATAATTTCTTCTCTCTTGCTACCGTTGCTTTTCTCGTATTTAGTACGCGTGTGAAGAGTTAGATTACCTATATAAAAGAAATCCAATTTTAAGTAAATAATTAAATAAATTATATTAAGTGATCTCCAAATTTTATTTAGGCAATTGCAGATTTTTACAACTTACATGCTATTTAAATTGCCGTGTATAAGTTTAAACAACGTGCACGATTTTAAATTGTTGCGTACTATTTTAAACCAGCATGTATTGTTTTAATTGTCATGAATAGTTTTAGATCTTCTAACAGCTATTATTTATTCTAATAATTCAAAATACTTATTAGTATGTTTCTACAGTTTCTAATCGACCAATAAAAATTATCTGGGTATTTAAATGCGCAACAAAGTGATCTAAATAATATTCTAATAATTTAGTTCGTACGCATGCTAATTTTTGTCTGTGGACGTCACCCAATTTATGGGTAATAGCCATAAATATTTACTAGGGAAGTTTTGTAATTTAGTATGACTAACAAGGGTAGTTACGTGTTTACTTACACATAAGATGATTTAATTGGCAATAATCTAATTTAATCGGTACGTACTACATTTCAATTTATTGATGGCACTTAATTTCTTCTAATAATTATTAATGATTTCCTACAATTTAACTAAAATTAACCAAATTATCTAGACGGTGGTATAAGAATTTAATTTTCACGCATATAAGTTTAATTGGTGTATACATTTTATATCCTGCTAACAACATTGTCTGAGTATTTAAATATGCCAAGGAGTGGTCTAAACGATGATATACAAATTTTAATATACACACGTACCAGTTTTAATCCATTGACAATATTAAATTTATTATAATGACTTGAGAAATATTATGGGTTTCTATGAGTTAATCTATGGCATCGAGGAGATAACATGGCATAAATAATTGACTGAATTATACTAAAATGTTCCTGCATGATTTCTAGATTTTTCGTGTTGCGTATTAATGGATTCTTGGTGTTTCTTATTTATTTCAATTATTATCTAACCATTGGCATGATTTGACTAATGTTATTTAATTGTGTAATAGTTCTAGAATACTAAGTCGACTTGGAGAATTTATGCTAAGATCACAAATAGCTCTTAAAAGAATTTCTATTATTTTACGTGATTATGATTTAATTACGTAGTTCTTGGAACCCCTAATTAATTTATTTAATTGCGAAGACAAATAGGTGGCAAGATTCCTACCTTTCACCGCCTCTAGTGAGGATTCCTAAATTCAGCAAAAATTAGATTGCATATTTTCATTTTGGACTATTTTCTTCTTTTATTTCCTTTTCCTCTTTTATTTTCCCTTTTCTTCTTTTTCTTGTTTTCCTTTTTTCTATTTCTTCTTTCTTTTTCTTTTCCACCTGGCTCGCAATTGAAAGAAGAAAATCGTCGTGGCCACTGCTTCGCTGCCCTCATGTCACCTCCTGGCCTCGCCGTTGTTGATGCCTCCTTGTGGTTGCCCTCTCGGCTAGCGGCAGCGGTCCCCCTCTACGCTACTATTTTTGGCCCCCCACGGACTCCAGCTAGCCCTGTCGCCTCCCGCCGCTGCCTAGGCTCCAAACGCCACCGCTCAACTTCAGTGGCCATGCTAGCCCGTGGTTCCGTTCCTCTCTCTCCTCTCACTCCCACTCCCTACTTGATTTATTTAATTTTATACTAAATTTTGGTTTTCCATTTTTGATCTTGGAGCTAATCGAGGGTGGTCATTCGATGGCTCCTAATGGGGCTCGAGGTCACGCCATGCACCAGGGGATCATGCCATGGTCGTCGGAAGCGCGGTGTTCCCCTATACCATAGTGGCTCACCTCCTCGGTACTCTTGCTCCCTCTTCTCTGCTCTACTATTTTCGGAATTTCGGCTAGTAATCTTTGTGATGGTGCTATGTGCCCTAGTGATGCTATGTGATATTCAATTTGTTGCTTATTGGCTATGGGTATGAATGGTTTAATATTGAGAAATTGATGTTATCACTGTAATTGGTGGGCTACCTTTGCCCGTTGATGATTGGGTTGCTTTGGGAAAAGATGGCGGCTTGTGCTTGGTGGTTGTTTTCCTGGTCGCTTGTGTGTCGACTAGCCTTGGTGGTGACCTTCTCCACCTACGACTTGCTAGCCTGCGGTTTGGCTCCTTGTCTCCTTCTTGCTCCTGGTTGGCTTGTCCTGATGCTGGCCTTGTGGTGGCTGGTGATGCTTGGCTGTGTGATGGGGTTTAGGGTTTGAGTAGAAAGAAAGGAAGAGAAGAGTGGAGGTCTTGCTGCCGTGCTCAGTATTTTTTATTGCTTCTCTTCGGCTGGCTACGTGTGCCCCCTTTTGCTTGCGGCCATGCTCTCTAGATGAGTCGTGCTATCCCTTTACTGTAGCAATGTGGTGACCGATTGATACTTTAGGGATTTGAGACATTTGGCTGGTTGCTATGGTATTTGAATCTATGTCAGGTTTGTTTACGACGAGTGATGACCCTATGGTTGTGAGAGGTGTCAACTGGCTCCCGGACGGTCCGGTATCTCTGTGAACGGAATGCCCTGCCCAAATTCCTTCCTTTAATTCTCTTCTTTTATTCGGTCTTTTTAGGTGTCTTTATATTTGCACATTTCATAATTGAAGCTGTGTTTCGTTTGGGTGTCCCACAATTTGTAATTGTTAGATGAAATGGGATACTTGTAATTGATTTCTGTAGCTTCTGATTAAATGTATATATGTATGAGATGTTACCGATATAAATAAAGTTTTATAATTTCTAATTAGTTGCAGTTGTGTTGCAATTATCTAAGTTTGTGAGACAGTCATTCGGTTGGGACCGAGAATTGTAAATTCACAACAGTTTGTATTGTCGTTATTAATATAAAGAGAGTTATAATATCTTTATTTAATTTAAGCCAATTTTAATTGTAGCTCGATGAATGTAAATTGAGTTGTTATACAAGAACCGTGATAATTACACTGTTGTACTACAGACTATTATATATATTTTAATTGAGTTGAATGCTTTTACTTGTCGTGCAATCGAATTTTATTTCTCACTCTGGTCTATACAAATTGACCTTCACTCTCGTCGATGGAGTTGTGGAAGTAATACATTCGTTTATCATTCGTCGGTTTCAATATAAATGGATACACAAAAAATTTAAATTCCTCCGTATTTTAGATCATCAGTTATATAATCAATTTTACTTAACATCATAACTCGCTATGTAAGATTCATCAAAGACGCAGGGTGTTTCACTCAGCATAAAAGAAACGAGTCATGGCTGTTGTTGGATACGCTCCCATGTCACCCAACGAGCCCTTTTTTGATGGCCTAGTCCCATTTTAATGTCCATGAGACAACAATATGCATCTCTCAAATCTTATCTTTGTGTACTTGTCAAAAAAGAAAGAGATACAAAAATATTATCTATGCCTGTAGGTTGTTCCCTAGCTTTCACAGCCTCTATTTAATTTGATTCGGGCAACCTCTCCTGACTAGATAGTCATCACCAAATGGATAGGATCCAAGAGATTATAGCACCAATTAGGCTATGGCTAATCCAATTTTCTTTCTCATAGGAAATGCATTTATGGACATCCACGAATTCTACTTTACACTTGTCCAGGAGTAATGTAATGACAATAACGTATTGACATGGCCTTGGTGAAAAGGATGCATATATTTTTTGGCTATAATTAATAACTTCAATTAGCTTGGGAGGGAGGAAACTTTGGTCACTGCTTTGTTCTACCGCGAGAAAACGATCCATCGACCATGTCGTCTTTGTCGTAGTTGTCTCATGTGCTCGTCCCCTTCTATTTGTATTGACTTTGCCCTACACTTGTCGTGCGTCGCAATAAAAGTAAAGGGAGGTGTGATAAATTTGGCACCACTTATTAGTTTCTTAATTTTATCTTTTTCTGATTTTTTAGGTTTTTGTGTCTTTTATTTTTCCTTATTCTTTTGCATTATCTGTAATAATATAACTTTTTTTAAATTTAATTATACTAAAAAAAGCTAACAACAGCTCTAGTATAAAAAAACTACTACAGTACAAAATAAGTCATAATCCTAAGCTTAAAGGCCCAAATGAGCACCTTGGTACCTCATATGACATGATTAGGCTAAGCTCACATGAGAAATTGCCATTAATTACTCTTGAGAAATTTAGTGAACAAGATCGGTTGGCCATTGCACGGGCATTGTGCTATATATTTAATTGATGTTGTTTTTATAGTTCAGGACTCTTTTTATATCCAGTCTGATATGGACAGTTATCTTGAATTTAAATAGTTTCCATAATAACATCTAGCAGATCTTGGATTTAATCATAATCCAAGGGCCATCGGATTAAGGGTTGCATGATTTTCTCTTACCTGGGAATATGTAGCATATTTATATTTTTTCTTAGTAGTTATAAAATAGCTATCTTTAGTTTTTATTACATAACCATCTGATTGGCTCGCACAATTGCGTGGTGTAGTTTGAAATTCCTATTTTGTAAATGAATTACATTTGGGATATTTGAATATTTCATATTCAATTGGCACAGTTTATTTTGACATCTCTCTTCCCTATTATGAAAGAGAAAAAAAAGGAGATTGACCTGTTTAGGAAATTCACACACTCTTTGAGCTTTGAATTATAGGCAGCGCTACTTATTTCTTTCTTATTTTCTCAAATTAGTATATCTCAAGGACAACTATCAATCTAAGCCTTTAAATTAGTGTCCACAAATTAATGGCCATATGTTTTTCCTTTTTTTAGAATTACTATCATATTTTTCTTTTGTGTTAGTAGCCATAGACCATCTGTCATCGACTTTTATTATATAATAGATCGATGCATGTAACGGTTATAATTTAATCATAATCTGGAGATCACCAAATTGAGGGTGCCATAGTTTTCTTTTTTTGAAAATTTTTAGCATATTTATTTTAGCGGCTGCAAACACTTACCATTATTACATGATAGGTCTTTCTGGGTCTCTAGGGACCGGTGATCTGAGCTGTCAATTAAGTGTCAATTTGATGGTTCCTGAAGCATGACAATTGTACAGTGGTTAACGTACAAACGACTGCAGCAATTTCGCTTTCGTAGAGATCCTCTTAAATTTGTGGACAGTAAATACTTACTTTCCATGGTATTATCATTATGCGTGATTTTCTCTCTGTTGTGATCTTTCGGTTTTGTATTTAAAAAATGATTTTCAGTTTTAAATGGTTCCTTTTCTCTCTTTTTTGCTTTATATGTTTTACTCTGTTTTATTTGACCATAAATATATTTCCCGTTGAAGAAATAGTCATGGTTGCTTATGTAGTCAATTTTGAGGTGTGAAAATGAAATTATGAGCCAAAATGTACACACAATGTCATTTCTCTATGGCAACTAAATATTTCACATCTTCGCGATTTTTTTCACATAGGTGCAGTTTAGTCCAAATTAAGATCAATCAATGAACTGCTTTATTCCTCATGGTACCTTTTGAAATGGTCTTTCACACTTCGCAAGTTTACTTTGCCAACTCCTTTAGTCAAAGAATATGTTCAGATAGATACCTAGTCATCCGTAATTCGAGCTTATGATATGGACTAGACCAAAATCAAAGTCCAAATTAGGTTACAGACTGCAGGAAAGCGAATCTATCGATGAACAGCTTTATTCCTTGCTGAGCCTTTTAACATGACTGTTCACACTTTACAAATTTACTGTGTTTATTAATCAGCACCACAAGTCTTGTAAGCATGTAACGGTCGTTCATCCATAATTCAAGGCCACATACGGACAGCACCAGAATCTTCCAACCTATGCAACGGTTGTTCACACACACCTGACGTGGTTGCTTCAGAAGTCGCAAAAAACTTTTTGACAAGAGGCGTTAATAAGTCTTTGACACATTTTATATATGTATAGTGCACTGATTTTCTTGGTCATGATAGCAGTTGATTGGTTTAGGACACTATTCTTACAGTAGTACTAGCTACTGTCTAGTATCTATCCTCTGGTATATTGGTCAATGTAAAACAAGAAATTGGTGCTCAATGATGAAAGCCACACGAGGAACTCAAATCTACAAAAGGCCAGTTTAGCCGTAGTTACAGTTTGTGTTTAGTCTATAAAGAAAAAGTTTCGGATGTAGCCACACTACCGGAAAGCTGCTATATGCCGAGTGTCTGGAGTTTTACCGAGTGCAATCTATCGGGCACTCGGTAAACAACCACTTTGCCGAGTGCCCCCACGGGGACACTCGGCGAAAATAAAACACTCGGCAAAAAATCTCTTTGCCGAGTGCTGCAGATTAGACACTCGGCAAAAGAAGATCTTTGCCGAGTGCTTCCAAGAAAACACTCGGCAAAAAGAAAACACTCGGCACCAACCGCCGTCCGTTAGAGGTCAGCCGCCGCCGTTTGAACTTTGCCGAGTGTCTGGAGCTGACACTCGGCAAAGAGCTCTTTGCCGAGTGTTTTTTTGCGGCACTCGGCAAAGAAATAAAACCTTTTCCTTTCCTACCCTTCAAACTTTTTCTACTCTCCACATACAACATATGGTACTCCATGTTAAAATTTGGTATATTTTTGTATGTGTTTGCTATATTTAATTAATTAATTGCATTTCAAGCAATTTTTTGAATCAAGTCAAATTTGAACTGCAAGTGATTCAAATAATAGAAAAACATGAGTAGAAAAATGATATTCATGTTATTCAGCCCGGTTTGAGGCCTTACCTGTGAATTAAAAGGAATTTCGAACATCTTGTTCAGGAAACACGACCACGAACGTGTGGCCGAATGGTTTTTAAATTTTAAAAAAAGCAAACGAAGTCTGAAAATCATGAGATTTGTCAAGATGTCGTGATATCATACGTGGAGGCTGTGGTAAAAAATTGAGAAGATTTCGCATAAGTTGTCATGTATAATGCTTACAAACCGAAGTATTTCTGAAGAAGAAGCATAGAGTTGAGAAGGATCCGGTAAGATTTGTAGTCAAAGTGACGGTCAAATTGTGGTTTGACTACAAAACTTTTTGTATAGGCAATAGACAACAGAGATTGTTTCATGTGAAATTTTGGTAATTTTTCGGATCCGTTTGATAATTTTAATTTTTAAACTGCAATTATAGAATTTTAATTGATATAAATTGAATTTGAGCTATAACTGCATGAAATAATGGTCTAATATTCGTAGAAGCATCGAATATGCATTGTTGAGTGAATTTGATAAGGCATTTTCAAAGTACATTCGAACAAATTTGTAAAACACGTTATGGAAAAGAAAGAGAGGAAAGGAAGTTTTATTAAAAAAAACAATCTTTGCCGAGTGCCTTGTGGGCGACACTCGGCAAAGGAGGAGGGCTTTGCCGAGTGCCAGATCGGGGGCACTCGGCAAACAACACAAACAAAACGTTTCCCCGCGGCCGCGCTCACACACGCAACAAACACAGCCCGCCGCCCCGCCCCCGCACGCCCGCCGCCCGGCCGCGCCTGCCACGTCGCTCGGCCGCGCCCGCCACGCCGCGCCGTCCCCGCCGCCGCCCGGCCGCGCTCGCCCGCCGCCCCGGCCACCGCTTCGACTGCCGTGGCCGGCCTGGCCCCCGCGGCCGCCCGGCGCCGCCCCGGCCACCGCTTCGATTGCCCCGGCCCCCGCGGCCGCCCGCCGCCCGACGCCTCCCCCGCCCGACGGCTCCTGCACTGTCCACCGCCGCCGCCCACCGGCGCCGCCTTTGCTGAGGGCGGTTCCTGGGCTCCCGACGCCGCCCGGCCGCGCCCGCCGCCCCGGCCACCGCTTCGACTGCCGCGGCCGGCCCGGCCCCCGCGGCCGCCCGGCGCCGCTTCGGCCACCGCTTCGATTGCCACGGCCGCCGCCTGTCGCCTCTCCCGCCCGACGGCTCCTGCACTGTCCACCGCCGCCGCCTTGGCTGAGGGCGGTTCCTGGGCTCCCGACTGCGCGGTGTACCTCTGCTTCTCGGGTTGGAGCCGTGGACGTCTCCCTCGGCTCCGACAGCTTGTCTTCCCACGTAGACAATCTACGTGCTGTGAGTTACCCTTTTCCTTGCTCGGTTTACAGTTCAGCTATTTATTCATGTTCATAGATTACGTAACCTAGTTAGGCGTCTTCCGTTCGAAAGAGATACGGTTGGAAATATGCAGATCTTTGCATATCTATAACCGTATCTGTTTCGAATTGTCCACGTTTTTTGGACAGCCCGAGGATGCGTAGATGGGGTTAGTTTCCATGGTCTACTCCGATCCGTGATAGAGTTTCGGCATCATCTCCCTGTTGTTCTCCGGATACACAATCTCCCTGCCAGGACGTGTATTTGGAGAACAGCGGGGAGGTGCTGCCAAAATTCTGTCTCGGATAGGAGTAGAGCATGGAAACTAACCTCATCTACGCATCCTCGGGTGGGATTAGGACCTATCTTCACCTATTAGATAGGAGAAAAATCGTGTAGATGCATTTGATTCTTATATTACTCCCTGATATGTTAGAGGATGGATGACCGTGAGTGGATGTACACGGGCCGCTCAAGTCAGGGTTCGTTGTCCGATGAATGGATTGAGAAGATCGATGCTTTCTTGGAACTAGCATTTGCCAAGGTTAAAGGAGCGCGTGCCACTTGGTGTCCCTGCAGCAGATGTGCAAACACGTGTCGACAAACAAAGGAGGTCATGGGTAAACATCTTTGCAAGTTTGGATTTACGGCAGACTATACCCGGTGGATCTACCACGGTGAATCCGATCGTATGAGAGAGGAGGTCGTGAGACCACGCGTCGAGGATTATGATGCTGATGGTGGGGTAGGAGACATGTTAAATGACTATCATGAAGCACACTTCGCTAAAGGACGTAGGGAGGAGGAGCCAGAGGCAACCGCAAAGGCGTATTACGACATGTTGTCTGCGGCACAGAAACCCCTTCACGGCCAGACGAAGGTTTCTCAACTGGATGGCATTGGACGCGTAATGGCCTTGAAGTCCCAGTTTAGCGTGAGTCGAGACGCCTTCGATGCTATGTTGACAGTTTTTGGCAGCATGCTTCCGGAGGGTCACATTCTGCCAAAGAGCATGTACGAGTCAAAGAAACTCCTTCGTGCACTTAAGATGCCATATGAGCAGATATATGCTTGTCCGAAGGGGTGCATCCTATTTAGGAAAGAACACGCGGAAGCAAAGTACTGTGCAAAGTGTGGATCCTCTAGGTTCCTGGAGGTAGACTCTGGTGATGGTCAGAAGAGGCAGCTTGCGATCGCCGTGAAAATCCTACAGTACATTCCGTTCATACCGAGGATCCAACAGCTATACATGAACGAGGAAACCGCGAAACAGATGACATGGCACAAAAATGGACGTCGATACAATCCTGAGAAGCTGGTACATCCATCCGATGGTGAAGCATGGACCCACTTTGATGTGATTCATCGTGAGAAAGCTCTAGAGGCTCGTAATGTACGTGTTGCGCTGGCAACAGATGGGTTCAATCCTTATGGAATGATGGCCGCCCCATACACTTGTTGGCCCGTGTTCGTTATCCCCCTCAATCTCCCCCCCCCCCCGGCGTCCTCTTCCAACGACAGAACATATTCTTGTCGTTGATAATTCCCGAACACCCGGGAAATAATATGGGTGTGTTCATGGAGCCTGTGATTGATGAATTGGTCCGTGCTTGGGAGGAAGGGGTATGGACATACGACCGAGCTACAAAAAGAAACTTCAAAATGCATGTTTGGTACCACTACTCCCTGCATGACTTCCTGGCGTATGGGATATTCTGCGGCTGGTGTGTTCACGGGAAGTTCCCATGCCCAGTGTGCAAGGCAGCTCTGAAGTTCATTTGGTTGCTGAAGGGTGGCAAGTATTCTTCGTTCGACAAACATCGACAATTCCTCCCTCTTGACCATGCATTCAGACGAGACATCAAGAACTTTACGAAAGGTGTCGTAGTTATAGACCCTGCACCGCAGATGATGACCGGTGCCGCGGTTCGTGCTCAGATAGATGCTCTCGAGGTCAATCAAGAAGAAGGTGGTTTTGTGGGATATGGTGAGCAACATGCATGGACTCATAAGTCGGGCTTGTTGAGGCTCCCCTATTTTGATGACCTTCTTCTTCCACATAACATTGATGTAATGCACACTGAAAAGAATGTCGCCGAGGCACTTTGGGCAACAATCATGGACATTCCTGATAAGACAAAGGACAACATTAAGGCTAGAGTGGATCTTGCTGTTTTTTCGCAATCGTCGTCACATGGTGGCCAGCCTTGCTCCCAGTTCAAGGCATGGGCTTTGGCCCACAAGGGCAAGGCGACGTCCGACGTCGACTACAACCCGGAGGACCCGCCCTCGGTGTACAGCAATGCGACCGTCCACAGCTGCCTCAGTGAGTACACATCGATGGCAAGGGCGGTCCATGGGCCAGAGTACGATCCGAGCACCCAGGACCTTGATGGAGAAGTCGTCATGAGGGTGGGAGGAGGCAAGAAGCATGGGCGGTACTGGATTGGCGACAGCACACTCGACACGGCCACTACTCCCACTCTCTCCCAGATTCGAGCAAGGAGCACGAGCTCAAGCCCGGCCATACGCCCACGGCCGGACACTGCACAGTCCCGGATGGAGGCACTCCAGGTTATTTCTGTTTTATTCGTCGTTCATTAATTTTTACATACCTTTGCTTTGCATTGTAACATTGAGGTGAAATATTGTAGGCCCAGCTGGAAGAAGAGAAGAGGCTACGGGAGGAGATGGCGGCGAGGATGGAGGCCGATCGGCAGAGGAATGAGGCCGAGCGGCAGAGGATGGAGCAGATGTTTCAGTGGATGCAAAGTCTTGGCGAGAGGATGGGTCAACCTCTGCCACCGGAGCTATTCCCTCCTCCACCTCCTCCTGCAACTACTCCTGTGAGTTTGCCTTCTCTACCTTGAGCTCTTTACTTACCATGTTTATTGCTTTCGCTTGTGCTTTTCTTGTATGAGCTCTACCTTCTTAGATTAGCTATAGGCAAGTTGATAGGATTGTCTCTAAGTTGCAAAACTCTTTTGTGTTGAGGGCAAGTTAGAACACACTACAAAAACCTTAAGTCCATATCTCTTGTGCATTGCGGCCTAACTTCCAAGTCAACATTAAGTTCCTTCCACCTGAGCTAGTGGAGTATGAATGTTTAAGTTTGTATGTTCCTACCTTAAATCTTGTCTCACACATGCAATCTCTTCTCCTTTGTGCAGAATCAATCGACGGCTTCGAATAATGTGCCTCATGACCCACCACATCAGTCGGGGTGGCCAGCTTGGTGAATGATACTTGTGGTTGTGATGGTTATGTGATATATTGTGGTGAATAATGTCGGAATGATACTTGGTGATGCACTTGGATTATATGTGATATATTGTGGTTGCACTTGGTGAATGGTTGTGAATGGCACTTGTGGTGATTACTTGTGGACTATATGTGATATATTGTTGATATATCTGTGATATATTGTGACTTGTTTGAGTGGGGTGCAATAAACAATTAAAATAGGCAGTTTTTAACCACTTTGCCGTGTGTTACACTCGGCAAAGGGAGGCTTTGCCGCGTGTCATCGTAAAAACACTCGGCAAAGTAACATTTCTGTGCATTCTGGGAACATGCTTTGCCGAGTGTCATGGTAATGACACTCGACAAACTCTTAGTCTTTGCCGAGTGTCTTTACCATGACACTCGGCAAAGCTTAAGATTTTGCTGAGTGTCATTACCACGACACTCGGCAAACTGAAAAAAATTTGCCAAGTGCCATTCCGTCCTGGCACTCGGCAAACGACGCCGTCACCGTGTTCTCACCGTCCACTGACCTTTTTTTGCTGAGGGTCGTTTCGGCACTCGGCAAAGCCTTTGCCGAGTGCTCGATGAAAAGCTCTCGGCAAAGAGCTCTTTGCCGTCAGAAACTTTGCTGTGTGAGCCATGCCGTGGGTGGCACTCGGCAAAGCCTTTGCCGAGTGTTTCTTGTGCTTTGCCGAGTGCCACCGGCACTCGGCAAAGCTGCTGAGCCCGGTAGTGCCACTACGGTCAACCACACCTTTGAGATAAGGGAAATGTCTCAGGCATGTAGAAACAAATCTATACTACCTTGTAAGTGTTTCAGATCTACCCTTGATCTATATATACTCATCTATCAATTATTATCTCCGCTGTCCAACCGAAGTGCAGAAACAAGATATTGTAGCATAGTGTCTATAACAACCCCATTTTAAGAATAGGGTTGTCGTATTTCCTACAACAGCTCAAAAACTCAGTTATGAATAAAAAAAGTATAAGACCCGCTCATAAATATTTAAAAAGGATTAGTTTGATTAAAATATGATTTAATGGCCAAACTATGACAATCTTACGGGTGTCCAAGCCTAAAATGTAACTTACATTCAGAAAAACTAATGAAATCCCACATGAATCCTTGAATGCGGTCATAACTTTAACACGATAGCTGATGCATCCTTTGTTCTTCTATTGTCTATTTTGATAAAAATAAGTAAGATTAAGTACACTAGGTATTCAATAAGCCACATAGAAAGGCTATTTAATTACTATGCAAAGTGTTCAAATGGTCAGATTCTTGGGTTGTAACATAACAAGAATAGACGCAAACTTGCTGGTAAATAATTTTGCACTTCAAACATTAAAATGTTATTTAATTAGCAAAGGGGGCTTATAATTTGCAATTTCCACATTTAATATTCTCCAAATTCTACTTATGCCTTACTGTTAGAATCACTCATAAAACACAACTCCATTGATCAAGAGCACTACGTATTCGAATACCATTTATTATATTTTGCAGAGCTGTCCAACTTTACCCATATAATATCTCAGACACATAATATCAAGCTATAGACCCGCAACATGTTAGCATACAACTGAGTTGAAATAACAAGGTTGTTTCATTGCTCTTTTCGTTCTAGTTTCTACTCGATAGGCTCAGATCCATTCAACCCATCAGGAATCCACATATCAATGCAAAAATCACGACCTGACATTGAATAGACCTACCATTGTGAAGAATGGCAAGCGACATACCTAGCCCAACTTTTATTTCACCCCTTTCTCGCGGGCCATCCTGAAACCCTGGGATAGCGGTCTTTTCTGTAGACATTCGATTGAATCGAGTAGTGTACTAGACCAAATTGACAAGGCAAACTTGTTGTTAAGCGAGTTTTATGTTCTTTACTTAGCACAAGGGTCTAGTTCTTACTTTTCTCAAATGAGACCATCATTTACATTCAATGTGCACTTCACCACAGTACCAGCGAACCAAACCAAAGCCTCCACTCTAGGATTTGGTCATAAGCTCCAACCATCTAGTGGCTTTTCACTAATTAGCCTCAGTCCTAATACCATTTTAAAACCTAATGGCCTGAAGCTAAAATATTCTTATTAGTGTTGGTAAATTATTTGATTGTCTAATTCTATTAATAACTGATTATATAGTAATTAATAACCAAGTTTGTCAAGGTGAATATAGCTTATAAAATTAAGATATGGCTTTTAGGTGATAGGATTTAACTAATTCTCATGATATTGCAAACTATTATTTATGTAAATAAAGGTGTAGAAGTAACATGAATGAAAATAAAGCTTATTTAAGTAATATGGGTTTACCATAATCAAAGATATGTGACTTGTCTTTAGAGTTTTTGATTAATTCTTTGTAGGCTTCTGGTTTAACACCATCCACCTTAATTGCTCCAATAGCTTCTTTGCTGGTCAACTAGTCGAATCTGGATGCTAGTGCAAAAGAATGAATACAAATAAGTTCCTGCTTTACAGAATGCAAGCTAGAAATAAAATATCCAAAAAATATAAAAGAAAGTGGGTTTGGGTGGATAGAATTTAAGCAGTCCTTGGTTGGGTCGAATGGAGTTAAAAATGGGTTAGACGGGCTCGAAATGGTCGAAATGAGTGTAAATATGTTTAACGGGTCTCAGTGAATAGTAACAAGTCGAATGAATAGCAATGGGTTGACATTATTCTGAATGGGTTGGATCAGGTAAATAGTAATGGGTTGGATTGAATTTCATGGGTTGAACAGCTAGGCCATGAATAGTGTTGGGTTGGGTGTGAACAATGTTGGGCTTGAACAGTAAAGCCGGGCCTGGTTATAGTTGATTGGGCTGAAGTGTGTCTTAGACTGACTCGATCGGCCCAACTACTCAACCTACCATGCATAAGGCCCACATGGCTTGAGCTCATGCCTATGGTTGCCTAAGTAGAGGAGAGTGACAACGATGGCGATTGATCGATGGTGAGGTTGATCGGCGGCGAGCGGTGGTGCGTTGAGGGCAATTGGGGCCTGGGAAACCCATTTTTGGGTATGCGCATAGTCGAAGAAGGGCTACATATGGCTGGCGGTGGTGGTATGTGGCTAGAATAGGACCATGGCATGGTAGCAATACAACGGGGTTTACGACTGAGCTAAGTGTGGTTCAAGCATCTACGGCGTGAAGGGGGGTCTAGTGGTAACGATGGCTCAGTTTGGTTTGGCTTATGCAGTGTTGGCACTGGTGGCCATGTGTAACAGCCCAATTTGGGGGCAATTTAATTTTTTTAATAAATTTGGCCTTTAGATCTTTTTAAAATTCTTTGTTGACTTGGGGTTGAATTGAAAATAAAATTCAAAGTTGGAAATCAAAATTGTGATCCAAATTCAAATTTAAGATCAAATATGAGTTCAATTCAAAGTTTAGAACCCAATGGCCTTCGGCCCAACCCCTCATTGTTAGCCTGCTTCCTCTCTCCCTCGCTGGCCCAGCCGCATGCTATGCCTAGCGTCTAGCCTGCTCACCTACTCACTCGCCCGCCACACCCTAGTCGTACCTGGCTTCATCTAACTAAGATCCGCGCCACCATAACTGGGCCCACGCATGTGCTTCTGCCAAGGCCATCACGTCACCACCAAGTCCATTGATGCCCGCGCGTGCCACCCCTCCTATGCCCATGCCGCGTCCTGCCCTATCCCATCGCGTCACCAAGCAGAGCGCCGATGTCAAGCCATGCGCGTCCTCGCCAAGCTCAGCTCCAACTCGCTACGTGCGCTCTGCTTATTTCGTCACCTCGTCGCCTGTGCCACACTTTCTCTTGTGCCCTGACGATGCCTCTGCCTTGCCTGGTCACATTGTAGCGACCGGCTACACCGAAGTCAAAGCCGTGCCTGCACCCATGCCACACCTGCTCTGCCTCATCTTTTCACCTCGTCGCATGCGCCCTTGCCCCCATCTCATCGTGCCATCACCTCGTCGGCCATGTTGTGCCATGCTTCCACATCATCCTATGTCCACGACACGCTATCGCCCATGCCTCCCTATCGGCAGCCGTACCACACCTCCCGCCCAAGCTCGCCTTGCATCCCTACACCTCTCTCGCCACTCTCTCACAACCAATCGAGTTCTTACCCGTGGAAAAATCATCGGCTCAGTCATCTTCTCCCCTCTAGTCGAAATCGCCCTCTTCGCCACCATTTCCTCTCTAGTGAGCCACGTTCCAATTTTTTTTCCATCTAGAGCATCCTCATGGCTCCCTCTTACCATCCCTGTGGTCAATTAGAGTCGCCACCATCCCCAGCTCGCCGTTGCTATGAAGGAGCATCGTGTCGCCATGGGTCAATGTTGCCGAACCACCTCAGCCGCTCCCCTACCTCACCGACCTCTTCAATGACTCCCCAATGGTCTGTAGATATTCACCGTGCCTTAGTTTAGCTCACTACACCATCAGACTCCCAATTGCCATGGTGGTCGAACTCCGCCGTCGCCTAGCGTTGTCGCACCGTTGTTGTGGTTCGTTGTTAGCCACATAGTCACCGCCCATAGCATCGCTGTGGTCCTAGCAACCCATTTGGGGATTGTCGGTGCTCGCCGTCGCTTGCCTCACGGGCGACGAGCACGTCAACGCCACCTCCTCTGTGAGTAGAGGAGGAGCATTGTAGTTGAGTCATTAATTAAGGACTGTAACTAATTAAAGTTAATGACTATCATTAGTTTAAACTAATTAGCCACTAACATGTAGGCCCTTCACTATGCCTAGGTCCATCGGTCAGTCACTCCTCCCTTTTCTTCAAAGGAAATAATTCAAAAAGAAATTAAAAACCCTAAGTGTCCCACATGTCAGTCACCGTTAGATTTTCTTTAAGAAAAATAATTCAACAACAAAAATTAAAACTTGGCTAGCCCCACCTATCAGCTTTTGATGTGTTTTCAAATAAGAAAATAAATTAAAACCGTGGGGACCAACTGTTAGTGAGACAGTCTCTCTCCTATGTTTATTTTTGGGACTTTTTTTGAATTTAAACTTTGGAAGGCCCATTCTCACTCATTTTAGCTCCAATCAAATGAAACCTCTTTCTAAATTCATCTGAAATCAATATATTTCTATTGAAATTAAAATCATGAATTTTATAATTCATTTGTATTTTTATTTGGATTTATTTGCACACTCTCTCTAGTGTTTATTCGGTTCTCGTTGTAATCACTCGTTTAGACTACGAAGACCAGGAGGTGGAGAAGTCGGAGCCCAACCAGGACCCTCAAGACTAATAAGATTGTAAGCAAGGCGAGTCAATATTTTGATTATCTTGCACCTACTTTTCTGCATGCAAGTTATGTTGATTTAAATTATTAAAATTGCATGCTCTAATTTATTATGCAAAGTATATTTATGTTAAGCTCGTAGTTAAGTCCCAATTAATAATTGCGCTATTACACCCTACTCCTTAACTTTGGACATAAAACCTTGTCACCCTAAAAGTAATGGTAAACATACTAGTGATAAGTTTGCATCACCATATTTAGTCTTACTTAGATACTTGAGGGCATTAAATTGCCCTAGCATTATTTTTAACATGAAAAATTATATTTTGGTAGTCATTGGATAGAAATAATTGGTATTTGAATTGAAAGGATAATTTGGATCCCTAGAACTCTAAATTTTCTTAAATATCTGGGCAGATGGTAAGCTGAGCTGGTGCGGATAGAGCATGAGAGTGTGGTTTGTAATAGGGCCGCTCAGATAACCCTAAGGACTTAATCTTGTAACCCCTTCTCAATGTAAAACAGTGCAACCATAAGTCTATAATGGGTATGACCTAGCTAATTAATTCGCGTCAAGCCAGCGTGGGTTACGTCATCTAGTTGAACATGGGACGACTTGCTGGATAGAAGCCTCCAAGTAGTGCAAGAGCTTAATTATTATTGCACACTTTGACAAACTTTAGAAATATGGTTTGGTTAAAAATACTAAGTCATAAGATTTCTATTTACTGTAATTCAATTATGGCATCTCGTAAATAAATGAACGTGACCCTTTCTTTGTTAAACCCTGCATCTATAATATTGTATTTTATGTGCTGGATTACGGAACATGGTTGTTTGTGCTCACCCTCGCTCATTAAAATATCCCAGAACCTATGGATCAAGGCCACTACACCTACTACGCTGCGACGTGACCAAAAGAAGAAGACATGTAGACTAGGACGTCCTTTAGTAGTATAGTCCTTACCTGAATTAGGCCACCTACTACGTTGCGACGTGACCAAAAGAAGAAGGCATGTAGACTAGGACGTCCTTTAGTAGTATAGTCCTTACCTGAATTAGGCAGACTTTGATGGTGGTTATGTGCATAACTATTATCCAAACCCTTGAAAAATAGCAAGACATCCTTTACCCTTAGTCGCTTGCTTGTGGTAAGGTAAGGCCTCACCTTTGACTTTTTGCTTTCACTTCCGTTTTTGTAATGTAGCACTTGGCCTAATCGACCTATTATGTAAACTCTACCCGTTATGGGTTACTTAAACTTTGTTATGTAATATTAATATTGGTATGATTCTCACTATATGTGAGTTTGATTCGGCAATGTATTTGTGAGCACTATTTACTGATATAAGGAATAATACGGTGAAATCACAGAGGATTTTTTTATTGCTAATTCGAGGTCCGACTCCGTGCATGGCTATACGGTGGTGCATGACGCTGGTGGGCTAGCGATGACGAGATGGTTTGGGGGATGGGGATATCATCATTGTGCTAGGGTGATGCTGTGGGCATGTTTAATTGGATTGAAATGGAGGCTGCCAGGAGGATTAAGTTTCGGAGCTCACCGACGAGAGCTCCGTGGTGAGGGTGATTCTTGGGCGGAGAGGTGAGCGAAGTGCTTCGAGGTTAGAATTCGGCGCGGATGAAGGTTAGGAAGCTACTCGGCTTGGCTTTATAGCCCATTGAAGGCTGTGGCGACATAGGCAGGGCAACGACAAAGCCGGTGCATGGACGGCAGCGGCTCTGGCTGTCGAGGCGCTGGCGGCAGAAGAGCTAGGGCTGGTGACAGAGCTGGTAGCGATGAGGTCGGCATTGACAGAGGGGAACAACACGTGGCCTAGCGCGGTGTTAAGGTGCAGTACGGCAACTCAGTGAGGTTGCACGATTGTTGTGCGAGGGTTGATGGCTTTGCAGTGTTGAGCGGCGTAGGCGAGCTGACGGCGCACGAATGGCAAACAGATGCACAGAAGGGAGAGCAGGAGCGATGGGTCTAGAATTTCTAGAAAGGAACGCGTAAAATCAAGAAAGTTTCTAAATTTGGCAAATTTTCAAATTCAAGCTAATTTCAAATAAATTCAAAAAAATTTAAAAATTGGGTTGTTTTAGTGTCCCTCGCATTATTTCCCAAGAATACGTAGGAGAGTTGCGTACCATATTATTAAGCTTCGCTAGCTCGCATTGCATCGTAAGTTACACTACACTACTAGCCCTGAGGGCATCGCTGCAGGTAGACGGTAGACCCTCCCTTACCCGTGTGGCGCCCATCTGCACCCATTGCACGTTTTCATCGAGCCAGACCCTCACCGTACACGCACACTACTATAGCTTAGGCCAACGCCTGAGCAGTAAGCACTCCCGTCCCTTTCTCCCCGGCCAGAGGATCGATCACCGTCGGAATCGTCGACCCCAAATGCGATCTTGCTCTTGTTCTCTTCGGCGACAGGTCGGCCCCGCGAAAGACCGACCTGTCGCCGCCGTGTCGACCCGCCATTGCGTCCTCTCCCCCCATCACGGCCGGAGCGCCGTACCGCCGTATCACCGGTCTTAGGCACGAAAGCCACACCAGGTAACAAACATGCTAGACAACGAGCGTCGAGCGGCTGCTGCCACACGAGGCACGCACTTGGTGGCGTCGAGCCATCCGCTCCGGGTGGACTGTTCACCGATCGTTCAGTGACGGGACACCGCCCATGTGTCGTCGTGGTCGGTGTTTGTCTAAACCCATACGTCTGGAGATGGGTGGCGGGAAATTCCGTGGAAAGAATTCCCAGCGTCGAGCAAAGGTCTGAGCGAAGGGAACAAAAACGGGCGGCATGGATAACTGTGCTCGAGAGGCGCCCCCGATTCATTGAATGGCCAGAAAGGTACCGTGTGACGACGGTCTTGCGATGAAAGTTGCTTATGAGTATTATAAAAGGAGTGTGATACATTGTTGTCTTTCCTTAGCCGGTGGCGTAGCCTTTGTACGATTAGATTTTATAAGTTTTTTAGAATAAAACGATAAAATGTAAGAGATTAATAGTCCCGTGATTTTTTACATCTAGATTTGTTATAAATTCCTTAGTACGAAAAGATATAATCTAGGAGGTTTAGAGTATTATATATATATATATATATATATATATATATATATATATATATATATATATATATATATATATATATATATATATATATATATATATATATATATATATATATATATATATATATATATATATATATATATCTCCTGTGCAATTGTGCGGAGAGCTGTTTCCTTCCCAATTAACTAACTATATTGCTTGTTTTATGCTTAGTTCATCTTTTTCCAATTCATGGTTAATTCAACTTGAAATAAACCAACTACTAGAAATATCTATCCACTATTATTTGTCATTATTCTTCATGTTAATGGTTATGCAAGAGTTGATTCTGTCATGTTTTTCCTTAGAAGCAAATTTCGCTAAAACATTATGAGAAAATAACTAGAAAAGATTGGACTGTAATTTACGCACACGGCAAGTGCGTCGGATCTATTTGGAACCGGTGCTGTATAGGTCCAACGGTGTCTCTCTCTGCCATCGTCTTCCTCCACGTCGACTCGGTTTCCTTGGACCTCGTCGTGATCCACCGCCTCTCCTCCCCACTGTGGCGTGCCACGTCGGTCTGCTTTGGCGACCAGTCATGCCTTGCCAACCTCTTCTCCACGGCAGCCTAGTTACTACCAGGAATCGCACCTTTCGCGAGGGGGAAAAACCCACAGGAAATGGGGGAAAACCCACAGGAATATATTTCCTGACGGTGAACCGTCAGGCATGAACCCAGAGGATAATTCGCACAGGGAAATTGCATTTGCCTGGGTGTCAACCGACAGAAAAAATATTCGCGTCGGCTATCAGCGACGGTTACCGCCAGAAAATTTCTGGGCACGTCAGGTTTTCAGTTCTTATTTCGCGTGTTAACCCCGTCAGAAAAATCCGAGAGAAAATTTATTCGCGACGTGCACCGACAGAAAAAATTGCATCGTGCATGGCCCAAATCTTCATATTCCTGTAACTAGTACCGTCACAAATCCCCATCAGGAAAATTAATAGTGTAGGTAACCGACAGAAAAAATGCAGCCATTCTAAATATGCCGAGAACCCCTTTCTCTGTAGTTGGCCCGTCACAAAATAATCACAGTAAATCGATAGCAAAACTGCAGTATACATTGCAGAAATTATACATCCAGAATTTAGAACTTCCAGAAGCACAAATTATACATCCAGAATTCAGAACAAAACCATACATATACATTGCAGTTTATAGCACATCCAGAATAATCCATATCAACAAATGGACAGCACATCCAGAATCATACTTGTGACACATCCACAAAGGGTCAGAACTTCCAGAAACGAGCCATACATAAAGGCATTAAACCATTGTCTACTTGTCACAACCAGCAGCACAACCATCAGTTTTAGCAAGTTAATTTCAGACATTTCACAAATTAACACAGCCATGCATCTACCATCAGCCAAAAGGTAGTAAAATACTTGTACTAACATTTTTATGAATCTATGCAGAGAACAACATAGTAGAGGGATGCTTGAACTTACCAAGAACTTGTTGAAGCTAGTAAACCAGCAAGTCACGAGCTTTCTTTACGAATCATTATTCTTGCACGGTCACTTCAGCACTTTGTATTGATATTTAACAACTTTGAAGCTGCTGCCAAGATCAGTAGAAAAAAGGACATGTCAATGAAGCTAAACTATATACGTGTGATGTCTATTTTTAATAAACATGATTAGTCCCTATGGCTTGGAAGGTGGTTTGAAAGACTTACATAACTATACATGCCTCACAAAAAAAGACATAGTAAGATTTACGAACACACTATTTCAGATCCTAACATAAGCATCATTATCATTGCAAGAACATTTTTCAGCAGCTTCAAACATAGAGGGCATAAAAGACCTGAAACATAATCTATTTCAGACTAGAGAAATTTAGCACAACTATTTCATCAATGAATCAATTAGTACCATACAAAGAAATAAAAATGTTAACTCATAGAGCTACTGAGGAGAGGAGGCGGTCGACCGGTGGGAGGAGAGGAGGGGCGGAGGCGGGCGGCGTCGGGGGGGGGGGGGGCGAGGAGGGGCTGCGAGCGGCAGATCTGGGCGGAGGCGGTCGGCGGGTGGGAGGAGAGGAGGGGCGGATGCCGGCGTCGGGGGGGGGGGGAGACGAGGAGGGGCTTCGAGCGGCGGATCTGGGCGGAAGAGGCCGGCGGGTGGGAGGAGAGGAGGGGCGGATGCCGGCGTCGGGGGGAGACGAGGAGGGGCTTCGAGCGGCGGATCTGGGCGAAGGCGGCCGGCGGGTGGGAGGAGAGGAGGGGCGGAGGCGGCCGGCGTGGGGGGGGGGTGGGGGCGAGGAGGGGCTGCGAGTGGCAGATCTGGGCGGAGGCGGTCGGCGGGTGGGAGGAGAGGAGGGGCGGATGCCGGCGTCGGGGGGAGACGAGGAGGGGCTTCGAGCGGCGGATCTGGGCGGAGGCGGCCGGCGGGTGGGAGGAGAGGAGGGGCGGAGGCGGCCGGCGTCGGGGGGGGGGGGGGCGAGGAGGGGCTGCGAGCGGTAGATCTGGGCGGAGGCGGTCGGTGGGTGGGAGGAGAGGAGGGGCGGATGTTGGTGTCGGGGGGGAGACGAGGAGGGGCTTCGAGCGGCGGATCTGGGCGGAGGCGCCCGGCGGGTGGGAGGAGAGGAGGGGCGGAGGCGGGGTGGGGGGAACCGGGGAGCGGCCGAGCGGGGAAGGATTTAGGGTTAGGGATTGCGGTGCGGAGTGCGGAGAGCGGACTGGGAGGGAGGGCTGTGTGAGACTGCACAATTTAGGGTTTTACAATATTTTCCAACATAAACGGGCACACGTGGCAAAAAAATATTCCCGCGTCTTCGAAATTGCCGCGGGAGACCAAAAGTTAGGTCTCCGTAATTGTTTTGAAGGCTTTTCTGAAACCGTCACCGTAATTGCATTTTTATGAAGGTTTTCCTCAAACCGTCACAAAAATTATAATTTTTCTGTAGGTTTAAGTGATCCTGACACTCAAATATATTTTTATGTGGGTTCCTTGCGGGCCCGTCACAAAAATTAGAAACCCTCACTAAAGGTCTGTAGTCTGGTAGTGAGTCCTCTGAAAATTTGTACGGTTAGTCAACGAAAATTTGTACGGTCCGTTATAAAACTCCGAAGACTGAAGAGTAACATTGGTACCATCCAGCCTGCCAAGATCGTTAGTTTCATCCAAGATGCCCTAAGAAAAGGCATGAAACAGAGCACAAATTTGTATCTACTGTAGTGTAATTTTTCACGTTGCAGATACGTTGGTAAAGAAATTTGTAAAAGAACTTATGTAGAATTAAACATGACTTTGGTTGATAGATCAATTCCAGACTAGAATGCCTGGAGGAGTTTTTTTACATCATTATTTGACAGGCTTTCGCAGTAAAAATCAACAAATGCATTGCTCTCCAAGGCTTGCGAAACAAGAACGTTTTCTTCGACATCGACGGCGGCATAGATTAGTCGTCGTCAAGACTCAAGAGGAGGACAAATCCAATATGGTCGTTGGCGATTTCGTTTTCAAAACAACGACACTGCTGAGCACAACTTTTGGCACCTACCTACTTGGTTGGGGGTGGCAATGCTGACCACAGTGTAGAAGTTACAGTGTTGAGCATTGAACAATTAACCCCTGAGACATACCATCAGAGTGGGTGAAACCTTTAGAAATCTGATGGATGCAACCAATCCTAGAGAAAAAATTGTCATAGAATTGCTTTGAGTCTATTTTCTGAATACAGCTTCAGTTTGAAGTTACTGCTTCATACGCCTAGACTGCGAAAGAGGAGAAATTTTACAATATGCGAAAAACTAAGGCCACGTGAAAATGAGGGGCAGATGCAATCATGGAAGTAGACTCGATGGGAAATCAGGCGCCTGATCTGAACCGATGGTGCTTGATGAGACGCAGCACCTCCTGCAGTGAGCTTACTGCTCACCCCATGATTGAACATCCATCCCTTTGGTCTTTTTTTAGCTATTGTTTGTTGAAATGGCTTAGCTCATAAGACCCACATCCATCTGTTTGGTCGTTTTTATAGCTGTTGCTTGTGGCTCAACCAACAAGATTGCATGAGATATTCTTGACGGCAATTGATACCTACAAGGATGCAACTATCACCAGTTCTCTGCATGTGATGGGAAAATAAGTTGAACCAAGAACAGTGTTTGATCGTGGCTAAAATGCTCTCTACCTTTGAACCTGACGATCAGATGATATGTATGGTATGATGACAGAATATGAGGAATCGAAGTGACATTTCTTGGATAAAGAACGATTGAGCGACTCGATATATATGGAAGTTACATACACTGCATGGCACTGGAAAAGCTTCTTCTCATGGACAAGTGAACAGTGAACAAAGGCAACTACATCACTGGTTGCCAAATGCTACTCCCTAAAGAGATTTTTTTTTCAACAGAAAGGCTACTACCTAGAGATGATGAGATTAATTGCAAGGGTATCTTGAGCAATAACTACAATGTCATCTCTGTACTTGTCCTCTCTCACTGACAGCTAGGAAAATGGTTGTGCAAAGTTCTCATGAGTCAACTATCTGACAGGTAACCTCACATTGGGTAGCCATATATTGCATTCTACAATTCTAGAAGCTAGTATTGGAACCATCTACAAAAGCTGGTCAATCTAATGCTTGGATAGTTAGATGCCATTGGAGCTGGAAGATTGTAGCAATAGATGCCAGAATGTCAAGCTCTGATGCATCACAGATGAACTAGAGGAAATTTCTTGTTAAATGACATCGTTTCAAAAAATATTTATCTAGTTAAATGACGAAAGTACAAAATTTTGTCTCTGCCAATTTTCTTTGCTGAATCACATGACGGGGGTGCAATATTAGATGATGCCACTTCTCGTGTCATTTGGCTGAATTCTTGATCTATGCAAGAACTAGTGATCGGAAGATAGAAAAAAAATGTCAAATCCCTCCGGCCACCATGCCACACGGTCGCGCCCGATTGGCAAGGGCCCGCCGCCGTAGGAGCACCGGGTCGCTCCAGCCGCTATCACTCAGCCGGTGGTCCGACCGCCGCCGCCCTCCTTGTCGTTTATGGGGACAGGCTGGTAAGGCATTGAATTAAAGAAATGATTCCATTGACTACTGAGAACTCAAGTCTCGATCGTGATTGCTCCAGGCTCAATTACAACACCTTTGGAATTTTTGGCGAGCTAGGGTTGCTGTGCCGGCGCCCACGGGCAATCTAATTGCAAATTACTTGTGTGCCCATCGAGCCCCATGAATTGGCATGCACGATTACAATACTACCCCTCAGAAAAATGTACTACCTCGTATTGTCACATGTACATCTAAATCCTATCTAATCAGTTGGATCGAAAATAATAAACGACCCATAATAAATAGGGTGTATCTAGTTATCATCCGGATGTTTTATTTCTAACAATCATTCAAATTACTGATATGTACCGTAAAAGAGCTCAGTTGATATAGGTTAGCACAGGATAAAAATAGCACATACGACATGCAAAATTCAAATCAATAATATGGGCAGCAATGAATGGTTTACTTCTAACAAAACTATGGCTAGAATCATCCAGCTGGAATATATGTTACAACCACCTGTGGGTGTCAAAATCCATGTGATCTCCGCTTGGTCTTCCATACGGAGCATTGAAGCCATAACTATCAAATGGATTGCTGGCAGGACCAACTCCTCCCTCCGGCATTCGAAAACCTGCCATTGGAGTGGAAGCCCATGGCGCCGGCATCATGGTTTCAGAACCGACCTCGTCGTGCATTCTGTGGGGAGTTTGCGGCAGGTCGCCTGTTCGTGGAACTGCTAGATCCCATCGGGGGCATCGACTGCTGCTGCTGGTTCTTTTGTGGGGACTTGGGCCGGAGGCTCTCAATCTCTGGAGTTGTCACGACGAGGTGATCGAGGAGCATCAGGTGGTGGATTTCGCCCGCCACCACCCTGCTATACTTTTCCATCCCTGTCCGTGAAGTTCTCGATGTATGCCTGCAAGCATGCAAGTTCTTAGGACTTATCGAGTTCATGATCATATGTGGTTTGAACTGAGATAGGACCATCTTCATACCTCTTTATTGAAGTTCGATGAGGATAAACCTTTCCCAAGAGTAAGCCAACCTGGACGAATATTATGGTCCTCGCCAAAGAGTTGCCTTTTCTTTTTGGCTGAAGTTTATAACTTTTGACTGTGGTTTGTAACTTTTGGACTATTCGTGCGAGAAATTATAGAGTAATAGAAACTCATGTGCGGCTTTTATCGATATAAATGAAGTCGATACAATATGTACTACAATTAACTAGTAAGCCTCATCTTAAAAAGACACCCTGTTTAAAAATTAGTTACTGTAAAAAAACTAAAACCTGAAAAAGAAGGTCCAAGACGCATCCTTCCAAGAGCAAAATGCTCAATGGTACTGTACATGTCTTCAGGCTTTTTTGTTGAACCTTTATAACTAGAAATAAAACGCATAAAGGCATTGACAATTCGCTTATTTCCATCAATAAATAAACAACTGAAGTAATTCTGCATGGAGGAGAGAAAAGTAACGTATGATCTGCGCCTAACTAATGTGTAGAAGAACATGTATTAGCATGAATGTTATCTATTAGGGAGTGACTATTGCACATGCGACTGAAATTTTTTTATCATTCATTCACCTAAAGTTGCACTTTCAATCACCTGAAGTTGCATATTATTTTTTTTGGAGGGGGGCTGCAACTTCAGTTGATTGATAGTGCAATTTCAGGTGACTGAGAAATAAAAAAAATTTAGTCGCCTGTGCAATAGCAAAACCATATCTATTAACTCTCTCAAAACGTCAAAAGGGAGCATCCTCAAAACAAATGACATGCAAAAGCAGCAAACGTGAGTTTTCCAAAGGAGTATTACACAGGGTTAACCATATTGAACTAAAAGAACAGCTACACAGTTAGCTGAATTCTTATCTCCTTCCAGAAAGAAATTGGAAAAGAGCTTCACATTTTTTCCATTTTTCATAAACTCAAAAGTAACCATCGTTGCAGCATTTGGTGTTTGATATATTGAAAGACCGAATATGGCAATAGAGAAGGTAAAAGTTGCACAAGTCATGGTAAGATATAAAGTAGTTTTATCATGTCATACAAAGATAATAATTAGGCCTCCATGTATTTATATTACAATGCACATTGCTGAATTTAAATATGATGCAATAAAAATCCCAATTCCTACTCAGCAAGTGAGTCAATTTTAGAAGCAATTTGGTTCAAGTTGAGTTATGTCATCACTAAGCTCCAGAAAATCTGAAATAAACTTCCTCTGAACCAAAGCAATAAGTAAGAGGGAAGAAACTTGGACAGAATGGAGAAATGGTAGTCCTTACAGCATAGACAAGATAAAATGAATACTATGGTTCAGACTGGCTCTCATCTACCCCATATGACTCTAGAACTATCAGCTGATTATCTAAAATATAAAGGAATAAACACGTTCCCTGTCTACCCAAAGGGGTCCAACTCTTGCTAGACCTAAAAGAAATGAGTAAACCCAACCTAATGAGAAGAGAAGCAACTAATAAGCCGCATCATAGAATCACAAGATAAGAGGAGGAAGTCTAACCAGTTGAGAATGAGAACCACTCTAGTCTATGGTAGAAAGACTAACTCAAATGCACCCAATGAACAAAGTGCAATAGAATGACAAAGAAGCATATGAACAATACAATACAGAAAGTACACGATGTTCCTCCTCAGATTAGGCTATAAGGACAAACCACCCCAAACTCTCCCCGTAAGGTCATGAACCTCGAGCTATCTAAAGGTTTGGTGAAAATGCCAGTCAACTGGTGATCATATCCACAAACTAAAGCACTATGTCACCCTTCTCCACATGGTTTCTAAGAAAATGATACATGTGCTTGGCCCTGGAGTGCTGCACTGGATTCTTGGCAATGTTAATGGTAGAAGTGTTATGACAGAAGAGAGGAACACTATCTATGGCTAATCCAATGTC
The DNA here is from genome assembly GCA_017311315.1 of Dendrocalamus latiflorus. Classification (NCBI taxonomy): domain Eukaryota; kingdom Viridiplantae; phylum Streptophyta; class Magnoliopsida; order Poales; family Poaceae; genus Dendrocalamus; species Dendrocalamus latiflorus. The sequence goes on along the minus strand of CM029677.1, from coordinate 19,646,233 downwards.
CCGCAAGGTCGAAACCATCCAAAGCACCTGACTACGGCAATTAGCGGCTGCAACATACTCAACCTCTACGGTAGACTGTGCAATACTAGACTGCTTCCTAGAAGACCAAGAGACAAGAGAAGTGTCCATGAATTAGCAAGTGCCAGAAGTGCTCTTCCTATCTATCCTATAGCAAGCAAATTCTGCGTCGGAGAAGGCTCTAAGGGATAGACAGGAGACAGAAGAGTACTAGATACCATAGTCTAGAGTAGCTCAAATGTACCTGAAGATGCGCTTCACTGCCTAACGATGAGAGACGCGAGGAGAGGCCTAAAATCGAGCGCACAGACACACAGCGAAATGCATGTCCAGCCTCGAAGTAGTGACATACAGGAGAGAGCCAATCATGCTGCAGTACTTCTTTTGATCTATAGGCTCGCTATCCTCGTCAAAATCAAGTGTAGTCGAGGTCATCATCGGAGTTGACACTAGCTTGTCATCACTCATGTCAAAGCGTCTCAGGAAGTTTCGAGTGTACTTGTCTTGATGCAAGAAGATACTTTCCTGAGTCTGCTTGATCTAGAAGCCGAGAAAGAAGCTCAACTTGTCCATCATGCTCATCTCAAACTCTGTGCTCATGACATTAGAAAACTGGGAAATACGAGCATGAGAGAAACCACTAAAGATAATGTCATCCACATAAATCTAGATGAGCAGAAAATAATTGACATGCCTACGAATGAACAAGGCCTTGTCTACCTTACCCATCTCAAACCTATGACTCAAGAAATAAGACTTAAACCTCTCATATCAAGCTCTAGGGCCTGCTTAAGTCCATACAGGGTTTCTAAAAGCTTGAAAACATGGTTTAGGTATTTGGGGTTCTCAAACCCTCGAGGCTGTCTAATATAAACCTCTTCCTCAATATACCCATTGAGGAATACACTCTTGACAACTATCTGGTATAGCTTGAAGCTCTTAAACGCTGCAAATGCATGCAAAATCCTAATGGCCTCTGACCTAGCTACAGGGACAAATGTCTCCTCAAAATCTAAACCCTCAACCTGAGAGAAACCCTGAGCTATCAGTGTAGCCTTGTTTCGAATGACTACCCAATTCTTACTCTACTTGTTTTTCAATACTCACTTGGTTTCTATGACATTATGATCACTAGAGGGCTCAATTGAACCAAGACTCATAAGAAAGAGCATAATAGATATCCTTGGGGCTCGAAAGAGGCGACAAAGGCAAAATGTAGACAGAAATGAGATAAGCCAGACTTTGAGCACGTGACACGCCCAAGAAGATCTTCTATGATCTGTTCCAGAGGATGACGACACTAAGTGTGTCGGGAAGATCTCAGATGAGAAGAAAAAGTGGCATCTACCTTATGAGCTGTGGAGGTAGGAGCAGAGCCACAAGCTCTAGAAGAACTGGAAGGTAAGGGTTGATCTCCCTAAGGCACATTGGTAGAAGCAGGCACTTCAAGAGAAAGATGGATTGGATCAAGTAAAGAACCTTCATTTCCATCCTCCTCATCATCTACAAAGATGGTCTTGAACTACACTATTGGACATGAGATGTCGGACCTAGTACCAGGACTAGCTTCAATGCCTCATTGAAGGTAACCTCACAGGTCTCTATAATCTTACTAGTCTCGTAGTTCCAGACCTTATTACCCTACGAAGAAGTCAAGTAACATAGAAAGATACCATCAGTAGAATGAGACTCGAATTTATCTAGATTTTCAGACTTCAAAATAAAACACTTGCAACCAAAAATACGAAAATGAAAGACACTAGGCTTTCGCTCATACCTCAACTCATAAGAAGTGTGATGCAAGTGTCCTTAGAAAAACTTTATTCGAAACATGGCACGCAGTGGCTTATAGCCTCAGTCCAAAACTTCCTAAGTGTAGCATACTCATCTAGCATCATCCTGGCCATCTCAACCAAGGTACGACTCTTCCCTCCACAACACCATTTTGCTGAGGGATGTGCAGAGAAGAGAACTAATGCTCTACACCTGTCTCATCACAGAAGCTCTCAAAGTAGGAGTTCTTGAACTTCGTTCCATTGTCACTGCGGATCGCACATAAGGCACCAGGAGCTCAACAGACAACCTATCGAACAAACCCCGAAAATGACTAAAGGTTTCATTCTTCGAGGCTAAGAAAAACACATAAGAAAACCTCGAGAAGTCATCAACCATAACAAGAATGTACCACTTCCCACCCCTTGACTGTATTCTAGCTGGACCAATAGTGTCCATATGAAGAAGCTGTCCTTGTGCATTACTCATAGTCACAGTAACTGGGGGATGAGAAGCGGCAACCATCTTGCTATGCCGGCAAGGAGCACAAACTAAATTTTTGACCATCTTAAGCTTAGGCAGACAACGAACAAGGTCATGGCCACTCACACGGGTCAAATGATTAAAGCCAATGTGACCAAGTCTCCTATGCCAAAAAGAGAGATCACGAGACTCAGAAGCAACTAAGCATCGGAAAGAATCACTAGAAGCCTCAATAAAATCAGCACGAAAGATTCTCCCAAACCTAAAAATCTCATAAACCAAACTTCCTGAAGAATCAAGGATTTTATAAGTATTTTTATTAAAACTTACCTCGAAATCATCATCGGTAAGCTGAAAAACAGAAAGCAAATTATAACGAAGCTTACTCACTAAGATAATATCCTTAAGAATAAATAAATCATTAATGTGCACAGTACCTTTAGAGATGACTCGACCAAATGAAACATCTCCAAAGGTGATTGTCTCATCACCTAGAGCTCGAAGAGAACCAATGGGAGTCCGGTCATGTGGCGAGAACAGCCGTAGTCCACAAGCCATACATCTCCCTTCCCAGTCCGACGAACCTGAGTCAGTGAGAAGAAAACATCGGTGGTTCAGTATTGGGGTAAATAAGAGCAGATCTGGGAACCCAGTGCTGAGTCACATGACGAGCAGAAGATGCAGTCACAGAAATAAAAGACTAACCTCTAGCTACTCTACGCGCCTCGCCTCTCACAGAATCAGAAGGTCTAAGGGCAGACCTCAAGCCTTTGCTAGGTTAGACCACTATGGAAGAGCGGGTCTGACCTACAGCAGTATGTTGATTGCGTCGCGGATAGCTACCTTGATGAGGAAAACGAGGTCTATCATCAGGACAGCAGACATCCTAACCAGAAACAACTCGAGGACCAGAAAAAGCCTGAAAACCAGGTCCTCGACGCTGCCTAGAACCCTACAAATCAAGAGAGCCACCTATGACTTTAGACCTCATGTTGGTCTTAGGAGCACTCCGAGTCTGAAGCTGACTTGAATACTCCTAAGAGCATGAACACGGTCAATTCGCGTGATCTTGGCGCGCCTAAAGCAGAACTCAACCACATGTCCATCCTTCTGACAGAAGGTGCAATGTTACTTCACCTTCTGAGAGGTCGAATCAGCAGAATGAGACTTCGCTTTCTGAGAGGTTTTGCTTCTCCTGCTACCTCTCATGTTGAACATCATATGGCCCATCTGTCTTGCTTCTGCTTTTACTATGAGAAACATAATGACCAGAAGTTCTGGAACTAGATCTTCTTGAAGGGTCCCAATTGTTCTCATCTTCTCTTCTCCTCTTGCTGCTATCCCCATCTCCAGCCTTGTACCTATCAGATGATCTCCTCTCGCTCTCTCTTCTGGGCTTCTTCTTGGAACCATGGACACCTGTGATTCCCTTCTTACATCACAGTCATCCTCATCGCCGCTGTAGGTCTGGCTTGAGCATGTAGCTGACTTCCTCGACTCATTCTTATCAGCTGAAGGTCTCCTCCTACGGTCATCCGGTTCCTCAACTTCATCCGCATAGCTATGCTTCCTCGGCTTAACAGACCAATTCTTTGTGCCGTCAACATCCTCTCGCTCTTCGTCCTCCTTCCAACTACCCCTAGCATCAACACTGTCCTCAACATCTCTCTTGCTTTGATTCCTACTAGATTCAGAACCTTTCATCGCAGAAGTTATCTATGTTGGCCTAGGCCCAACGTAAGGAGAAGCGCAGGGGGAGCGTAGAGAGAGAACGAGCGAGACACAGTGGAACTATTTTTTTGTCCGGCAACACACGCCTACGACTTCCTCTGTATTCACTTTTCTTCTTCTCCAAAACTCACACTCTCTTTACAACAGATTACAGGGGTATATATACTACTGAGCCACATAGGCCACTACGACTACAATGCCTACCTCTCCCGTTCCCCAAGTCTGCCGCTTTCGTCTGCTACAGGGACCAGCCATCCGCCCATGCCGTTTATGACTGCTACAGTGACAGCTATTTGCCCATGCTGCTTCGCTCAGCTGCCCCAACGATTGCTACAGCGATCAGCCGCCTATCCATATCGGGCAGTTCACTGACCACGGTATGGTCTGTGTCATCCACGACGACCCGTTCTGACGTCCGCACGACCATAGCCACTGGCTTCAACCTTGGCTATTCCTTGATTGCTTCTCCGATCTGAGGTTGGCTTTGACCATGGCACTGCAGCTACAACCACTGCAGACACAGGTGCCAAGACCTCAGCGCTTACAACGGCCACACTGGTCATTACGACCACACATACTAGTCGCTTTCGACCACACACAATAACCTGGTCATTACGATCACATACAACGTGGTCGTAACCGACCGCCGACTATCAACTACAGTAGCTACTGCTACCGACCATCGATCACGGCAGCTCCGACTACCAACTATCGACCACGGCAGCTCCGACTACTGACCATCGACCGCAGCAGCTACGACTACCGACTATCAACCACGGTAGTTTCGACTATCGATCATCGATCACGTCAGCTATGACTACCGACTATCGGCCACGACAGCTTCGACTATCGACCATCGACCATGGCAGTTACGACTACTGACTATCAATCACGACAGCTTTCACTACTGACCATTGACCACAACAGCTATGACTACCGTACAGTATTCAACACACGAGTACATTTGGCTATGACCACTATGGCTACGACCACTGTACAGAACACGACATACACCGACACGATCACGACCAATGTACTCGGACACACTGAGTACTTTGACTACGACCACACTCAACAGTAGCTACAACTACCGAGTACATCTACGACCACTGTCAACAACAAGATTATTTCCAACAATCTACAACATGTACAGTTAGAATACCACGGCAGGAAAGCTGAGAGTGAGACTTCCCTGCACAAAAGACACCTATATGGGTTCACTTACAATATTATCAAGGAGTAAGTCTATATAACACCCTAAACTTCACTTAAAAGTTAATCCCGCACCCTAAACTATAAAATCAGACATTTGACTCTCTAAACTCTGCAATTCAATTCAAATAACACGCTGACCCAATTTCACATGATGGTATTGCCCACGTGGCACGATGAAGGTTAAGTTAGGTCAATGATATTTGGGACCACAAAGGCTCCTTCGCCACCAAGAGGCACGGTACAAAGACAAGAGTGAGCATATAGTCGCTAGGAAGTAAGAAGAAAACACATCTCAAATTCTCGATCCCTATCCCCCAAAAACTTAAACCTCGAGTTGTTATGGTTTTAGCACAAACAGAGAACAAGAATCAGAGGCGTCTCTTCAGTACCACCACCGCATCACACATTTAGTAAACTCAGTATTTAAGTAACCACTGACATCGAACTAGTGAACTACCGGTCTTTGCTTGACTAGAGCAAGATTAAGCGAAAAAGAAGTGGAAGCTAGTGCTTAACCAATCTAGGTTTGGAGACAGAAAGAATAGAGTGAGGGGGAGTCACTGCTGTACCTATGGGCTTGCCGAAGCACTGAAGCCGCGGTGACTGTGCCTGCCCCGTGGGGCGAGTGGCCGTACAGGGTTGCTGCCCACTGGCGCGCTCGACGTCGTGAGAACCGAGGTGTGCCGCGGCGCGCGCGGTGGACTGAGGCGCCCGGCCGAGTGGTTGGTCCGGGTGGGCCGGTGGGGGCACGAGGCGCGGCGCGCGTCCGCGGTCTGCAGGAGAAGTGAGGGGAGATGAGGGCCGAGGAGCGTGCCGCGTGCTTGCGCGCGCCGGAGCGACGCACGAGAGGAGGAGGAGAGAGAGGTAGGGTTGGCGTGCCGTGCGGCGGGACGGGGCGGGCTGGTGACCGCAGCTCCAGGTGCGGTGCAGTGGTGCGATACGGTCATACGGCGCAGGTCGGGAGAGAGAGGTGGGCTGTGCTGACTATGTTTAATCTGTTTCATTGCCCCAAGGCAGCAGGACTCGCGGTGGTCAAGGCAATCCTTATCAATTTTGTGAAAGCATTCGGCCAACCTCCCAAAAAGTTCAGTGACTGCTATTTATTGCCGGGAGGACAATATCAATCTAACTTTATAAGAACTCTCTCTAACGCCCCTTTCTATAAAATACTTAGGTTTACTATTAACGTTATCAAGACTATCAAAGGTTCAGGTTCAACCGCTGATTGACAAATTTATTAATAAGCTCCCAGCATAGAAAGAAGGTATGTTATCGTCAGGCGGTTGTCTTATCATAGTCCAACATGTTCTCTTGATAGCTCCTCTCTGCCGCCAATTATCTCCGGATCTACATTACTGCAGAAAAAATCATCACAGACGATTCAAAACTATTATCATAGACGATTTCATGAGCCATCTAAATTTATAGGTCAATAATGATATGATGTCATCACAAACGGCTTTCGAACCGTCTGTGATGCAATCTATCACAGACGGTTACGAGTTAATAACTGTCTGTGATACTCTTTTCTATTCCTAAATCTAATTTTGTTTGTTAGCCAGCCTCAAGAAATGCTAGCCATGCCCTCTGAAACAAGCAGATCAATATAGTATACATCCAATTCACATTCATTCATTTCAAAACCAAGAACATTCATTTCATAAATCAATTAACTAAAATAAAGTAAATTATCTATTCATGAACATATACACACATGTATAATTAAGCTTAATCTTATCCCAGCGAAATTCATTCTACATTGTGGAACTCCCTATCTTCTTTTATGACTCTAGACAACAAAGAGTACACACACTGTCCTCGGATTTGTTTGAGGTCGGCCTGTTCCAATGATGTTGTATCGATGAGCGCAACCTATCGGTAGAAAAATCAATGTCATGCATATATATAAATTGATAAGTATGGAATAAGTATTGCAAGATTGACAAACCTAAGGATATTTGGTCTTTGCGGAATCGAGGAGTAATTGCATGTTATGGCAAATATAATCCATAGGTGTTGTCTGGCGGCTGCTAGTGGCACTGTAAAATTAGAATTTGTTAGTTTAAGAGGCATTACTATGAAGTGTTATATAGGATTAATGTATACTAGTAAACACCGGGGAATCTAGATCGTGTCGCAGGGCGTTGCTCCCTCCCTCGGATTTCCGTAACTCTGCAACGTACGTAGCGAATGACCTACATGATTCCAAAAGGTTAGCCTTAGTCATTGGGAAGGAAGAAAAGACTACAATAGAGTTATCTATGGAGAAAATGCATTTACCTGTCGATTAATTATGTAACAACTATGTAGTCGATTTTGTTCTTTTTTAGGAGATCAAGGTATATTACTCTGTTCTATTTTTGTATAATTACAATTAGAATCTAGTGGAACATACATGAGTATGTCATCATGGTCAATAAACCTAAGTTCGTGTTGCTTATAAAATACAAATCAACAAATATAGCTACTAGTGTAGCACTTACCACTGTTTTATAGGGTATAAGTATGAATTCCTTGTTGCGTTGAGCCACCAATGCCTTTGTCATATAATTCTCAATGAAGGATGCATCCTCCTCGATGATATCCATGGCGACCAAGCGTGGGTCGAGGAAACCAACCGACGATTTCATTAATCTGGCTTCAGTTACCATGAATCTCTCTCTCTCTCTCTCTCTCTCTATATATATATACAAAAGCAATGGGTTATATATGATATTTATCGATATTACATTAACGTAGACCATGATTGTATATACTTATAGTGTCCAGTATCAAATGAGTGAGGCGCAAGGGCGTTGAGTGTGAATAGATCGAATAAGTCCTCAAAGGTCACCGTGAAGACACAGTCATGAATATCGTGGTGAAGGTGATGCAGCCTAAACTTGACGGTGACACCCAAGCGCCATTGTCCCTCCGGCTTGTTGGCCTGTTATATGTAGTATGCATGCAATCTCTAGCAAGCCAGTCCTAGGTTTAGGAGGTGCTCTATTGGGACGACCAACAGCTCGCCTAGCACGAATTTTTGGGCCAATGGCAAGTAGGAGATATCATCATCGGTCTTCATCGGTTTGCTCTTACAGCCCTTGCTGTCTCAGCTGTAGGTTGACTTCACGGTAGTCGACCAGACACGAGATGTAGATGCATCGTGCTATTGCTGCGTCGGTGCGGGAAGCTTTGGTGCAGATAGCCCCTGTGGACTTGGCACCGGTGCAGATAGCTCCTGTTGACTTGGCACCAGTGCAGATAGCTCTCGTGGACTTGGCATTGGTGCAGATAGCTCGAGTAGACTTAGCACGGGTGTAGGAGTCTCCAGGCAGATGTCCCTCTTGAACCACTGGATGAATGTTCCAATGGCTTTACCTAGAATCATGACCTCATCATTTGGGGGCATCTATAGTGGTATGACCTAAAAATTGGCATGAACATCGTCCACATTAATTTTTGTGAAATCTGGTGCTAGAGTTACACCGTGCACCAAGACCCCAGGCCCGAATGGATACGCTTGGCCCCAAGCAGTGCATAGAGCAACAGATGCATATCTCACTTGGACCTTGCACTTCTAGACACCTACATAACGATATAAAATTAGCTACTTCAACAGGCCTATCAGTGGATCGGGCATTTCAAAGATAATAATTATTACCAGGATGTCATCGATAGGAAATCAATGGTCGCTTTTCGAGGTAGGGTTGGACGCGCAGATATTCCGATGATTGGGGGGCGGCCTAGCACAGGAGCGACAGGGGCTTCCTACTGATTTGAAGGGATGTTGTACCTTTTCATCTTATCTCTACCATACCTTTACATCTCATCTCTAAGGGATGCTGTAATGTCTATTCGTAGCCGTGCCTCGCACTTGGCTTTGACTCTCTTCCTACTCTGGTACATTTCAGAGTTCTCTGAGAAACTATGTTTCAAAGGAACATAAAGACTAAGGCCTCTCGTGCAACCCGGGTGCTCCTTGTTTCCCAGGGTCGTAGAGAGTATATCTCTCTCAAGTGAGGAGTTGCACAAGTTCTAAATTTGGCCTTCTTCCACTCTTGTCAATATTTCAATAATCACAATGACAATTCCTCAAAAATTCTGCTAGATTATCTAATTGAATATTACCTCAGTGTAGTATCAATGTCAAGAGCATGCAGAATCAACAGATTTCGGTAGAAACCAGAAACAAGTAACAGATATGAGCTACTACAGAACCAACATATATTTGGCAAAGCCAAAAGACAGTAGTGAGCAATACTGAGCAGGAAACTAAGGACTACCTATTGACAAAGCTACTGACTACACTACACAGAAGTATATAATTACCAAATGTGAATTTAAACTAGTAGAATAATCCTAGATTGTCATTGAGATTTCAATCTTGACAAATTTCCTCATTGAGCAATCAAAAACCCATAATCTATCATGCGTGATTGGGGGAGGCGGCGTGCTCGGTAGAGGAGGAAAGTGCCAAGAGCGGGGGAGAATGGCAGCCGGAGTCGAGGGAGGCATCGTCGGGCTCTGGGGAGGCGTCATGCTTGAGGGAGGCGGCGACGGGCTCGGGGGAGATGGCATCGGGCTCCGGGGAGGTGGCGTGCTCGGGGGAGGAGAAGGGCACTCGCGGCGACGTTAATTGGGGCTCAGGTGTAGTATTGGTACAGTGGGAAAAACCCTAGAGCACAATATATATAAGGGAATAATCACTGACGGTTCTAGTACAGAACCATCTATGATAGTTATCATCATAGATGGTTCTAAATAAAAACCAACTGTAATTACAAAATATCACAAATGGTTTTAATTTAGAATTGTCTGTGATTACAAATATCACAGACATTTTTATTTTAAAACCGTCTGTGATGATCCCTACTCACAACCACATATATATCACACATTCTCATATACATAAATGCAAATTCATATATATATATATATATATATATATATATATATCACACATTCTTATATACATATATGCAAACCCACATATATATCACATATTCTCATACACATATATAAATGCAAATACATAACATATGACATATAAACATTTCATTCATCATTTCACTTATTTATTTCCTTTAAAAATTAGCTCTTTATGATGATCGACGTGTATGTAGATAGTTTCACCACGTTGTTCTTTCTCGACCCTTATGCAGTTTCTGAAAGGAGGTAACTCATCAAATTGATTATATTCTTCCTCATCCATTACATTCTCAACTCTGACAATCATTCTTTTTCCATGAAGAACTACATGGCGCTTCTTATTTGTCTGGTTGGTTACATAAAAAACTTAAACAACTTGGTTAGCGAGTACGAATGGTTCGTCTTTGTATCCGACACATTTCAGGTCAACGATAGTGACACCGTACTTATCGACCTTCACCTATGGGAGATGGACCCAACGACACTGAAACAAGGGGATCATGAAAAGTACGTAGTCAAGCTCTCAAATCTCCTCTATAAACCCATAGTAGGAGTTCCTCAACCCATTGGTACGGAACGCATCTATGCAGACACCGTTGTTCTGGTTAGTGCTCTTTACATCCTGAGCCTGCGTATAGAATGTGTACCCATTTATATCATATTCTTACTATGTCACAACTATAAATGTTGGCCTTTTTGCCAACCATGTCAACATATCACTTGACGAGCTCATAGCGAGTCGCTCCTTGAACTATTGGTTGAACTGACTGTTGTGTTGTCTCGTGATCCAAATATCTGGCCTCTTTGGATTCTGTTGCCAAAGCACGTCCTTGTGCTGGTCGATATACGGGAACACTTCAGTCATGTGTTGCAAGACCGTGAAATGGGTTTGAGCATACGCATCCATATCTGGAGTGATTGATTTCCTTCTGATGCTCTCGATATTCTTGAGCCTCCCCTCATGGAGAGATTGAGGCACACCTATCGGTTTGACTTGAGCCATGTAATCGACAAAGAACTCGATGACCTCTTCGGTTGCATAACCTTCGACGATGTTGCCCTCCGGCCGAGATCGATTCCGTACACAGGACTTGAGAATTCCCATGAACTTCTCGAACGGGTACATGCTACGCAGGAATATGGGCCCACATATTTTTATCTCCCACACAATGTGAACAATGAGATGGACCATGATATCAAAAAATAATAGAGGAAAATACATCTCAAGATGACATAGAGTCATCACCACCTCGTCCTGCAGAGCATCTAGTCCTTTGGGATTGATAACCTTCTGAGCAATTGTGTTAAAGAAATAACACGGCCTAATGATTGTCTCTCAGATCTTGATCAGTAAAATACTTCAAATTACAATAGAGAGTATCTGTGTCATCAGCACATGACAATCATAAGACTTCATGCCAATTAACTTCAAATCTTTCATTGAAACAAGTTTCTTCATGTTAGCGGAGTAACCAGACAAAACTTTCACACCATGCAAGCACTGGCACAGTTTGGTTCTCTCAGCCTTGGACAGAGTGTAACAAGTAGGGGAACGTAAGTTTGTTCTTTATCGGTCTTTGTCGGTGCTAACTCTGACTTGATATCCATATCAACCAAGTCAAGTCATGTGTTGACACCATCCTTTATTTTGTCATGAATGTTCAGTAAGAGACCAATTAAGCTATCACATATATTCTTCTCTATGTACATGATGTTGATGGAGTGGCAAACTTTTATGTACTCCCAATAAGGTAAGTCCCAAAATATTAATCTCTTCTTCCAGACGTTCTTCTCACAGGTCATCGATTTACGTCCTTTTCCGAGCACAACATCTAAATCTTAAACTATATCATAGATCTCTTTTCTGCTTAAATGCCTTGAAGCTAAACTTTCATCCTTCTCTCCGTCGAATTATTTCTTCATCTTGCACGAGTGTTTTAGCCACACACTCTCAGAATCATCTAACCAGCGAGTACATGTTTTGGCCCCTTTTGTACTCTAGCCTGATAGGTTAGCAAGGGTAGGATAATCATTTATGGTGCAGAACAATAAAGAGCATAATGTGAAGTTCTCTCGTTTGTACATATCCCATACTTGTACCCCTTTGATACACAGTATTTTTAGATCTTCTACTAATGGTGCTAGGTACACATCAATATCATTTTCAGATTGTTTTGACCCTTGGATAAGTATCAACAATGAAATATACTTTCAATTCATACACAACCAAGGAGAAATGTTGTAGATGCAGAGAGTCATAGGCCAAGTGCTATGTCGGCTGCTCATGTTACCGAAAGAATTCATTCATCTATACTCAATCTGAATCTTATATTTCTCAGTTCTGCAACGAAGTCTGCAAACCTCCTATTGATGTTACTCAACTGGGCGGAATCAGTAAGGTATCTTAGCATTCCATCCTTCTTACACTCCTCCGAGTGCTAACGCAGCAATTTTGCCTCCTTTGGGTTCGCAAAAAACCACTTCAAATGGGGAATTATAGGAAGATGTCATGCCACCTTAGCAGGAGGTCCACTCTTCACCTCTGTTTCCTTACCGTCATTTGATTGATTCTTACGCTTATATCGGGAGGCATTGCACACCGGACATAAATGCATGTTTGCATACTCTTTACGGTAGAGGATACAGTCATTCAGACATTCATGTATTTTTTCTACTTCTATTCCCAATGAACAAAGAACATTCTTGGCTTTGTAGGTAGTTTTGGGCAACTCGTTTTTCTCCGGAAGCATGTCCGCTAAAAGGGCTTTGTAGGTAGTTTTGGGCAACTCGTTTTTCTCCGGAAGCATGTCCGCTAAAAAACCTAACAGTGCCATGAAATTCTTATCGGACCAATTATTGCTTGCCTTCAATTTTAGCATTTCAAGAACGGCTGACAATCTCGTGTACTTTGACTTGCAACATGTGAACAATGGTTTCTCCGAGTCCTCCATCAAGCCTCGGAATTTAATATATTCTCTCTCATCATAGTTCCCTTCTGCATCATGAAGCATCTGATCCAGATTGCTATCATGCAGCCTATCCGAATCGGAACCATAATTGTCAGGGCCCAGATTTTATAATCCGGAATCCTCTGTGATTCCACCACACTATTCCCTGGATCAGTAGATAGTGCTCACAGATACAATTCTGAATATCAAAATACATATCATACGGAAGCGTAAATATAATAGTAAACTTACACATGGGCCGATTAGACCGAAATCAATAAATTGCAGCAGCGGAAGAAGGAAACACACAGGTGGGACCTTCAGGACATGCCCACTGGCAGTCAACTGGAGGTTCGCGACCTAATTCTTGACACTTCATCATCTTTGTCATCATGTCCAGTTGTATTGTCGAAGCATAGCGACTTGAATCCTGATTCTGGATTGTTGTAAGAGCGAGGGGAGCACAAACCATCGTGCTCTGCGAGCCAATACACAGGATGCAATTAGATGATATGCATGGCTTATCAAGGAAAGGCTCGGGTTATTTTATTTGCCGTAAATTGCTTTCGACATAGGATAAATAGAAATGTCCTGAGACCTAGCAATTTAAACTAAAACATAACTTGTGAAAGAATGCAATAGTAATAGCGATCCGATTCCATCCACCGTTACATGGCCTCTGCACCATATGCTTAATCCTTCAGCATTATAACCGCTTACCATATCACTGGGGCGACACCCAGGGCAACACAAATTAGGGCCTTTCTCTGCCCTCCACTTTACCAATTTCACCCACAAAATTTTTGAAACAGAACTATATCTAGTTAAGTTCCCATGTCCGCCCTTGACCGTGGGCACGGCTATTCGTATAGTTTTCCACTCTGTAGAGTTTGTACACTTTACCCACAAGAGATAATCCGCTTGTTGCCCCACATGATTCCTTAGCCACGCGGTTGAGTAGATCATCACAAGGCTGTTACAATGCATTTTTCCCAGTAGTGTCACGCCCGCTAAGGTTTCACTCCCTTCGAGGTACGACCACCCTTCCAGGAGCCCCCTCTTGCGCCGTCATGTCGGAGGGTGTGGCCACCCTCTGCCCGCTCGTGGTCACATCGGGCAACCCATACTGAGTCGCTGCAAATTAGTTAGCCTTGCCTACAATTTGCCAGCTTGCGGTTGTACTTGTTGTACACTGGGAGGTCATCACAAGATTCGGTCCTTAGGGCTATCTGGGTGGTTCTACCGCTGCCCCATTTGTGCTTCCACTGCACCACACACACACCCTCGAACCATCCGCCTAGATAATTAAGCAACCTGAGGTTTTTGGGAGTATAAAATATCCATAACCAAATACACCAGTCAATTCCACCATGACTGCCCAAACCAATTTCTCATGATTCAAAGTGATGCTTTGGGGTATTTTTGGTGCCCCCGATTATCTAAGCAGTACTAAGCATGGCATATAGTTACGGACTTATTTTCAAAAGGTTACCATTATAATTTTGCTAGGTTGACAAGGCTCAGATATTCAAATGTTTCAAAGGAGGTATAATGCTAGCAAGTCGAATAGTGGATATGTAACTAGAATTTTCAAACAAACATATATTTGCATATGAAATAATAGCATGCAATTTGATAATTTAAACAAAAGTAAATTTGCAGAAAATGTAGGTTCAACATGATCAAAGTATTGACTCACCTGGTGCAGTTTACTGCGGTCTTGAGCTCACACGATGCTTTCCCTTGAGCTTCTTTCCTTTATCTTCTCTTTTCCCTAACCATGCTTGGTCCATGAAATCTTCAGGACTTCAGTTTCTAATTACGTGACAAATGACTGAATCCAAATAAAAGCGAATAACTCAAAAGATCCAAATAAATCCGAATAAACTCAATTTAGTTTTATTGTGAGTTAATGGTTGATTCGGATGATTTGAGGCAAGGTCGGTAATAGAATACGACGACTCGATCTTTTTATTGCAGACTTCTTCTACTACTTTTATATTATTTAAGAAAGTTCCATGAGTTGGGTTAGACCTATGAATTGGTGTGCAAGTTTACTGAGCATTATTTTGTTGAGTGCTATTGTTCAGGGCATATACCATATGCGTGGTATACAAATTTTAGCCTACCAAATCATTACTAGAGCCCGGGTTCTCAGCATTTTATGGTGTGATATTTTATGTACACTTAGTTGTCACTAGACATAATTTATTTTGGATTAGGATCCGTTTGTTCGGGTCCTAACTAGCTATATTCAGTTATGTCCATCATTATTACCAAATCTACATTAAAATTTAATTAATAGTACTATTGATATTTCACTACAACAAAATATCCGTGGGGAGACATCATATTTGTAGGTTAGAGACGTTCTGTTTTGTCTCCCACAGACAACCGAAATCAATAAATTGTAGCAACGGAAGAACGAAGCACACTGGTGGGACCTTCAGGACATGCCCACAGGCAGCCAACTGGAGGTTCACGACCTAGTTCTTGACATCTTCATCATCTTCGCCATCGTGATCCAAAAGTATTATTGAAGCGTAGTGATCCGATTTCTGTTTCTGAATTTGCCGCAAAAGCGAGCGTGAGCACTCCGACCCCGTGCTCCGCGAGCCAATACACACACTACTAGAAATGTGTTCATCAATGACGATTCACTCGTGACGTTTACTATTTTCGTCACAGAACTATCGCTTTCAATGACGAAACTTACAGTTTCGTCATTAGTCACAAGTGACGGAGTTTTGGCACGAAGAATAATGACGAAAACGAACGGAGCGTCATAAAACAACAAAACTAAATCGTCATAGATTTTTGGCTCGTGCACCACCTCGAGGACGTGGCGCCGTGGTCCCACCAGCGGGTCCGACCTCGATGACGTGGCGATGCGGTCCCACCAACTGGTCCCAACCTTGATGACGTGGGCATGCGGTCCCACCAGCGGGTCCCAGCCTCAATGACGTGGCGCCGTGGTCCCACCAGCGGATCCCACCTCGATGACGTGGCCAGCGGGGTCCACCAGCGGGTCCCACCGTGATGACGTGGCGCCGTGGTCCCACAGGCGGGTCCCAATGCGGGACAGCTGCCTTCTCCCTCCCTTTTTTTGGCAAAAAATTTCCTCCCAGCGGAGGTTCGAACCTGCGACTTGCCGCTAGGTAAGTTGGAGCGTTACCACTAGAGCACTCAACCGTTCGTGGTATAGGTAAGCATGTTTTGTATTTGTTGTTTTAAAACATGATAATTGTCATTCTGTTTCATATGGCCCAAGCCCATGTACGTACGTAGTCCAACTCGCGAGTCGTGGCCGGAGGGCGGCGCGCTGCTGTTCTTGCCGCCGCCGCACGGCACGCCAGCACGTGCCCTGCCGCGAGGGCAAGGCCGCACCTCCGATCGTTCGTCAGTCCGTCCGGCCTCCGGGGTTCAAGACCCGTCCCAAGTTTGCGATCGTCCCCGAGATAGTGAGACTGCAGGTCCGCAGCAGCAGCACACGTTCAGGCATCATCAATTCATCGGCGTATGTTCTTTTCTATCTTTTACGTCCATCAGATTAGAGCTAAGGCCTAATTGGTCGTACTCGTACACATCAGATCACAATCGTTGTTTTTCATAGCAAATTATCACAACATACATAATTATTTATTGAATATAGATTTCAGTGTTTCAATATATGATGATCGAACTCTAGCTGTATACTTATATATAAATATATTTAAATTCCTATTATATATATATACACTATATGTGTTTTGTCAGCTGACTGGCCCCCGCTATATATAATTCCTGGCTCCGCCACAGCTGAGCAGCAGCGCCGGCGAGCTGGGGCGGGCAGAGGTGCGCCGGGTAGCGGCGGCGCGCGTGGGACAGAGCTGCGGCGACGCGACTTACGCGGGCATAGTACAAGGTTTGAATTGATTTTTAATATTGTTACATATAATATGCATGTGTTTGATATGTTATTGAATTTTGTTGATTTTACTCTAATTTAAGGACTGAGAACAAGGTTTATTTTATTGTCAAAACAGATGGATAGAAGCTAGATTTTTGGGAGACAATTCACAGATGCATATGTGAAAGGAGTTGAAGAGTTCATGAAATTTGTTAGTGAAAGATACCCCGAAGACAGCCACATACTTTGTCCGTGCCGCAACTGTCTTAATCAAAGTTTGTGGCCTCAGGATGATGTAAGTGACCATATACACATTTATGGAATGTCAGCTACATACACCAGGTGGATTCACCATGGGGAGTCGGCAGATACTGCAGTAGTTGACAATTTGGAGCAGGAGGTCGAAGGAGGTGATCATGACTTTGGGATACATGTGGATGTGGCCGATGATGATTATGATGAGGATCACGGAGTACCAGAGATGATAGGAGATCTGTATGCTGCGGCAGAGGCTGATGGAGAACAACTAAGGTTTGGAAGAGTCCTTGAAGATGCGAAGAAGTCACTTAGCCCGGGATCTAGCCATTCAAAATTCTCTTTTCTGGTGAGCATGTTGTATATCAAGTCTCGCTATCGAATCCCCAACACAGGATTTTCCACAATTATGAAGTTGCTGTCGTCAGGATACCCTCAGAGTGAGTTGCCAAAATCATATGATGAGGCCAAGAAATATCTTCGAGAATTGGGCCTTGGATTCGAAAACATCCATGTATGCAAGAACAATTGTGTGTTGTTTCGTAAGAGGTATGCTAAAGAGAATGTGTGCCCAGTATGCAAGGCGTCTAGATGGCAAGATGACACTGGGACCAAGCAGGTTCCACACAAGGTATTGAGGCATTTTCCACTTTTGCCAAGGTTGAAAAGAATTTTTGCTGCAAAGCGAACTTCTGAGGAAACACAATGGCACAAGAAAGTGAGGATGCCAGTCGACAATGTAATGAGCCATCCAGCTGATGGGGAAGCATGGAAGGAGTTCGACAGGAGGGAACCAACCTTTGCAGCTGATCCGAGGAACCTGAGGCTTGTCTTAGCCACCGATGGATTCAATCCATTTGGCAATATGAGTACCCAGTACAGTATGTGGCCAGTGCTTCTGACACCGCTGAATCTCCCACCATGGGAATGCGTGAATCCAGCAAACTGCTTTATGTCTTTACTCATCCCAGGTCCAAAATCTCCAGGAAAGGATTTTGATTTGTTCCTTGAGCCCCTAATTGAAGAGCTGCTCGATCTATGGAAGGGTGTCAGTACGTACGATGCATGTACTGGTCGGAAGTTTGACCTTCGTGCTGCCGTGCTGTGGTGTATACATGATTTTCCAGCGTTGAGCACGTTATCAGGGCGAACAACAAAAGGGTATTATGCATGTATTCATTGCGACAAGGATCCGTTGTCTCGGGCAATAAGGGGTAAGCTATGTTACATTGGACATCGTCGTTACCTTCCAAGGACACATGCATGGCGGAGAAACTTGGCTTTCGATGGTAAGCGTGAAAACAAAGATCAGCCAGGCAAGTTCACTTTGGAGGAGCTCCAAGAGGAGCTTGAGAAGGTGAAAGATGTTAGGCCAGGGAAGCATCCTGAAATTACTGGAAATAAAAGGAAGCGCAATGAGGGTCCAAGGATTTATAGCCGCAAAGTTGGGTTGTGGAGATTGCCGTATTGGAAAGATTTGAAGCTTCCGCATAATCTCGATGTGATGCACATAGAGAAAAACATATGTGAAAATATTCTTGGCACATTACTCAATGTACAGGGCAAGACCAAGGACACAACCAATGCTAGGCTAGATTTGCATGATATGGGCATAAGACCTGAATTGCACTTACAGCAGGATGGCAACTCAGTCACAACTCCACCTGCTCCGTATGTCTTGGGGAAGGATCAGAAAATCGAGTTTTGCAAGTTTCTCAAAGGAATCAAGTTTCCTGATGGATATGCGGCTAACCTAGCAAGATACATAAGTGAAGATGGTTCGAAGGTGCAGGGAAAGCTGAAAACACATTCGTGCCACATACTCCTGCAAAGAATCATACCTGCTGGCCTAAGAGGACTGGTGAGGAAGGATGTATATGAAGCAGTTGCAGAGCTCGGGACCTTCTTCAGGGAACTATGCAGTAGAAATCTAAGGATAGATGTTGTGAAACGGCTAAAAGAAGAAATTCCATTGATCCTATGCAAGCTTGAGAAAATCTTTCCACCTGCCTTCTTTGATGTCATGGTGCACTTGGCTGTCCATCTTCCTGATGAGGCACTGCTTAGAGGACCTGTTCAGTATGGATGGATGTACCCAATAGAAAGGCGGCTAGGCACTTTGAAGAATTTTGTAAGGAATAGGGCTAGGCCGGAAGGATCAATTGCTGAGGCATATATGGCAAGTGACACCTTGACTTTCTGTTCTAGGCACATGGAGGATATTGACAATAGATTTAACCATGATGATGGTAGTGGTGGAGAGATGCCATTGCCTGATGACATCTCTGTTTTTAAGCATGGTGTTACTCTTGTTGGATCTGATAGGAGTGACTACATTGATGATGTTGTCTTCAATAAGTTAGTTTGGTATGTGCTAAATAATTGTGAAGAAGTTGAGGAATATTTGGAGTAAGTATCGTTTAGATGTTTGAGATTTAGTTTTTATGTTATTTCTAAATTTTTGAATTTTTCTTATGACTAAACTTTGCCCTGCAGCTTGTACAAGGACAATCTAGTGCAGCAAGGTGCACATGATGTTGATAGAATGGTTGAACAAGGATTTGCAAAGTGGTTTAGGAGCCATGTAAGTCACTACACATTGTGATTCTAGGTTTAGTAAATTCATTATTATCCATATGTAATTGGTGAACTGAGTACTTTTGTTGCAACAGATTGAGAACAAACGCAAGGAGAATCCAGAATCAGTTAGCGAAGGACTGTGGGCACTGTCATGTGGACCTGATCTGCGGGTTAAGACTTGTGCAGCTTGCAAGGTTAATGGAGTGCGGTATAGCACCGTGGATCGTGAGAAGTTCCTGCTAACACAAAATAGTGGTGTAATGACTGAAGGTTCACATAATGGCAAAGACATGGATTTTTATGGTGTCCTTAAAGAGGTAATTGAGTTGGAATATAACTCGAATCTTCAAGTCCGTCGGACGGTGGTTCTATTTCGATGCGATTGGTTCAACCAAGAAGGAAAGACGAGAGGCCTTCGAGATGACGGACATTTCAAATCCGTCAATGTGCAGTCATTATGGTACAAGACTGATCCTTTCATCTTAGCAACTCAATTGAAAAAGATGTTTTACCTGCAAGACACATCTTTAGGTAAAGATTGGCGAGTTGTGCAGAAATTTGAACATAGGAATATTTATGATGTGGCTGAAAAAGATGAGGCCAGTCATGATGTGCATCAGGATGATTACTGTTCTGATACTGAGCATGTAGTGCAACTAGGTGATGATAATGAGGTTAGGCACAATATTCAAGGTGGAGAAGTCACTATAATTGAAGGAAATTTAGAAGACCTTATAAGAAGCAAGAAGCAACCTATTACTCGTGAAGATAGTGAGGATGAGGAGGAAGATGAGACAGTACTGCAGTACTGTAGTGATGGTGGCAATGACAACAATGATGACATGTCCCTAGACGATGAAGATGATGATTTCTAGTATGGAGCAGTGACATTTTTTGTAATTATTCTTTTTTTGCTTTCTCTATTTTTATTTAGATATGCCTGTGATGGCATTCAACTGTTTAGGATTGCAGAATTGAATGTATAACAGATTGTGGTTAGTTTATCAGTTATCGGAATGATATACTTAAGGCCAGAAACAGTGAGCTTGTTGTGAACCCTTTTCTGCAGGCTGGTACATGTTGTTGTGAATCTCAGCACCGAGGTCCTCCAGCTCCAGGATGAAGCCAAGAAAACAGACCTGGTGGCATGCTCGGCGAGGGCGACGGCGGGGCTGAAGCAGGCGTTCGAGGCACCGACGAAGGGAGGACCTCGGCGAGGGCTGCTGGACGGCGAGGTTGCTGCAAGGCAGTCGAGGACGGTTGCAGCTGCCGTCTGTGGGTCGAAGAAGGCGTGGCCGCGGCTTCTACAACGCGAGCACGGGGCTGTCCGCCGCTTAGCCGGCGAGATCCAGAACCCCCGCATCCCCGGTCAGCGTCGCGCCCAGTTCACCGCGGCCTCCGGACGCCTAGAGGCGGCGCGCCCCGCCGCGTCCTCGCGTCGCCAGGCAACGGCCCCATCCGGCGTCGTGCCCCATCCACCGTGGCCTCCCGATGGCCAGAGGCAGCACGCCCCACCGCGGCCTCGCGTCACTAGGCAGGGGCCCCAGCCAGCGTCGTGCCCCGTCCGTCTCCGCGGCCTCACGACGCCCAGAGGCAGGGAGGCGGGGAGGAGGCATGGCGGACGGATGCACGCGGATTGGGCGATTGGGGCGCGGTGGTGCTGGTGGGGGAGGAGAGCGCCGGCGAGGACCAAAGAGGGGAGCTGCAGGAGGAAGGGTGGAGTCGAACCAGTTGGGCTGATATGGGCCTGGTACATGCCTGCCATTCCAATACCGTTTAAGTAGAACTGCGCTCGACATCTAACGAACACACTTGAATAGCGCAATGGTAAGGCCCTTTGAGTTTAACCTTGGGCTCCTAGGTTCGAACCCTGTGGTAGCCAATTTTTTTTGGTTCTGCCAATATTATTGTACTTATTTGTTGAATGACTAAAGGATAAAAGCTACAATACCTCTAGCTAGCTACAAAAAACTAAAACCTTAGATGGACACTACTATGTCAAAATCATTTGAAACTTTAATGGGATGTTTATGGAACCAAACTATGATGTTGTGTGCATCTGTGCAATTTTCGGACCAAGTTTACCTATTATTGTAATTTTTTTTGGATTAGTGAAGGATAAATGTTAAACTACCCTAGGGTAGCTAGAAAAATCTCAAACTTGGATGGATACCTCATTTTGGTGTATAATGACGACAAAAAAGTTTCAATTGATTCTGAGAAAGTGGTCATGCACATCCTCACTAGGGCATACTTGTCGTGACATGTTGATGCTTCTAGGGGATGTATAGTACCACTTTCTCAGAATCATTTGAAACTTTAATGGCATGTTTATGGAACCAAACTATGATGTTGTGTGCATCTGTGCAATTTTCGGACCAAGTTTACCTATTATTGTAATTTTTTTTGGATTAGTGAAGGATAAATGTTAAAATACCCTAGGGTAGCTAGAAAAATCTCAAACTTGGATGGATACCTCATTTTGGTGTATAATGACGACAAAAAAAGTTTCAATTGATTCTGAGAAAGTGGTCATGCACATCCTCACTAGGGCATACATGTCTCACATATAGCCTTGTGACTAAGTGAGACATGTTGATGCTTCTAGGGGATGTATAGTACTACTTTATCAGAATCATTTGAAACTTTAATGGCATGTTTATGGAACCAAACTATGATGTTGTGTGCATCTGTGTAATTTTCGGACCAAGTTTACCTATTATTGTAATTTTTTTTGGATTAGTGAAGGATAAATGTTAAACTACCCTAGGGTAGCTAGAAAAATCTCAAACTTGGATGGATACCTCATTTTGGTGTATAATGACGACAAAAAAGTTTCAATTGATTCTGAGAAAGTGGTCATGCACATCCTCACTAGGGCATACTTGTCTCACATATAGCCTTGTTACTAAGTGAGACATGTTGATGCTTCTAGGGGATGTATAGTACCACTTTCTCAGAATCATTTGAAACTTTAATGGCATGTTTATGGAACCAAACTATGATGTTGTGTGCATCTGTGCAATTTTCGGACCAAGTTTGCCTATTATTGTAATTTTTTTTGGATTAGTGAAGGATAAATGTTAAAATACCCTAGGGTACCTAGAAAAATCTCAAACTTGGATGGATACCTCATTTTGGTGTATAATGACAACAAAAAAAGTTTCAATTGATTCTGAGAAAGTGGTCATGCACATCCTCACAAGGGCATACATGTCTCACATATAGCCTTGTGACAAGTGAGACATGTTGATGCTTCTAGGGGATGTATAGTACCACTTTATCAGAATCATTTGAAACTTTAATGGCATGTTTATGGAACCAAACTATGATGTTGTGTGCATCTGTGCAATTTTCGGACCAAGTTTGCCTATTATTGTAATTTTTTTTGGATTAGTGAAGGATAAATGTTAAAATACCCTAGGGTACCTAGAAAAATCTCAAACTTGGATGGATACCTCATTTTGGTGTATAATGACAACAAAAAAAGTTTCAATTGATTCTGAGAAAGTGGTCATGCACATCCTCACAAGGGCATACATGTCTCACATATAACCTTCTGAGAGATGTTCATGGTAGCGGGGGATGTATAGTACCACTATGTCAAAAACATTTGAAACTAAAATGTAAATTAGGTAAATCAGTAAGAAATATTATACTAATTACAAATCTGGCAAAAAATATAAACATAGAGAAATAAAAAATAAAACACAAAAATAGTTGGCAAAACCAAAAAAATGGCTTCCATAGGTTTCGAACCCAGGAGCTCAAGATCCAACTCAATGTGCCTTTCCATTGCGCTATTCAAGTGGGTTCAGTAGATCTCGAGCGCAATTTTAGTTAACTCATAAGATCCCGCATCGCCAAAAACAAAAAAAGAAAACCGCAACCTCTCGGGCCGCGCCAAAAATCATTTGGAGGGCGCCATCCCGCAAAAAAAATCCTCCAAAATTGTCACGTATTTATCCATTTCCCCACTCCCTCCTCACCCCCTCGGCCACTCGTCCTCTCTTCCCCCCATTTCCCAACCCTAGCCGCCACCGCCGGAACACACCGCATCCCCCTCTCGCTCATCACCCCATGCACCTATCTCGCCCCATCCACCTATTTCTCGCCCCAACCTAACCCTAACCACCGCCGGATTGTGGGTCCTCGCCGCGCTGTAGCTACTTCCCCGTCGACGAGCACCTGGTCTACATCCACATCTTAGCCACAACCGCAATGGTGGCAACAAGGGGTCAAGGTAGGAAGAGACCTGCACAACAAGAACAAGGTAAGAAAAAAATCTTCTGTCTTTTATCTATTCATGTATGCTGTTGTATGTTGAAGTAGTAGTACACTTTAATTGCTAGTTGGGAGTTGTCTGTGCCAGTGGCGGAGCTAGATAAATATGGAGGCGGATAGTGTCCGTGCCATTTTTGTATTGTTTTTTTCTCTACGTCCTTATATGATTTTGTTTTTAAGGGGTGGAAATCTGTGATTAGGTGATTTCAGCTAAGTTTAGAGGGTGTTTACCCCTACCAGTTTTACCTGATAAGGATGAATTCAAATTAGAAATCAGTAGTTTACAAACCTGTAGGTTTGGAGGCTATAGTATACTCACAGAGTTTCAGAATTTTTTTAATGAAGGATTGGCGCAACTATAGAAAAAAAATGAATAAGTTCTGTTTTAAGTCTTAACTTTGGGCAGCATTTCTGACAATTGAGTTGCTGTTGTCAATCTCCTTTCAGTATTCTGTTAGACACTCAAGATTTTGTTCCCCCCAATCTATGTCAAAAGATAGCTCCTGAGCTAATTTTGTTAGTGCTCATGGATCTGCAAGCCCCAATATTTGGTTTGATCTATATCGTAATGGTTTGCTATTTAGTTTCGTTAGATTAAATCAAGCCTTGTTGTTTGCAATTGGTTAGCATGTGTTCAGATCCTGGTAGCTCTAGAAGTTGCTTTGTGAGTATCTGTTACTCTTAAACTCAGTGTCCCATGTTAAATAACCAGGTTAGCATGATCCATTTGTCATCTTTTGACATTGATATGTAGGGTGCAACCGTCTCCAAGTGATCAAGTTCATCGATAACTAATGTTACCTAGCATTTATTTGCCATTATCCTGTAAATGTTTGGTCACTATAAAGTTTTGTGTGCTAATATACAATCTAATTTGCATTGATAAGTATATATATACCATTTTGAGTATTTGTCCTTCAGTACACAAAAAGTTGTAGCTCTTAGCTCTTAGCTGTGACCTCTTACTTGTTGCCTATATCCTATCACCTCTTATCCCTTAGCTCTTCAGCAGGCACTACTAGCTCCTACCTCTTATCTATCTAGTATCTAGTATTACTACCTCTTAGCTCTTAGTTCACTCCTTTTTATTTTCTAATAGACACAATTTGCTTGTTCTTGTAAGAACCTCCAAAAACTGATTATGAGAGAATCCGGGATGCACGCGTGGCCGACAATTTAAAGAAGATGCAAGACCTCGGACTGAAAACACTATCTACTGATTTTAATAATTCTATACCACAATCTGCATCAGACGGGAAAAAATCAGCAAACAAGAAAACAAGTAGTGAAGATTCGGATTCATCGGAGTATCTCCTTGACGATGATGATCAAGGAGATAGTGATGATGATGACACTGAATCGGATGACCAGCCACAGCCCCTAGCAACTAAGGTGCTTCTTCTATCTTCAAAATACTAGATGGGGAATATTTGAATTGCATTTGAATGTTTTTAATCTGTTCTTTAATATATGCCCTTGCTTCTAGATGCACCTTCTTTCGTTCATACCTGTTTGTAATATATGGTCTTGCTTATTAATGCACATGACTTACTTGTTTTTTTCCCACAGTATCCTCTACCCGCCCGTGGTCACACCGGCGCAACCCTCACTAAGTCGATGCAAATTAGTTAGCCCTGCCTACATTTTGCCAGCTTGTGGTCTTACTTGTTGTACACTGGGAGGTCATGACAAGATTCAGTCCTTAGTAGTATCTGGGCGGTCTACCACTAACCACTTTGTGCTTCCACTGCACCACACTCTCACACCATCGAACCAATCCGCCCAGATATTAAGCAAGTTGGGGTTTTTGGGAGCATAAAATAGTCATATCAAAATATACCAGTCATTCCCACCATGACTGTCCAAACCAGTTTCTCATGATTAAAAATGACAATGATGTTTGGGGCATTCAGCGCCCCCTGAGCATCTATGCAATTCTAAGCATAGCATATCATTAGGGACTTATTTTCGAAATATTACTATTATATTTTTGCTAGGGCGACAAGGTTCGCACATTCAAATATTCCAAAGAAGGGGTAATATTATCCAAGGTAAACAATAGGCACATAACTAGATTATTGAATTAAACATGTATTTTCATAAACATAACGGCATGCAATTTGATAATTTAAATCAAAGTAATTTGCAGAAAATATAGGATCAACATGATCAAAGTATTGACTCGCCTTGGTCACAGTGGTCTGGTGCTTGATTATCCGGAGCTTCTAGGGTTGCTGCCTCGAACTCTTCTTCTTGAGCCTCGTAAGCTATTTTAATCGTGCGTGAAAATTTGGATAAAAAGAAAACATCAAATCAACAAAATATCACCAGAAATTCAAATGAACTCTAAAAATTATGATTTTAGTTCCATTGGACAGATCTTGATTTTAGATGAATTTAGAAATTTGTCTCACTCAATTTGGAATTAAAATGAATAAGTTATGCCTATTTGAATATTTCAGTTCAGTTAAATCCCAAAATTAATAAATTTCTGACAGTGGGTCCCACATGTCATATATTTCATTTTTATCTTTTTCTTATTTGCTTATTCTTGTGTCTATGGTCAGTGGGGTCCACATGTCGGCGTGCATTAGTCACTGACAAGTGGGGTCCTGGACCCATCTGCCAGCGAGCGGCGCCGACAGGCGGGGCCCAGAAGGCAGCCGGCCCACTGGCCAACAGCGGCTGACGGGCGGGGCCCAGCTGTCAGCGGGGAATTTAAAAGAAATGCTCGACCGCAACGCGCGGAGCCGGGCTCGAACACGCGCCGCGGGAGCAGGAGGGAGGAAGAGAGAGCGCTGAAAGCCACTCGGTCAGCCCGAGCGATGCTTACCCTATAGGGGTAAGTAATCCCCTTGAAGTAGCTCCGGGAGGGAGCCGGGCAGAGGA
This sequence comes from Dendrocalamus latiflorus, assembly GCA_017311315.1. Classification (NCBI taxonomy): domain Eukaryota; kingdom Viridiplantae; phylum Streptophyta; class Magnoliopsida; order Poales; family Poaceae; genus Dendrocalamus; species Dendrocalamus latiflorus. The sequence continues at coordinate 19,619,257 of CM029677.1, read as the reverse complement.
AGTCGGGGGCGACGGTGGCCGGCGGTGAGGGCTGCCGGGGAGGTCCTGGGGTTGCGTGGAATACAACCCCCGCGTGACGGTGAAGCTTTGGGGTGCAGTCGGCGACGGTGAAGGGGCACGGTGGTGGGCCGGCGGCGTGTGACGGCGGCGGCTCGGGGAAGTGGTCGGGGTTCTAGTTCCATTGGATAGATCTTTAATTTAGATGAATTTAAAAATTTATCTCATTCAATTTGGAGTTAAAATGAATAAGTTATGCCCATTTAAAATTCTCAATCTAGTTAAATCCAGAAAATATTAAAAATCTGACAGGCGGGTCCCTCTTTCTATTTTTAGACTTTACTTTTATTTTTATTCTCTATACATTGTGCATATGACATGTGGGACCGGCTATTATTTAAATAAATGGGACATGGCCCACATGTCAGTGGAAATCTCTGGTCTAATCCGACATTAATATTTGTTTAATCACTAATTAGTGTCTATTAATCATGGTTTAACAGTAATCGTCTCCTAATTAATCCCGGCTAATATCAGCAAAAACCACACCTCGGCGCTGCGGAGCGGGGGCTCGAACGCGGGTGGCCGGGGTGGGTTTTTAACGCTGCTAGCCACTCGGCCGTCGGGTGTTACCTGCTGGAGAGGGCTAACAAATTCTCTTGAACCATCTGGTGGAGAGGAGGCGGCGGTGCCGGCGGCGAACGACGGTTGGAGTGGCGCGAGAGAACACCGAAATGTGTTGCCCGCGAGCTGGTGAATCTAGTGAGGGCATCGGTGGAACCCGGGAACCTTCGGAGCGGGCCGGCGGCGAGCTCGGGGAGGACTCCGGCGCCGGCGATGTACGGGCACAGGGAGGCTTGGGCGAGACCGGGAGTAGCTTTGGGGCGTTCTGAGGACGGTTTCGGCGGAAGAAATTGGGCTAACATGGCGCGATTCGCCGGGGAGTTTGTCGGCCGGCCGTGGGGAAGATGAGGTCGCTGGCGGGCTTATAGGGGGTGGGAACTCGATTACTTACTCAGGGAGGGAGTGGGGAGCGTGGGGGATATCTGTAGAGCTTCGGTGGCTCTTATAGGCGGCCGGGCAGTGCTATCCTCGAGAGGCTGCCCGTGTGGTCACTTCGGAGGCGTGCGGCGGTGGTGTCAGGCGGCGTTGTCAGGCGGCGGAGCATGGCAGCGGAATCGCGAGGGGATTCGGGCGTGATGATGGCGCCGCGCGCGTGATGAGGCCGGGCGGAGCGAGGCCGTGTCGCGCGGCTTTTGACCGGAGCTGCGCAGAGGATGGGGACCCGGGCGCACGAGGAAGGAAAAGGAATAAAGGAGGGGGTCCGGGCGCACAGAAGAAAGAGAAAGGAGAAAGAAGAAGGACGCGCATGAAGTTGGGCCCAGCGGGCAGAGAGAGAGGCGCGGGTGGAGGTGGGGCCCGCACGGCAGTGAATGGGGAGGAGAAGTGCGGGCAGGGGCGCGGGGTGGAGCTAGGCCGGGCCGTTTCGGTCGGACTGGCTTCATCCCCCTTTTTCTTTTTCTTTTTATTTATTTATTTATTTGGTATGTAAGGTTGTTTTTATATATTTTTATTGTTTGCTTATTTTGCTTGCTCACTAAATTTTAATATTTCTATTCCCTATATTACTAATCCCTTTTTCTAGCATATGCATATTTTGCATATGTATATATATATATATATATATATATATATATATATATATATATATATATATATATATATATATATAATTCTTTTTATGTATGTTTGTGGGTGGTTTTATTCATTTTTGCTAGCTCAAATAATTTTCATATTCATACCTCCTTAATACTGAATTAATCCTTGCATGTGCACAATTTTGCAGATATATTTATATGTATATCTAAATACTTCTATATAAATATTCCTTTGGATTTATATTTCCCTATATTACTAATTATGCTATTATTTCCAAGGTAAGATTTTGTATTTTAATTCAAGTTTCTCCCTCCTTATACTGGATCATCTTTTCATATTCGTATTTTAAAATTTTAGTTTTCTATTATTTGCATATTCCCTTTTATAACGTCACTAATGTTTGTTTCTTCTTTTGAGCTTCTTAAATTTTTGGAACCTCAACCAAATTCCAGAAAAATACCATAAACTCCAAATTCAAATCGAATATATTGCATAAATAATCAAAAAGCGTCACATTTTTCAATTTTAAATTTTTGGGATGTTACAATAATCGACATCATCCAGTGGTACATCATTGACTTCGTCAGTGATGCCATTATTATTACCTTCCTGTGTAATATGTTCTTCACTATGATTGGTCCAACATGCATACCTTTTTTAAAACTCTTTCGAATAAAGTATGCTTCAATCTATGCTTTATTCTTAAACATTTTTAGATTCTCGCAGTCAATGCATGGAGAATAATATATTCCACCCCCTTATTTAACATATCCTCTTCGGAAGCTCTTATAAAAGCAGACATACCATTAATGTACTTTTCACTCACATGGTTCCCAGCGTATATCCAGCTTCAGTCCTACGTTATGCATATAACAGTAAGAATGATTTTGCGCATGTTTTGTAAGAAAATAGCTATATGTAGCAAGAATAATTGATTAAATTTAATTAAGTAGAAATATACTATCAATTGACTAAATCCTAAACCATGCTAAATGTAAATAATCTTCTCTCTACATCAAGCTAGCTCAATCTAAACCATCTTCAATTCTTCTTTCAACAGAAACTATAGATCTAAATTATAATGCAATTAGGAATAAATTACTAACCATAGGTAGTCAAGAAATGAATGGATCTACAATCACTCTTATAAAATAGTCTCCTTTCACCAAATGACCGCCTCAAAGCCCCGCCTCCAACTCAAAGCAACAGCCTAGATCTGAAATTTAAGACAAATGGTTGATGGGTCTACGTGCAATTAATATAGTAAAATTATCACAGACGGTTTTTAATAAAAACCATCTGTGATGATTTAATTATCACAGACGGTTTGTAATACAATCTGTCTATGAAATATCACAAACGGTTTGTAATACAAACTGTCTGGGAAGTATTACAAACGGTTTGCACTACGGCCCTACGGCACCCGAAGGCGAAGTTCGAACGCACCCGTGGGCAGACACGGTCGCGTTGGACGACTGGACCCGACGTGCAAATGGGCTGACCTCCGTCTTCCTTGTTGCCGTCCCGCAACGGGCGTTTCGAGTCCCGCTACTGTTTTCTCACCAGTTGTACCGTCCACTGGGCAAGACTTGCCCTCCCAATAACAAATTTTGACATGAAGAGAGGAAATACCGGGGAGCCATGCCAACAAGATAATTGCCAAATTTGCACACCAGTTCCAATCCATGTGAATTTTGGAGACCAAATTTAGCGATCGTGGGCTTCAATCCAAACAGCCAAGTCCAAATTTTGATCAGTTGAAGTGCCAAAACACAACTTGTACTTGAATTCGAGAGGTATAAGTCAACCCTTGATAAAGCAAGCGAGCAATCCGTCGAAGACCACAGCATTATCTTAAACGGGAAGCTGCAACCTTGTTTGAAACGAAAGCACAACTCTACGAGCATGACGGGGGAAACGTAAGCGCTGCTGCAAATTGAATTGGTCAATTGAAGGAAACAACAATGGATCACATACAAGTACACTTATTTACATGACATCCAAAGTTTTTTTTCCCCAGATTTTGATGTTTTGTTTGATTGCAATTTCTGCAACGAACATTGTATATGATTTGACTAAAGATCTGGATTGCCCAGTATAGCCTCATCCCCGGAGTCATCATCTTCATCTTCGCTAAGCTCTTCGTCACTGGACTTATCTTCTGGGGTTATACCAGCATCCTCTGGTTTGGCGTATTTTTCACAATATTCTGCAGAAACAAGGGCAAAGCAAGTTAGTTTCTGAGTACCACGTGAGAACACAACAATGCATGTGTCAGAAAACCAGTGGTAACCGGATTTCCCCGTGGGTACCGAGAAATAAAAAACCGGCCGGGTTTTCCCAAAATGTATTTATATTTATGAGTCTTTTTGTGACTACGTAATGCACCTCCTAGGTTAGTTTAAACCTTTTTTTACTATATTACCTATTATATAAGATAAATATGCTTTGAAACATCCCAGATTTAATATTTCTTGTGTTTTCCTGGTTTTTAGCGGGTTTTCCGGTTTTTTAGCAGTTTCTCTAGTTTTTTTGGGCGGTAACATGCTAGTTTTTCCAGTTACCGGTTTCAAATTCAAATTTCAAAACTTGAAATTTGACCGGGTTTTCCCTGGTTTTTTCGGTTACCGGCTGGGAACCAGTACCGACCCCCCGCCGGGATTCAGGCCGGTACCGGGTTTTGGAACTTTGTATGTGACCAACAAAAATATGAAGTGCTGCAATATGCATATTGAAATGGGATCAAGTATCAAGAAAAAGGAAATGCTAGTGCTAATATGTACAAATGCTCTTGTGCCCACATTTACAAAATATACATAAAATTGGATGATCTACTGTTTCATAATTAACCTCCTCCTTTTCAACTTATAGCTTCCTCCAAACAAACAAACGGGTCGGCTTCTTTGCCTTCCTCTCGGAACGGCTTATCAGGACAGTCTTTTTGAAATGGCTTATCAGCACTCGGTTCGTTCGCACAACACTTGCGCTAGGGCTAAAGGGATGTTCTTTTAGGCTATGGCTTATTGGTCTAATGAATAGTAATTACTAAAAAAACCGAAGCTAAAAGCCGGCTGAAAAGCTAAAAAGAACAGGGCCAAAAGCCATTCGTATCCAAAAAGAACCCACCATTAATATATGTGCTACCAAGAGAAAACTACGCCCTGTGGGCAATCTAAAACTGTGTAGCATTTCATAACACATGTCCAAAACTGGGTGCTTAAGTTGAGGGGTGATGTACAAATAAAGCTACTTCTGTCCAGAAGTCATCGGTGCCAGACACTGCAAGACTCAGCTCACATGATCATCACAATCAGTAGTTTGCCAAGAGCATATTTTAAGTCAGCAAAAAAAAAAAAATACCAGGGCTTCAGAAGCAGTAGCAAGACATTATTGCATTAGGCGTTCAACCATGCTAAACCATTTCGGTTCCGATATTATCTTAGTAGGAGAACTTTATAATGACCTACACCAATGATGAACAGGTGCCATGGCAACTGGCAGATTGGACAAACAATCATGGGCAATGGACTTGTGGTCAGCTAGGGCTGCACATAGTTTGTGTTTGACAGGTCAGACAGTTTTTTTTACCATCCAACCAAGCAGAAATCACGCTATATTAAGCTGGTTTAAGCAAGAAATGGTGAGTACGGCTGATTTAGGGAAAGTTATCATAGTTTCACCTGCCCTTTTGTGTATATTCAAATTCCTTAGCCACTCTTTACAACATTAGTTCAAAGTACAGATCTAACGGGACAAATAAATAACTGAAGACACAATATCTAGGATGCCAAATAAGAATTATACACATCCTTCAAAAATAATCCTAACTACTGATTAAGGCATCTACTAGTGGGGTTCTCCAACATTACCATGCGGCAATAGCAATCATTCACACAATCTAACTTCACACACGTTACTAACTTAGCAACTGTAAGAACAGCAATATTAGCAGCACCAGGATTAATGAACCCCATAAACACATATGTATATTACAGACCAGGCCTCAAAAGATTAGGGGGGAAAGAGGAAATGCCTCAACAACAAGCACAAAAAACGAAATCTCTAAAATAACAATTCCCTCAAAAATAGAGATACAGAAGACACAAAGGAGCCTTTCCAAATCCAAACATATAAAACAATCTCCAGCCCCACACATCCAATCACCACGCGCACCCAAAAGCCAAACAAAATTGAGACCAAATAACAAAGACAACTCCCAATGTAACAGAACACACAAAGACCACAAGCATTCTTTCAATTATTGAGCATGGCAAAGCAAATCTCGTCATTGTCCACAACCAGCAACATATGCTATTCATCAGTAGGGGCTGCAATGGCATTGCCATATATCAGGACCGTTGGGTGGTCTAGGGGACCAACAGGAGATCATCTTACAATGTGCAAGGAAGGCGCACTCTAGTTTTTAATTGACCAACTTCAAGAGAGTGTGGTGTTAATAATTGAAATTTGAAAATACTCCAATAATGCTACTAGTAGCTTCTAGCAAATACATGCTTTCTGTAAAAGTTCATGAGTTTCATTGTCCTCTCTAATGCCAAGGTCAATACACACTGTATTTAGGAAACTTTAGCAAGATGTTGAACAATCAAGATCTCAGGAATGAACACACAATGTATGCACATAATCTAAGTACCAAGAAGCATTAGAGCTTTTCCTGAACATTGCCGCTCTTTTTTTTCTCAATTTATTGCCTCCTTTAGTTGAAGCTATCCAATGTTTTTTTGGGACAACAATCAAACTCACTAATTGAGTTTGATTTTAAAACTTCTAGGTGACTTCTAAATTGAGGGAAATCTTCAAATTTGAATCCTAAGAATTTATCAGTTTTATCCAATAGTGAATCATTAATAAGATTGCAAAAGCTCTACCCATCAGGCTGCATTTGGAACACCGGAATTTCACATGAAACAGCTCAATTCCTGCAGGAATTAGGAACAATTCCCGTGTTCCAAATGGGGCCTTAAAGTGTCACAACATGTTAACAGTTTTCTTTCCTCTATGACAATAGTGTCAAAGAAGATATGAAACAAAGAAACACCAATAATGAACTAATGGCCTTACTTTTGGTACAGCTGCTGTTGATACAGCTGCAAAGTGATTTACAAATTATGCCAAAGCACCTTAGAATTCAATCAGTAAAACAAAACAAAATAAAATTGACTTCCTTCACAGGTAAGATGAAGTGCATGCATATCCCAGACAGAGAGAACACAAAAGTATCAAGGTTCTAAAATAGTTAAACAAAAAGTCTTGCTCTTATATTTTTCTGTAAGAACTTAACATAACAAATGTACCCAGGAAAACCATTAGATAACTATATACTGTTGGTTACTTTAGATTGTATGCCATATCAACGAGGTCAGTAAAGTAAATTAAAATGTGTATGTCAACCTTGTAAGGTTGCAATGTATATGAAAGTCATGAATCTGAAGCAAAATACTATGGACATGAACTAGAGCACAAGATATTTAAAACAAATACTAGTACGAGACTCTAGGCTAGGTACCAAAAACTATTTGGGGATAGTGTTGAACCACGTCACCTTTCACTTTTTGTTCATAAACAGGGCGATCACGCATCATCAGCGCAGCTGCCTCTCCATTTAATGGATCAGAAGGGTTTGGATACAGTAAAAGTTGTGGGAGGAAGACTTCGAACACATTTACTAGATCTGCAGCAATTCGTGAAAAATTCAAGCTGAGGTTATAGAAGCTACAATGAGCAGTGAGTGCTCATATGAATGATGACAAGGAAGAGAACTATCTCACCGAACATTGGGCTCCATGTCTGGTTAATGACATCCAAACAGACCGAACCAGACCTACATTTTGCAGTCAAACAAAAGTAGGTCAGAAACTGGTGATTTCTTGAGCTTCAATTATACCAAACAAAAGAATTTGAAGATGAAAATGCTCACATTTCATCCACATTCGGGTGATAAATCTTATTAACGAAACCAATCGATGGGGATTTGTAAGGATACGCATCAGGTAATTCTACTCTAACCTTCCAGACACCACCTTGATAAATACCTACCAAATTCAACACACATTCATTAGGCAAAAGTTTTTCTTCCCACATCACTGAAACAAGAATAAATTCACTAAAACGAGAAGATGCTCCAGATCAACTGAACAAGTGAGCAATTCATCCAGCATATAGCAAAAGCAACCTAGAATCTTGAGCTAAACCACTAAATGCTGATGGCACATTATCAACCAGGGAAATTCACGATTTTCGCCAAAACTTGCTTTGCCCTACATCTAGATCAGAAAACGGAAACAGAAAACGCAGATCATCGGCCCAAGAAACAGGACGAAACCGGATTTCGCGCAACGATCGTACTTTCAGTAGGACCCCGGAATTCCACGAAGAACTCCTGCATCCCATCGTTCACCATCTCCACCTTGTAGTCGCTCATCATCCTGCAAGAAACCAACCCCCAAAAAAAAAGATTAAACAAAGCCACCAAGAAAAAAAGACCAAAAGAAAATCTCACACGAAAATAATTCCCAAGATCCTCACAGCTTCATGAGGTCCATCTCGCGGCGCTTGCTTGGGGAAGACATCTTGGGGAGGAAAAAAAGAAAAATATGTTATTTGCTCCCTCCTCCGGAGGCGCGTTTCTTGGGGATAAGGAGGCAAAGAAAAAGGAGAGAGAGATTGCGCTGCTTGTGATGGAGTGTGCGTCGTCCTCCCCCTGCCCCTGCGCGAGATTTATTTGTATTGCTGCTTCTACCGAGAGAGAAGAGAGGGTGCCAGGGAGGCGAGACAAGCACGCACGTAACAGGATTCCCTGAACCGAACGTGAACTAGTTAAATTTAATATCTAAATTTTTTTAAAAATTTTCACATATAATATATATCTATTTAAGACTATGGTATTTAAATATCAAGAAACACTTGTTATTTTTACTATATATATACTATAAATAACAGCGACACTATAGTGTCTGAACATCAAGTCTCTCTGTCTTTGGATTGCTTTCAGATACGTGTTAGTGTGATCGAGACTTTCCATTCATGATTGATTTAGCATGCCTGATATATTATATACCATTGCACTAGCACGTATCTAAAAGTAATCCAAAGGCAAGGAGCCTTGGTGCCCTGACACCATGGTGCCCTGACACCATGGTGCCCCATTTCAGCGTCCCATATAGTGTGTGTATAAAACATCTTTCCTACTCCCATGTGTAATTACACCCTATGTCGTATTTCATAACGTAGGGAGTATCTCGCGTAACGGAGGGTACACTAGTATACGATTATTTAAGACTATCTAGCTGGTATGAACAATTTTCAGAGGTGGTATATACATTTAATTTGACATACTTCTTTTTATGTGCATATGTGAAGGTATTTATAAAATACACTAAAAACTATGCATTCTCTTACAAATTTTTCTTACAGTACACAATGGAGTACTTATAATTGTTATACGATTATACCTAAAGTAATAAAGGAGTATTTCAAGTTTGTTTAGGTGGTATATTAAAGGTGGGTGTAATTACACCCGGGAGTAAAAGATATTTCGCTTATATATACATACATACATACATACATACATATATACATATATATATATATATGTATGTATGTATATATGTATATATAGTAAAAATAACGAGTGCTCCTTGGTGCCCGGACACCATAGTCTAAAATATGTATATATCATATGCGAAAAATTTTAAAATTTCTTCGATGCCAAGTTTAACTAGTTTACTAACTAGTTCAAACAAGATTGAACTAAATTTCGAATTGTAAATTGTGTGTGTATATATATACATATACCTATACATATATATAGTATAAATAACAGGGGCACCATGGTGCCCAAGCTCCATGATCGAGGCTTTTTATCCATGATTAAGACTTTTCATCTATGATTGAGACTTTTCATGCATGATTAAGACTTTCCATCCTAATATATTATATATCCTTGCACTTGCACGCATCTAAAAGCAATTCAAAGGTAAGAAGACTTGGTGCCCAGACACCATGGTGGTGTCCCATTTCAGCGTCCCATATATATATATATATACATACATATATATATATATATATACATATATATATACATGTATATATATATGTATACATATATATATAAAAAAGTAAATTGCACTTTGCACCAGGGTGAAGCAAATATAGTTTCGCTTTACACCAGAGTGGAGCAAATGTAGTTTCGATTTGCACCATGCAGGCGAGTTGGGCTCAAATCGGTCACTATAGCAGTCGTTATGACTGTGTACTATAGCAATCGTTATGTAACATCTTGATTTTTAGAGCCTTTTTAAAGCTTTTAAAATAAAATTCACCATTTAGATTTTTGGAATTAATTCAAGCTCAAAATGAATTTTTATTAATTAAAAGGATTTAATATGACTAAATTAAACTTTAACATTTGTTGGAATTATTATATTTAGGTTTCTTGTGTCTCAAGAATTTTTCTGGAATTTTCTCGAAATTTTCTGGATTTATTTGCTATTTTCTAGAGCTCAAGAGATTTTATTTCAATTTCTGAAAATAGAAAATCCTGAAAATCTCCAAAAGCCAGTTGGGCCGAAACCCACTCCCTCCGGCCCGCTCTGCCCGCTGGCCTGGCCTGTCTCACCCTGGCCACGCGTTGCCCATCTGTGCACGCGCCTGCCTACTGGATGGTCGCTACGTGTCGACCATCGGCCGCATTCTTTCGCCGCGTCGTAATCCTGGTCGTTCGTCCCTTCCGAGCCACTAACCGATGGGGCCCACCTATCAGTCGTCTTCCTCCCGGTTTCTCGTCTCCGTGTCCGTCTTGGTCTCCGTCGCTGCCTCGGTGTGCGTGCCCACCTCGGACTCGTTGCCATGTCCAACCGCGCTTCCTCGATGTCCGTGCTATAAAAGTTGTGCTACCCCTCGGTTTTCCCCGTCCCGCAGCTGCTCTCACTGTCTTCTCCTTCTCCGTGGCCACCGTCACCATTGACCGTCGTCGCCGAGCTTCGCTTTGGTCGCTACCGATGAGTCTCCGCCGTTCGTCGTCGTCCATCCTCTCCACCACCGTCTCGTCGACTAGTCTGCCGTCGCTCGCTCGCTTGTCGTGCCGCCCTCGGTTCCTATGCCGTCGCCCCAGTTCCCACACCTGCCAGCTCAGTCGCACCCACACCTGCACGTCCCTTCGTCTCCTCCATGGACATGGACCACCGTACATCGAGCCACTGATGTGTGGGTCCCACATGTCAGGTCTACTGTGCTGTAGACCTGTGAGCCAACCGAGCCGAGTCAACCGCCACCTCACCTGCCACGTTAGCCCTAGCCTACCACATCAGTAGCCCAGTCGCCGTGCACTGTTCCGTGAGCCGAGTTCATGGTAGACTAGCCTTTCTGTGCACCAGGTTCACAGCACGGTAAGCTTTTCTAATTTTCAGCCTTTTCCTTTAGATTGGTTTTTCTGAGGGCCCACTTTTCTCCATCCTAACTCTGGTTCTTTTTCCTAAATTCATCTAAAATTGAGCTTTATCTTTTGGTCTTATTTTGAAGTTTTTGGAGTACATTTGAATTTTATTTGAATTTATTTTATGTTTTGTTTCGTTTTCTCTCTCATTAAATCACGCTTTCGAAGAAGCTGAAGCAATATTTGAAGATCGAGAGCTATTAACTGAGCAAGGGCAAGGCAAGTCATGTCCTTTGATCATGCTGAACCTTGTTTTCAAATCTATTATATATTATTTTTGTTTTAAATTATCATGCATCGCTATTTTATTATAAACCTTTGTATTGATAGTTATTGTCAAAATTGATTAATACCTCCTTGAGAATTTGAATGCTATGATTCCATTGTCACATTAGGAGGGGTAATTATGTAGTGATGCAATATTAGTTGTCACATGGGTTGTACACTTAAATTGCTTAGCCATGCTTATAGTAACGTTGGATTGTCATCATATGTGATTAATTAATTAATTTTGATTTAATGATATATTGGAACATGGTGGTCAGCCACAATTATAACATTTGAGTACCATGACATGGGTAGTGTCATTGGTGTTGGTTATATAAAATAATTTTCACTTGGGTGAATGATCGTGCAGTAAAAGGGATGCAATTTGCACATTGGGATGTGGATGTTTCACATGAGTAATGTCTAAAGACTTAACTTTATGCGCTATTGATCTGAGCCTTACTGCACAACCACATGTCCAGTATGGGATGGACCTGACAGATTAATTTGTGATGTTTCAATTTTGGTTCCGCCATTGAGATGTCAGCAGGTGTCGTTATACATTCCACGAGGCACAAGAGGGGGCAATTATCAACTGCGTGGTTAGCCTACTCGAAGACGAAATCTCAGTGATGTGGAACTGGGTTGAAATTGAGCATTGTAAATGCCTTGTCATGGTTTCTCCACTGCACACCAAAGGAAGTGTGTTAATCGTGTGGCAATATGATATTATCATATCTTGTGGGTAAAGTTGTGCAACCTCTACAGAGTGTAAAACTATTCGAATAGCCGTGTCCCCTGTTATGGACAATGCTCGGTGATTTCACACGAGGGGTAGAGTTTTCATAAAAGTCTGGATGAGTTAAGTTGGGAAGTGAATGGTTACTTCAGTGGTGGTTCATTACGTGAATCTTAGTTTACGGGTGATTCATTGAAGTGAATGGTCAATTCACTTGTGGTTTGCCTCAATTCCTTTGATTATTTACTTATTAATCATTTTTCAATCTCATTTTTTAATCTATTTATTGTATTTACTTTAAATTGTTGCTTTTTGTAAAATTAACCTTTCAGCCATTACTTGGTAAGCCTTGCATACTATATTGCATTCTTTGTTACAAACAACTTGCTGAGTACTCTATGTACTCACAGCTATATCCACATTTGCTCAGTTAAGGAAGAAGGATCATATCAACAGGAGGTACTTGAAGGAGGTTACTTCGATGACTTCGCGGATTAGGATTTTGCTCCCCAGTCGATTGCCTGTGGGCATGTCGAGTGGTTACTATGCTTATTTCCTGTTTTTCCGCTGCAAGTTTCTTAAGCCCCTCAGGCTATTATTTGTAAGCTTGGCCATAAGGTCGCAATTCTGATTATTAATAATATTTGAGTCTTTTTTTAGTAAATCGTGATATGGTCAATATTTCATCTTTATTTATACTGTGTGTGCTAGCATGATCTTGGACTAGTGCAGAATACACAGGAGAGTCCGGATTTGCATACTCGGGTCTCGACACATTACGGTCGGTTACTGTAGCAATCGTATTCGTTGGAGTGTTGTAGTAGTCGATAGTATGAGTGGTCATAAGTTTGAGAATAGTCGTAGGTGTGCAAGTGGTCGTGGAGAATGTGAGTGGTTGTAAGTTTGAGAGTAGTCGATAATATGAGTGATCGTAAGCTTGAGAATAGTCGTAGTAGTCGTAGCAATCGTTACGACTGGTCACTGACTTTTTCATGGGCCCTACATGTCAGGAGACCAACTGGTTCAAGCCGAACTCACCTAGCTGGTGCAAAGCGAAACTACATTTCCTCCACCCAGATGCAAAGTGAAAGTATGTATAAACGTCGGTGCAAAGTGAAACTAGTGCCAATTTACCTAGTGCAAAGTGAAACAAGCGAAACTACATTTGCTCCATCCTAGTGCAAAGTAATATTGTATTATATAGTAATATGTTTAATAATTTTTAGCATCAATAATTTTATATAACTGATGACAATGTATGATAATAAAAAAGTAGAAATCAAAATGCTTACTACAATTAAGAAGCCCGATAAAAATATTGGTTTGTTATAGCAAACCGAATGAACTAAAGGCAAAACCACAAACAAAAGTTGGTTGGCTTGATAAAATAAATCCTCCCATATCAATGACCTATAAAAAGGAACAAAAATTACTTAAAATTTCAAATAAAAAATAGAATGATAAAAAGTAAGTAATGTATTACCTTTTAATATTTACGTTCTTTCATGTTTATAAAGCGACAACCAAAACATCACTGGTAATTTTCTTCAATTTTTGTTTCTCTACATAACAAATAAATCTATCATTCATGAAATCATCCTCAATTAATTAAAAAGTCAATTAAATATTTATATGTTCAATAGTTCATGAAAAATATAATAGAAAAATATATCCAGTGGTTTACTTATTGACATTGTAGTCAATTACTATAATTTTGCCTCTGATTAGCAACGAATTAGGCTGGTATTCCAAAAAAATTAAATTGAAACCCTAATTCTTAACCCCATAATTCGACAAAATCAATCAACAATCATTACATTGAAAGCCTAGCTCACAAATCTAAGTCTTGTTCTTGAAACAAATTGGATGAACCCTAACTCACAAATTTATACCCTATTCATAAAATAAATTGGAAGAATTGAGAGAAATTTAGATCAACATACATACTGATCAGGTGGGTCTAAGCTTCCTTCGGTCGATGAGGGCGTGAGGCAACAAGGACTAGGCAGTGCTATGATGAGATGTTAGGCGAGAGCAACCAGTGGAGCTAATTTCTCCCATTCTTCAACGACCGACCACTGCCTAGGTGGGTATGGCTGTGCAGCGGGCATGGTGTGTGTCTCCTAGTTGACCGTGCGAGACGAATGAGCATCAAAGGCTGTGAGGCGACACACTTATGGATATATCAAATGGACATTGTGGCATGTTGTGATCCTCCCCCTTGGGATAGCTCAAGGGCTGGCTTGCTCTACTGCAGTTGCCTCATGGGCTAAGGGATAGCAGAGCCTCCTCGTGGACTACTGCTAGTGTAGGACCAATACCAGTAATCTGAAGGGGTGAATGATTCTTGAAACTTTTTCTCCTAACAGTATTCAAAATCTTTACTCGAGTGACTATGAGAAATCAAGTTCAGATTACGCCAACTGAGCTACACGAAGCAAACCTAGAGATTGAAACCAACAAATTCAGCTAAGTCTGGTTGGACTATAGGGACAAGGGTGGTCTGACCTCAAAGTACTTAGGGAAACTCGTTAACCCCACTAACATAGATTTTACATACTCACGCATGCTTCTTAAAGTGTTTACAAGACTCAACCTACTAAATCATTAGCAATTCATCCACTTAGCGATTCCGGCTCTCTCTTAACTAAATCACTTCTCCTTTGCATCTCCCCATGCCATGATTTTGATAAGATACCAACCCAATATTTGTCCAACTACCAAAATACCCCTGACAAATATTCCGATCACCCATCCTTGACTCTATCTTCTCCTTTACATCAAAGCATCTCCGTATGCTTTGACACGTAGCTCGTAATGCCCAATGAAAAGCTGTCACGTCTTTATGTATTTGGTCTCCCCCGAACCATCTCTACGTGCATCGGCCTCGTCACTCGGCTCATTACGTACACTAATCTCAACTCTTCAAGATCCTTGTCTTCTCTATGCTTCCCATTTGAGCCACGTAGTCTCATCCAAACTTACTTGACCTCACGGACTTCAGCTCTCCCACCTAGTCCTAGTCCCTTGCCATTGACCGCTAACATTCTCCAAGCCACCTACACATCCAAAGACCAAATAACCATCTCGAGTATAAGTTCCATGTACTTAACTCACATTAGTCAAAACAATGTATCATACAACTCAACAGAACCAACCAACGGCTCTCATAGTGTGCACACACTTACAAACATGCCTCACTATTCTCTGGTCGCAGCCACCAATCCTCCTTTTCTATGCATGCACTCGCTTGGCCTATTTGCTCTCACTCCCACGTGAACGCATAAACCAGCGTCGTGTGTTTCTCTTCACCACTTGGGTGCCTCCTTGCATTACGTGCCCTTCACGCATGTCTCTGTGGTGCCCTTCCCCCCTCACTTCCTGCTGACGTTACCATTGGTCCTACAATTACAATCATCATTTTTAAATAGCAACTCATCCTTATTCAAACTAGAGTTGGTTAATAACAAGTTCACCTTATCAAGAGTAGAAGCAAGTATAGAATTGATGAGTGTAGCTGTAGAGAACGTGCTAATGTTCGGGATATCCGCATCACACGCTCTCTGAAAAAAGCAACACTATAACAACCTAAATTTCGGATGTTCAAAATTATGGAATTTTTAAAAATTTTCATTGAATCTTATTGGCTTTCAAATTGCTTCTACAATTTTATTTGAGTTTTTCAAATTTTGTGCTGTATAAATTAATACTAGGGAATAACTCCCAACCGAAATGCTAATAATAAAATCAAAAATCCCAATTGAATTACAAAAATCTAAAATGTAAATACCAATATCCAATCCTGAAAATTGAAGTTCAAATCAAAATCCAAATTTCAAAATTATGCTTGAGCCTTTTATTTTTCTCCCTTTCTTCTCTTCCCATTTTCATGTGGGCTCGTCCACCTTTTTCCCTCTCTCTCCTCCTCCCTTTGGCTTCTTCTCTTGGCGTTTGTTGCTTCACTGTCCCGACCTCCTTCCTTCTCTTTGTTCCTCACTCACTCCCAACCAGCCGGCCCTGCCTCCCTTGTGTGCGCATCACCCTGCGCTGACTTGCTCCTGTTGCCTCCGTCGTGTCCCCACTTGGGCTCCCACGCTAGACCTCCCTTCCTCCCCTGTCTTTTTCCTCCTCCCTCCTTTCTTCTCCTTCTCTCTTCCTTTCTCCTGGCACTGCACATCGGCTGTCTCCTCACCATCAGCATCACTACTCCCTGGCGCGCCATGCCCTATCAGTCGCCTCATCGCACGAATCATGCCCAAGCCCACACTGTGCCCACATCGCAGCACCCCAGCCGTGCGCCTGCCTGCAGCGCCCAAGGCAACTACCGCTATCCCCGTTGGGAGCTCCCATGTCGCCCGGTCGGCTCGCCCCCTATAAGTATGTGTGCATCCTCCCGAAGGCCCCACCACGCCTTCATCTCCCTCCCACTGCA
Organism: Dendrocalamus latiflorus; assembly: GCA_017311315.1. Classification (NCBI taxonomy): domain Eukaryota; kingdom Viridiplantae; phylum Streptophyta; class Magnoliopsida; order Poales; family Poaceae; genus Dendrocalamus; species Dendrocalamus latiflorus. The sequence continues at coordinate 19,602,709 of CM029677.1, read as the reverse complement.
GCAAATTGGCCTTCCCTGCCTTGTAGCATGCCGGCGACCCCCTTCTTCTTTGTCTCCAGCATCTGGAGACCGGCCGACTGAAGCTGTCCCTGGCCAATTCTGCCGTACCGAAGCTTCCCTGTGGCATCACAAGCTCACCCCCACCACCGGCCAGAGCTACCTCCCACCCCAATTCGCGGCCCACGGTAGTCCACCCAGTTGCCTCTGGTCGATGCTGCCAGTCCGCCACAACCCCTCTTCCGCTCGGCTAACCCCATGGTAAGATGTGCTCACCTCAGTTCTTCCCCTCCCACACTGACGCCGCTGCTCCCGTCTTGGCCTGCGCCATATCGCCGCCCGAGCCAAAGTGCGGCCACCCCTAGCTTCCCTAGCCCCCCGGCGTTCCATTTCACCTGTCGCGCCCGAGTCCCCACCCCTGCCCTGCTGGCGCTGCCAGTGCCAGAAATGTTGTACCGCCTCCCCTGTTTCTGGGCGTCTCCTCCCCTGCTTTGGCCGAAAATAGAGCAGCCCCCCATCTGACTGTCTCTCCTCTCAATGACATGTGGGCCCTCTTCCAATTAAGAGCTAATTCAATTAATTAGTGACCATTCAAATGATAATCCATGTAAGAACAAGTGTATATCTATCAATTCTTTTACTTGGAAATAATTATGTGAGATTTAACTAATTAGCATAAATTTAGTTTAAAATAGAGATAAGAATTTAATTATAGAGATGGAATAAAGTATTGTGCAAAGTAAGATTATTAAAGATTTAAGATTGGATTAATGATCATACATGAGTAACTAATGCGGCTTGATTATTTATTTAAAATCTAAATTGTTAATAAAGGGCATTAATAAAAGATGGCTTTGGTGCAATATCTAAATTTAATAAAAATCCCAACTCGAAGGTAATAAGGTGAATGACAAATTAAGCTGGTTCATTAAATTAATTATATGATGTGTCATGATCACTTAAAATGAAATACACATTTAAATTAGAAGGTCGCGATTAAAATATAATTTCTATCATAAACATGATGCCATTAATTAAATCTTAACACTAGATTTAATAAATAATAATGTTGAGATATGATTGTATATAACAAGCTAGGACCCGCATAAATAGATCCTAATCCAAATTAAACTATGCCAAGTGATAACTAAGAGTACATAAAATATCAATGGTGACTAGTGTGGCAACCACCAGGTGGGTGTTGGTTCCTGTGCTTCTTTATTTAGGTACCAATTCAAAACCCTGTATGATGATTAGATTAATTAGGATGGTCGCAAGCATAGATATGTGATGCCCATAGGTGAATCTATAGCTGGACCATTCAATTTAGCTAATTGACTCTATGGTTATGCAGCTGAAACAGGTTTTTGGTGCTACTTGGTGTGAATCGATATGTACTTATGTAGGGAGTCTATTTGGTCGTAGCCAGTTGTCATAGCGCGTGGTCGTAGCTTGTGGTTATAGCCCGTGGTCGTAGCCAGTGGTCGAACACTGTGGTCGTAGCTAGTGGTTGTATTCCGTGGTCGTAGCCACAGTGGTTGTAGCTACAGTGGTCGACGGTCGATTGTCGTAGCTACAGTCGACCTCAGTGCATGGTTAGAGTTGCAGTCGAGGTGCTGTGGTCGTAGACAGTGGTCGAAGACTGTGATCGTAGCGAGTGGTCGAAGACTGTGGTCATAGCCAGTGGTCGAAGACAATGGTCATAGCCTAGGCTATAATAATGTTTTTTGTTTTTTTGATGTGATTCCCACCGGTCTGCTAGAAAACAGTATGCTTATTCATACGTTCATATGTGCACACACACAGGAACTGGAGGCTGCTATGATGATTCTATCAAATCTGAGTACTTTTACAATGATTGCCCCTCTCTCTCTCCATTGGTTTATGTGGGAGGCGATATACAGCTCTCACACATGCATGCATATACACATACACTCAAGTACTAAGAATCTCAGTATTGGCAATGATAGCTTCTTGTTAAGTGAATATTGCTACGTATGATGATGATATGATGTTTATTTGTATCATAATGTGCTAAGCACCTCCAATTCCATTGACTCTTTTGCTACTGCTGTTGTTGCTATCTATATTTATTTTGTTTCCTCTAGAGTATGCTACGAACTGGCATTTTCAAAGCAAAGCATGCATGTTAAAAGAGTTAGGATGAACTTACTGAAGTGATGATTTATCTCTATCTTCTTTTAATAAAAAAAATTGGGAGGCTACAACAATATTTTTTCGTTTCTTAAAAATTGGTCCATCATCAAATATTTTCCTTTGTTAATATTTCATGAACTGTCAGACATGTGTTTCCCTACATATTCATGTCTGTTGAATGTTTTTGTTCTGTAGCAACACATGGGCACTCAACTAGTAAAAATACTAAAAAGAAGTTATCAAGCCATGCTATTCCACCGTCAGCTGTGCCTTGACATCCTTACATCCGAAGTAGAATATTTTCATGAATATTCCTTTATCATGAACCCTCCCTGGCATCCATCTCAGCGAATTTCCTTCTTCCAATCATCGCTTTGCTCCAACCCCGTTTGACTTTGTCAATACTCCGTGCCTAATCAACTTTATCTCAAATCACCCATTAACTCAAAATAAAACTAAATTGAGTTTATTCAGATTTATTTGGATCATTTAAGTTATTTGCATTTATTTGGATTCAGTTGTTTAGCGTGTAATTAGAAATTGGAGTCCTCAAGAGTCAATGAATCAAGCAAGACCAAGATCCAGATGAAGATAAAGACTAGGAGCTCAAGACCCTCAAATGAGAGTTTTGAGTGAGCTCAAGACCGCGGTAAACCGCGCAAGGCGAGTCAATATTTTGATCATGTTGAACCTACATTTTCTACAGATTATTTATGTTTTAAATTATCAAATTGCATGCTATTATTTCATATGCAAGACTATATTTTTTTTAAGAATTCTAGGTACATGCCCATTATTTAACTTGTTAGTATTACACTCTTTTGAAATATTTGAGTATTTGAGCCTTGTCACCCTAGCAAAATTATAATTGTAAAACTTTTAAAAATAAGTCTACAATTATACGTCATGCTTAGTACTGCTTAGATACCCAGGACACCAAAATGCCCCAAGTATCACTTTCAATCATGAGAAACTTGGTTTGGGCAGTCATTGATGGAAGGTGGCTGGTATGTCATAACATGGATATTTTATGCTCCCAAAAATCTCAAATTGCTTAACTATCTGGGCAGATGGTTCGGGGATGTGGTGCAGTGGTGCACGAGAGTATGATTAGCGGTAGAATCGCTCAGATAACTTTAAGGACTGAATCTTGTCATGAACTCCTTGTAAAACAGTACAACCACAAGTCTGCAAATTGCAATTGGGCTAAGTAAATCTATCGAACCCCTGGACTCATCTCACAGGTAGGGGAAAGGAGTGAGGTAGTGCAAGGGTAATGTGTGGCTAAAGGGACACCGAGCGGAGGGTGAAGTTTTCCTATCGTGCTAGCATTGTGGAGAGTGGAGTCCGAATGTGCTAGTATCTGTCGTTAATATCCCGTGCAACGTATGGGACCCACCGTAAGTAGGAGCAACCCATAGGGTGAGATGAGAAAAGGGGTCAGATATTTTGAAAAGTTATTGTGATGATCTACTCAACCGCATGACTAAAGAATTATGTCGAGCAACGAGCGGATTGTCTCTTGTGGTGAAAATGTACAAACTTTTCAGAGTCAAAAACTATTCAAATAGCCATGCCCACGGTCAAGGGCGGACATCGGAACTTAACCAGATATAGTTCTATTTCAAAAACTTTGTGGGTGGGATTGGAAAAGTGGTGGGTAGTGAAAAGGTATGATTTGTGTTGCCCCAGGTGTCACTCCAATGATAATGTAAGTGGTTATAACGCTGAAACGTTAGCATATGTGCAGAAACCATGTAATAGTAGATGGAATCTGGATCGCTATTTTTATTGCATTCTTTCGTACATTGATAAAATATGTTTTAGTTATAACTGTTTGGTCTCAGGAAATTTCTATACATCATATTTTAAAAAGCAATTTATGGTAAATAAAATAACCCAAGCCTTCCCTTGATAAGCCATGCATGTTATCTATTTGCATCCTGTGTATTGGCTCGCGGAGCACGGTGGTTTGTGCTCACCATCGCTTACTTAATTAATCTAGAATAAGGAGTTAGATCGCTACATTTCAGCAATACACCTGTCATGATGGTGAAGAAGATGAAGAGGTCAAGAACTAGATCACATACCCCAGTTGGTTGCCTGTGGGCACGTCCTAAGGGTCCCATCTGTGTGTTCCATTTCTGCTGCTGCATTTTATTGATTTCGGCCTGATTAGCCCATGAGTAAGTCTACTATTATATTTACGCTTCTGCATGATATGTATTTTGATGTTCAGTACTGTATCTGTGAATACTATTTACTGATCCAGGGAATAGTGCGGTGGAATCACAGAAGATTCTGAATTGTAAAATCCGGGTCCGACAAACACCAACTAGAATCCAGTTACACCACCCTGGTGGTCTGACCGCCAATTAGATTCCAGTCACACTGGACCGGCAGTCTGATCGTCAACACCGGCCGGTCAGACCGCCTTACGCACGCCCGTCGAACCGCTTTTGACATACAACAAAGTTGAATTTTGCCAACTTATGCAAAATCAAAATCCAACTCAACAAATGTGTCAATTGTTCATCACCAATTGATCATGGATTTTCTCACATGTAGCTACTGAGAATTTAGGCTGCTAGTGTTCCCTTTGTTGGGCCTCAAGGAATAAACCGGGTGTATTGAGTTTAGGCCAAAGATTCACACCTAAGTTGAAAGTGATGATCCTACTTAAAAAATCTTTTAGACCTGGTATCCTGTGACACTAGGTGTGCCAACTTGGCTCTGACCGGGAGACAAGCACAATAGACAATGCGAAAAGGAAAAGGGAAAAGGAGAGGGATTAATGAGGCAAGTGCTTCCTGCCGATGCAAAGCACGAGTACTACTAATGTTAATCTGTTATCTCAATCACACTCGCCTTCCTGTGAACTCTCTTGATTTAATTGGCTTTTTTTCTCTCTGTGGATTTGTGCGCTAGAAATGTTTGTTAATGGGGAGGTGAGAGAGAGGTCGGTCGTTGCTTTGTTTTATTTTGTTTATGTTATAATTTCTTTGTGATTTTCCCAAAACCACTGCCTGCTTTACTTAACAGTTAAAGTCAGATTTGGCACTGTTGCGCACTGTATTTATAAAACTAACTGTATGTGCACTATATTTACAAAAATAGCACTTCTGCCATCCAGTGGGCGGGCGGCAGCGCCGACGAAGCCGCCGGCGACAGGTGTCTGCCGCCCCGCCAGCAGACGGCAATTAGCCAGCTTAATTACTTGCAATAATTTTTTTACATTTAGTGTTTATTTGAATTTTTAAATATAACACATGAACTTAAAAAATTACAAAGATTTATGTACAGTCTCCCAACACAATGTGCATTGCAGTGTAATTTTTGGGTAATTTTATCGATTACAAATGTTGCTCAAAAACTCATAAAATTTTAAATATAGCAAATGAGCTTCAAAAGTTACGAAATTTTATGTGAAGCCTCCCGACGAAGTCATAGTTATTGTATAATTTTTTGTGAATTTTATGTACTCTGAATTTGTCATATTTATTCGAATTAATTTAATCATAAATTAAATTTATAATTAAATTCATCGGGCCGTAAAACTTATGATTAAATTAATTTTTTAAATATAATACGTAAGAGTGCCAAATCGGCTTTAACTCCTTTACTTGATTGCTTCGGCGACAATGGTGCGGAAGTCGTGTTTTTTCGTGGTTTCGAATTTCGATGCGTGTGCGTGTGCGTGGCAGGCCAGCAATGGAGGCCCTTTCTGGGGAGGAATTGAGTCCCGTGTGCGTATGGGGCTGTTCGGTGAGATGGTCTACGTGAGTTCTTCGTTTTGTTAAAAATTTCTAACCATTGGTATCATCAAGATTCCTGCTCTGACATCGACCGTTCGCTGGGATGGGATGACCGATTCGTGTATGGGATTCCCATGGGATCGTAGAATCAACTAAGGATGCAATAGGTAATTGTGATCCATTAAACTATTAAAGAAAAAGCCAGATTTCTAACCATTGGATATCATCAAGATCCGTGCTCTGACGTTGACCGTTGCATTCTCTCTGATGAGCTTCAGGGAGGCTAGGGATGGAGTTCACCGGGCCTTCGCCCATAACAGTAAGCAATGAGGTAGACAATTGGATTAGGTTTTCACAATGGAGGGAGGTGGTCAGCGGCGGTGGCCTTGCTAGAGGAAGGTTGGTGGTAGTGAAGTAGGTTAGGTTTATAATTTATGATTTCTTTTAAATAAATAAGTAGGATAGTTTTTTCGACGTTATTTTGAAGCGGTTTATCGGAATAGCTTTTTGAAACGACTTATCGGCTTATTGGTATTCGCTTCATTTATATAAGTATTTATGTTAGAACTAAAAACTATAAGCCATAAATCATAGCAAATAAAAACTCACCCTATCAGTAATTCGTAGCATCGCTTCTAAGATTGGTGTTGCTTATCCCATACAGGATAGTGCCAAACGCGCACTCGCTTATACCTGTCAAGGATAGGCTAGTGAAGCACATCAACTTGTTTAAGGGGCAACAACTACAACAGCATGCCTTCTAGCATTTCCCAACCGTCCGAACACCACAGTATCTGGCAAACATACCATACATTATTTTGTTAAGGCCTCACAGTAGAGTATCTGGCAAAGATACCATGCATTATTGCTAAGGCCTAGTTTAGAACGCTTAGAATTTCACGCCAAAAGAAACATCCACTCTCATTGAAGTTGAATTTTTCTACAAAATTCCTATAACAATCCCGAGTTCCAAATCAGACCTAAACCAGAAGGGTGTGCGAGAGATGGACGATACTATAGCTTGATGCCTTTTCTGTTAAAAAGCAAATGGCAAGAATCAAACTTTGTGCATGTTCCATTGAAAGGCGGAGGATATGAATCGTCCTGTAGGTCCCACTCCTATGTTTTGATTGTTCCTGTCATCCTAAGCATACTTGAGAACCACAAGACTGAACAACATAAGCTGACAAGAAGAGAAACAGTCATTGGAAATACTCCCTAGCAATGCTCAGCTTCATCCAGGGTCAAGCATGCAAGCCTACTAAGCAAAGAGCATCTTCTCAATGAGGTGCACCAACGCTGCACTCTAAAAACCATTCATTGTGACAATAACAGCCAGAACACTCATTTTCATCAGGAAACTGAGACAATGGTAAAACTACCTTCTCAAAGATATCCCAAATGTCAACACAATTGCGTTAAGATTCATGTCCATAAAGGGGCAACAAGTCGCGGAGCCATTCACAAAAAGGCCGTCTCAGTGAGTTCCCCAATTGGAGTCCATTTACCATCTCCAATAACCAATTGGTTAATATCAACCTAAGCACCCTTCTTTTGAGCTCCAGAAGAAGATGACCTGGAGCACCTAATAACTATTGGTGACTATCAATCTAAGGACCCTTTTGGGTCCCAGAGGAAGAAGCAGACCTGGAGCTACTCTGACCACCACCTTTACGAAGGTGTAGGAAGCCAGGCTCTATTGAATCATCATCACTATCTACAACATTTGGAGCGAGCCGATTCTGGTACGCTCTTCGTCGGAACTGGAAAACATTGTGATAGTAACTCACAAGGCCTTCTGCGCCCTTGTAACGGAAGACAGCATACAGTTGGTCCCAGAAATTGTACTTGGACGAAGGCAGATTCTGTTGGATAATGGCGTTGAATTTCTTCTCTTCATCCTTCGTCCATGTCAATGCTGCATCCTCACCAATGCGATCAAGCCCCACCGCGTAAAATGCTGAGCCCAGTCCGCACTTCAGTTTGATCTTTTTCTCTGTCACATGAAATCTAACACAAGCAATGGAACCAGGGGGCTGACAGTTGCACTCATCTGGCCTGCCCTTACCAATACAACCAACATCAAGGTCTTCATTACTTTCTGGAGACAAAATAAGTTCTCCAAGAAACTTCAACATATGTGGATCATCGTAAGGTAACGAAGGCTTCCCAGTCCATTCTGGAATGTCTGCTTGACCACAAGGCCGAATTTGTGCACGAGAAATCGTGTCACTGCTCCCACCTGCAGACAGTTGATCATCCCATCCATCGTATTGTGCTTGCTCCTCGGTTGTAAGGCCACTCTGCATGAACAAAGAGAGATCATTTTACATTTTCCCAGTATATCTTTAGCAGGAATTGTCACTGTCACGTAAGAGAGATAAGATTAAATAGAGGGAATACATAGTTCAGCATGCATGACAAGCAGTTTTATGTTATCTGATAATTATATGTGTAGTCCTTAAGCAGAAACAAAGAAAAGTTCAGGCAGCCAAACATACCGCAAGGATATTTATAAGCCAGCAAAACTATACGTTGTGCCTAGTGTTTGATGACAACCTGTCAGCAGCATATCAAGTAGCGTAGTACAACAAACAACATCTTTCCATCCTACAACTACAGGAAGTACGATATGACAGAGTGGATCATATGGCTGAAATTTTAAATACACAATCCACCCACACTACAAAGTCTGAGGAAAGGTATTCTTAATATTATGATCATTACCAAGATAAGCTTAAACTTAGGATCATCCCAAGAATAAACAGATAAGCTTAAACTTAGGATCATCCCAATAATAAACTCTATTTGCATCGATAGCAAGTAACAATCATACCAGGAGTAGCTAAAACAGTAACAAGCCAACTAAGTTTTGTCATTTTACAAATATGCATCCACTACCATACTTACATTCTGAAAGTTTCAAATATGTAACTACACCTCATCCTTAAGTTAATCAGGTTTTCAAATGTCATAACTATTAACCAAGTAATTACCCTACCGCATATGCATGGGAATCCTTGCGGTCTTGGTATTGGAACAGCAATAAAAAAATATGTTAGTTTTTTAGAGACAACATTACCATGTAAAAGAAAAGTTAGTAGTCAAGCTGCAGTTGCACATTGCTACTTTTAATGATCGCAACAAGCATCACTTTTGTATAAAAATTGCAATTATATTTAAGTGCATCTTGAATACGATCTAGCTATATGTGCATCTGACCAAGAAAAATAAAGTAATCAAACATGATGTGATTCTTATAGTTGGCATGGATCTGTTGACTATTTTTTGGAGCTATTTTGTTTATTGCCACAATTTGCCGAACTCAAGTTGGTAGTCACTGTTTGGCTTGCTTCAAAAGTTGTAGCACGCCCTGCTTAGCCTCATGTTCCACCTATCATATACTCATTTTATAGGTCAAATTTGCCAAACTAAATTACTAAAATAAATTTGGCTGCCAAAAAAGTGTGGAAACAACCAAACAGCCCCTTAGTTGTCACTAATTACTCAGACCAAAACAGGAAGGATATTAGCGGCAATGCTATGTGGGAAGCCATTGTAAAGTTTGTACTTATTACTACTAGCCTATCATATCACGAAACAATGGCTTTACATGAAACAAAGAGATATAATTCATATCATATGGCAATGATGGTATGACAAACAATCGGGTTCTGATATACAACAAGGTCATCTAGCCCTAAATGAAAAGAAAAGCAATGGAGGTCTAGGGTGTAAAACCATGTAGGCAACATGGTCACCTGACCATGAGCCTAGACCATGTTATTAAATAAACACCCACACAGCTTGGCGGGATGCTCCCTTGATCATCCACCAACTTTGTTGCACAGACACTACCAAGTTTTTTAGACCTAGTTGTACATGAATCACAAACGACGCGAAACCAGAAAAGTATTTTTAAGATTTTCTAACTTGTTTTGGATGTCAAGGGCGGCCTCAATTGGGGAGGCGACAGGGGGAGGCGGCAGCAGGGGGGAGGCGTCGGGGAGGGGAGGGAGGCGTCGGGGAGAGCGGGAGGCGACGGCGTACCTGGCGGGGAGGCATCGGGGAGAAGCTTCAAGTCGGGAGAGAGAGAGAGAGAGAGAGACATAGTCGGGAGTCAGGAGAGCTGAAGCGTCGCGGGGAGAGCTGAAGCATCGTGGGGGAGTTATATCGCGGGGAGAGATGAAGCGTCACGGGGAGAGCTGAAGCGTCGTGGGGGAGTTATATCGCGGGGAGAGCTGAAGCGTTGCGGGGAGCCGGGGAGACTGCATCGCCAGCTGAAGCGTCGCGGGAGACTGCATCGCCTGGCCTTCGCCTAGGCGTCGCCGTGCCCTCGCCTAGGTGTCGCCTAGGTGTCCAGGCGCCCCTCACTCGCCGTGGTCGCCGACTCCGCCGTGACAACCATGATAACTATACAGCTATATATCTTGTCGACACATTTCCATATATAATAACACGTCAAACTCCAAGTTCCTAAATGGAAGCTATGGGTCCAGAAATACAAGTTGCAACTATTGTTAGCCTTGTAGACTAACCACACTAATAGTCTAGAATGTCCAAAACAAGACCGAGATAGATTTTTATGCTTTGCCGAGGAGTCTAGCCTGTGTGAGTCAACAGGTTCGCAAGCCCAGGATGTGTAAGGAGGCTGACAAGCAGGAAACCATCACAAGTTGCACCATGTGCCAACTCTGATCTTTTGTGAATGGTTCAGAGCACAATTATTGGCTTATTGGAACTAAAAGATGATAAACTATGCCTAAGAGGGGTGAAGCTAGAGGATGATATTCCCTCTGAACTTCTCTCGGAGTAGTTGGTGCCCATTCCAATTGTACAAAGTGAATGATTAGAGGCATCGGGGGTGCAACACGCTCGGTCTATTCTCAAATTTTAAATAGGTAGGATGGCGTTGTTGTTCCAATGAGTCACGCCTTGGAATCAAAAGCTAATTTCTGCCGAATTCGGTCAAAATTTCTAAATAAAAAATGGATTTTTTGAAGTTAAAACCAAAGAATGAAAAATGGCAGTTTTGAGGTTTAAAACCCAAGACATGCCTTCCCAAAGCCTAGCAACCTTACCACCAGGTGCATGCACGTTTGTGATTTGAATTGATTACGAATTTCTTTTATATTGGACAAAATTCATGCGAAAACAAAATTTTTTTGCCGATATAAAATTTTGTCGGGGGTCCGATATAACCAATTTTTTTGAACCATGGTGCCAAGACAAACCAAAAGCTAAGTCATCGTGCCAAATTGTGTGCTAACCTAGAACCCAGCAAGGGTGTTGGTCTTTGCCAATTAAGACCATAGGACGGTGGTCATTGAAGTCGAAATCCGCTAAGGATTTTTGTAACAACTCACTCGCCAAACCAACTAGCCCCAAAAATAGATGACGCTAAAGTGTGTGATCCACAATCGACCATCTGGATGAGTGCCATTCCCCGACGAGTAGGAGTCAACCACTACACATAAGCGCTAGCGGTTGGTCCACCCCCATTATACCACTCAGTCGCTTATGTGTTCATCATTTTCGGAATTTAGTGGTTTCACATCTCCTTTTTCTCCAGTGAAAAGGCCAATGATGAAGCCAAAGGCAACACGATTGGTGGAGGAGCCAACATCGGTGGGGGTGGTAGTTTGACAAGCAGTGGCGTCAGCACCAAGGTTGGTAGTGATAGCACGTCCATTGCAACATCATGCGACGCCTCTTGCTTCTCCATCATCTTGGCCAACATTGCCATCATGCCCTTCAATGTGGCGTGATGTTGTCAAAGGTGGCTATAATGTTGGCAAGTGTGGCCACCATCTTGTTGTTTTGTCGATATTGGCCTTCAACTCAGCCAAAGGAGACTCTACAGTGGAGACCATGGTGAGTGGCTCTGACACGAAGTTGTCATGAATAGGGTAAATTAAATATCGTAAGGAGATTGGATGGCAATGGCTTGAAGGGGGAGGGCGTGAAAGTAGAGAGAAGAGACTATATGCTGGGGAGAATCCTACTTCATTCTTTCTTGCTTACCTCTCGGGTATAGGCTATTCCCTTAAAATAGAGAACGCCTCCTAACAATTCCATCTAAGATACATAGATAACTAGGAAATATATCAATCTAGAAAACATGGTAATAGATAATTAGGCAACTAACAAAGAATCCCTCAATCCTGGGGATTGGTTGTGCCAACTACCATAACAATATGTGAGGAGTGATCCAATTAATTTTGATGCTTTAGGTCAGATAAACTAATTTCTAGGGAAGAACATAACCCAGCTAGAAGTGATTTCAACAACACTACTTTGTGAATCGATGAGTTGTGATAAGGCCAAGGGTGATGTGCATTATCTAAGTTGTGATGTGACATGATATCACAACGCATTCCCTCAATCACATAACGGATATCACTGAAGATGCAATAGTACAAATTACTTACAAGTTACAAATAAGCACCGTTAGACTAGAAGCAGAATCTTCTTTAGTTGAATTATACAGTAGGCTAACTGAAATTTGGAAAGAATAGTACTCACCTTCATGTGTATATATCTAGAAGAACAGGTAACATAATAAAGGTTAATAGTACAAGCATCACCCCATGGAGACCTATGTAAAGAGTTTACATTATTTTTTCTACCATAGACCTTATGCCCAACCCTTTTCTTAACTTCACTTATTATTAGTTGCCAATGGTACGTACGTACGTACGTATGTATGTATGTATGTATGTATGTATGTATGTATGTATGTATGTATGTATGTATGTATGTATGTACGTATGTACGTACGTACGTACGTACATACATACATACATACATACATATTACTCCCGAGTGTAGTTACTCCCATCTCTGGTATAACCCACACACACGCATATGGTAAATAGTTACATACTTCTGGGAGTATGTACTCACACTTCTCATGTACCGCTTAAATAAATAAGTTATACATCTTTATCATTTTGAGTATATTCTAATAATGATTATAAGATACTCCAAAGTGAGTTCCATGAAAATTTTCAATAATATCCACTTTTATAACATAAGTTATGTATATATTCCTTTTATATATGGAAAAATATATATAGCAAAAATAAATAGCTAAAATCAAATTTTTTTCAATCATGTCGCATTGGAGTATCTTAGAATTAATATGTAAGTATGCTGAAAGTGATAAAGAGGTATAACATGTTTGTTTATGTGGCACATTGGAAGTAGGAGTATGTACTTCTGAGAGTTCGGAAAAGGCTTCCATGTGTGTGTGTGTGTGTGTAGAAAAATGATTTTATACTCCTGGGAGTACGAACTCCCACTTCTCATATACCGCTTAAATAATGTTGTTATACCTTTTTATCCTTATGAACATACTCTAATAATAATTATAAGATACTCTAAAATGAATTCCATGAAAAAAATTCATCAAAGTCCACTTTTTATAGCATAATTTACGCATATACTTATTTTATGTACAGAAAAGGGTATATAGTAAAAATAAAGAGCTCCGATGAAAAAATTTTAACCAAGTCGCAGTGGAAAATCTTAGAATTAGTATTTAAATATACCGAAAGTGATAAAGAGGTATAACATATTTGTTTAAGTGATATATTTAAAGTGGAAGTATGTACTCTCAAAAGTACAAATAAGGCTTCCTATACATGCTCATTAAGGTGACGCTTAAGCGTCGTCTAAGCGGTAAGGCGGTCTGGGGGGCGCCTTAGGACGAAGGCGTCTCTAAGGCTTCGCTTAGGCGGTGTATGGCGTCTGGAAGGCTTGAGGCGACGCCTTAGGCATGGAGGAGGCGACACCCGCGGCATACAACAGGGGGAGAAGCCGGGGAGATGAAGCTAGAGAGGCGGAGGCAGCAACTCGACGATGCGGCTGGTGCTGGGCGCACACACGGGCCGCGTACCACCCGAACATGGCGGCGTAGAGGTCGCGCACCTTGTGGCGGAATGCAAGGAGCGCATCGATCTCCATTGCACCTCCACCGTCCAGCACGAACGCAACACGAGTGTTAGTTTAAGAGAAAAAGGATGGAAAGAAGATAAGGCAAAGGAGGAAGGAAAGAAGAAATAAAGAAAAGTAATGTGTGGCTGGGAAGGCTTCAGGCGATGAAGAAAGAGAGGCGAGAGAGGGGGGAATAAAGAAACGAAGTGGGTGGCCAAAAGCCTAGAGCAATCGGCAATTCGGCTGAACTGGAGAAAAAAGAAAGAGAGAAAAGGGAAGAAAGAAAAGAAGTGGGTGGGCAGTGGCTACTTGTGCTCTATTTATGTTGAAACTTGCAAGGGACCAAGGAGAATGGATGCTACATGGGAGAAGAGCAATTGGAAAGGGGGTGGGTGCTACATGGGAGAAGAGCAATTGGAAATGGGGTGGGTGCTATATAGGCTCAAGAATTGGCAACAATAAGGTACATATGTGCTGCTAAAATGCTCATTTTATTTGCTGCCCTTTAACGCCTTAGGATGTACAAGGCGTCATCTCGCCTCGCGCCTTACCACTTAAAAGGTGTGAGAGGGTGGGTCGTCTCGCCTCACCTGACCACCTTAATAATCTTGTTCCTACATATATGTGTGTGCGCGCGCGCGTGTGTGCGTGCGTGTGTTTGTGTATGTATATGTGTGTGTGTGTAGCTAGCTAGCTCTGTGTGTGTGTGTGTGTAAAATAGCTACAACGAACCAGAAGCAGACACAAATTCAAACATGAAACGTCAGCAGACCCCTCAGGTTTTTGGCACCTTAGGGGAAAAGGATAAACAGATCAAAGTTAGCAAGAATTAGAAAGAATAGAGCCATAGTTAGGATCAAAACAATATTTTAAAAAAAACCTGGTTCAGCCACAACCAATTTTGCACAAGAGCAGTTCATATTCCTTCAACTAGATCGAACAAACGGCATGGCGGTGACAAAAGAACGGTGAAAAATGCTCTAACATGATCCAGCATCTCCCCTTCGTCATGATGACCTTTAGTCCAGCATTCTGAACAATGTTGTGTGATTCCATTTTTCACAAGTGATTGCACTCTGTACAGATAAATCTAAGGATCGACAACTATAATTGGACAGACTGAAAAGAATGACCACATTCTGAATCTAGATCCCCAAGGTAATGAACACAAGCATAGAATCAAGTAAATCCATCAGCAGTGCTACATTCAAAAATCAAAACTATGAGGCAAGAAAATACCTGCGGCGAGGCAGACCCACGGGGCACATTGATGCACTCATTATTCGCAAACATCTGGCGCCGGAGCATAAGCGCCATGGAGAAGTGGCTACCGGGATTCTTCCCGACGACCCAACGTTCATCTGGGCTCTTCGCCACAAGGCGCACCCAGTTGAGCATCCCCGCAAGCACCTCCCTTTTCCGCTTCAGATGCGCCAATCCAGCGCCGGCCGGGTCCTTTGTCCGCGACAGGAACTTGTCCTTCTTGGCGTTTGAGCGGTGGCCGGCATTGCCACTGCTCCCGGACACCTTTTCCTGCTCTCCTGGCTTGCGGATGACCTGCTCCAGTAGGGAGAGGTACTTGGCGTACACCAGCTTGACGGCCGCGTCCAAGGCCGGGTCGAGGCCAGCCGCCTCGGCGACGGCCGCCCAGGACGCGACGGCGGCGAAACCGCCGCGAGAGCGCACATCGAGGTACAGGCGGAGCAGGTCCACCGTGCAGCCGTCCCCGAGCGCCGGCGGCATCGGGAGGGACGGGAGCGCGCCAGGGCCCCGCACCTCCGCGAGGAAGGCGCCGAGCACGCCGTCGAACAGGGCGGGCGCGCGCGCCTCAGGGTGCCCGGCGTGCAGGATCTCCAGCCCCGCGAGGAGGCCGCGAGCGCGGAGCTCGCCGATGACGCCGCGTACGGCGAGGACTGCGTCGGACGGGCCTCTCGACATGGTAAGCGGCGGCGGCGTGGCCGCCGCCGGCGAGGTGGGCTCCCCCTGGGCCGGCGCGCGGTCGGGGTTTGGGCTTGGGGTGTTTGTTTTGTAAAGGGGCGCGGAGGAATTAGAGGGGGATGGTGGCGGTGGGGGTGTTGGAGGGGTGGCCATTTTTGCTTCCAGGCCCTTCGGGTTGGGAGAAAACTCCCCTGCTTCTTCTCTGCTTTGATGTTGATGTTGGGTGAAGGAAAAATTTTTGGGAAGGAAGGCGAATCGTTTTGGTCCTTAAATCTACCTTTTGAGTTTTGATGGCGCACACAACACTAGGTGGGCTAAGTTTCATCATATTCTCTGAAACGTGGACCACTTTGTATAATAAAAATGATGTAAGCTGAAAAGCACTGTTATATGTATATACATAGGTTTATTCATGTCTTATATGTGTAAGGCAACTGTAACATCCCAAATAGGGAGCTAGTGTAATTTCAAAAATTTTCAAAATCTTTAATCGTTTTTCTAGTGCTTCTCAAAAAGCTTTTGGCAAAGTTCAAATTTATTGAGTTGGTTTCTTGCTGAGTCTCAAGAACCAAAAATCTAAAGTTAAAAATTAGAAAATCCAAATCCTTGTGGAAGTATTAAAATCTAAAATTTAAACCTGGTCATTCAACGCCAAGAGTGGAAATCGAAAATCAATATAAAACCCTTCCATCTGATTTGTGTATCCAGAAATCCAAATTCGGAAATTTCAGATTTATTTCTCCCAAAACCTGGCGATCTCAAAAGTTAAATTGTTGAGCTCAAAAATCTGAATCTAGCTTTCAAACTCAAAATCCACTCACAAATCCAAATTCGGAAAATCTTAAAACCTCCCCTAAATCCCTTCTTGGGACCGGCCCATCTTGGCCCATTTTTCTTTTCCCGGTCCGATCAACCCGTTCGGCCGCCCCTCCTCTTCACTGGCCTTCGGCCCAGCCGAAGCCGACCGCGCCCCGTTCTTCTCTTCCTCCCCCGTTTCTTACTCGTCCCCCCTGCTCATGGCGTCGCCGGCCCGCTCCCGCGAAGCTGCTCCTCTCGCTGGCCCAGCTCGCGTCGCTCGCCCCGCCCAGTTCGCGCCGCCCCCGGTTCTCCCCCCCCCCCCCCGTCACCTCTGCACCAGCGCCCCTACCACCGGCCTACTCCCCGCGCCACTCCCCTACCCGCGCATGGCGCCATGCCGGTAGTACCCCGCGCCCATGCCGAATGACGCCTCGCCATGCCGTGCACTGCTCCCGGGTCTCCGGCAACAGCTCCGCCACAGGGCCCCCTTTCCGCAGCTATAAGAACCCGGTGCCTTCTCCCCATTACCCACCCCCTCCTCCTGAGCTCACTACTGCCGTCGCCGAGCTCCCTGTGACCGTCTCCGCCGGCAGCGCCTCTCGGTGAGCCTCGAGTCGTGCCGATCCTCTCCTTGAGCTCGCCTCACCTCCTTCGCGCTTCCACCCATTGCTATTAATCCCCCATGCCTTGTAGGCCGCCGGCGACTGCCGTCATCCCCAACGCCGGCGCCCGGTCTCCCCGACGACTCGCCGAGTCCCGACCTAATTCCGTGCTCCTAGAGCTTCTCCAGCAGCCCTGGAAGCCATTCCCGGCGCCGCTTTGGGTCCTCCTCCCCCCCAGCAAGCTGCCCACAGGAGCCACCTGCCGCCGCCCTTGGTCGACGTCGCCAGCTCGCCTCGGTTGCGCTCGGGTCAAGCCAACCGCTCGGGTGAGTTTCTAGGACCCTGTGCATTCTCGTGCGCGCCGTTTCCCCTACCTTTTCACCTGGCCGCTGCCGCCCTATTTCCCCCCTCATCGCCGGTCGTCGAACGCCGCCGTCGCCTGCTTTGGCATCTTCCCTACCGAAGCCAGCACCTCCCCCAAGCTTGCTCGTCACCTGGGCTTTCCACTTCACCGGCCGCCGGTGCCTCCCCGCCCACCCTTCGCCGGCGCCACCACCCCCTTTTTCCCTGGCCGAACACCTCCCCTGTTTCCTCTGCTTCTGCCCCTCTCTGTCAGCTCAGCCGAAGCCAGTGCCCTTCCCCTCTATGTCTCTGTTATGACAGGTGGGCCCAATGAGGTAAATCATGCTTAAGGAATATTCATGTATGCATACCTCAAAATAAAATTGTGAAGGATAGTAAGGATAAGAAGTCACTTATAATATCATAATAAGAAGATTTATGCAATTAAATTAACAACTTCACATTTGCAACTTATATGCCAACCAAGATTTATAGGTTAATCCTCATGTAAAGTTTAAATGAGATTATGCCATGAACTAATTCCCTTATGACAAGCAATTATCTTGGACTCAATGATAATATTAAAATTAATATGTGAAGCTAACCAAAAAGTCATCTTTTACAAATCAAAGGTGCTAGAAGTTAATCCTAAATAATTGAAGATGCATGTATGGAGCCTTAAAAGATAAGGTCAATGCTTTTAAACTTTACTCTAGAGACTCGAATGACGCCTTTAATTCTATCTCGAGTGGTTAGATACTATCTTTCATCCGTTGATCTAAATATATTTATGAAGACTAAATAAATCGATTTTAACCAGATTTTGCCGCATAAAATATCAAGTATAGTTTACTCATCTCTAAACTCATGGAAGCTATCCTCTCAAAAGTGCTTAAAAATATTTGTAGTAAAAACTATAACATCCATCTTAAAATGCTAGGAATTAAAATAACAAATGAGTATGATTAAGAATTCTTGAATAAGAAAGAACAATCATTAATCATCGTCTCCCACCCAAATCCCCAAATCATCACATCAGGATTTGAAATTGGATAGTCGAAAATAAATAATAATAAAAGAAATAGCTTTACCAAGAAGATCCTTGTAAGAATCCTAACTCTCCTTTCTGACAAATCACAACCGTTGATCCTATCAAATACAGTTATTAATCAGGCAGAATAACTGACTTTGGAATGGGCAGTTGCAATCTCAGAAACATGATGTCACATGAAAGATCAAAGTTACACCGCATATTTAACTATACTCACCTTATGTATCCGTATCCTAAAATCATAAAATCAGGTTTCTCCTTGCTACCGTCGATACTCCCTTTTTTTTATCTATCCCTAAGTCCTGCCCGACTCATGGAACTCCCTTGATAAATGTAAATCGATTAAGATCAAGTCATCAAATAAAAGGTCGAGCCTCGCCTTTTCCCAATCGGCTACGCAGCTAATTCCTAAAGATGCATCTTCACTTCCGATCCCTCGTTCTCCTAAAATTTTCCCTCACGGTAAAGTTACTTAGACAGTTCGTTCTCCTACCCAATTCATCTACCGTTGTGTTTACAGCACTAATCCGAATCATCCTTCTCTTCGCAAATCATAACAAATGTATAATTTAAATTAAATCGGGCATTTAAAGTATTTGGATTTATTCGGTCTTTCTTTTCCTTGCCGCGTATTAGAATCTGAAGACTCAACGAGGCGACACATTCGAACGGGATCAAGACTTGGGTAAAAGCGAGGACTAGTAAATTAAGATCAATGACTGAGCAGGCTTTGACTTAGATCAATCAAGGCCATGGTACCCCAAGCAAGGCAAGTCATCACTTTGATCATATTGATCCTACATTTTATGCAAAACTATGTTCTTTTAAACTACCACCTTGCATGCCTAATTTGTTATGCAAATATATGTCAAAGCTTAAGGTAGCTACATGCCCACTTGATGCTGTATTAAATTTATTATGCCATCCTTTGATACTTGAATCACCTGATCCTTGTCACCATAGATATTAATGATAACTTTACTAGCTATAAGTCATATTAAATGCCATGCTAGTCTTGTCAAGTCCAGGGCGCTAATTGCCCTGATCATCAATCTTCAAAAACATAAGAACTTGTTTTGGGACAGTCACGGGATGTACGTGGCTGAATACTTTGCGACTACTTATTTTATGCTCCTCAAAACCCTTAAAACATGCTATACCAGTCTGGGCGGATGGTAAGAGTGGTGGGTGTGGATGTAACACGAGGATTGTGGTTTGTGGAATGAACCGCCCGGACACATTAAGGACTTAATCCTGTAATGACCCCTCCGTGTACAACAGTACAACTACAAGCTGGCAAACTGTAGGCTTGGCTGAATAATTTACTAAACTCTCTAGCCATTTCACGGAGAACGTGTGTAGGTGGGTAATAAAAGCCCCCGTGAAATGGGACATCGGATAAAGGTGACGTCGCTGAGGCTAGCGTATGGTGGAGAGTGGAGTCCGAGTGCGCCAACCTGTGGTGACATCCCGCACAACCTATGTAAGCAACCCCATAGGAGTGAAATGCTAGAGAGCGAGGTATTGTAAAGGCCTCGTGGTAGTCTCTCGATCTGCATGACTAAGGAATCATGTAGAACCATCGGGACGATTACCTCTTGTGGGTAAAGATGTACAGACTCTGCAGAGTATACAACTATTCGAATAGCCGTACCCACGGTCAAGGGCGGACACGGAAATCTTCCTCGAGTTAGTTCTATTTCAAAAATCTTTGTGGGTGGGATAAAACCTATCAGAGAGATGTACTCTGACCATGAACTTTTCCTGGAGAGATGTACTCCAGCGGCGAAAACTAGCATTGGTGGAGGTAACCATGCACTGTAAAAAGGTGGATGTAACCTACACTACAATTATTATCGCATTCTCACAATCAATTTCATAAAACATGTTTCAGTTAAAATTGCTACGTCTCAGGAGATTTTTCTTACTTATTGTAATTCCAAAACCATGCTTTTAGCAAATAAAAGAAACTCAAGCCTCCCTTGACAGCTTTGCATCTAATTATTACTGCATCCTGTGTGGTGGCTTGCTGAGTATCATCGTACTCATTCTGGCTTAACTGCCATCATTCAGTCAGAAAGGAAATAAAGTCAAGCACTGCGATGCCTAAAAAGGGTCGACAGAGCTGGAAGACGATGAGGCCATGGACTAGGTCGCGAACCCCAGTTGGCTGCCTGTGGGCAAGTCCTGCGGGTCCCACCTGTGTGAAGTTTCCGCTGCTGCATGTTATCGTTTTCGGCCTAACCGGCCCATGAGTAAGTATTACTGTATTAATTACGCTTTCGCATGATATGTGTTTGATATACAGTAATGTATCTGTGAGCACTATCTACTGATCCAGGGAATAGTGCGGTGGAATCACAGAGGATCTGGGTTTGTTAACCCGAGGTCCGACAGAGCTGGTATCAGAGCATATCGACTGTAGGTCGTAACCTTAGTTAGCATGGCCGTTAGCTTTATGACTAGAATTATTTCTTCAAAATCTAACTGCAAAATATATGTAGTATTACTACTCTTATCCCTCTTAGATGATTCCCTCTCATCTATTTGCTGCCCTGGCCATTTTTAGCTCCAAGGCTCTCTTATCCCGAATTCAAACTAGCGCGTGCCTGAGTTCTCTTCTGAAAAAAAAATTTCCTTGGGCCAAAGTCATAAAACCTATAGTGAGTTTTATTTACAAAAGTTGTTTATCCTTGGAAGATTAAATTGCCAAATTTTATTTGCAAAGCTTCTTTTCAAGCTTATTTCAACTAACTTAAGCTTCCAAGGAAAGTTTTCCAAAAATTTAACTCCCTGCCAGTTTATTCTAAGGATTCGCCTTGATTTCCCAGATATATGTGTAAATCTTGGGGGAATTCATGTCAATCGTAAAAGAGAATCAATGGTGTAAATTTCTGGGTGAAAAATAGGCAAATCAATTTGAATAACTGGGTGAGCTAAATGGGTGAACCTACTTAATGATCGGATTGACTGAGTGGATAGACCAGTTTACGTGATTGAATTGGTTAAAACGGGTGGACCAATTTAAATGATTGGATTGGTTAAATGAGTGGACTGACTCAAAAGAGATTGGATTGGCTAATATAAGTGGAGCGGTGGAATTTTAGAAGAATGGGGAATCTAATAACAATTGTTGGTTTGCAGTTTTAATAAACAGTATGGCTCCCAGTGAATGTTTACCCTGGTGGGATAATGGAATATAGCTTGACTACTGGATGGATTGTTGGAAATTCTGAGGAAATTAGGAGAAGTAATAATAATCCTTGATTTATAGATTTGAGTAATAATCTTATTCCCGGTGGACGTTTATGACAATGAAGTCGCTTGGAAGAAAATTTGCGGATAATAAGACTGAGCACTCGGTAAACAGATTATGAGTATAGATCCATGGTGAAAAAGGTTGGATTATAATACAAATGTTATTAGTGGATTGAAATATCGAAACCATAATACAAGTGATACTGGTGGATTACAAGATGTGAATGGTACTGGTGGATTTAAAATAGGAAATATTGAAACCATGATACAAACAGGCATGGGTGGATTTAAAGGGAAAAAAATTCGGAGTAATGTTCAGGCAAAAAGGTTTGATTCAAGTTACTTCGAAACTTGGCCCCAGTATTTGAAAACCCAAAAGTTGAATTCCCAAAAACTTGCTTTTAAAAACCAAAACTTGGGAATCTACTTGCAAAAAAAACTATGTTTTCAAAATAATAATAAGAAGCATGAGCTTCGCTGCCAAAGCACTTCTTAACCCTTTCCTTCTGCTACTTCCGTCTAAAGAAAGGAAATTTGGTTTTCCTTATTCCTTTTCCCTCACTTCAAAGGCTTAAGCTCGAAGGTGTCAAGGATGCTCATGAAGATTTGGTGGCCTCGCTTCAACAAACTGGGTGTTTAGAACCTTGTGCTTTCTTGTGTGTGCCTCCATGCATAGACGTTGCTTGGTCAAAAAGATTTTTTTTTGGCCCTGTGCACTGCCTTCTTGCCCTCGGGTGTTGTATTTCGTAGTCACAGGAAAAGTTTGTTTTCAAAAAAAAACTTGGTTTTTCTGTGTGGCTTGTGTACTGCCCCAGCTTCTGGGTGTGCACTCCTTAGAATGGGTTAGAATATCTCATCCCTGTAATCTTTTCCGTACCCCGTGCTAATTCCCCCTCACCTTATTGCTAAAAACCTCGTCAGGTCTGCAGGCAAGAGGTAGCAGATAGCCAAGTCAAGATACTTAACGCTCTACGGTCGAAAGAGGCAACATCTTGAAAAAGACAACGACTTGGAAACTACGTCACTCAAAAGGATCAATACTCAAGTCCCCAACTCACTGAGAACTCACGGATCCCGTCATCATCAAACAAGCAATGGTCAAGAACACGACTAGAAGCAAGACGAAGGAACCAGTAGCTCCTACTTGCTTTAGTCCCTACCACTCAACCAAATATTCGCTCAAACCCACTCTGCAGAGATCGATGAGAAGCAGTCATCACAATGGGAATACCAGTGGCATGACCCCAAGCAAACTTCGAAAGGATATTGTTTGCTTCTGTTGTCGAGATATTGGACACTATGCTAACCGGTGCCCCCAGAAGAAACAAGACCAAAGAGCCCACTGCTTCAAATGTGGTGACCTAGGACATTATGCGAGAGACTGCCCTCAACAAAGGTTGAACAAGCGAGAAGAGGATATCGTAGCCATCAGCCTCGGTCTTGACAAAGGGAAGGGTGTTAGCTCCAAGTGTGTCATCCAGGAACCAACATGACCTAATGAAGCCCTACTATCAGATCCAAAAGAATTGCCAACCACTGCATGTGTTGAATGTGGTAAGACGGGACATGACGCCCAATCATGCCCTCCACTACGACAGGTTACATGCTTTGCCTGTGGACAACCCGGACACTACAGTTACAATTGCCCAGCGCCGTACTGTCCTTACTGCAAGAAACACCATCTACCAGAAGGTTGTCTCAAGAACCTAGTGGCATGTACACGTTGTGGAGAAAAGGGACATGAGAAAAGTCAATGCACAACAGATTGCCCCAACTGTGAAGAAGACCACCCACCAGGAGAATGTCCAACGAGCAAGATCTCATGTTTTATATGTGAAGGACAGGATCACTGCCCCAAGGATTGTCACATGAACCTGTTGCTGACCAAAGCAGCTGAGATACAGAGACTGAGCTTTCAAGCTGCCATCAGACTCGTCAGGCCGAAAGCTGACAAGAGCAATTAGTACCGGCCACCCGTCATTTTAAGGGGGGTAGCCTAAATAAATAAGAAGTGTCAAAGCACCGTGAGGTTAGGCCCTACTACCACTCCAGCATAAAGAGAAGTTAGCAATCAGCACTGAAGAAACAGCAAACCCCTGAAATGTCAAGCAATGGAGTGCAGCTAGCTGCAAGCTATCCAGAAGAACAAGGTCTCCTGTATGGTGTCTTCTCCAAAGTGTTGATCCGCTTTTGTTTGGATTTCCTCTCTTCGAATGGCTCCAAGAAAAGGGCGCAATACCAAGTAGTACTCTAGAACCTATTGCTAGCCAGCTTGTTCCCACCTCCTTCTTTCTACTCCGCTCGAATCTCGGGGACGAGATTCATGTTAAGGGGGGTATGATCTATAACATCCCAAATAGGGAGCTAGTGTAATTTCAAAAATTTTCAAAATCTTTAATCGTTTTTCTAGTGCTTCTCAAAAAGCTTTTGGCAAAGTTCAAATTTATTGAGTTGGTTTCTTGCTGAGTCACAAGAACCAAAAATCTAAAGTTAAAAATTAGAAAATCCAAATCCTTGTGGAAGTATTAAATTCTAAAATTTAAACCTGGTCATTCAACGCCAAGAGTGGAAATCGAAAATCAATATAAAACCCTTCCATCTGATTTGTGTATCCAGAAATCCAAATTCGGAAATTTAAGATTTATATCTCCCAAAACCTGGCGATCTCAAAAGTTAAATTGTTGAGCTCAAAAATCTGAATCTAGCTTTCAAACTCAAAATCCACTCACAAATCCAAATTCGGAAAATCTTAAAACTCCCCTAAATCCCTTCTTGGGCCCGGCCCATCTTGGCCCATTTTTTTCCCCGGTCCGATCAACCCGTTCGGCCGCCCCTCCTCTTCACTGGCCTTCGGCCCAGCCGAAGCCGACCGCGCCCCGCTCTTCTCTTCCTCCCCCGTTTCTTACTCGTCCCCCTGCTCATGGCGTCGCCGGCCCACTCCCGCGCCGCTGCTCCTCTCGCTGGCCCAGCTCGCGTCGCTCGCCCCACCCCAGTTCGCGCCGCCCCCGGTTCTCCCCCCCCCCCCCGTCACCTCTGCACCAGCGCCCCTACGACCTGCCTACTCCCCGCGCCACTCCCCTACCCGCGCACGGCGCCATGCCGGTAGTACCCCGCGCCCATGCCGAAGGACGCCTCGCCATGCCGTGCACTGCTCCCGGGTCTCCGGCAACAGCTCCGCCACAGGGCCCCCTTTCCGCAGCTATAAGAACCCGGTGCCTTCTCCCCATTACCCACCCCCTCCTCCTGAGCTCACTACTGCCGTCGCCGAGCTCCCTGTGACCGTCTCCGCCGGCAGCGCCTCTCAGTGAGCCTCGAGCCGTGCCGATCCTCTCCTTGAGCTCGCCTCACCTCCTTCGCGCTTCCACCCATTGCTATTAATCCCCCATGCCTTGTAGGCCGCCGGCGACTGCCGTCATCCCCAACGCCGGCGCCCGGTCTCCCCGACGACTCGCCGAGTCCCGACCTAATTCCGTGCTCCTAGAGCTTCTCCAGCAGCCCTGGAAGCCATTCCCGGCGCCGCTTTGGGTCCTCCTCCCCCCCAGCAAGCTGCCCACGGGAGCCACCCGCCGCCACCCTTGGTCGACGTCGCCAGCTCGCCTCGGTTGCGCTCGGGTCAAGCCAACCGCTCGGGTGAGTTTCTAGCACCCTGTGCATTCTCGTGCGCGCCGTTTCCCCTACCTTTTTCACCTGGCCGCTGCCGCCCTATTTCCCCCCTCATCGCCGGTCGCCGAACGCCGCCGTCGCCTGCTTTGGCATCTTCCCTACCGAAGCCAGCACCTCCCCCAAGCTTGCTCGTCACCTGGGCTTTCCACTTCACCGGCCGCCGGTGCCTCCCCGCCCACCCTTCGCCGGCGCCACCACCCCCTTTTTCCCTGGCCAAACACCTCCCCTGTTTCCTCTGCTTCTGCCCCTCTCTGTCAGCTCAGCCGAAGCCAGTGCCCTTCCCCTCTATGTCTCTGTTATGACAGGTGGGCCCAATGAGGTAAATCATGCTTAAGGAATATTCATGTATGCATACCTCAAAATAAAATTGTGAAGGATAGTAAGGATAAGAAGTCACTTATAATATCATAATAAGAAGATTTATGCAATTAAATTAACAACTTCACATTTGCAACTTATATGCCAACCAAGATTTATAGGTTAATCCTCATGTAAAGTTTAAATGAGATTATGCCATGAACTAATTCCCTTATGACAAGCAATTATCTTGGACTCAATGATAATATTAAAATTAATATGTGAAGCTAACCAAAAAGTCATCTTTTACAAATCAAAGGTGCTAGAAGTTAATCCTAAATAATTGAAGATGCATGTATGGAGCCTTAAAAGATAAGGTCAATGCTTTTAAACTTTACTCTAGAGACTCGAATGACGCCTTTAATTCTATCTCGAGTGGTTAGATACTATCTTTCATCTGTTGATCTAAATATATTTATGAAGACTAAATAAATCGATTTTAACCAGATTTTGCCGCATAAAATATCAAGTATAGTTTACTCATCTCTAAACTCATGGAAGCTATCCTCTCAAAAGTGCTTAAAAATATTTGTAGTAAAAACTATAACATCCATCTTAAAATGCTAGGAATTAAAATAACAAATGAGTATGATTAAGAATTCTTGAATAAGAAAGAACAATCATTAATCATCGTCTCCCACCCAAATCCCCAAATCATCACATCAGGATTTGAAATTGGATAGTCGAAAATAAATAATAATAAAAGAAATAGCTTTACCAAGAAGATCCTTGTAAGAATCCTAACTCTCCTTTCTGACAAATCACAACCGTTGATCCTATCAAATACAGTTATTAATCAGGCAGAATAACTGACTTTGGAATGGGCAGTTGCAATCTCAGAAACATGATGTCACATGAAAGATCAAAGTTACACCGCATATTTAACTATACTCACCTTATGTATCCGTATCCTAAAATCATAAAATCAGGTTTCTCCTTGCTACCGTCGATACTCCCTTTTTTTTATCTATCCCTAAGTCCTGCCCGACTCATGGAACTCCCTTGATAAATGTAAATCGATTAAGATCAAGTCATCAAATAAAAGGTCGAGCCTCGCCTTTTCCCAATCGGCTACGCAGCTAATTCCTAAAGATGCATCTTCACTTCCGATCCCTCGTTCTCCTAAAATTTTCCCTCACGGTAAAGTTACTTAGACAGTTCGTTCTCCTACCCAATTCATCTACCGTTGTGTTTACAGCACTAATCCGAATCATCCTTCTCTTCGCAAATCATAACAAATGTATAATTTAAATTAAATCGGGCATTTAAAGTATTTGGATTTATTCGGTCTTTCTTTTCCTTGCCGCGTATTAGAATCTGAAGACTCAACGAGGCGACACATTCGAACGGGATCAAGACTTGGGTAAAAGCGAGGACTAGTAAATTAAGATCAATGACTGAGCAGGCTTTGACTTAGATCAATCAAGGCCATGGTACCCCAAGCAAGGCAAGTCATCACTTTGATCATATTGATCCTACATTTTATGCAAAACTATGTTCTTTTAAACTACCACCTTGCATGCCTAATTTGTTATGCAAATATATGTCAAAGCTTAAGGTAGCTACATGCCCACTTGATGCTGTATTAAATTTATTATGCCATCCTTTGATACTTGAATCACCTGATCCTTGTCACCATAGATATTAATGATAACTTTACTAGCTATAAGTCATATTAAATGCCATGCTAGTCTTGTCAAGTCCAGGGCGCTAATTGCCCTGATCATCAATCTTCAAAAACATAAGAACTTGTTTTGGGACAGTCACGGGATGTACGTGGCTGAATACTTTGCGACTACTTATTCTATGCTCCTCAAAACCCTTAAAACATGCTATACCAGTCTGGGCGGATGGTAAGAGTGGTGGGTGTGGATGTAACACGAGGATTGTGGTTTGTGGAATGAACCGCCCGGACACATTAAGGACTTAATCCTGTAATGACCCCTCCGTGTACAACAGTACAACCACAAGCTGGCAAACTGTAGGCTTGGCTGAATAATTTACTAAACTCTCTAGCCATTTCACGGAGAACGTGTGTAGGTGGGTAATAAAAGCCCCCGTGAAATGGGACATCGGATAAAGGTGACGTCGCCGAGGCTAGCGTTTGGTGGAGAGTGGAGTCCGAGTGCGCCAACTTGTGGTGACATCCCGCACAACCTATGGAAGCAACCCCATAGGAGTGAGATGCTAGAGAGCGAGGTATTGTAAAGGCCTCGTGGTAGTCTCTCGATCTGCATGACTAAGGAATCATGTAGAACCATCGGGACGATTACCTCTTGTGGGTAAAGATGTACAGACTCTGCAGAGTATACAACTATTCGAATAGCCGTGCCCACGGTCAAGGGCGGACACGGAAATCTTCCTCGAGTTAGTTCTATTTCAAAAATCTTTGTGGGTGGGATAAAACCTATCAGAGAGATGTACTCTGACCATGAACTTTTCCTGGAGAGATGTACTCCAGCGGTGAAAACTAGCATTGGTGGAGGTAACCATGCACTGTAAAAAGGTGGATGTAACCTACACTACAATTATTATCGCATTCTCACAATCAATTTCATAAAACATGTTTCAGTTAAAATTGCTACGTCTCAGGAGATTTTCTTACTTATTGTAATTCCAAAACCATGCTTTTAGCAAATAAAAGAAACTCAAGCCTCCCTTGACAGCTTTGCATCTAATTATTACTGCATCCTGTGTGGTGGCTTGCTGAGTATCATCGTACTCATTCTGGCTTAACTGCCATCATTCAGTCAGAAAGGAAATAAAGTCAAGCACCGCGATGCCTAAAAAGGGTCGATAGAGCTGGAAGACGATGAGGCCATGGACTAGGTCGCGAACCCCAGTTGGCTGCCTGTGGGCAAGTCCTGCGGGTCCCACCTGTGTGAAGTTTCCACTGCTGCATGTTATCGTTTTCGGCCTAACCGGCCCATGAGTAAGTATTACTGTATTAATTACGCTTTCGCATGATATGTGCTTGATATACAGTAATGTATCTGTCGTAGGGGTGGCCCCCACCTAAACCCAGCAGGCCTGGTAGGAGATTATAAGGCCCAGAATGGGCCATGTGTAATGACATAACTGCCCCAGAGGGGATAACCAGATGTAAGGGTATAACTGTAAAAGCACTCCTCATGTGTATATATATATGAGTAAGCCATGGGGAGGACCCGGGCCATGACTCTTATCTTCATCACTCTCCACTACCATCTCTCTCTCTGTTTGGTCTGTAGCCACAACAGTTGGCGCCGTCCGTGGGGAGGACGAAGACAAGCCTGAAGACCGAAGGAAAAAGATGGCACCGAAAAAAGCTTCACCAGCGGCGGCGAAGGGAAAGAAGACGGAGGGGTCGGAGCAGCGCGTGAACACCAGGGCCTCGGTGTCGGCCGCCGAAGGAGTTGGCGGCGGCGTACACGCCGTGGTCGCGGGCGTCGACGCCCGCGCGGCAACGACCGGCCCCGCCAGCGCCGCTACGACGACATCCAACCCCGTCGCCGGCACTGCAACGACAGCCCCCGCCACCCTTGCCGGTAGCGCGGATCCGACGGCCGGGGGTAGCCGCAACGAACCATCCGGCGGATCTGGAGGTCGTGAGGCGATGGTCCCTGCACCGGCCCATCCACTGGGCGTTCCGGCGGCCCGAACGACGCCTGCGGTAGAAAGCGACCTACGAGCAGCCCTCAACGCGCTCCAGCGAGAACTAGGGGACCTTCACGGAGCCGTCCGAGATATACAAGAGGCTCGGAGCCAGCAGGTCGCGCCAGTAGTCGCGCCCGAGCCCACGCCAGAGAAGGTGGACAGCCGCGAAGCCCCCACGTCTAGCCGTGTCCCGCTGAGATGCGTAGATCCGGAATCCCCGCTTTCGGCGGGGCTGCAGCAGGCGGCATGGCCCGAAGACTTCAAGTTCCCTCGCATCACCGACCCGTACAAAGGCGACACGGATCCTCGCGAGTTCGTGCACGTGTACGAAACCGCGATCGAGGCCGCGGGCGGAGACGACACCGCGAAGGCGAAGGGATTCCCCCTCGCACTGCACGGAGTGGCGCTCTCTTGGTTTTTTACCATAGAGCCGGGATCCATCTATGCATGGGAGCAGCTTCGCGACCGGCTTCATAGCAACTTTCAAGGACATCATGTCGAGCGAATCGATGCGGACCAACTCTTCGCTGTGAAGCAAGGACTCTCGGAGACGCTCCGGGACTACTTCAAGCGCTTTGCCAAGATTCGAGGCCAGGTACACGATGTTAATGAAACCACAGTCGTTAATGCAGCCATACAGGGCCTTCGCCCGGGCCCGATGGCCGAATACAACGCGCGGAGGCCAATTACGACAGTTGCCAAGCTCTTCGACAAAATGGACGAGTATGCGCGGGCGGAGGAGGATGCGCGAAGACGCAGCATCACCGCCCTCGGCCTCGCCCATGAGGAGCGCCCCCCGCGCGAGGTCGGGGCGGGTGGCCCCTCCTCGAAGCCGGGCCGTAGCCGAAAGCCCCGAGGAGGCCCTCCCCGAGGCAGTGAGGACGAAGTACAGGAAGGCTCGTCACGGTGTAGGCCCAAACCTCGGCGCCGCCAGCGCCGGTCGCAGGCGGCCCATCACGTCCTCGCCACCGAGAGCACCCGCCAAGGACCCGACCCCGCCTCACGGAGGGGAGTCCGGGGATCGGAGGGCGGATTTGACTACGGCAGCCAACCCCGCGCAGAGCAGGAGCTCCTGCGCTATGGCAAGTGGTGCGAGGTACACGGCTACGGCGATCATTACACAAGGGCATGCATCGCGGTGATGGAGCTGCAGAGGGTGACGGCTGGATCTCGGACTCCGCCTCCTCGGCCCCCCGCCGAAGCCCATGTGGGGCACCCAAGGGATAGCCCCATACGGGCCACCGCAACGGAGGACGCGCAGCATCACACCGTCAACGTCATCACCGGAGGCTCCTCCTCAAAAGCCCCCGGGGAGCAGCCGTAGCTGTGGATGCCGCCCCGCAACATCACCTTCGACTTGAACGACGCCAGGGGCGTGGAGTACCCTCACCAAGACCCTCTAGTCATCCAGGCCCACATAGCATGCGGACCGAGCATGTCACCTTTGATGTCGTAGGTATCCCGCACCCCTACAACGCCATACTGGGGCGACCCGCCATCAACTCTTTCGAGGCAATCCCGCACCACGCCTTTTTGTGTGTAAAGCTCCCGGGCCCGGAGGGTGTCATCACCATCTTCGGCGACCAGGACCTGGCCAGCCGTGCCGAAGGCGGCAGCCGTGTCTCGCATCGCCCGGTGCATGCCCTCTCCGGCGCGCCCGGTGCTGGGCCCTCCGCCCCCGGGTGGACGCCCAAGCCTCGGCCCGAAGGCGGCGTCAAGAAGGTGCCGCTCCAGGCGGAGGGGCAGTTTGTCTCCATTGGCGAGGGGCTCCCACCGGGGGTCGAGCGGGAGCTACTCCGAGTGCTTCAGAACAACGTGGACATCTTCGCATGGTCCCCGGAGGACATCAAGGGCATGGATCGCGCGGTAATCCAGCATCGTTTGGCGGTCCGCCCCGACGCCAAGCCGGTCAAGCAAAGGCTCCGGCGTATGTCGATGGATCGGCAGCAGGCGGCCAAAGTAGAGGTGGCGAAGCTTCTTCGCGCCGGGGTCATTCGCGAGGTCCACCATCCAGAATGGCTCGCTAACCCGGTGCTAGTCAAAAAGGCCAGCGGGGCCTGGCGCATGTGCATCGACTTCACGGCACTCAACAAGGCGTGCCCGAAGGACAACTACCCCTTGCCGCGCATCGATCAGCTGGTTGACGCCACTGCTGGGTGCGAACTCATGAGTTTCCTGGACGCCTATTCCGGCTACCACCAGGTATACATGGCCGAAGACGACAAGGAGAAGACCAGTTTCATCACACCACTTGGGACGTTCTGCTTCGTCAGAATGCCCTTTGGCTTGAAGAACGCAGGCGCTACCTTCACCCGCCTCGTCGCCATTGCCCTGGCCGCCCAGCTCGGGAGGAACGTCGAAGCCTATGTCGATGACGTGGTGGTCAAAACTCGGCAACTTGCTCTACACGGCCGGGACCTCCAGGAGACCTTCGACAACCTCCGGAAGGCGGGCATCAAGCTCAACCCCGACAAGTGTGTCTTCGGGGTACAGGTGGGCAAACTCCTAGGTTTCCTCGTGTCCGGGCGGGGCATCCAGGCGAACCCCGACAAAGTAGACGCCATCCTGGGTATGGAGCCGCCCAAGACAACGAGGGAGGTCCAGAGGCTGGCGGGCTGCATGGCAGCATTAAGCCGCTTCCTATCCAGGGCGGCGGAGCGGGGCCTGCCGTTTTTCAAGACACTCCGCGGGTGCGATGGATTTCATTGGGACGGAGACTGCGCGAAGGCCTTCAACGAGCTCAAGCAGCACCTGGCAAGCCTCCCCACTCTGGTCGCCCCAGCACCAGAGGCTCCCCTCCTGCTCTATCTGGCCGCGTCAGCTACCGCGGTCAGTGCCGTCCTCGTCTTAGAGGAAGGCGCCATGCAGCGGCCTGTCTACTTTGTCTCCGAAGCCCTTCAAGGCGCCAAGACAAGATACACGGAGCTTGAGAAGCTCGCCTACGTGCTGGTCATGGCCTCCAGGAAGCTTCGGCATTATTTTCTGGCTCACCCGATCACAGTGCCTTCCTCATTCCCCCTGGCAGAGATGCTACACAACAAGGAGTCCACAGGGCGTATCGGTAAATGGGCCGCCGAGCTCGCTCCCTTCTCCTTGACATATGCTTCGCGAACGGCAATTAAATCCCAAGTCCTAACGGATTTCCTCGCCGAATGGACCCCGCCGGCCCAACCCGGCCAGACGCACGATGATCCCGTCTGGACGCTTACAATCGACGGAGCTTACAGCGTCGTCGGCGCGGGCGTAGGGGCGGTGATCATCACGCCCGAGGGACAGCGTTTGCTGTACTCGGCGCGCCTTGCCTTCCCCGCCACCAACACACGGCCGAATACGAGGCGCTGCTCTTTGGCCTGGCGAAGCTCAAGGCAGTCGGCGCGAGACGGGTGTTGGTCCGCACCGACTCGTGCTTGGTGGCCGGCCATGTGGACAAGTCATATCAAGCCAAGGACCCTGAGTTGGCCAAGTACCTCGCGGCGGTACGGGCGAGGGAAAGGCACTTTTTGGGTGTCACCGTCAAGGCCATCCCCCGGGCGGAGAATGAGCAAGCCGACGCCCTCGCCAAGGCGGCCAACCAGCAACTGCCCCCCCCTGAGGGGGCATTCTACGAGGTGTTAGCAAAGGCGGCCATCGCGCAGGACAACCGGGACGCGGCACTTGTCCACCGCATTGATCGGCCAGGAGATTGGCAGGAGCCCATTTTCAAATTCTTACAAGGCCTCGCCGAGCCGGAGGATCCTGCCGAGCTGCGACGATTGCAGCACCGCGCACGGTCCTTCCAGGTGTTTGAAGGGACACTCTACAAGAAGGGGGTTTGCGCGCCGCTCCTGCGCTGCCTCTCGACTGAGGAAGGAAAGGAACTCTTGGCGGAAATCCACGCGGGCGTATGCAGATCCCACCTGGCGCCGAGGTCATTAGTCGGCAAGGCGTTCAGACAAGGCTTCTACTGGCCGACTGCCATCACCGACGCCCAGGACCTCGTCCGTCGGTGCCAAGGGTGCCAATGGATGGCGCGCATCATCCGCAGGCCCCCGACAAGCCTCAACCCAATTCCCCCGGTGTGGCCACTGGCGCGCTGGGGTCTCGATATAGTAGGACCACTTGCCCGAGCTCCAGGGGACCTCCAGTTCGTGGTAGTCGCGCTGGAGTATTTCTCCAGGTGGCCGGAAGCGATCGCTCTGGCCAAAGTAACTTCTGCGGCCATACAGCGCTTCCTATGGCAAAACATCATATGTCACTTCGGGGTACCTCGGGAGCTCACGGTCGACAATGGCCTGCAGTTCGACGCCGCCCTCTTCAAAGATTATTGTGACAGCATGGGCATCACCCTCCGATTCGCCTCGGTAGGGCATCCCCAGTCCAACGGGGCGGTCGAACGGGCGAATGGCGCCATTTCTGCCGCCATCAAAAAGCGCCTGGTTGGATTGCCGAAGGGCAAGTGGCCAGGCGAGCTTCACAGCATTCTATGGTCACTTCGCACAACGGTAACGCGCCCAACGGGATTCATGCCGTTTAAGCTCCTCTTCGGCGACGAAGCGGTGACGCCCGAGGAAATTAAGGCCGGCTCGCGAAGGGTCCTCGTCCAAGCACCCGAAGAGGAGCGCCGTGTGTCCTTGGACCTCCTCGACGGGATACGGGCAGACGCAGCCCACCATGTCGAGAAGTACGCGCGGCAGACAATGCGTACTCGGGACCGCTCTATATGCCCGCGGGGGTTCAAGCCTGGGGATCTCGTCCTCAGAGTGGCGCTCCAGGCGGAAACCGTTGGCAAGCTGGAATCCAAGTGGGAAGGCCCGTACATCGTAACGGAGGCATTGCCAAAGGGGGCGTACCGCCTCGCCACGCTTGAAGGACAAGCCTTCCGGCACACATGGAACGCGGACAGGTTGCGGCGGTACTACGCCTAGAAGCAGCACAGTAGGCGTAGAGCCACCAGCCCGTTGTTAGGCGATGCTCGCCCGCGCAAACGGGAGTTCAATAAAGGTTGCTGTTCCAAGAGCATCCCCTGTCCGCGCTAAGCAGAACAAAGTCCACGGACTTTAAATAAGACGTAGTGTCGAGCCTAGCTCCGCACGCAATAGTCCACGGACTTTAAATAAGACGTAGCGTCAAGCCTAGCTCCGCACGCGTGAGTCTCCGGACTATAAAGAAGACGTAGCGTCGAGCCTAGCTCCGCACGCAATAGTCCACGGACTTTAAATAAGACGTAGCGTCGAGCCTAGCTCCGCACGCGCGAGTCTCCGGACTATAAAGAAGACGTAGCGTCGAGCCTAGCTCCGCACGCAATAGTCCACGGACTTTAAATAAAACGTAGCGTCGAGCCTAGCTCCGCACGCGCGAGTCTCCGGACTATAAAGAAGACGTAGCGTCGAGCCTAGCTCCGCACGCAATAGTCCACGGACTTTAAATAAGACGTAGCGTCGAGCCTAGCTCCGCACGCGCGAGTCTCCGGACTATAAAGAAGACGTAGCGTCGAGCCTAGCTCCGCACGCGAGAGTCTGCGGACTATAAATAAGACATAGCGTCGAGCCTAGCTCCGCACGCAATAGTCCACGGACTTTAAATAAGACGTAGCGTCGAGCCTAGCTCCGCACGCACTCTACGGAGTATAAATAAGACGCAGCGGGGGGACGCCTCCGCGCGCACTCTACGGAGTATAAAGAAGACGTAGCGTCGAGCCTAGCTCCG
This sequence comes from Dendrocalamus latiflorus, assembly GCA_017311315.1. NCBI lineage: Eukaryota > Viridiplantae > Streptophyta > Magnoliopsida > Poales > Poaceae > Dendrocalamus > Dendrocalamus latiflorus. Next base: position 19,567,532 of record CM029677.1, on the reverse strand, counting down.
CACGCAATAGTCCACGGACTTTAAATAAGACGTAGCGTCGAGCCTAGCTCCGCACGCGCGAGTCTCCGGACTATAAAGAAGACGTAGCGTCGAGCCTAGCTCCGCACGCAATAGTCCACGGACTTTAAATAAGACGTAGCGTCGAGCCTAGCTCCGCACGCGCGAGTCTCCGGACTATAAAGAAGACGTAGCGTCGAGCCTAGCTCCGCACGCAATAGTCCACGGACTTTAAATAAGACGTAGCGTCGAGCCTAGCTCCGCACGCGCGAGTCCCCGGACTATAAAGAAGACGTAGCGTCGAGCCTAGCTCTGCACGCACTAGTCCACGGACTTTAAATAAGACGTAGCGTCGAGCCTAGCTCCGCACGCGAGAGTCTTCGGACTATAAAAAAGACGTAGCGTCGAAGTCCGCTTCCGCACGCACTAGTCCACGGACTCTAAATAAGACGCAGCGTCGAGGTCCGCCTCCGCACGCGCGAGTCTCCGGACTATAAAGGAAATCGTAGCGTCGCGATTCGCCTCCGCACGCGCCACTCCACGGAGTATAAACGAGATGCGTAAACCTGTCCTCCGCGTCCGGCGGCAGGTAACACCAAGCATAAAATACTACTTGGTTCCATTGCAAAAGCAAAGGGGTTACATGGTCACAAGTGTAAGAACCAGTACATCATCCCCTTGCACCACCCGACCAACCGCTCAGCCTTGGCGCGGTGCGGACGAGCCCGCGCCATCATCACCGCGGCGCTGAAGGACCCCTTCAAGCCACTGGAGGAGGTCCCCCTCCCCATGCAACGTCTGCTGCACGGCGACTCTCGCTGCACCTTCCCCGAAGCGGCCCCAGATCCGTTGGTGGAAGTTCTGCAGGCTAGCCCCGATGGACCGGATGGCGTCCGACATAACCTCTGGCCGGTCGGGAGGATCCAGTTGAGGATTCGCTAGCTCATGGGTATGCCTACACCCACGAGTATGAAGCAGGGCGAGGGCGAAGCACGCACCAACATAGCTGCAGTGCTCGCCAAAGGTTCTGGCGCCACGAAGAGCAACGCCGGCCCCCTCCTCGATCAGCCCGAGCGTCTCCGACAGGGCCTCCGGCCTGTGCGTAGTATCCGGCACTCGGACGCACAGATCTCGAAGGGCCTGGTTCAGAGACTCCATGGCCCGCCATGCAGACATGGACGCATTTTCCAAGGCAAGGCGGTTCGCGGCAGCAGACTCCACCAGCTGGGCGTTCTCCCCTTCTAGGGCGGCGATCTGCTGCACGAAGGCGGCGTTTTCCCCAGCCGCGGCGTCCCGAGCTTCCGTGGCCGCAACTTGTGCGGCCACCAGGGCGTCCTCCAGCGCGCGAAGTTCTTCATCCTTCGCGGCGATAGCAGTGTTTGCTTCGCAGAGGCTGGCTTCCAGAGCCCTCTGCTCCCGAACGCGGGCCTCGTCAAAGGACCGGCTGAGGGAAAGCGTCTGACAGGAAAAAACAAATCAGCAGACATCTAGCAGTATCGTACAAGCTGAAGCGCACGTACTTACCCTCATCTCGGAGGCCTGCAACGCGAGCGCCAGGAGGTCCCCCGCGCATGACGACAGCACCTCTCGGTTGAGGCCGTTGTCGGCACGCTCAGCGGCGGCGGTGAGGTCGCAAAATATCTCCGGGCGAGGAAGGAAGTCCGAGCGAGCGAGTCCCGGCCCCAACACGCCAGGATTTATCGGGGCCACGGCCACGTCAGCAGCAATGGACACCGGCGGGGCATCCTGCACGCGGCTCCCGACTTCGCGCATACCTCCGCTGCTCGATCCTTCGCCACGTACGGGAGACGTCGTCTCGCATGATGTCGGCAGAATGAGCGAGCAGATCGGAGAAAGTCTCGCGAAGTCAGGGGAAGAAAGGGACTCACACCTACCTCCTGCGCCCCTCGTCACGGTAGGAAGTGGCACCGGGTCGACCACCCAGGGGGACGCGGGCGCCTCGACGGTCGGGGAGAAGGTCTTCTCGGCCGCGCCAGCCGCCGTAATCCCACGGCAAGGCCCCGCAACAGCGTATCGACCCCTCGTTGGCGGTGGGGACTGCGTCCGAGGGCGTTTCGCCTGCGGTGGCGCAGGCGATCCTTCCACGGCAGAACCAGCTCCAGTCATTGTCGCCCCCGTGGTTTCCTCTGCAGGGGGCACGCCCTCGTCGGCCGCTACGGTTGATAACGCACCGTCCCCCGAGGTTTGCTCGCCGGGGACGACGCCATCCCCCGGGTTGACGGGTTCCAACTCAGCGGTGGCCGCGAGCCCGAGCACGGGCTCGTGGGCGTCGGCAGAAAGTGTCGGGGGATTCGCGGCAGCGCGCCCCTCCGAAGCAGTGTGGCCAGGCCCACCGTCGGTCGCACACTCCGCCTCAGCTGAGCTAGCCGCCGGGGGGGCTGCCGGGTCGCATACGGCAGCCGGGGAACGGGCCCGGCGTCGCGAAGACAGCCCCCCCACGGGGCTATCACCGTCCTGGGCGCCGGGAGTCCCGGCGGGAAGCTCTTCCGGCACCATGCGCTCGGGCACGGCAATGCCGACAGCCTCGCAGGTGCGGTTTATCCGCGCCTGCTTAGCCGCCTTCACCGCGGCCTCGCGAGCCCGATGCTCCTTAAGCGTGTACGGGCCGAGGAGCGCCGCAACCGCGCGCTCCACATCTTCTAGCCGAGTTGCTGCGCAGGAGATCACGTCAGTTAGGCGGAAGCCAAACAGATACAATGGCGCGATGGGCGACTTACAAGGGGCGGAGGGCGGAAGCACCCGAGACACACATGGTTCGAACCCGTCCTCGCGGGGGCCATTCGGCACAACATACTTCCCCCGGGAGGAGAGTGGCGCTGCCCCATGCATCGTGAACTCCTCGGCTAGGTCGCGCACGCTCATTCGACGGGCGACACCGACGAGGCTCTGTAGCTTTCGCGTGTCGTCAATCTCCGCCTTCAGACTCGGCGTGCTATTAAACGAGATCGGCCCGCCTCGGCACTGCATTCTGCTCTTGTCGGTCACGGTGTAATAGAACCACCACCGCGTCCAGCCGGACGCCCACTGCCCTGACGAGGCGGACACAGGGAACAACGTCGCGCAGGACGCCCGGAGCACGAAGTCCACACCGCCAAAGTTGGACACCGCCCCACCAACCTTTCTGGGTCGACAGTGTGCATCGTGCAGGGTAGGGGACGAAGCGCGCGTCTACTTCGACTAGGCGCCAGCTTCGCTGCCACCCGTTCGAAGGGTAGGGGACGGAGCGCACGCGTCTACTTCAACTTGGGCGCCAGCTTCGCTGCCACCCGTTCGAAGGGTAGGGGACGGAGCGCACGCGTCTACTTCGACTAAGGCGCCAGCTTTGCTGCCACCCGTTCGAAGGGTAGGGGACGGAGCGCGCGCGTCTACTTCGACTAGGCGCCAGCTTCGCTGCCACCCGTTCGAAGGGTAGGGGATGGAGCGCGCGCGTCTACTTCGACTAGGCGCCAGCTTCGCTGCCACCCGTTCGAAGGGTAGGGGACGGAGCGCGCGTGTCTACTTCGACTAGGCGCCAGCTTCGCCGCCACCCGTTCGAAGGGCAGGGGACGGAGCGCGCGCGTCTACTTCGACTAGGGCGCCAGCTGCGCTGCCACCCGTTCGAAGGGTAGGGGACGGAGCGCGCGCGTCTACTTCGACTAGGCGCCAGCTCCGCTGCCACCCGTTCGAAGGGCAGGGGACGGAGCGCGCGCGTCTACTTCGACTAGGCGCCAGCTCCGCTGCCACCCGTTCGAAGGGCAGGGGACGAAGCGCGCCCGTCTACTTCGACTAGGCGCCAGCTCCGCTGCCACCCGTTCCAAGGGCAGGGGACGAAGCGCGCGCGTCTACTTCGACTAGGCGCCAGCTTCGCTGCCACCCGTTCGAAGGGTAGGGGACGAAGCGCGCGCGTCTACTTCGACTAGGCGCCAGCTTCGCTGCCACCCGTTCCAAGGGTAGGGGACGGAGCGCGCGCGTCTACTTCAACTTGGGCGCCAGCTTCGCTGCCACCCGTTCGAAGGGTAGGGGACGGAGCGCGCGCGTCTACTTCGATTAAGGCGCCAGCTTCGCTGCCACCCGTTCGAAGGGTAGGGGACGGAGCGCGCGCGTCTACTTCGACTAGGCGCCAGCTTCGCTGCCACCCGTTCGAAGGGTAGGGGACGAAGCGCGCGCGTCTACTTCGATTAGGCGCCAGCTTCGCCACCACCCGTTCGAAGGGTAGGGGACGGAGCGCGCGCGTCTACTTCGACTAGGCGCCAGCTTCGCCGCCACCCGTTGGAAGGGCAGGGGACGGAGCGCGCGCGTCTACTTCGACTAGGCGCCAGCTCCGCTGCCACCCGTTCGAAGGGCAGGGGACGCAGCGCGCGCGTCTACTTCGACTAGGTGCCAGCTCCGCTGCCACCCGTTCGAAGGGCAGGGGACGAAGCGCGCGCGTCTACTTCGGCTAGGCGCCAGCTTCGCTGCCACCCGTTCGAAGGGCAGGGGACGGAGCGCGCGCGTCTATTTCGACTAGGGCGCCAGCTTCGCTGCCACCCGTTCGAAGGGTAGGGGACGGAGCGCGCGCGTCTACTTCGACTAGGCGCCAGCTCTGCTGCCACCCGTTCGAAGGGTAGGGGACGGAGCGCGCGCGTCTACTTCAACTTGGGCGCCAGCTGCGCTGCCACCCGTTCGAAGGGTAGGGGACGGAGCGCGCGCGTCTACTTCGACTAGGCGCCAGCTCCGCTGCCACCCGTTCGAAGGGCAGGGGACGAAGCGCGCGCGTCTACTTCGACTAGGCGCCAGCTTCGCTGCCACCCGTTCGAAGGGCAGGGGACGGAGCGCGCGCGCCTACTTCGACTTGGGCGCCAGCTTCGCTGCCACCCGTTCGCAGGGTAGGGGACGGAGCGCGCGCGTCTACTTCGACTTGGCGCCACCCTGCGCTACCACCATCCCAGATTTCAGGCTACCCAACCACAAGCTTGGAGGAATTCACAGGCCGTAGGGGACGGAGGGGGCCAAAGGACTCGACGACATGGCTTCGGCCCTGTGAAGCCCGTCACCATGAGAGGCTCCTGTCGTAGGGGTGGCCCCCACCTAAACCCAGCAGGCCTGGTAGGAGATTATAAGGCCCAGAATGGGCCATGTGTAATGACATAACTGCCCCCAGAGGGGATAACCAGATGTAAGGGTATAACTGTAAAAGCACTCCTTGTGTGTGTATATATATGAGTAAGCCATGGGGAGGACCCGGGCCATGACTCTTATCTTCATCACTCTCCACTACCATCTCTCTCTCTCTGTTTGGTCTGTAGCCACAACAGTATCTGTGAGCACTATCTACTGATCCAGGGAATAGTGCGGTGGAATCACAGAGGATCTGGGTTTGTTAACCCGAGGTCCGACAATAACACACAATACAAGTTGAAGGAGAATTGTGTTCACGTGTATGGTAAGTCATTCCAATTTTTTCCATTTATATCATCAATCAGAATTGATATTCTTATTAATTAATACAAAATGTTTATTAGAAAGATTTAATACCTAATATAGAACATAATAAAAAGGGACAACTGAAATATGATTATTTGGTACTCCTAAATATTTTGTTTATTTTTTGAGAGGATGTTTTCCTTCTTTTTAGATGAGTGGAAAAAGCACATCTATGGTCCATCAACTCTTCTCGGAGTCTAATTTTAAACTCTTCTCGGAGTCTATTTTTCATCCCTCATCTCCAATATCATTTAGAATTTGTCCCTCAAATGTCAAAACCATACCAATCACATCCCTAGACAGGTAACTTCGATGGTTTTTGCCACGTCGACTGCCACATCGCCTCGACCCCATATGTCAGACTACCTCCTCTTTCTCGTCTCTCTCTCCTCTTTTTCCCTTCCTTCTTCCCAATTATGTTCTATTCTTCCCTCTTCTCTTCTCCCTAGTAGTCAACGTGACAGCCAATGTGGATAGTGATGATGTGGTAGCAAATGTGGCGAAAATCGCCTATGATACCTACCTAGTTATGGGACAGGTTCTAAATGGTATTGGACATTACAGATGGAAATTAGACAACAAAAAGAGTTGAGGGACCAAATATGCACTTTAAAAATTGGTATCCATAATGCCAATATTTATTTAGCATGAGCCAGTACTTTGCTACGTAATACCAAGATACAACTAATACATTGTTGCCTGGTGCTCCTAAATATTGTGCACATTCACATTTGCCTATGAGTTAGTTGGTTACATTTATATCATTAATAGAAATTGATATATGCAATGCCAAAATTTATTTAGGAAGATCTAGTACCAAGTATGCAACATAAATATCAAGAGACAGGTAATACACTTTTATTTGATGCTCCTAAATATTGTGTTAATTTGTAGATGAGTAAATTTAGTTGTTTACATTTATAGCATCAATAAAAATTGATCCATAATGCCAAAGTTTATTAGGAAGATCTAGTACCTACTATGCAACATAGTGTCAAGAGATAACTGGTACATTTTTATCTAGTACTCTAAATATTTTGTTCATTTGTAAATGAGTGCATTAGCATCAATAAAAATTGGTATCTGTAATGCCAAACTTTATTTAGGAAGACCTAGTACATAGTATGCAACATAATAGCAAGAGAGAAGTAATACATTTTTATCGGGTACTCCAAAATACATTTTTATCAGGTACTCCTAAATATTGTGGTTATTCGTAGATGAGATGGTAAACTTGGTGCTGTTACTAAAAATTTCGGCAGCAACTCCCCTGTTTATATGGCTACAAACAGGGAGCAATCAATATATATATATATATATATATATATATATATATATATATATAATTGCAATAAGACAATTAATTTCATATCATAGATAAGCATAACATAAACAAAGCTTAGAATTCTGTGCCCAAAAGGCTCAAAGCCACAAGCTTAATACTATACTAAATATAACGGTGAACCACATAGGACATACATACGGATTTCGCATTAACAAGAGAACTTCATTCTCTTCTTCCAGCAAAAAGGGAACTGACTGCGTCCTATGCAAACCTTTAGCATTTCCAAAGCATATGCTATTAAGAATTAACTAAAGCAACTTAACAAGAGATTTAAACCCGAATGAGAGGTGACTAGCTAAGCTGTTATTTAATGAGTGAGGTGCAAAAGGGTCTATTCCCATACCATGCATATCGTCAATCAGGTTCACCTAAAAAATTAACAAAACAAGGGTGAGTCCAAAGTCTCAGCGAGTACAAAGTAAAATAGTAAACGACAGATACACATATAATTCAATATCCATCATAGTCTCGTTAACCACTCATTTCTATTTAATCTCTCTCAATTTCTCATTAACCATTCATTATGCATTTGCACCTTTTCTCTATCACAATGCAATTGTGTATGCACATACACATCTCTCTTATCTCTTTAACCTATACCGATATAGCGGAGTGAGCACCCATCGATGCTCACCCAAGCCCGCCATTTTTCATGCGGGGATCTTAATAGCCCATTCTTTTTTATACGAGGACCTCAATAGCCCTTCCTTTTTTTATACGGGGATCTCAGTCTCCACTCCCGTGGAGTGTCCACACAAAGTGGACCATAGATGCCACACAGGCCATCTATTTCCATGACATGAATGCATGCAATGCAACTTCTCCATTTAAGCATATCAACATGTCATGTTCCAATAACCATTCGTCCACGTAATAGCATCGGGTATCCATCACATGTGCCATTACTCATCATTCATCATTATGTCAATATGCAAACAAAAAATAATCAACTCGCAACAGCATGGTAGGTAGTGCATTAAAAATCCAATTCATAGCAATCATTACCTAAATTTAATATTTTACCATGCACTTTGTTGTTCAACCTTGTGGATGATGCGTGGATGGCATCACACCCGAACCTCCACCTGAACAAGCATTTAACCCATCTCAATACATCATAGCCATACATGCATGCATACGAATAGCAGCGTTCCTATGCGCAAACCCAACACATACCACACTCTTTCACTAGATACCGTCCTATTTTTCTAAGTGCTCGATCGACCGTGTCTTTCAAACCCGAAACCTAACATAGCAAATATTATGGGTTCGATAATCTACATCACTCTACTCACATATTCCTGATTACCATGATTTAAATATTTTTCCATCCAAAACTCCGATTTCAACCTAAGGGCTGAGCTATCCCATACCAGGCAGTATCCGACTTTGACGTCAACTTGCAATTTGAAATGCTATAAGTGGTGTTCCAGCCTTCTATAGAGCTTTAGCAATTACCTTAGTCAATTAGTCTATACTAATTAACCTATACTAATTAATCCATACAAATCATTCACTCATCTCATTAATCACATACACTAATTAATTGCTTACCCTAATCAACCACTAATTAGCCAAGTACTAATCATCGACTCACTAATTATTCACTTAACATTGGTTGGTCACGCATACACCGACACAACACCGCACGGCTAGCACACTACACAAGCTCTACACACACAAATGGCCACAATAGGTGGTCGAAAACCAGAGTGGTCAAACCAATATGGTTAGAGACCAATGTGGTCGAACCAAGGTAGTCGAAGACCTGTATGGTTGAAGACCAGAGTGGTCGAACCAACGTGGTCGAAGATCAATGTGGTTATGAACCAACATGGTCGAACCAACTTGGTCGAACCAATGAGGTCGAAGGTCAATATGGTCGATGACTTGTGTGGTCGAAGATCGACATGGTCGAACCAGCGTGGTCAATGACCTGTGTGGTCGAAGATCAACGTGATTGAACCAGCGTGGTCGAACCGCCGTGGTCGAAACCTGTGTGGTCAAAACCAACGTGATCGAAATGACATGATCGAAACAACGTGATCGAAGATCGATATGGTCGACGTGGTCGAGACTTGTGTGATCGAAACCAACGTGGTCGAAGATCAGTGTAGTCGATGACTTGTGTGGTCAAACCAGACAACGTGGTCGAGGACCAGTGTGGTCGACAATCGGTAGTTCCGACTCTATGTGAGCGGTCTGACTTGAGAGCGGTACTATCGACTCTGTGTGAGTAGTACTACCAAGTTGTGGAACGACTGCTTGTGCAGTGATACATTTTTGTCAGAGAGACACCTTCGTGTGAGTCTTCTCCTCCTCGGTGAGAATGGTAGTTCTGCATGTGTGGTGGAACTACCACTTTTACTGAATAATGGCTAGTTTTCTGATCGTTGCGAGGGGAGCGGTAGTACCGGCTGTATAACGGCAAGACTACCGGAATTCCAGATTTTTTTAGGGATTTTGGTTCCAACGGCTAGTTTTTGTGGTGTGGGCTATATATACCCCGGTGGCCGATTGGGAGACAATCTTGTGAGCAAGGAGAATAGCTCTAGATTGCGTGTGTTGCATCTAGAGATGAATTTAGTATACACTTGAGCTTGTGGATTCGTTGCACATGGTGAGAGTCAAGCAAGGACTTGACTTATTACTCTTGGAGGTTACCGACTCTTAAACGGCGTTGGAGGCGTCGTATGCGATGATCTTCTTAAAGAAGGTTATGAGAAGACCCGTCAAGTTATGAACGTTGGAGCTCACCTACCCGGAGCAGGAAAGAGCTACCACTAGTGGATTGAGGTATGACTTAATTCGTGGAGATGGTGCAATTTGTTTGGGCTTACCTCAACATGGACTAGGGAAGACCGGCAAGCCTCAGAACACCATAGTAAAAAGGAACCATGTCAATTGTGGTTGTTTTCTTGTGCTCAGTTTGCATTCAAGCAATTTACTTTCATAGAATTAAATTGATTTCTTGTCATTCTAGTATTGCAAATCTTTGACATAGACTTAGGTTGTTTGTGCACTTAGGTGAACCTAGTTGATTTAGACTTTATTTGTGCTAAACCAAATTAATTTATGCTTCCGTATTATATACTTGGTTTAGCCAAATAATTAATAGAAGAGAAAATTTTTAAAACCGCCTATTCACCCTATCTAGTCCGCCTCCTTGATCTTACAGATGGTCGACAATAGCATGAGATGAATCAAAATATAATTAATTTATATTGGTTGTAGCTCATGAGCCAGTTGTAGATGCCTTATAGTCTAGGACTTCCTTTACTGAGACAGACCATACAACTGTGATCAATGGTTGAAGTTTAGAAGATAGTTGTAGATGACTCATAGTCCAGAACTTGCTTTGCAAAGATAAGGTCTTAAATTAATCTTTAAAATCTCAAGTTTGGCTTTTATCAAGTGCTTCAGCATAATTGGTTAAAATTGAACTTCTAACACTTTGATTGATTCAATTTGACCTTCTTGGTTTTATTTAACTTTTTTGACATGGCTTAGCTCATATTTGGATACATTTAGACAAACTTATTAATTTTAAAACCTTTCTTATCTTGAAATTAATTTGAATATTTTAAATTATGCTATCTTGCCTAGATTAGTTATATATGTCTCATTTTGTTCTGGCTAGATTTGTATGCGTTCTATGGCGTCAAGTGATATCATTTTAATTTGAACCTCAATTTGAATAGTTTTCAAAGCTCTTTTATGTTATACATTTTCATTCATGCATACATACATGCTCTTTGATTTACTTCTTTGTGCTCTTCTTGTTAACATGCATTGTAGGATCAAATACAGCAATCAGAGGTAGGTGTGAATGATTGCCTCGACGTTTTGGAATCTCTTAGTGCTCGTTGAAGGTTTCGACCGCTCAGTACTCAACTACTCGATCGCACATCAGAGATCTTCAACACCGGGAGCAGCACCTCTCTGTCACCTTTGCACGTAGTCAAAAGTCTTGATGATGGTTTCAACCGCTCAGCGTTAGATCGCTCAGCTGTCGAGAACTTCTTACCAGCCATAAACTACAACCGCTTCAACCTTTGATCTTCGATCGGTTTGCACGTACTTGAAATCTTTGACATCCTCGACCGCCTAGACCTCAGATTTCCCCATCCTAGTCTTGATCCTCCTCATCATCGACCATGACCATCTCCACGCCCAACCGCACATGCAAAGGCCAAAGAATGCATTCCTGGCACAAGTTCTCACCAATTTGACTAACATCAATCCACTCACGCAAACCACACTCTTAACCATCAAATCATCCATGACCTCAATTTCCAAGATTTTCAAACATCAACTTTAGACCATTCAGAAGGACCAGTCAGACTGTCATGCCCATGCCAGTCAGAACGCTGGCCCAACAAGCGTGAGTACTTAAGGTACTCAAAGATTCTAAAAATTAAAGCACTCGAAACCTACGAGTACCGACCGTGAAGCCTACGGCAACTGACCACAAAGCCCATGACTATCGAGCATAAAGTCTTCAACAACCGATCACGAAGCCTACAACTATGACAACAGATCACGAAGTTTATGACTACCAATCACAAAGTCTACAACTACCAAGTAGCGACCTGGTACTGTAGCACTGACTACCGAGTACCGACTAGATATTGTAGCACCGACTTCAACATAGCACTGTAGTTATGACCATCAAAAAGTACTATAGATACGACCATTGACCAGCTATTGTAGCAGACGAGCTTACGGCCTTCGACCGGCTTGATGTAGCTTACCAACATCTAACAGGCATGGTCGTTCTGTCGTAGTCGTTCAACTGCGGTCGTTCCGCTGTGCTCAATTTGCCATGGTTGATTTACCGTGGTCAGTATGCTGTGGTCGACGCCTACCATTCGGACCTGCCATCACAAAGTCCATCAGACTTTCGTCCGTAGTCGAAGCCTGCTGATCACCAACCATGGTCGACCAAAACTTTCACAAACGTAAATTTCTATGCAACCCAAAAGTCAATTATTTATCATCATTATATTCATGATCTCCACATGGTCTAACATGCATCATTTAAGAGGGAGAGTTACGAAGAGTGAGTTTTAGTGAGCTTGCATAGCCCCTTGACCCTTGATGACTATTTTGCCAAAAGGGGAAGAATGATTAAGGCAAATTTTGATTTTAATAAAAAAAGGGTAAATATTGAGAATGATCTCAAAAGGGGGGAATGCTCATAAAAATGAAGAAATGAGCTTTGTGAGGTTAAAAAAGAGCAAAGTTAGCTATTGAGTGAGGAAAATGCACCTTGAACTATTAATGAGAACTTGAGTCGAAGGGAAGCTCGTTTACATTGCATTTGTTCTCTTTTGCTCTTTTAGTGTTTTGTTTTAGTGTGAAAATGGTTCGCTTGAATAATTGTTCTTTTTCTTGGACCATGAGCAAGATTATACTGTTTGAGAAGGTTTTGGTGTGGACTGGAGCGTGTGTTCAAAAGTTACTCTTTCTTGGTGTTAGCACCATTCCACGGCTTGCCATATTGGTATGTTCATTTCTTTCTCTTGAAAATGGACTATTTGTGCCTTTTGCAATATGTTTGTTTTTTTGTCCAAATTCAAACTCAAATTCTTGCCATTTGGGGTTGTTAGATTGAGGAGGCCGACTAGAGGGAGTGAATAGACGGTCTAAAAACTCTTCTTCTAATTAATTATCAAATTATATTTGGCTAAACCGAGCAAATAATGAGGAAGCATAACACAAAAAGGTTTAGCACAAATAACGCCTAAAATAAGATAAGCCTATGTCAAGGTTTACAATTTTAGAAAGATAAGCAATCAATTTAATTCTATGAATATAAATTACTTGAATATAAATTAAGCACAAGAAAATAAACCACAATTGACAGGGTTGCTTTTTACCGTGGTGTTCAGAGACTTGCTGGTCTCCCCTAGTCCACGTTGAAGTTAGCCCATACAAATTGGATCAGTTCCACGAATTAAGCCGAAACACCTCAATTCACTCATGGTAGCTCTTTCCCACTCTAGGTAGGTGAGTTCTAACCTTCACAACGTTGTCGGGTCTTCTCACAACCTTTTTGAGAAGATCACCATGCACGACGCCTCCAACGCAATCTAGGAGTAGCAAACTCCAAGAGTAATAAGTCAAGCCCCTCGCTTGACTCTCACCATGTGCAACGAATGCACAAGCTCGAGTGGATACGCATTCCACCTCTAAATGCAACACATATAATCCAGAGCCTTCTTCCTTGCTCATAAGGTGCAACACAAGCACAATTGAGATGAGAGCCTCACACTAGCTCAAGAGAGTGAAATGGAGTGCCAAAATTTATTATCCAACCGGCCACAAGGGGATATATATACCCCACACCTCGAAACTAGCCGTTGGGACAGAAAAATAGGATTTTCAGAAGTACCGCAGGCAAACAACCAGTACTTCCGCTCCCCTTAGCAATGGTCAGAAAACTAGCCATCGCAAGCAAATATGGTAGTTCCATCATGCAAAGCCCGGTACTACTGATCATCGAAAGTACCACAACACTCATGCGGAACTACCAATTTTCTCAAGGACGAGAAGAATCTACACAAGTGTCTCTCTAGAAAAAAAATGTACCGCTACACAAGTCGAACGTTCCGTAAATCGAAAGTACCGCTCACACAAAGCCAGTAATACCGCTCGCTGATCAGACCGCTCACACAGAGCCGATCGGACCACTCACACAGAGCTGGTCGAAAGTACCAATCGTTGACTACCTTGGTCCTAACCACGTTGGATGGTTCGACCACTCAGGTTTCCGACCATGTTGTCCAATTCGACCACACAGATCTCCGACGATGCTGATCTTCAACCACGCTGTCCGGTTTGACCACATAGGTCTCCGACTACGCTGGTCTCTGACCACACTGGTCTCCAACCACGTTGTCCGGATCAACCACATAAGTCTCCGACTACGCTGGTCTCCGACCACATTAGTTTCGACTACTCAGGTCTTGACCATGTCAGTCTTCGATCACACAGATCTCTGATTACTCCTTCGATCTTTGACCACGTTATTTTAATCATGTCAGTTCGACCACGTCGATTTTGACCACACAGGTCTCGACTATGTCAGTTTTGACCACATCGGTTCGACCACGTGGGTCTTCAATCACACAGATCTCGACCACATTGGTTCTGACCGTCTTAGTTCGACCACGCTGGTCTTTGATCACACAGATCTCGACCACGTCGGTTTTGACCACTCTGGTTCCCGACCACACAGGTCTTCCGACCACCAACAGACATGGTAGTTCTGTGATTACAACGCTGCTAATTCCGACTAGCGGTAGTACCACAGAATATATGTAACATCCCAAAATTTGGCTTTCTGGAAAAATTTAAATTCAAATTAACTATTTTAAAGTAATTGGATTTTATTTGGCTTTTGTCTGATTTTTCTGGATTTTCTGGAGTTTAAAACCTATTTTTTAAAAAAATTAAAAAGTAATTTAAATTAGGAAAATTAAATACCAACAGTAGTTGGAAATAATTTTATTAAGTCCAAAATATGTCCAGGAGCTTCTGTGAATTTTTCTGGAATTTTTTAAGGTATTTTCATATTTTTCCGAGGCCTAAATAATTTCCTAGCCTATTCTGAAAATAAAAATCAAATCCTGAAAATTTAAAATCCCTCCCCTCCCCCTCCAGCCGACGCGTGGACGGCCCAGGACCGCCCACGTCGCCGCTTGGCCCATCCCGGCCGCTCTCTCTCTCTCTCCCTCCGCCATGCGGGCCCGGCCCGTTGGTCACCCCGTGCCTCTCTCTCCTTCTCTCTCTGCCACATGGGCCCTGGCTGTCAGCCGCTCGCGCCCGCACCCGCCGCTCGATCCACCTCCGGGCCACATGGCTGCGATCCGCACCCCGCTCCCCTCTCCTCTCTGCGTGCGGGCCCCGCCTGTCAGATCCGTCTTCCTCACGGAGCCGCCTCCTTCCTTTTCTCCCCTCCCTTTCCTTTCTCGCGCTAGCCGACCGAGACCGCGCCGGATCCTGCCTTTCCTTCCCTGCCTCTCCCCGGTTTTGGAAACCCCGAGCCCCGCCGCGACCAAATCCCCTTTTTCCCGCGTCTCCCCTTCCTTCTACGGCCCCAATTCCCTTTCTTCCCCGCCCCTACCTTTTTTCGGCCGCCATCTCCGGCGAGCTATTGCCGCGCCCATACTCCCCCTCTGCCCCTATAAATACCCCCTCGGCCTCACCTCCCTCCGCCCAACACCCCGACGCGGTCCACCTCCCTTCCCGAGCCCCGCAGCACTCAGCCACCGTTCCCCTCTCTCCCCGAGCTCCGCCGCACTCCGGTGAGCTTTTGCCGACGCCTCGGTCATCCCCAGAACCGCCGCCGCTGCCCCGAGCTTCCTCACGTCCGTGCGAACCCCCCCCCCCCCCCCGACCCCTCGGCCGCCCCTCCCCGCCGCCGGAGCGCCGTCGCACCGGAGCTCCCGAGCCGTCTCCGCCGCTACCTCGTCGCCGGTAGTCTCCGCTCCTCGCCAAACCCCGTCAACCCCGCCGTTGTCTTCTACTCCGCGCCAGGATCCCGTTTTTGAACTCCCTCGGACCTCACCGACCACCCCTCGCCGCCGGCAACCCTGCCTCCATCCACTGCCGCCCGGCCCCGCCAGCAAGTACCCCCTCAAAGGGTTTACCTACCCTTTATGGGTAGGCAAAGCCTCCCCGCCCGACTGGTTAACCCCGCTCTCCCTTCTCCCCCTTGGCTCCCTCAGCGCGCGTTTGAGCCCCGGCTGACAGATAGGCCCCACCCGTCAGCGGTCGCCGGTCTGCGCTGGCCACTGCCGCCTGGGTCCCACCCATCTACGGCCGCCTCTGACAAGTGGGTCCAGAGCCCAGTGGGTCCCACCTGTCAGTGACCAAAGAGGTTATGGTCACTGACAGAGGGGTCCCACATGTCAGTGACCGCATGTGGGCTCACTGCCAGTGGGTCCCACCTGTCATAGACTCTGAGTAAATAAATAAAAATAAAAGATTAAAATAAAAATTCTCCAGTGGGCCCCACCTGTCAGAAATTTGGGAATTTCTGGATTTATTCAATCTGAGATTTTCAAATGAGCATAACTTTCTCATTTTAACTCCAAATTGAGCCATTCAAATTTATAAATTCTTCTAAAATCATAATCTATCCAAATATGGCCTCTATTTTAATGTTTGAGTTTATTTGAATTCTGTTTTTATTTATTTGTTTTGTTGCTCTGTCTTTTCTTGCGTAGAATCCAACGTTGTCGAAGACCTCTCCACTCCTCAGCAGGAAGACCCCGAGAGCGTGCAAGAAGGCAAGTCTCCTTTGATCATCTTGAACCTATGATTTTGAAATGTTTTAATTATTTTAAATTATGTGCATTGCTATTTACATACAAGATTAGTTCAAATCTTAAGGTATTAGTTACCCCAACTTTGTTATGCCCTTAGTTGAAATTGAATGCCATGTACCCTTGTCTCCTTAGGATTTCCTTTGGCTCTTTAATGAGATTATTATATACAGTTGTGAATGATAGAATGGTAGTATAATGCTTAGTCATGCTATATAATACCCTTGAAATCTTGAAAATGGGAAATTATGAATTGTTGTAATAACTTATGTTTCTAAAGTTTAGTGGTGATTGGAGTTGCCACTAATCCTTTAAAATAAAATAAAATTTGGAAATTGGTTTAGATTAGGGTGGATGGTTGGTTTGGATTGGTGCAGGAAGCACGAGATCTTGTAAAGTGTATGTTCCACCCTAGTTAACTAAGGACCGACGCTTGTGTTTGTCCAGACTGAGCACTACCGTACAACCCTAAGTCTATATGGGTATGACCTAGCTGATTAACTCATGATAGTCTAGTTTAGGTGCCACCAGTGGAAAGTGGGTGCCAGGAATTTACTGGTTACTCACAGTGAGGGACAGGGATTTACTGTACTCATATGGCGCAAGAGGGGGCTTCGGATTGGGCAGATTTAACCCTTCTGCGGTGAAACCTCAGCGGGTGGTGTCTAGCTAGTCTAAAGGGAGGTAAAGGCTTTGTGATAATTTATCTGTGTCTCATGCCAAAGAAAGCGTGGTGACTGTTAAGATAATTTATCTCTTATAGGGGTAAAGTTGTACAACCTCTGCAGAGTGTCAAACTATTCGAATAGTCGTGCCCACGGTCAAGGGCGGGCAAGGAATGCATTCACATGGTAGATTTCTGGTTTTGGTTTTAAAATCAAAGTTTTTGTATTCCGAGAGTGGAGGGAACTCTTGGAAGAGAATCCTGGCAGTTTTTAAACTTTGTCAGTTAGACTGGATTAACTAGTGTTGGTAGTTGGAACCTTCACTATAAAGTTAATGTTAATTATGTTAAAACATTTACTTTATGAAACTAATGCCTTCAAAAATAATTATTCGTAATTGAAATTAAAACATTGCTTTGTGCAAAAGAACCATATAGCCTTCCTTTGTCAAGCCTTCCTTTGTACTCACATGCTGCACTCAAAAATAATAATCAGAGGAATACGAAGCCCAAGAAGGAGACTACGACTACTTCGCCGGTGGCATCGACGAAGGAATCCCGGAGTACTAGGTCGCGCTTCCCCAGTCAATTGCCTGTGGCGTATTGATGGGTCTTCTTCGAGTTTATCTTTTGCTTCCGCTTTATTTCATGTGTGCGAGGTCTTGAAACCTCAATTGTAATAATGAGACCTTTTCGGTCAGTACTCTCAATTATTGTAATAACACGATGCTGGTGATGTATTCATTTCTGTTTAACTGTGTGCACTAGCTTTGATCTGGGACTAGTGCAGTAATACACAGAGGGTCCGGGTTCGGAAATCCGGGGTCCCGACAATATACTACGGTAGTTCTGATTTCCCTGAGAAGTGCATACACTTCAACAGATTTTGCAAAACACATTTGTAAACTACAGTATCATGTACACAGGGATTATTCATTATTCCCAACAAGTTGCAAAACATATTTGTGCACTTTTAGAATCATGACACAATGATCATATATATGAGCTTTAACTATTTGCAAAACACATTTGCAAATATAAGCCTCATATTACAAAGAATGGAAACATGAACTTAAAACATTTGCAAAACACATTCGCAGTGTATAATCTCATGTTACAAGAATTCAATATATGACTTCAACTATTTACAAAACACATTCGCAAATACATGCCTCATGCCAAAGAGAGCTAGAGCAAGTGAGGTTAAGCTATCAACACATGATGAGACTCATGCTACTAGACATGATCCCTCTTAATAGTACGACAACCTATACTAACAACCCGATCTTTCAACCAAACACCAAGATCGGTAAAAAAAACTAGGAACAAATCCTTAGCCCTAGCTAGTCATATCTTTGCCTTATGCATCCCCTTGAAGCTTGATGACTCACATCTACACTTCAAGTCCAGGTCATAGTATTTACATGCATCAACACATAATGCACCCTTCACTTGACCTCCATCAACACATGATGGGTCTTCACTTGACTTGATGATCAACACATGATCATCTTCTCTTGGATATGCATCAACTCATGATGTATCTTCTTATTGACTTGATGATCTTCAACACAAGAAATCATTCCAAATCTTCCTCATTTATGGAACCTAACCTATTTATCCAACTCATGAAAAATGTTAGGTCACAAAATAATTGCCATCAATTACTAAACTTCACCATTAACTCATAATGGAGGGGCTAGATTCTATAATCTCCCTTTTTGGTAATTCATGACAATCTCAATAAATAATAAGATAAAAATTGAATTGCGGATATATAATATATGCACAATAATTATATACTCTAGAATAATCTTTTAAGGCAAAGCTTACTCATCCAGTTGTCATTAATCATCCAACCACCAACACATAATGGAGGAACTAGATGACAACCCGATTATGAATATATATGAACTACACGAGCTATATATACTCAAGAGACATGTTTCAAAGTAAAGATCCTTAATATATGGAAATGGAACATGTATAAATGCTAATGAAACCACAAAGCATAGAGTGGACTCCTCCTAAATATGTGCATACAAGAATATATTATGAAAGCATGTGCACATATTCAAGTTTGACTTATTTGGTGAACTTTATTTTATATTTCGGATCCGAAGAATGCAATAAGATAAGAATGTAATATTGAATGCATATCTCTTATGTTTTTCACCTTTTTATCCAAATGAGACTAAGCAATATCATAATCAATAAATATATTAGTCTCACAATTGTATTTGTCATTATCACCAAAACCAACTTAATATAGCTTGAACTTACATGGGTGTTTGTCAAATTACTCATCAAGGGAGAGATTGTGAGACCACGTGGAGGTCACCCTATATTTGTGATGATTATTTGACTTTGCTTTGCTTCATTGTCAAAGTTTGAGTTTATTTTACGTCATTTGCTCTCTGGTTTTTACTATCAAGTAGGCAGTGGTTTGACCAGCCTACAGATGTGGTCTGACTTGTTTGCACAAGTGGTCTGACCGGGGTCTGGTGTGACCAGCCGTGGGTAGCGGTCCAACCGGGAATGTGGTGTGGCCGGTTTTTAGTTGGTGGTACGTTTATTCTAGAGAAGTGCACATTGCATTGCGGGGAGTTTTTGAGAGTGGTGTGATCAACCATGTAGTGGTGGTCTGATCGGTGGTTGTTGGGCGGTCTGACTGGCCTGGTTGCCACAGTTAGACCAGTCCCCTGATACTGGGAGTTTTTAAGTTGGTTCATGGTGGTCCCCTAATACATCTATAAACAACTGGTGATATTTAAGGAACCTCATTCATTTTAGATGTCTATAAAATGCCACAATAATTCTTAAATAAAAAGGCAAAAATCCCAAAAATTCTCTCATTAATCAAGCAAAAAATATCTATACCAATTATTTTGGTGGGGCCAAATTATAACGGTTCAGATTAATCATGTATATGTATTGCGGCTATTACAATTGTGTAACAAATCAAACTATATTTTTGAAACACAATAGAGTTATATAACAAATAAAATATCTTGCAATATCTAGCCACACAACTATGCGGGAAATTCCACTAGTATATATTAATATAAAGGGAATATTTACAGTGGGTAAAACAAAAACAAATTCTAAACATCATATGCCATCTAGCCATGTTTGAATTACATGTTTAAGCTCCTCATTCACTCTATGCACATATAGAACGATGTTGTGACAGCCCAAAAAGTTCCAAAAATGCATGAATTTTTTTTTGCAAAATATCTCGAGTTGTTTCTTGCATTTTTTTAAGTTTCTTGTGTTTTCGTGCGCCGAAAATCCTATCTTCTTTTCCTAAAATTTCTCAAAATCTTTTCTCACTTTTGGGTCATTTAACCTATCCCGCGACCATCTTTCCCTTCTTTCTTTCTTTCTCTCTCTCTTCCTTCTTTTCTTTTCTGAGCCATAGCCCACCTTTCTTTTCACCTTTTCTTTTTTCCCTTTCTTTCATCCAGCCAGCGTGCCCTCCCAACCCACCCATATGCTTCTGGCCAAACCCCTTACCACCCCACTAGCCTGGTCGCCCCGACACCGCCCTTGCCACCTCACCAGCCACACGCCGCCGCCACTGCACCTTCATTTTTATGCCAGTGTGCCATTACTCTGCACGCTGACTTCCGTGCCAGTGCACGGCATCTCGCCTGCGAGACACGCATGCTCCTCCATGACAACACCCACACGCCACCTCTGCCTTCATTGCGCTCTGTGCACCACTGCCTTTGAGTGGCATTAAAACCAAAGCAACATCAACTAACTTCTTCCTCTCCTTCTGCAACCACCCTTGACCCCATCATCACCGCTGGCAGTGCCAGTGTCATCTCCAAATCCAGTGGGAGCTCTGCCCCTTTCTTCAGCCACTCGGGTAATCTGCCCAAATCCACTCTTACCTTTGTTTCTCTCTCTAAATTTGTTGTGCCATCATCTCCCTCACTTCCTTGTGCTTTTAACGACACCTTTCCTACCCCAAGACATCACCAAAGCCATCGTTGTCGTTCATCGCGCCACCGGCCACTTCACTGTCACCGCCGATCCACCGCCTCCATCATTCCCTTCCCTCGCTATCTGTGTCACGAGGTGTGCCTTAATATGCCATTGCCAAATCCTACCCCCTATCAACCATCGTGTCCACCGTGCATAGCCACCGCCCAGCTTCGCCTCACCACCATGGCCGCTACCACCGCCAGCCTTCCTCGTTACATTCTAGGATGAGATGTCACCACCACAAGACTCCCCATTCCCACGTGGTGCTCACGTACCTTCTGTTCATGCCGAAGCTAGTGAGTTTTCCCATTTTCACAACTGCTGCCCATGCCCTATCTTTTCCAATTGCCATGGTCCTCCCCATCATCCCAAACTGCCCAAAATAGATTAGTGGAGCCCCGAAATACGTCGTGCATGCATTGCATCATCATCGTCGTCGTGTGTGTGTGTGTGTGTATGTGTATATATATGTATATATATACATATTATATATATATATATATATATAACCTAAGTCGGTCACACCCGATTGAACCCATGTGTGACATTGTGCGCATGCGATCGAGCCAGACTAGAACCATTTAGCCAAAAACCAAGCCAGACCCGGCCCAACCAAGTCAAACACAAGTCAAACCCATTTAGCCCAAATTAATCTCGATTTCCATTGGTTTAGCCCGAGTTAAGCCAGTTCATCACCGATTTATGGCCTATTCACATAATTCCATGTTGTTTCTCACCGAGTTAGCCCCGGTTCCACTTAGTACACTGAGCCTAGACCCCTATAGACCAATCAATTGCCACTATTTGCCCTCCATCTCCAAAGTCAAGATTTTTGAAGCCGATTCTTCATCAGTTTTCCCACCGATAGTTTTTCGGCTTTGTTTTTCCCTCTTCTTTCTGTAATGTTTTATTTCCAAGTGTTGTAGCTTTGTAGTAGGCTTATTTTGTTTTGTTCCTGTGTGTATACTGTAAGATCAGAAATGGCAACAGAGGGGGGTGAATGGTGCCTTTTTGATCGCCCCCAAAGTATTCACTCAATTCTCTTCTCCGATAGCTATAGAAGCTATGAAGAAGGAATTAGTTCGCTCACTGGAAGTCTAAAGCTATTTTGCCGAAAACTGCAAGGATTGAAAATCATGAAATAGACTTGTTTCAAATAACAAGTGAGCTTACTGGAGAAACTGAAAAACAAACAAGTTCAAGATGAACCAGACAAGACTGATCGAAACTGGATCAAGTCAATCAACTAACAGTACAGAACATAGTCACTTGACTGAAAAATAGTCACCTTGCCAAACACCTAAAATACATGCTGCAGCAAAAATGGCTTTACTGAAGGCTGAAAAAGGACAAAAACTGCCGAACACACAAGTCGAAGGCTGACTGAAAATTTGCTGCACACAGGAATTAAGGCAAACTAGAAACAGCAGGACATACTGCAGGAAATACTGCAGTAAACAGCAGGAAAACAGCCAAGAAATAGTGCAATCTGAAAGCAGATAAGGCTGACGGTTTGGAGAATTTCAGTAGCAGTCGAGAGCTGAATTTCAGACCAAAAACTGCAGACTGAGAGAACAGATTTCAGACCGAACTGACTCCTGTACCAAAGAAATTTTTGTCAGCAATCCAAACAGCGGAAATCAAAAGCAAATAGCAAAAACTGAAAAGTCCGGATACTCCAAAAGACTGCTAGCAGTCGGCATAAAAGTACTACAGAGTGAGAGCAGTTCGGCAGGGAGAAATGAACTGCAAACCGAAAATACACTGAAATTACTGCAGACAACAAAAATCATTGAATTTGACTAGCTAATGATGTTCTCCTCAGGTCCAGCGTTCAGGACTTCAAATTAAACAACAACTCGGTCTCAAGAGACAAGAAAGTAAAGACCAAAAGGCAATGAACCACGAACTGGGCAGAAATCTGAATATTGAACCAAAAAGTGAAAACTGAACAGGAAATGAGCAAGAACCGAATTTGCTTGGGATCTTCAACTCTTTTCATCAAGAACCTTTTGAAAATAAGTGGAAATAGCCTTTAGAAATAACATAGAGAGGGCAAATCCCAAAGATGAAATGCCGAACTGAGAGGGAGATCAAACTCCAAAATTCATGTGATTTTCAATCTTTGGATCATGAGATTTTTAACACAACAGGGAGAAGTCTTCAGAGCAATAAAACACAAAATAAACTTTTCATCGAATCACCACGCACAAGAATCCTCTGCTCAAGCAACAATAAACCCTAGAAGTACAAGAAAACAGAGGAACTTGAGCATAGACCATTTGAGATGAAAAAATACAAACCGAATCTTTTTCTCTCGAGACAACTGACAAAGATAGGCCTGAAAGCCTTGTCCCAGTTCAGAGAAAATCAAGTTTCACTTTCTCGAACCAAGGACCAAATCCAAGAGAAGAAAGAGCAGTGAAGAACCAAAACAGAAATGAGAGAACTGAGACTCAAACTCAGAAATGAAGAACAAGACAGCACATCATCTCAAACACAACATTTTCATATTAATCTTGATACCAAGAGAAACGATTACAAAGGAGATACACATAGCTCACTGAGTCCCCATATGCGATTGAGAGTGAATCAAGAGCTCACGAACACAAGGGAACAACCACAGACTCTGCTCTCCCAGTCAAAAGCCAAACAAACCCCTGCTACCTCAACTACTCCCCAACAAAAAGAGAAAGCTCATGCAGGAGGGAAAACCAAAAACCCTACTCTCATGTCTACCCCTCTCCTTTTATAGCTTCTACTAACGGGTTTACAACAGCACTACTACCCGTTAGCTGCAGCTACTCTCCGCTTTACCCGTTGTCTCGAATCGAGCCTGAGTCAAATTTACCGAATTGCCCCTCACGCTCCTTCCCGGAAGCTTCCTCATTTCTTGCTGTCCACGCCTCGCGACCACTTCGAGTCCTCGCCGTCTTTGGCACAACCCGACCGCTCCGACCTCAGCACCACCTGCGTCTAGTCCGGTCATCCCGTGCCTCGCCACGACTCCACCTCGATGTCTTGCACCCATCACAGACAAGAAACACATTACATAGCACCGCTCAAAACATGTAATCGCCATTAGCATCAGCAAATCGTACTCAAGTATGAAATTGCCCAAACGACTGATCGGGAAGAAGAACAAGCGTTAAATCTGTCTAGCTAAACCCACCCGCACCATGTGCTGACTTGGCACGAACCAAAACAAACCAAACTCAATCTTTCCAGAACACGTGTCAATTACTCATCACAACCATGGGGTCACATCCACATGATCTCTCATATACGCTAGATTACAAAAGTGGAACCATCAGGACTGTAACATCCCAAATTTTGGAATCGTGGAAAAAATCTTTCTATTTCATTTTAGTGTTATTGAACATTTTGACAATTATATGAGAATTCTTGATTTGGGCATTGACAAAAATATAAAAAATTTAAAGCCTTTTATTGATTTTCGGTGTAACTCAATTTTCCCGGTTTGTCTACTTTGTTTCCTTCCAAACAAATTTAATGCAAGAATAAAAATCATGGATCAAAACAAATAGGAATGTAAAAATTGGAGAGAGTTGCTAAATCTTTTTAATCTTCTTTCGGTGTTATTTAAAATTTCCTGGATCTTTACTTATGCTTTGCCAAATAATTATTAAATAGAAATAAAAGTTATGAGGCAAGAGACAAATAAATCTGATTTAAGTTGATAATATTTTATACTTGAAATTCTAACTGAAAACCCATATTTGAAAATCTAATTAACTAAGATAAAATTTAAAGACCAAAACAATAATTAAAATTCATATTCAATGTTTGAGCCAAGAACTCGAATTAGAATTTAAATTCAAATGTAAATTTTGAAATTACAAATCCAAAAATCTAAAACCAATTTCTAATTTTGCCAAAGCCTTTATGTTTTTTTCTCTCTCAGCCTTCTTCCACTTCTATGTGGGGCCCACCTGTAGTATGTTTCTTCCACCTCCAGCATGCATGCAGAGAAACCATGGCTGGACAAGCCCTTTGTTTTCTACCCATCGTTTGGATGCCATGCCCACCGATTGCCCACTCCACCTGCACCGCCCCGACGTGGCTCAGCCCCGCGCTGCTCCTTTGCTCTGCGCGCATGCTTTCCTCCGCCCTCCTGCACGCACCCATGCCCTACACCCATACTGTGCCAGCCACACGAATCCCATCAGGCCATCTCTCTTTGCTCACTGATGCACCAGGCCCACTTGTAGTGATCGTCTTCCACCTTCGCACGCTCGCGCCAGCTCCGCCATAGCCGCTGCTCCTAATTTCTAATTCCGCACCCATAGTTCTTCTCTGTTGTTGCCAACCCCCGTCTACCCGTTGCCTCAACGTGATGCATCTCTTCCCCCTTGTCTTCTTCCGTACCTCACGTTCCGTAGAAAGAAACCGAGCATGTCGCTCTGTTGCACTCGTGAGAGCTCGCGCTCAGCCCTCAGCCGTCCATACCTACAAAGCCCTCCCCCCTGACCACGCATTTTCTCTTTAGCTCACCCCCTCGGTCTTTTGTGCGTGTTTTTTGATCACCTTGCTAACTGGAACACGAAGAAATAGAAGTCGTTCATGACACCGGTGCGCACGCCATCTGTTCTAGCATCTCTAGTGAGCTTCTCTCCTCCCCAACTCCGTCTCAACGTGCCTTACCTCTCCGTTAAGCACTCTACTCATTTGATTGACCTTTCATGCAGTGGACCACTCGAGCTAGGCTTTCTTCATCTCCGACCAGAACGCTGTCGTACGCCTTCCTCTCTCCGGTGAGCCGTAACTCGATTTTATTCACCCATACCTCCGCATGCATGCAAGCAAGCTCATGCACCCCCTTTTATAGGTTCTCTTTTGTCGAATTTCACTATCGCCGAGACCTCCTCCTCGCCATCGACAGAGTCTCTGACTCCAACTTCCTCTGCTCCTCGTCAATCGCCGCCCTCGCCTCTTGTAAGTTACTCCTCCCTTGTAGAGTATGTTAAGTCAAAAGGAGAACTAAAGTAACCGAAGTCAAAAAAAAAAGAGAACTAAAGTAGTCAAAGTCAAAAAGAGAACTAAAGTAGTTGAACTCGAGAAGAAAACTGAGTTAGTCAAAGTTGAGAAGAGAACCATAGCGGTCATAGTCAAAATCTGGCAGTGTTGTCGAAATCTTCGACTAAAGCTGGTGTCAAAATCTTTGATCGCTACCAGTGTCGAGATCTTTAACCACTGCCAGTGTCGAGATCTTCGACCGCTGCCGGTGTTGAGATATTCGATAGTAGCTGGAGTCCAGATCTTCGACTGCAGTCGGAGTTGAGATCATCGACCATAGCCAGTGTCGAGATCTTTGACTATGGCCGGGGTCAAAATCTTTGACCGCTACTAATGTGAAAATCTTCGATGGTTGCCAGAGTCGAGATCTTTGACCGCAGCTGGGGTCATGATCTTCGACCACAACCAGTGTTGAGATCTTTGACCGTTGCCAGTGTCGACATCTCCAACCGCAGCTGGTGTTGAGAGGTTCAACAGCAGTCGGAGTTGAGATCTTTGACCGCAGCTAGAGTCGAGATCTTCGACCGCTGCCATTGTCGAGATCTTCGATCGATGCTGGTGTCAAAATCTTCAACCAATGCCAATGTCGAGATCTTCGACTGTTGACAGTGTCGACATCTTTGACCGTTGCTAGTGTCAAAATTTTCGACCGCGGCTGGTGTCGAGATCTTTAACTGCAGCCGTGGTCAGGAGCTTCGACCGCTGCCGTGGTTGTAAACTTCAACCGCTGGCATGGTCTAAACTTCGACCGCTGGCATGGTTGTAATCTTCGACTGCGATAGTTGTGATCTTCGACTGCGGTAGTTGTGATCTTGGACTGCGGTAGTTGTGATCTTCGACTGTGGTAGTCATAACCTTCGACTACCATGGTCGTGATCTTCAACTACTAATCGTGTCGTAACTTTCAACTGCTAATAATAGTCGTAATCTTCGACTGCTACAGTTGTCTTAATCCATGAATGCTACTCAACAAACAGTAACGACAACACAAAAGCCACCGAAGAGTATTAGAAGTCTTAAAATGCACTGTAGCAACCAAAGAGTATTAAAAGTCATAAATGTACTGCAGTAACCAAAGAATGTTAGAAGTCATACAAAAGAGTACTTTACTAGCCAAGAAGAGATAATTCAAACTGAGCCGAGACTCAAATGATTATAACTTTTGCATATGAACTCCAAATTTAGTGATTTTTGTTTATAATTTTTTCTAAAATTATGATAATTATGAATATACAAAAATATTTAAGTTTTGTCTTTGTTTAAATTTATTTTTCTCTTATTTGCATTTATTTGGATTTTATCGATTAGACGACGTCGTGCTGGACAACTTCGATAGCGCACCCAAAACATTCTCTGAATAGCATGAGCAAGGCAAAGCACCCCCTTTGACCATGTTGATCTCAATATTTTTATTATTGTATATTTTTTGCAAAATCTATTATGCATATATGCATATATGCATATTTCGTCAAAATTGCTATATTGTAGGTATTGGTAGTTATGTCCACTTGAATGCATTGAATCACCTTGAAAATTCGTATCCTCACTATTGTAACCCTTAGGACATTGTTAGACAATAGCTAATGTCAAAATTTGGGTATATTACATTGAGTACATGTTCTAGATGTTTAGCCACGCACTAGTTTTTGCTAAGTTTGAACTTTCAAACAAATTTGCGCGTGGACATGGTGGTTTCAAAATATTGGACCAGAGGAGGAACCTCTGTTAGTTTGGTATAAAACAAAATGAAAAACCTAGTTTTTGACTTGGGCGAGTTATATGATAAACTGTCAAATGTGAGAGGGTATCTCGCATGTAGATAGGGGGAGATTCTTGTCAGGGTCAATTAAAGACCGAACGTTATTGCCACGTATCTAAGACACACCGTACAACCATATGTGCTATATGGGCTCTGGCTTTAGCTGATTAAGTTATCTAGGTCTAGTCTTGCATTGTGGTAGGCGCATATGCAATGAGGGCACCAAGGCCTTGGGGCCAAAATTTGCTAATACAATGGTGAATGCCCACTTGGGGGATGGAGCTAAGTGAGACTCTTCGCTTAGAAGATGGACCTAAGTGAGGATTCGGATGCTCTCTTAGGGGATGGACCTAAGAGAGGTTCGATGTTCATTGGGCTGGTGCAAGGTTAGGACTAGGTGATCTAAATGCTATATGATAATTGCTTTCGTCACACGCCAAAGGAAGCGTGAAGTTGTTTGATAGTGTATTTAATTATCTCATATGGGTAAAGTTATATAACCTCTGTAGAGTATTAAAACTACTTAAATAGCCGTACTCGCAATCATGAGCATGCTTGGATGAAGCTATAATGGGTATAGTTTTCATTTTTAAAACAGTTTCACTGAACACAATAGGATGGCATGTGAGCATCTTCCGTGTGCCATGCCCATGGGTAGGAATTGGATGATATTCACAGCCGAGGAAGGCTGCGAACGGATTTGATCTACTGTTATGAAAGTTATATAAATGTTATTTCATTACATATCAAATGCTCTTTATAGTTCCGCTTGCAAAATTATTACTTATTGATATTGCAAATAAAATTTGCTTCATGCTGAAAATAACTTAGTTCAGAGCCTCATCCTTTGATAGCCTTGCATATATGTATAATTTTGTGATACACTATAAGTCTTACTAAGTTCACAAGGTATTCAACCTCACTTAAATTATTGTTGATCAGAAAATGAAAAAGTTTTATATGCTCGACAATGCGTATTTTGCCCCCGGCACCGGGGAATTCGACGATGGGTCTTTCTAGGGCTTAACTCTAGTCGATTGCTTGTGGACTGTGGTGGCATACCATTGGATGCTTCTGCTATTTATTTGCCTTCCGCTATATTTTGTTCTAGACTCTTATGTTTATTTGGCCGATCATCCCTATGTGTATAAACTCTACTATGTATTGCTTATATATCACCCTTTTGTTGTAAATTATTTATGTGCGATGTGTATGGATGTGAACTCAATGATGTAAATGTGCGTACTAGCTATTGATCATGAGACTAGTATAGACCACTCGAGCAAGGCTTTCACATCATCAGTAGCTAGTACATACATTCACATCATTGAGAACTCGAACTGACCTGATCCGGCGAGGAACCCTCCAAATCTAGTGAGAAGAGGACCGACTGAGCCCACAATCCAGTGGAGCCCCTAGATCTAGCGAGGAGGAGAGGAGATGGCTATAGATCTGGCAAGGGAGGCACCGAGAAGGTGCCAAACCACCAAGGAGGCGAGCAACGGTGGCCAAGACGGATAGACAAGGAAGGAAGAGGAGAAACGAAGGGTGGCAGCAGCGAGGCGAGCCGTGTATGAAGTGTGTATGCGAGGCAAGTGCTGAGAGCGTGAGGAGTGCATGCGGTGCTTAAGACCGTGTGTGACTGAGCTGGGCCATGCGTGCGGCTGGGCCGTGCGTGGACCAAGCTAAGTATAGTGGCCAAATAGGCCTCGGGAACAGTAAAGCTAGGGAAAAGAGAAGAGAAAAATGTCAGGGGCGCTGACCTCTCGGTAGACCCTAAAAACAGGTAGTAGATGGAAATCGATTAGGAATCCACCAAAATGGGGTAAATAACTTTCTAAAAATCTATAAAGATCCCAAATAACTATTTTTTCAAATAGTGTGTCTGCCTTTAAATGCAGAAGGCGAGTTTGCTCAGGCCGAGACAGCCAACCAAGTCACGGTTTACGCCAACGCTTACTACTACTATTCAGGCAAGCTTATTCTTTAATCACAAATATAGTTATATTAAATGTACAAAATATGTTCTGTATCATCTACTATATACATGCATTAAAACTTTATTTCAAAGCTAAATCGGATAAAGAAGATGAAAAGAGATAAGATATGAGAAATAAAGAGCAGTCCAGTTGAGAGGAGCGGCTGGGCTGCAAGAGTATGTAGTAGGATGGTAAAAGGGACATTGGACAGGAAAAAGAGAGAGAAGGCGGAACCCTTTTACATATGGATAGAACATAAATACCAATAAAACTCTCACTCGGAAAAGGGGTCGTAACTAAGTGTCAGCCATTTTCCCATTTTCAATAGGCATAAAATGCTACTTGTAATGTTATTATCCTCTCCACAATGGGTACGTAATATACAAGTGAGTGGTGATGGAGGAGCTCAGGACCGGTAGCACAAGTCCAGATGTGAGTGATTCCCAGGCTCATATATTAGCGCAAGTGGAGTGTTGGGTGACGGGACAGCCAACCCCAACCAACGCTATTGGAAGTCGGTGGAGTCTGGGTGAGCGGCCCAGAACACCGATGGAAAATAGATGGGTGGAGATTTAAATAACGTAACATGAAAAACATTTTGTACTCTAAACTTGGCATCGCACCCAAGGAAGTGCGGGATACCTAATTTCATGAGGGCTTAGAGTAGCTATGGTATAGTGGTACAAGCTTACATAGTGCATAATAAAATCATAAATTCATGCCTATCTCCTAAATTTGAGGCTACGGGGTCACTATTGACCTTTCTTCTCCCGAGTGAAAAGTAGTGTTTTTATAAAGTAAAATTTGCCACTTAATTTGATAGAGTATTTTCCAGAATGAAATAAATAGAAAATGTGATAACAAACAAAAACGAGTCATACAGTGAATTTTGCTATTAAAATGCTTTATGAGTACATTAGTACACACCCTTACTATTATTTTTCTTTGTTAGACCCTAGTCCGACCGAGGATTACTCCAAGTGGGGATGAAGGAATCACAGGCATCAATGAGGCTGTAGGGGATGAGGGCGATGGTTATGAGGACCAGGGTTAGGTGGACACCCTATACGATGGTTGGGACGAGTAGGCATCTCACTGAGCCGAGCAGGCGAGCTATAGGGTACATGTCCCATACCTTTTATGTTTATATAATTGTATTAAAGACCATAGCCCCACGTGGCGAATGTTGTAATAAAGAAACAGTTTCTATAATATTGTTCTGTTGCGCAACTCTAATAAAGACTTATTATTTGTTATAGCAGTGTTCCACTGGGCAGATGAATAACAATCTATTGCTTAAGTGTGATTACCCTCAGGGTAATGACATGGGCCATCACACAACTGGAACTAAAAGTGACGATCTCGAAGCCTACGAAGGAATAAGCACTGACTACGAGTCGCAAGGCAAGCCATGATCCTTAATCATATTGAATTCCTATTAGTTGGGTTTTATTGCGTATGAGTCAATTTCTGCATTTATTTATTTGTCGGTGCTATTTTTATCAGTTACTTTTGAATAATCCTGCTTAAGTAGTTAATACCTTTAATTACATTGTTTACATGCTATCATCGATAATAATCTGATATGGTTTTCCGTGATAAATTTAGAGCTAGTACATTGTACTGTAGATTAACATAGTAGTGCAGGAATAAGAACAACAAGCACTTATCACTTGCCATCTGCCATCACGAGTTGATATGTTGGAAGTTATACATAAAATGAATCACGATGTTTTTGTTGGGTCATTCACTAAGAATGACGATTTCAAAATATTACTACCAAGGGTGTGGTATGGTTTATCGTGCCAATCATAAAATTGTGGTGATTCACATTGTGATTGTCGATGATTTCCACCCCGCTCGATGGTATATAAGAAATTAACTTGTGCTATGAGAAAAGATATAATTACCCCCGCTCGATGGTATATAAGAAATTAACTTGTGCTATGAGAAAAGATATAATTATCGCCCATCCACAGGATCGATTACTTGAACTTGATTCAGATACTGTATTAATTTCATTAGTGCTACCATAGGTAGGTTCAGTGTTGGCATGCACCACAGACCGTCCTATACCACAATATGACCCCTAAGAGTAGCGGAGCTGTTACCCATACCTAGACCTGGTAAGGGATCCGCCGTTGAGAGGGACTCGCTCTATACTTGGTAATACTAATGTTGTGAATCAGTGCTAAATTCTATTATCCTGTCTTTGATCAAGTCGTTGATATTATGTGGGTAAAGCTAGGCACTCTCTGCAGAGATTAAATCAAATCATTCGAATGTACCATGTTTTCTATTAATGGAGCTATGTCAAAAAGGTGATTCCCAAATCAAGGCATAAAGAACGTTGTTGGTTAAAATTGTGGTATCTTGGAAATGAGATAACTTGTTAATAGACAACATCCTTAACAAAGCCTTCTTTATAAACTTGTTTTGATTTAAGTCAAATATTTACAAATAAAATTGTATGGATACTAGTGATGATAGATCCAAGACAAACCCTCATTGATAGATATTCCCCTTGAAATCCTCAATTGTATCATAAAACTTTACCACAGTGACTTGTTGAGTACGAATATACTCATTCTTACATATTTTGGTTCAGACAATAAGCAGTATGAAAAGAACATGCTAGTAGATAACAAGTACTACGATGGTAAAGATCACACATTGTAGATGGAGCCTACACTCACGTGTAGCCTGTGATATGGCCGTCTTTTGTTTGTAATATGAGTAAATTTAACTTGAAAACCTTAAAATTCTGTAATCGATAGTTATATCATATTTTATATAAGACTCTTGTTATGGTATTATAATCATAAACCGGATATGTATCAATCTGCATGTAACTTAAATCCTAAGTAGTTGTGTGAATACAAAGATTTCTGGTAAATCCAAACGTCCCAGAGGTGTCCTCGGTGTGAATGTGTCCATCTCCTTGTACAACCTTGTATTTATATTAGTATAAATTTAAAAAAATGTAATATTACAAACATGACTAATTTAAGTAATTTTTTAATATATTGACGGTCAAATTTTCAAAGGTTTAATTGGGCAGATTCTACTATAAAACATTATTTCTAAAAGAACAAATGGAATATTAGCCTATTAGGTACTGTACCAAAGCTCTGTAGTAGTAGCACCCCCCGACCAGATCCCTCTAGTTTTGATGCAGCAGTTGAAACAAGCGCGGCGCAACATTGCACACTCCTACCATTGCTTTATGATGATATAGGACCTGGTTCCCGCCCATTTGAAGTGCTCGTCGGATCATCATACCACGATACAGCAAGGACAAGCGATCGCATTCTGTTTTTGCATTTACCATGCAGATACAAAGTTGCCTAATACAATTACATAATTACAAAATACTCTCAACGGACATTGCACTAACATCGTCCCGAAAAAAGGAACACTCCAGCAACAAATGTTTTCTCTGCACCACTCTGATCTACAATTCTAGCTGCCCGCTAATATTACGTTACATGTGGTTCCAAAACCCCTATTCATGAATTATTTATGAGTTACAACTTACAACACAAATTGCACGGAAGCCATACGTACGCGGAGGCTTGCACATGCATACTGTCAAAAAGAATCTGGCGTTAAAGTCTTCCATTGTGGTACGACCTTCGTCCATAAATACCTACCAGAAGACAGATATGGAGCACAGACAGTTGCTGTGTCTCGATTCCTTAGGTCTCTCTTAACTATGATCTTGGCAAGGAGCCTTGCCTCGCTAACTCATAGCTTGGCTCCGGAGTATGATTACTTGTATTGACACGAATTGAACACAGGAAGAAGAATGAAGACGTATAAATAGTTATGTGCCACAGACTGTAGGGAAAGAGAATTTCTCTGTAATTAGTTTGAAACTTTAAATGGTAGAGATAAGCTAGAAGACATAGCAGCGGAATATAAAAGGTGACGGCATGAAAAATATAAGATTCTTTGCCACCTTGCTTTGCTAGGCAAGGAAAAAGTAGCACACATGAGAAATAGGAAGCAAGGCTAGCAAGACTAAGTGTATGGCTCTTTTGCCTTGAAAGCGTAAAATGAGTGTATGTGTTCTATAAAAGTATAATAATTGCTTAAAATATTGTGTAGTATTTATTTGGAACTATTTGATGGACCACAACATGACAAAATGACGAGCGATAATACATTGCCCACATGGGAGAGCCAAATTGGCTCCCCTCCTTGCCGATGTGGGCAAGTTTGCTTGGCACATCAAGGTATTTGAGCTCAACCAAACACATAACCTTACTAGTCAAGGCTAGGTTGGCAATTGCTTAGGCTAACAAGGGAACCAAACATGCCCTAGTTATCGTGGCAAATCCACACAAGCTAGACTTTCCAAATTGAAGTGAGGAAAGATGATGATTCCACACCTGTGCCAAATCCAGTAGCTACTATTTGATT
This sequence comes from Dendrocalamus latiflorus, assembly GCA_017311315.1. Classification (NCBI taxonomy): domain Eukaryota; kingdom Viridiplantae; phylum Streptophyta; class Magnoliopsida; order Poales; family Poaceae; genus Dendrocalamus; species Dendrocalamus latiflorus. The sequence goes on along the minus strand of CM029677.1, from coordinate 19,533,535 downwards.
CTAACTTCCAGCTTGTAGCCGCAAAAGATAATGTGAGGAAACCCAAAAGTAAATATAACCAACGGAATCGTTTGTTAAACATCTCCAGAGCATTCCAGAACAAAGCCCCAAAGTTTGGCCATCTGGAAGAAAGAACAGCAAGATGAGAAATGTGTCAGCTGACCAAAGGAAAAGCAGGACATTGTGAGTTGCAATTGCCATAAACTTAGGCACAAAGGTACTAGCATAATTGTCAAAAAACATAATGTGTGCATTTGAGCAAGCTCACTTTAAATTAAGATACAGAACATAGAGATATGAGCTACTGATATAATTCATAAACCATAAGTACAAACACTTCACCTTTGAGGCATGTTGAGATTAATTTGCCACGTCCAGCATATAAATCTTCGTGCTGTAGAGAACTCCAATAGCCATCCAATAAGTAGGCCAAGAGAACCAATAGCAATGACTATACCAATATTCGCAGATCTGAGATGGTAACCCAATATTCATAGTCACCCAGTATTCACTTGGTACTTGATAAAAAAAAGTAATCAGTGGTTTACGTACCTGGTGGCACCAGTTGCAGCTAACAGAGCTGTGAGAATAAACACAGCAGTATGCATTGCTCGCTTTGAAGTTTCATCAATTGTAGCCATATATATGAATGTACCAACAACAGCCATAAAGGAAAGCCAGAAGTCCAAAAACTGCCAGATAGAGCCCGATGGTCATGCGCAATAATGTATCAGAAGAAGCATTTTGAATATAATTAAAAGGGCATGTCAATGGGATTTTGACACAATCAAAAGGGCATGTAAAAATAAATGTATTGGGTTCCAGAAATTTACAAAGTAATAACTCACTCCAGATATCAAGGCAGGCAATGATATTTCGATTTCGGACTTTTCACCAAACTGTGTTCCTTTTACTGCTACAAAGTGCTTGAACCCTCTTGCATGAAGGGGGCGGGGATTGAGATTCGAATGAAAAAATAGAGATGTAGACTGTGGTTTTACAGTGTGCGGGGGACAACAGAGAAGAGTCAACGACCATTCATGTGGACTAACGTGATTGCACAGCCAAAGCCTGTGAATTCACAAGTCGATGTCCTCGATTGAAACAAATATAATCCAACCAAGACATTGCTTGCCCTCTACTCTATCATCATGTAACAACCCAGCCACACTAGAATATGCAACCTGTTAGAGAACTGAGGCACGTGATGTTTTACCAATCATGTCATCAGGAATCCCAAAGGCATCAGAAAGGTTACCTCTTAAAGAAACGGAGCACATTAGATCGCACGTAATTTTTCTCTGATGGGAATTTTCCAAAACCTCTCCTAAAGTAGGTTTGCATTGGACATCACTATATCTATTTTATGTTAATCCAATTACTCATCCTAAAAGGGTGATCACTAGCATCAAGCAGGAAAAAAGATGCTGCAATTTACTTCTATTTGTCACAAAACAGCCAGCTTGTTCCTTCCAAAACCCAAACTGCCAGCTTGGTGGCATCAGCTTTCAATTTTTAAGCTGCTCCTATTAAACAACTAAGCAATAGTGAGAAACGTATCTGTTAAAATACATCGATCTCTTGGCATCCTAAAGATTGTGTAAACTAATTAGGTAGTCATACATGACTATATCAGTTCATGCACCGAGGGCCCACATGCTCAAAAATGTCCATCGGATGCAACTACATGCAAACTACGCTTGTGTTCCTCTTCAGCTTTCTCCAACTGAAGTCGACTATCAACCAGAAGGGTGGTCTACCTTGTATTGGATACATTCATAACAGATTTTGCCCAGTAATATGTTAAGCGTTAAACTAGTAGTAAGCAAGTATGTGCTGAGTAGCCTGCGACTTACCTGTAATACACGGAAAGATAGTATGCACCAGGTGCCCACATCACATGAATGATATAATGCACTGGAAATTCCACTAGACGTGTAAAGAATCCATTCTGCAAATGCCTAGGTGGCACGAAAAAAAAAAGGTTAGCATGACTTAAATTTAGCTTCTTAATAAATATCTTATTAATAATTCCCCTTAAATTTAGCTTCTTCAATGGAGAGCATATTTGATTATCAAGATATATATGGAACAGATGTAAGAATGGTATTTTCTTGTGAAAGGGATACCACATTACCACCTTACAGTATGACAATCTAGCAGGCTATCAACCATTCAGGACCTATTAATCTTTCCTTCCTCCAAACTCAATCACCTATGTCATAGTGACAACATTTGTTTAACGTTTATTGTATTCTTGCAAACTCCATAAATCACGGAATGCTTTGCCCGATAGTTCAACATAAACCTTTACCGTGTATATATTCTGTCATTGGTTCATAACAATTTTATTTCCAACTAGAGATGCTACTTCTGTGTAATCAACTAGAGATAAAGACCCCAATGCTAAAACGGTTTCGTTACATCAGCTTATAGAAAGAAGAAAAGAGCAAACTGCAGCGTGGGTCCGTAAACTTGCATGGGTCAGGTGAGGTCCAAAAGCACTTTTACTTGGCTAACATGGCTTCTGTGTGGCTCTAGAGGGGGAGAAGTGCCACACCAGCATCCAATGCCCACATCGAAGCCATGTCTGTTAAGGGTATATATGTCTTTTCCTGTTTTTTAGTGTTTGTGTCCTTTGTACTATATAAGTACTATGGGCTATTGCAATAGATTTGAACTTCAAGGTTTCTTACATAGTATCAGAGCCTAGGTTTTGAACTTAACCTTCCCTCTGGCTGCCATCAGTCACCGCCGGCCGCCACTGTCACTGCCCCTGGGAGGAGTGTGCTCCACTCCCGGGAGCGGCCACCTCTTCCGGCCGCCGCTCGACTCCACCACGCCGCCAGCCAGACGCGCTCGCGCATGCGTCGGCGGCGGGCCGTCCTGCCTCCGCCTCGATGCTGCTCCATCCCGGTGCAAATCCAAGCTCCTCGCGCTAGATCCGGGCACCTCCGGCTCTCCCCCCGCCAGATCCGACGCTCTCGTCCTCAAATCCGGGGCGGCAAGCCCGGATCCGGCATCGACCTGGGCGGGGGTGGACGGATCTGGCATCGGCGTAGGCGGGGGTGAACGGATCCGACCGCAGGCGTTGCAACCCCGGTCTACCCGACACCGCCTCGGCTGTTTGCCAACCACCCCGCCACCGCCGTCTTTCGCCAGATCCCACCGTCACCGCGCCGCCTCGGATCTGACAACCACTGCCTTGGATTCGGCCGCCGCCGCCTCGGATCCAGCGACCGCCACCTTGGATCTGGCAACCGCAGCCACAGATCCGGCCGCCGCCGCCTTAGATCCGGCGACCACCGCCACGGATCCAGCCCTCTGGCCACCTCCTCCAGCCAAATCCGACCGCCGTCGCGTCTCCCTTGCGCACCCACCCGCCTACGCCTGTGCCCGCGCCCGCACCGGCCTCTGCTCCTGGCTCCTCTTCATCGCCTCGACGTCGCTCCGAATCTGGCCGCCGCGCCTTGGATCCGGCCCTCTCCGCCGACTCCCGGCCGCTGTCACCGCCGCTCCAGGCTGCCACCGGCTTCTCCCTCCTCTCTGGCCTCCTCCTCGGTCGGTGGTGAAGAAAGGGAGAGGGGCAGAGAGAGAGAGGCGGGAGTGAGGGAGTGAAGAGAGAGAAGGGAATTTGAAGGGATAATACTTTTGCTAATGCTAGTATTTGTTCTTGAGTCTTTTTCATTTTGTGTCTTCTGTTGCGTCAATCCAAATCCGTAGCATTTATCTTTAAGTTTGTCAAAGACGTGCGAGTCAAGAAAATCGTTGTCAATCAGCCAATTGCTTAGCTAGCTACAGTTCATCCTCTCGGATGAGTGTGGTCATCTTCCTTTTGTATAGCCTCAGCCGTTGCTCTTCTCTTTAAGCCGATGCAGATTGTAGAAGTCTTTATGATGCCGACGCTTCTCTTTGAGTTGCCGCCCCGAGCTTCTAAGGCCACCACGCTTCTTCTGCACCGCGCCTCCGCTGCGCTTCTTGTGCACTGCGCCGCCGCCGTTTTGGGCTTCAATCTGCGTTGCTATGCTTCTATCGCCCTTTTCAGCTTGATTTGACAGCTCTCTCTCTCTATTTATGTTACCTTCCACATCCTCTTCGTCGTGTTATCACAGTCGACTTTGCTCCACTTACCTCTACTTTCCCAGCCCTTACACTTTGTGCTTTTCTAGATTGTTGCACGATTCCGGATGGTTGGTACTCGACACAATTTTCCAAGAGTCGCACGCTATGACGACAACTTCAAGACTCGAACTTTGGATCTTCCCTATTTTAGTGTCAACCTTTTCAAATGCAATGCTATTGCATATGCCTTACATTTGAGAGAGGGTGTTAAGAGTATATGTGTCTTGTCTTGTTTTCTAGGGTTTGTGTCCTTTATACTATATAAGCCTCATGGGCTATTGCAATAGATTTGAGCTTTAAGGTTTCTTACAATGTCAACCAAGAAGCTTCGCTTTTGGACGTCACTTGGCCCACTTCAATAAATTTGAGGACCCAAATATCCAATTCTCAAGTTTATTGATCTACTTAAACCACCTGTGCAAGTGTAGGTACCTACGGTGCACTTTACTAAAAATGCTGGCTAGTAGCTAAAAAAGATGAAAACAAGTCATTTCAGGTCATCATGACACTAGAAGAAAAAACATACCTTTTGCCGGATGGCCCAAAAGGCAGGTAAAATTGCTGCAGCATTTGATGCGATTAGAAAGACAGACTGCCAGATGTGCCCTACATATAGATTTAACCATATTATACAGTAATTTACTAATTTTACTACATGGATATAAAATGATTGTCACAACTGGTCGAGAAACAATATTTATTGCATAAAGTAGGTAATACATTCTCATTGAAAATAAGCTGCAGCCTGCATTGATATGTGTCATATGTCAAGGATTTCCAATTACGTTGATATGTCAAGAATTCAGTATAGATTGGTTCATTATTTCTTGCATTTTTCATCCTCTACAGAATTGTACTTAGCACAATTTATCTCATCTTAATTTACCCTGGTCCATTAGAACCAGTCAAATAATGATACACTTAAGTGAGGCACAAACTTAAAATCCACTTGTTACATTAAAGCATTTCAGTAGCATTACACTGTTACAAAGCTACTTTTACATGTTAGTTTGACTATGTTAGTTTAACTAAGGCAAACTTCCTAAGAATCGGATACCTTAAAATGCCCTAATGTAGCAAATCTTAATGATTTTAACACCTTTGCAAGGGTTCTCCCTCAGAAAGAGGGCTTCGCATTTCAGAGGAAAGGACTACATCCACAATTGACTAGCAACAGCAGTAGCTGGTTGAAGTACTTTGTTTATCATTTCAATGGGAAAGGTACTACTGTTGTTGTGGACTCTTATTGGGGGCAACATTATACAAGAAGACAGCGTGTGAATCCATCGGCAGGAGCGGGTTCAGAAGCGCCAGCAGGGGACCAGGCGGCAAGGGCCGAATTGCTACAGCCAGCATCATGATCGGCTACAGTCTCCGGTGGCAATACGGTAACCAGTCCGGATTGGTAGGAGCAGTTGCTCAATTGGAAAGTCTTATTCTTTATAGATAAGTTATTGTGCTAGAGATTGGTTAGCTTATAGAATAGGTCCCGGATTGCTATCAGATCGGGATTAGTTAAGGTATTTCGATAAGTCAAGAAGCCGGATATATAAGGCTTCGGTTGTAATAGAGTTAGCCAGGCGATAAGAAAACAATCTCTTTCCACCTGAGTTCTGAAAGGCGACTTGGCCGGTGAAAACCCCAGGCGGAAGCCTGCTCCTCATTATCTTCTACGATCGAATGCAGCTTCCCAACTCCATCTTCTACCTCCCCTCACAAACCACCGGAAACCCCCACCAAAATCAACCCATATTAGCCGCCACTATTCCCATGGATGAGCCAAAAACCATCGAGGACATCGGCAAGATGATCGTTGTGATGATGAAGGGCATTACAGCCATCAAACAGAAGCAGGACCAGCACAGTGAGGCAATTACCCGACTGCAGCAAGGAGGATAGGAAGCTTCGTCCGGCATGTTTGAACCCCAGACAAGACATCACGGGGTAGATGGATCTTCTAGCAGATGGGATAGGAAGGAAGATGACAGAAGGGGGGTTCCACGCTAGTACAAGCTGGATTTCTCGACGTACGACGAAGATGGGAACCCTCTTCTCTGGCTTAACCGCTGTGAGTAATTTTTCCTAGGGCAGCGGACATTAGAGGAGAAAGTTTGGTTGGCTACATATCATCTAACTGGCGTCGCACAACAGTGGTATTTCAGTTGGAGCGTGATGGGGGCATATTGTCATGAACTCGTTTCGCGGATTTGTTAATATGCGCTTCGGCCCTCCAATTCGGAGCAATCCTTTAGGAGAACTTGCGCAATTGAGAAGGACAGGCACTGTCGAAGAATACCAGAGACAATTTTTGGCTTTGTTGTGTCGCGTTGATCGGCTATCTTCGTTCCAGCAGGTCCAATTTTCACAGCCGGCCTCTTGAAGCCCTTGAGTACGGATGTCGAGTTATAGAACCCGAGTAACTTGCAGATGGCCATGAGCTTAGCACGAGCCTACGAGCAACGTCTTGTGGAGAACTCATCCAAAGTGAGGACGCCAAAAGTTTTGCCTCCAGCTCGGCTGCCCAACGGACCAGTGATCCTCACGTCGACTCCCAAACCCAATCACACCCCATCAGCCGCACCATCGACGCCAGTGACCAAGGATCCACCACTGATAGCTACGCCTCCACAGACTCGTTGGAAACAGCTCTCGGCTGTGAAGATGGAGGAACGTCGATCCAAAGGACTTTGTTATAACTGTCCCGAGAAGTTTGGGCCAAATCACCGTTGTTCCAATAAGGGGATTTACCTCATCAAGTTAGATGAGGGGAAGACGGTTTAAACATGGCTCCAGAGGTGGAAATTTCATTACATGCACTCACAGGTGTTCATGATTGACGAACAATGCAGCTGCATGTGCAAATTGGCGGCAAGTGTCTTCGCGCTCTCATTGGTACTGGATCCACTCACATGTTTGTGGATGCAGAAACCGCACGTCAGCTGGGCCTCCAGTTCTCACCATGGCCAAGGATGACAGTACCTATGGCAAATGGTGACCGTGTGTCTTGCGACGGGTTGTGTACACAGGTTCCATTAACAATTGACAAGAAAGAATTATGTGTGGATTGCTTCGCTGTTCCATTGGAAGGACTTGATGTCTTGGGGTTCAATGGCTCGGAACTCTTGGGCCGATTGTCTAGGATTTTGAACTCCTCATAATGTCCTTCTGGCGCACGGATCATTGTGTCACATGGCATGGAATTGGTGCTGTAGACGTCTCTACGCACATTCACCATGGCAGGGCTATTCCATCTCCCTTGAAGGTTCAGCGTGCTCGCTTGCGTCGTGATCATTGGGAGGTGTTGGTTCAATGGAAGGATTGGCCTCCATCAGAGACTTCATGGGCTTCTCTTCCAGACTTTCGTGAGCAATATCCGGATTTCCAGCTCGAGGACGAGTTGTTTCAGTAGCAGGGGAAAATGTTGTGGGCTCTTATTGGGGCAACATTATACAAGAAGACGGCGTGCGAATCCATCTGCAGGAGCGGGTTCAGAAGCGCCAGCAGGGGACTAGGTGGCAAGGGCCGAATTGCTATAGCCAGCATCATGATCAGCTACAGTCTCCGGCGGAAATACGGTAACCAGTCCAGATTGGTAGGAGCAGTTGCTCAATTGGAAAGTCTTATTCTTTATAGATAAGTTATTGTGCTAGAGATTGGTTAGCTTATAGAATAGGTTCCGGCTTGCTATCAGATCAGGATTAGTTAAGGTATTTCGAAAAGTCAAGAAGCCGGATGTATAAGGCTTTGGTTGTAACAAAGTTAGCCAGGCAATAAGAAAACAATCTCTTTCCACCTGAGTTCTAAGGGGCGACCTGGCCGGTTAAAACCCTAGGCGGAAGCCTGCTCCTCGTTATCTTCTACGATCGAATCCAGCTTCCCAACTCCATCTTCTACCTCCCCTCACAAATTACCGGAAACCCCACCGAAATCAACCCATATCAACTGTACACATTGGCCCATGGAATTTTCAGAACTAAATATGAGAAACTTTACCATTAGGTGAAACTAATTCATCGCTGCAATCAAACCCACCATGATCACGATCGCAGGTGCAGAAGCTGGAAAATGAAAATTATATCTTTAAGAATTACCATGATAAATACAATATTTGCTAATTTTGTCTAATATTGCATTAAACATCAAGTATTACAAAGTACAGAGCACAAAAAAAATACAAATACATTCGCATAATAGGTAATATCTTTAGGAATTACCTGTAGAACGTTAGCCCACTTTCATCAATTGAAGAATGACACACACCTTTCTGATTACAGTTTCTATGACATCCCTGAAGAGCTACAGACATGTAAGTCTGAGAATTTGATGTATCACTTGGATGCTTCACTCCAAAGCACCAAGTGCCCTCCTTGGCATAAAAAATAGATAGATCCATGTCTGAATTCGTGGAATTATGTAATGAAAAAAATACTGAACCATTACTGCTGCTTGTCCTGCTTGCGTAGTAATCCCAACTATCATTTGATGGTAAACCACCATATTTCGAGTACAGCTCGTAATTCAATTCTTTATCTGACTTTAGCTGGATATGGAAAAGTGCACCAGCTGAACCTTGGGGAACATCCAAAAAGAAATAAGTCCATGCAAATTGCTCATAGGATGAGTTGCTTAAAAATTGTTCCAGCGAGAAGTGGCTATATTCCAGTGATGCCCTTCCATCAGTAGGAACATAATATGACTCAAAAGGAACAGAAGGATTTCTTTTAGGAACCCTCTGCATGTAAAGAACAATATTTGATTAATAAAGATGCCTACTCACAAACAAAGTTTACAGTACCAAAGCATGCACAATATCACTCTCAAAAGAACTTATGTGCTCCAACACCCATGCTCGACAAACTAAGGACTCAATCTACTGCCACTTCCTGGGTGGCAAAGTGTTGGCTTTATTTCAACTCGGAGATGTCGAGAATTATCATATCATAAAGACCAAAATCTACTTTGCACAAAATACACATAAATTAATGGCTCTTCAATGGGGAAACAGGTACATCAGATTACTGCAATCTGATAACCGATTAACTTCAACAAACATGCTACTTGATTGATAACATTCCCAAGCCTATCTAGTAAAGAGAACTGCCATAGAAAATAAAGGGGTCATCAGGAGATAGGTAGTGACTCTAGCAATTTAAATAATTGATATAGAACATCATTTTCATGGGCCAAGTCATATTATGTACAATGGGTCCCAAATAAGGGGGAAAACATAAGAACAGCTTCACAAATATTCTTGGCATTTTTTCTCAGAGATGTCTTCGAAATTGATGTAATATTTAAAATATTTGCAAGATTTCACATCATTAGACAAAAAAAAATTTAAGTCAGACACCAACAAAGACATTCCTAAAGTCTGTTAATCCCAGAAATGTTTTTTTATGTGACTATTAAGTATTTTGCTCTTGCTCTTGTGTAGCTTCTCACATTAATCTTGTTTCCTTTATTCCCAATGGAACTTTAATAGTTTCATGATCACATGACTATTATAAGATTAACATTGCAGTATGGGCAATGCACCAAAAGACAGGAGCAATCATTTAGCTGCCATGTCAGGCTGGATTGCACTGGATTAAACATATTCTAGGCAAACTAAACATTCAGCAAATTCTTTCAAAAGAGGTATAAAAGAAAAAGGTAAGACCCACAGAAATTGGCAAGAAAGTAGAATGTTTTAACTTCTGGTCATGGAGTTTCGCCAGTTACCACCTGCCAAGAACTGACAGCCACATTATGTTAACTAGCAAAGGTAAAGATCAACCCAGGATGAGCAAACCACTGGAGCTTTGACGCAGCTATATTTAACCTTCTTGCTTAAAAGGTAAAAACAGGAAAATGTCTGTACTCAGTAGTAATAGAGAATACATCTCTTATCAACTACTCAACCCACCTGGAGCACATATGCCTCCCATGAGCAATTCGTTCCAGCTTTTCCATTCAGACATCCAGTTACTTGCCACTCCAATGAGAAACACATTATATCCAGCAAAGGTGATGATACTGTATTGTTCATCTGTGTTATATTGACTGTCTCAATAGCAACATGCCATCGTCCAATATTTGGCAACTTTACAACCAAAGGAGCAATGCTAATATCACCTGAATAGTCATGCAAATCTCTCTGAGGAAAGGCATTATAGCGCAGGTAACAAATCAAGGATGACCTTTGAACTAATCCGAAATTCGCAGCTGTAATTTCAAATTGCAAGGCTAGGTTGCCTACATCCAAGAAGTAGAACTTCATATCGCCTTGCCTGATGCATAATGAGCCATTTGAAATGGCACAAGTGATCAAGTTCTCCATTCTCACTGAGATAGTACTGTTGGAATCTAGTTGCTGTTCTACTAAATGGTTCAACTGTGATAAGAAATTGGTACGTCTATTGTTCTCTCTAGTATTCAAACTTTTTCTCGTGTGAATATTCTGATCTAAAAGATTTCTTGAGTTGTTATATCTTGAAAATTGAGAACAACCAATCATTTCAATTGTTTGGTTGCAGTAGGGTCCCCATAATGCTGAAGTGGGACATCCCTCTATGGTAATGCTAGTGCTCACTGAACATGCTCTCCCTCGGCTAATCTGCAAAAGTATAGGCATCAAGATTCAAATTTTGTTTGACACATTTATGCTGAAAGACAAAATTAGATAGTTATGCAGTACAGCAAGTGTCTTATAGACATGTCCTAATCTGAAGTAAGCGTACCATCTTTGATTGTGTGCGAGCAGGTCCAAGGCCATTGAAGTAACCAATGTACCATACCCCTGGCGATATCTGCACATACCAAAGGCTGGTATATCAGAAGTCCGCAGAAATTTTCTACGATGGGGCATTATAACTCGAAAATTGTTTATAGCTGGTACATCAGAAGACAAAAAAAATTCTTGCACTTAATGACCAGCAGATCAGCATGGTGATGCCCCAGTGTAGTTTGGCCAAGGGACGCCTGGTACTGCATTAAGGGAAATAGTTGCGTACAATGCCACGGGAGCAAGTCATACTAACTTGGGTTAAACCTATTGGGTGAAGCAAGCAAGAATGAAAACCCGAAGTTAACATGCTTTTGGACCCTGCGGTGTTACACAGGATTACAAATTACTGGTCAAGTAAGCCTGAACTAGATCGGGTTATCTTGACTTGTTTGCCACTGGTTTTACTCTCATTGTGGCTCTTCATGTCATGTGTATTTATTTATGATTAGATTCTACATAGAGTAATCAGCCTAGACTCAGTTTCTGTTTCCTAATTGGCTACCAGTATGTTCTGGAAAATGAAGCAGTCCTAGTTTTAACTTGGGAAAATATGTATACAATGCTAATGGATAATGCAAGTGAATACAGTGTCAGTAGGCAAATATTTTGAAATTTGACTTGCGAAAAGCACAGAACTACTAATACAGAAGTAGCATGGCTGGATTAAAAAGAGATGGTAGAAGCGGGCTTTGTTTGGTTCTGAAACTTGAATTGGATTAAGTGTCATAAAATCTCCCTGAGTATTAACATTCCTCATGATTTTATCCTGTTTTTGAATCATTAGAGAGGCAATCATTCAAATGTCACCATTAGTTTACATGTGATGTGTACCAATCCAACATCTTTTGCATCACAGTCGTAGTGTCATGCTGCTACAAACAAGGACAATTACTGTAGTTGAGGTAGCTACCACATATTGCTTTACAAGTCACAGAATCAGTATAGTTAACCTGTTCATTTGATAACACTATTGTTGTGTTTTTCTGAAATGGTATGCACTGCGCCAGATTTGACTGATTATTTGTACTGCCAAAAGATCCAGCAGCAAGAAAGTTTGATACTGCAATAAAGAACCTTCCTGTCAAAATTTGTTTAATCAGAAAATTATGTAACACAGAAGATTAGGTTACAATCAAAGTACTTTTTAAGAAGAAGAAAAACACAAACTACCAGAAGAATATCCTCAAATCACTATCTTCTTTTTCTTTCGATAAAATATACTTCTCATCTAGACTAAACAAGTGACCTATGAATAGCACTGTCACTTGATGAAATAAATATATTTCTCAAAAACAATAGGATAAATGGCAGAACAGTTCATAGCCATCAGAATGGAAGAGAAAAGCCACGGAGTGCTGATTGTCAAAAGATCATATTAACATCTTAACTACTTCAGCGTTCAAGATGAACAAGTTCAAAGATGGCAATACTTTAAAATTAAACAAATTTGTGTCTATCTGTCATGGCATTTGTTTACTTTTCTCATTTCTTGCAAGAAATTTGTGCTGGAGCTTTGAAGGGATATTATAACACCAGTTATAATTGGTTTGAGAATAATTTGGTACAAACTCTCTGTTTCAATTTGAAACACAATGGTCGTAAACCATATTTAGCACACCTTTAACAAGTTCACCATGATTAAGCAGGTATACGAGATTGTTTAAATAGAAAATGAAGACATCAAAGTTCACCATCACATAAGAAAATGTATATGGTACTCACATAAATTGTCCAGAAAAGAATCGGATATATCAGGAATAGGAGGGTTGGCATTCATCAAACAGATGATAGCAAGTTCGCCTCTCGGAAGATCTTTTAAGTGCTCCCTGGGCTGCATTATTTAAAGAAATATTGCACAAAGTCTGCATAAGTCAATTTTGCAATCTATGCTATAATATAGTCAGAGATAAACCAAATGGAGGGTGCAGAAAATCTTTAGTGATTGGCCATATCAATCACGTTATTATTGTACAAACAAGCTAAAAAGATCCGAAAACAGAAAGTTTCAGCTCACACTGTCATGCGTCACTAGTTAGCTTTATTAATTTGAGGTATAGCAGTCTTTCGTATTCTTTTGATCCCCACCACACATACAACGCACCAAGCTACAATGTTGTACCACCTAAACTTTACTGCCCATCAAATATAGAAATAAAAGGCCAAAAAGAAAACCATATTAATCACCCTTGCATCTTCAATTGTGTTTATAGCATGATATGCTACTCCCAAAGAAAGGGAACAGCAGAGTATCTTTCCTCTGTGTACAGACACTTACACAGAATCGATATCTACATCTTGACACACATAGTTACAATGCGGTATAGGAAGAACATGAAAATAACATAATATCTAAATTATTTAGCTACTAGTAATCATTGCTGGCTACTAACCATGAATCATTTTTTCTAGTCATCCCACGTTGCCACTTGACTGTGAGAAGACCGGCCAACATATCCACGTATCAACAAATCTACTAGCCGCCAAAAAAAAGGCGTTTTTTATGAACAAAAATATAATAATTCACATAAGGCCAGAGACCAGAGTCTTCGACTTACAATCTCTCTGTCAGTTGCGAAATCCATAGTGATAGAAGAAAATGACGCCGGCAGCTCAACTGCTAGTAAGGAAAACAAAGTGTAAAGGTAAATAAAAAAACAAAGCAGATGTGATAAAATTAGGTATTTTTACTAGGTACACGAGGGAAAACAAATGCAAATGCATCATTTTTCTTCAGTAGGGGAAGAAACATTCAGCAAGCAAAACTCGGTGGAGCGAACAGAGTAGAAGCATTAGTTGCTAACATACGAGCCTATCATCGAATTGAATTCTAGTAACCCAAACATCGCATTTTTTTAGGCAAAATTCACAGCAGCTAGTGGCGGACAACATTCTAATATTCTTTCGATTTCACCTCGAAGCCTATCCTCTCCCCCAAAACACCATCAGTCAGAACCCAAAAAAAAAATCAAAGGGTGGAATTCCGGGACACCGATCGATCACACCAGAGCGCCGCGCGAACACAGAACAGCAACTCAAACCGGAGCAGCAACAGCTCTAGTAAAAAAAGTCTCTAACCGCGCAGGTAGCTCCAGTCGTAGGGCTTAAGCCAGAGCCTGCCCTGCCCGTAGCTGGCCAGCACCACCGGCTGCGCTTCGCAGCCGCGGGGCGCCGCCGCCAACCCCACGACGCCCAGCGCCATCAGCGCCGCCGCCCACCACGTCCACCCCGCCGCCGCCGGCGCGGCCATGGGCGCACGCAACCGCGACCCACCACACCGCAAACCGTGAACCCTACGAGCTCTAAACCCTCGCATGACTGCGGCAACTATGGAGATCGGAGGACGAAGGAAATTGGAGGCGAGGGGGGCTTTTCTGCCACGGCTCTAAGTCTTTTTTTGGGTTTTCCGATCTTTTTCTTCTTTTAGTGCTGGGGAAAAAGACGCGAAAGTGACGCGGGAGAAAAAGGCGAAGAATCCGGTGTACGACTGGTCTGGTCAAGCACGGTCTTTTTTTACTGTGACTACTGATAACGGACAGTTATTACTATCTATAGTTTTTATTTATATTTTTTAATATTACAGTAGACGATAAAAACATTTATATAAATAGTATATATGATCTCAGACTTAAAAAGCTATTAAAAAGTAGCTTCAAAAATTATTTAGAAAAATTATCTCGTTTATTTTAGCTTCTAGAAGAACCAGAGCGAAAAGCCAGAAAAACAAAAGAACCGGACCATCATACGGTCTCGGTGGCTTTGGGTTTTTTATTTGCGCTTCCTACGCGAATGTTTTGATGCTTCAAAGTCTTCAATACGGTCTCCCTAATTTAATAAGCGGGAGATTAGGATGGTCTTAAGGAGAGGATTAAAGGTGGACGATAGTTGTACGAGGTGATGACATGTGGGGGCAAAAAAAGAACAGGGTCTACCTTGCAGCGGGACATGACGACAAAGGTAGCCGTCAGAATATAGTTATACGTGTTCGATTAGAAAACGATTTTGAACCGAACCTGAAAGTGCCTAGATGACAAAAGAAAATGTCGTGAAAGCTATTATTTTCCAACAGTTTTCTATGCTTCCCACGAATAGAAGGACAACAGTCAAAACTCAAACGCAGGGTTGAACTTGCATTATACTTTGGCCCGATTATTATTAGCTTATAACTTATTACTTATAGTTTATAACTTTTTTCGAACAAACAAATATGTGAGACGGTTTATCTATCGTTGTTTTGAAACGATTTATCGAGACAATCTTTTCTAGACAGTTTTGTTAGCGTATATATTGTGTATACCGCACCTCATATCTATATGGCGCTGCCGGTCCCCGTATTCACAGGAGAAGGATACCGATTCGCTTCTATTACGGCAACACCTAGGATCATATCCTTCCATATGGTTACGTGTGTGCATGTAACTCGGAGTCTGTTGCTCCTCCTGTGTAATATATATACTATACCTTGATAATGGAAATAGCATTGTGTGTGTATTCTATTCCTTCACGCTTTCATGGTATCAGGAGACGGTTCACTCCTGCGGCCTCTCCGCTTCCGCAAACCCTAGCTGCCGCCGACCACCACGCCTGCGTCGCTGGTTTCTTCCTTGCCGCGCGCACCTGCCTGTGTTCGCCAGTTCTCTTCTACCGCCATGGCTCCTGAGGACGACGCCCGTCTGCAGCCCGTCGATGACGCCCGTCTGCAGCACGCGGATGACGCCCGCGCTGCTGAGATCGCGCGCATCCGCCTGGATGCTCAGCGTACTGCGGATATGCGTGCTCTAGCCGTCGCCAACGCGCGCAGCGGCCTCCACGCCCAGGCTGTTGCCGTGCAGTCTATCAAAACCCGAGTGCCCGTCGTCCTCGACGCCGACTCCGCCAACTACAGCAAGTGGTCCAACCTCCTCCTCAACACACTCGGCAAGTATGCTCTCGCCGATCATGTTCTCTCCGACAACGGCGATCCGGATGATGATATGTGGTCACAGCTTCACTGCACCGTCAAGTCGTGGCTTTATGGCACGATTTCGTCGGATCTTCAAGAACTCGTTATGCACCGTCAGGCTACGGCGTGCTCTGTCTGGCTCGGTCTCGAGCAACAATTCCTCAGCAACAAGGAAACACGTGCGCTCTACCTCGACGCCAAATTCCAAAACTTCATCCAAGGAGACTTGTCCATTACGGACTACTGTCGCCAACTGAAAAGTATGGCGGACGCCCTCGGTGATCTTGGCGAGCCTGTACCTGACCGGACTCTTGTTCTCAACGTCCTTCGAGGTCTCAACGAAAAGTTCTCCTACATTACGGTGCTTCTGAAGCGGCAGAAACCCTTTCCGTCCTTTATTGAGGTTAGGTCTGATCTTCTCTTGGAAAAACTTACTATGGCTAACAAGCCTTCTGCATCTGCTTTTCTTGTCGACTCTTCTGGTGGCTCGGCCAGTCGTGGCTACGGGCAGACAACTAGCGATGCTAGCGGTCACAACTCGGGAGGATCCAGTGGCCACAACAAACATCGCCGTCGCGGCCGTCGCGGACCGTCCGCCGGCAGCGGCAACGCCTCTGGCGGCAGTGGCAATGCCTTTGGCGGCAGCGGCAACACCTCCGACAGCAATGGCCATTTTTCTGGTGGTGGGTCGATCGGTTGTCCAGGCTGGCCCACGGTGTACAATCCTTGGACCGGATCGATTCAACTGTGGTCTGGCCCACCTGCTCCTCATCAGACCGCCGGTCTTCTTGGGCCGCGTCCTCTCGCCAATCCTTCCGGGCAGGCACTCGTCGCAGGGGAGTTCAGCGGCATGCATCCGCATGCAGTTGGAGGCCACAACGGTGTTTCGGGTTGCTATAGCAGCATGCAGCCGCCCGTACATGCAGTCCAACAACCGTTCAGTACACTTGGTGCTCCCTCTTTTGGCTGGGATCAAAACATGCTGGCTAACTCGTTTCATACGATGACGCTTAATCCTCCTGCCACTACGGATTGGTACCTCGACTCTGGCGCTACCTCCCACATGACTTCCAATGCTGGTAATCTCTCCATACACCATCCACCCTCCACCTCTACTCCATCTAATATTATTGTTGGCAATGGTTCTCTTCTTCCTTTTACCTCCACTGGCGCCACCTCTTTTCCTACCACCAGTGGTTCCCTTTTCTTACGTGATGTCCTTGTGTCTCCTCACATTATTAAGAATTTAATTCCTGTCCGCCAATTTACCACTGACAATCATTGCTCACTTGAGTTTGATCCGTTCGGTGTTTCTGTGAATGACCTTCACTCCAAGAACGTGATCGCCAGGTGCAATAGTTCAGGGCAGCTTTACCCCTTGCGACCGGAGGCGTTTCTTCCACATGCTCTTACCGCTGGAACATCTTCAATCCTTTGGCATCGTCGCCTTGGTCATCTTGGTCATGAGGCCCTCTCCAAACTTGCGAGCTCTAGTGCCATTAATTGTAATAAGCGTGAGCTAGACTCCTTGTGTCATGCGTGTCAACTTGGCCGCCACACACGCCTGCCTTTTGCTAGCTCTCCATCTCGTGCATCTAAGCCTTTCGATTTAATACATTGTGATCTTTGGATATCTCCTGTTCTTAGTGTCTCCGGTTACAAATATTATCATGTTGTCTTAGATGATTGCACGCATTATTTATGGACTTTTCCATTGCGTCTCAAGTCTGACACGTTCTCCACGTTGTCACATTTCTTCTCCTATGTTGCTACGCGGTTTGGTGCCTCTATTAAGAGCATTCAATGTGACAATGGTCGCGAATTTGATAACTCTAGCTCCCGTATGCTTTTTCTCACTCGTGGGGCCACTCTTCGTATGTCTTGCTCATACACCTCTTCACAAAACGGTCGAGCCGAGCGTATTATTCGCACAACCAACAACATTGTCCGTTCTTTGCTAGTCCAAGCCTCCCTACCCCCCTCATATTGGGTAGGAGCTTTACACATTTCCACTTACCTTTTGAATCGCCATCCAACAAAAACGCTCAGTTTTTCCACCCTTTTTTTGCTCTCTATGGTGTTCCTCCCTCCTACTCCCATCTCAGTGTCTTCGGATGTACATGCTACCCCAACCTCTCTGCCACTGCCTCTCACAAACTCTCACCTCGCTCAACCCTTTGTGTGTTTCTTGGCTACTCGTCAGACCACAAACGCTATAGATGCCTTGACCTCTCATCCAACCGAGTCATTATCTCCCGCCATGTCGTCTTTGACGAATCCTCTTTCCCTTTCGCCAAGTCAAACTCCGCTACTCCTTCCTCCGACTTCGACTTTCTCTTGGAGCTTGATGTGGCACCCATGCTGCCTGTTGGATCTAACCCTTTTGCAGGTTCATCTCCTAGTGCCAGCCCCGCTGCCCCCTGGTGGTTTCGCACCTCAGGCTGCTGCCAGCGGAGCCGGCACTGCCCAGGCGATTTCCGACGTTCCAGCTGCTGGTGCTGCCCCAGCGTCCTCCAGAATAGCCAGCGCTGATCCGGTTAGCGCTGCCCAGACGTCTTCCGACGTGCACGCGGTCGGCGCTGCCCAGACATCCTCCAACCGTGCCCAGATGCTCTCTGATGCTTCGGTGTCCAGACCGGCTGCCCCTGCTGACTTTTGGTCGCAGGCTGTTGCCAGCCCGGTCTCTCCAATTGCCCCCGCGCAGGCCGCTCACTCTGCGTCGCCGGTTGCCGCTGCCCCAACTGCCGCTACAGGGGCAACTTCTTCCTCTGCGCGAATGCCAGCGGCCAGCCAGGCATCTTCACCGACGCATTTTGCATCTGGTGTCCGTGCCCACGCACCATTGTCTGCGTCTGTGCCAACCGCTGCTCCAGCTATGTCACACCGGCCTCCTTCTGCTGTTCCCACTGCACCCGTCCGCAATGATCATGTTATGATCACACGGGGCAAGGCTGGGTTCCGACAGCCTCTGTCACGCATGAACCTTCATGCGATTGTCATGTCCCCATTGCCGAAGACTTACAGGAGTGCCTTGGCTGACCCTAATTGGCGTGATGCAATGATCGAGGAATTCTCGGCTTTACAGGCCAATCATACTTGGGACCTTATTCCTCGTCCTACTGGTGCCAACATTGTGACAGGAAAATGGGTTTTTCGCCACAAGCTCTCTTCTACTGGTGATCTTGAGCGCTACAAAGCACGTTGGGTTCTTCATGGTTTCACCCAACGGCCTGACATTGATTTTGCTGAAACTTTCAGTCCGGTTGTTAAGCCTGCTACTATCAGGACGGTACTCACTGTCGCTCTCTCCCGGGATTGGCATATTCATCAGCTTGATGTGAAGAATGCTTTCTTTCATGGCACCCTTACGGAGACAGTCTATTGTGCTCAACCCTCCGGCTTTGTGGATCCCCTCCACCCTGATCATGTCTGTCGACTGAATAAATCTCTCTATGGCCTCAAACAGGCCCCTCGTGCTTGGTACAGTCATTTTGCCTCCTTTATTCTTTCCATTGGGTTCATTGGTGCCAAGTCATATTCTTCACTGTTTATTCTTCGTCGCGGCAGTGACATGGCCATTTTGCTCTTATATGTGGATGATATCATTCTTACTGCTTCCTCTGAGGCTCTCCTTCGGCAGATCATCAGTGCACTCAGCATGAGTTCTCCGTGAAGGATCTTGGACCCCTCCATCATTTTCTTGGCATGTCTGTCAGTCGTTCTGATGGTGGTTTATTTCTCAGTCAACGGCAGTATATTCTGGATATTCTTGCTCAGGCTAATATGAGTGACTGTAAACCATGTTCTATGCCTGTTGATACGAATGCCAAGCTTGCGTCGGATGCTGGATCTCCTGTCGCTGATCCTACGCACTATCGTGAGTTAGCCGGTGCTTTACAGTATCTAACTTTCACCAGACCAAACATTGCGTATGCTGTGCAGTAAGCATGTCTCCACATGCATGATCCTCGTGATTCTCACTTTGCTCTGGTTAAACGCATACTTTGGTATCTCAAAGGTACACTTGAGTTCGGCTTACAGCTTCACCCACCTCTATTGGCGCTCTTGTTGCTTACTCTGATGCGGACTGGGCCGGTTGTCCAGACACTCGTCGTTCGACTTCAGGATACACAGTTTTTCTTGGGGACAATCTTATCTCTTGGTCTTCGAAACGGCAGCACACTGTCTCTCGCTCCAGTGCCGAGGCTGAATATCGGGCTGTCGCTAATGCTGTTGCTGAGGCTTCTTGGCTACGTCAACTGCTCCATGAGCTCCATGGCCCGCCCAAGTGTGCTACTGTTATCTACTGTGACAATATCAGCGCCGTCTATCTCTACCAATCCAGTACAGCATCAGCGTACAAAACACATTGAAATTGATTTGCACTTTGTCCGTGACCGTGTGGCTGCCGGAGCAGTGCGTGTTCTTCATGTGCCTACCTTGTCTCAGTACGCTGATGTCTTCACTAAAGGTCTGCCATTTTCGCTATTCACGGAGTTCAGGTCCAGTCTGAACGTCCGCCCTGCTCCCGCTCCGACTGCCGGGGGGGTGTTAGCGTATATATTGTGTATGCCGCACCTCATATCTATATGGCACTGCCGGTCCCCGTATTCACAGGAGAAGGATACCGATTCGCTTCTGTTACGGCAACACCTAGGATCATATCCTTCCATACGGTTACGTGTGTGCATGTAACTCGGAGTCTGTTGCTCCTCCTGAGTAATATATATACTATACCTTGATAATGGAAATAGCATTGTGTGTGTATTCTATTCCTTCACGCTTTCAAGTTTATCGACATTTTTCGGTTCGTTTGTACAAACACTCGTGCTGGGATGAAAAACCATTAACCACAACCATAAGCCAGCCACATTAAAAAAGAACGCATATTGTTGCAGCCCGGTAGCTGGTTTGGACAAGCAATAACTGTTTATGTTTCTATTCATGCTAACTAAACAATTTGGTTCTTTCTGTCTCCCTCTTTCTTTGTTTCTACATTTTTGCTTTAAATGTTTACCCAAGTTTAATACACGTGTTCCTTTGATTTTTTTTAATCTATTTATACTTTTGGCTTTTTTAGAGGCTGGCTATTTGTCTTCTAAGTCAATCAACAGATCCTTCATTAAATAATCATGTTTTAAGTATTCATTCTGGTTGAACTATGGGTTCCAACATATTTGTTTACCAAAACATTTTTTTTAGCCTCACAAAATCCAGTGCATCACTCCACGTTTCCTAACATGTTTTTGGCAAAACGCTCACATTCGTGACATGTTTTTTTTTGTTGAAAAGTCCACATTTCCTAAAGTCGCAATAGTCTGCTAAAGAAATATAAGACCTCTGCGGTTTTTTCTGAACCCTAGCATACCTCCCCAGTTTGGTCCGTAGTCCATACCTAACATACAACGCAATGAACACATACACCTGTTTTCTATGCAAAAGCAAGTCCACCTCGCCGTCCTTTAATTAATAATACCCTAAACAAAGCCGGGGGGCACGCCGCGCCCTCCGCCCCGCCACGTCGCCCGCGCGCGCGCCCCGGCCGGCGCGTGGCGCGGGGATTCCTGTACGGCCGGGGGAGGGAAATTCCCTGTACTTTCTGAAAATTATGTAGAGGTCCTTTTTTCTCGCGAAAAGGTCCCTGCAAGTTTTTTTCTTTGGAAAACTTTTTTGATTGCGCCCGGCGGGTTTCCGAAATTGCGTATAGGTCCTTATTTACTTACGTACAGGTCCTTACAAGTCCTTAATTTTTTCCAAAAAAGTCCTTTTTTCCCCGAAATTGCACACGGGTCCTCGATTTTTTTTATGAAACTACCTGCGAATTGTCGTCTCTTTTGTTTCGATCCACATGGTGGCTGGCGTGGCGTGGCGCCACGCCTACGTGGCTAGTTAATTCAATGATGATAATTATCCACAACGAAAAGATTAAAAAGTGACTCGTAGCTTTTCTTTAGTGGTTAAAGGAGAGTTTTCGTTGCAAATGCAGATAATATTATCTATTTTCTTAATGATAGTTAGAGACATGTGCATCATTGCAGATATCTGCGGAGGCGCGCGGTGGAGTTGAGGAGCGGCGGGAGGCTCGTCGGCGGGGCGGCCGCGGGCGCGCTTCTGGTCGAGCTGGGCGAGCGCATGCGCGGGAGCAGCGGGAGAGGCGACATGGTGCGCCGTGCTGTCGTTCTGCTCCCCGCAGTAGGGTGGTGCGCGCAGGAGCGGTGCTGTCTCGGCGACGGGTTTGCTCGTTGTGGAGTTCAAGGGTGGCTATGCCATGGCCTTGAGGCGTGCAGGGCTCCGATGTGTTGGTGGCGGTCTTTTGTGTGTGTGGGTAGTGCGTGGGGTGCTGTGGAGGTGCTGGCGAAAGCCTTGCCGGTGATCTTACCGGTCTCGACAACGATGACGCCTTCGGGCGCCATGGTCCTTCCTGGAGGTGTTGTCTTGGCACTCAATAGCCCTCATGTTTACTGATCTCCAGGTGAAAACCTTGCCTCGGTGAGGCAGGCGGCGTCGGCGACCCTCGTCGCTTCCTTGGAGACGTCGCCTCAGAGGTCCATCTTCACGCAAAGCAGACTGAAGTTTGGATGGCTCAGCCGGATGAAGATAGGGATTTGGTTGAAAGCAAGGACGAAGAAAAGTGCGGAAGCTCAGTCTATCTAGCTATTTTTCATAGTCCTTAAGCTGTTCTTCTTGTTGTTTCATGCTCCTCAGTTTTGAGGATTTGAGCCTAAGAGCTTGTGTAACTTTTGGTTGTATATATCCCTCGTGGATATAGAGGCCGGATTTTATATCCTTTATCTAAAAATCTATACTTCAATTATAGTCTATATACTGGGTATCAACCTCTTTTACAAAAAACGTGATTTTCATGCTCAGTTTTGTTCCTATATTGGTCAAAAAGAAAAATAATATACCTGGCTGCGCAAGACCTATCTGTATGTGCCAAAATTTACTGGACATTTCAAAAAAAAAAAGTGTTAAAAGGAGTTTTTTAGGTTAGATCTGAGAGTCTAGAAGTTCCACACTTGATTGGGGAGAGAAAACAATAGAAAGAAAAATCTGCGCAACTTATTTGGTTGGTTTAGATTGTAGTGACATAATTTATCAAATTAAAAAATAAAATAAAAGATGTTTAGAGTTGGATAATTTCACCTGTACTGGTAGCTCTGCTTTTAAAATGCAGAAGAAGATGCATTAAAGGAGACAGCCACACAATTGCAAAGGCAAATTGGCTAGTTTCTAGGCTTATTTGGAAACTAGGACAATACCTACCAAATTCCTGTAGAGCTCATTTGTTGCAAACAGGACGGGCCAATGAACCAACCGATGTTCAATCACCACTTTTCTTTTTAATATGGTGTTCAGAGTACCTTGATCAGGCATGGCATAAGAAGATTGAGCCGACGATGGCCCGACAGAAAGAAAGCCCAATAGCCCACGCAGAGAAATGCAGGCCCATCAGGCCACCAACAAGGCACGCTTTCAAGGGTAAAGGGAACACACACACCATCCAAACCGAAGGAAAATGGCCGAGTGTGGCCGTGCGGGGTGTCCGGAAGAATACGTTCGCCGCTGGTTTTTTTTCTTTGACTTTGGCTTATCAAATTGTATGTCTTTTTATGGGTTTACAGCTAGATCAGGGGTAAAACTAGATCTCAGGTTAGATGGGCTACAGCCTAAATCCTAGAAATGCTATTAGTAGTACCTTTTTAGCAACTAGCCCAATATTTTTGTTTGATATCGACCCAGCCCGAGGCCTTCATCAAGCAGCCCGGCTGGCGGCAGGCCCCCGCACACGGCCCCCTCGTGTAGGATCAAGGATACCGACTAGAGGGGGGTGAATAGGAGGTTTTTAAATTTTTCTTGATTACTAGATTAATTCTTCACAATTTTAAGAGACAAAGATGTAAAGCAATTAATCCAATACAATTCTAGTTAACAACTTAGCTCTAAACAAATAAGTGATCACAATGAAGCAAATGAACAAGAGCTAAAGAGACAAGAGACACAACCGATGTTTTTACCGTGGTATTCGGAAACTTGCCGGTTTCCCCTAGTCCACGTTGAGGTAAGCCCGGACGTATCGGACCGGCTCCACGAATTGAGCCAAGCACCTCGATCACTAGTGTAGCTCTTCCCCACTCCGGGTAGGCGAGCTCCAACCTTCACAATTGCCGGGTCTTCTCACAATCTTCTTGAGAAGATCACCGAGCCAACTTCCACCGGATCGTCCAAGTGCCGGCAAGCACTAAGAGTAATAAATCCCGATGTTCACTTGAATGCAACTCGAGTGCCAAATGGATTTGCAAATGAAATCTAGCACTAAATGCTCAACCACCTCACTTTGATGTGCAAAGAGAGAATTGAGGTGAAATGAATGCACTTGGGCTTGAGAAATATGCAATGAGTCTCTAACCTTAGCCCTTGAGCAGTGGTGGGGGTATTTATAGCCTCCACCAACCAAAACTAGCCGTTTGACCCAGTTTCCAGAAAATTTTCTGGTCGAGCGGTACTACCGCTCCCAAAGACCGGTACTACCGCTACCAAATCTTCGCGCCAGAACGGCTATGTCAGACGTCTGCAGTGACCGTTGGATTCGGCGGCGCGGTACTACCGCCGTTGATATTTGCGGTACTACTGCTACCCGGTAGTTCCGCAAAGTCGGCGCGGTACTACTGCTCCAGCCAAACTCCAAAGGGTCCCAGATTTGGCGCTCTCTGGAAAAATGCATCCGCTCTGAAGTCGGATCTTCCGGACTCCGGAAGTACCGCTCTGAGTAGCGGAACTACCGCATGCAGCGGTAGTTCCGGCGTTGAAATAGCCGGTACTTCCGCTCCAGATAAATCCAGGCTTCATCCGGAGGGCGCTCTCTGGAAAAGTTGATCCGCTCTCCCTCCGGATCTTCCGGGGTCCGGAAGTACCGCTTTAGGATGCGGTACTACCGCTCGCAGCGGTAGTACCGGCGTTCAAACAGCCGGTACTTCCGTTCCCGCAAGACTTTGGAATGAGCCAAGGGTGCTCTCTGGAAATATTGATCCGCTCCTAAACCGGATCTTCCGCTGGCCGGTACTACCGCATTTTGGTTGCGGAACTTCCGCTTTCCGGTAGTTCCGACGTTCAAAACTGCGGTACTACCGCTCTTCCAGACAGAGCACAGATTTCTTTTGAAAGCTAGATTTCTTTTAAAGGATGCAAGTTTTAAGACAAACTCATTTGGCACATGAGATAAGTATTCAAGCTACTTAGCTAAGATCCCCCTTGATGGTACGATCATCTATCCTATAATCCGGTCTTCCACCATTCACCTAAGACCGGTAAAATTCAAAAGGGGTCCTATTCTAAGTGTACCTTTGTCTTGAGCCAATTTGATTTTCACGCGTATCCTTTGGCTTGCATCTTGTCGCTCATGTGTGTGGACTAACCCTTCGCATACTCATTAAAACACGTTAGTCCCATATTCCATATTCTCTTAATTTCATTAATTACCAAAATCCTTTTTAGGGGCCTAGATGCTTTCACCTTGTCAGGGCCACAAGTGAAGGCAAGAAGCCATAAGAAAGAAACCCTACATGGCTAAATCCCCAAAGGCACAACCGCAGTCCGCAGCCCCCAGCCGGTAGCCCCCCGATTCCATGCCCCACCGCCCTCGCCTGCGCGCCCCCATTGCCCCTGCCTCCGCGCCACTGCGTTCCCATCGCCTCCCTTGGCTACGCACGCCGCGCGTTCGCCGTCCGCCAGCCTTGCACTCACGTGGGAAGGTGGCTGCCACCTTGCGCTCCCAGTCATCACTCGTGCTCCCACGTCCAGCGCCGCGGTGGCTCTCGGCTCTCCCCTTTCCCCAGCGGCGCCTCTCCCCTCTCCTCCGGTGGTGACTCTCCCTCGGCACCCGCCGGCCCAAGCAGCAGGTCTCCCATCTTCCCTGGTGCCCGGCGGCGGCTCTCGGCTCTCCCCTCTCCCCCGCGGTGCCTCTCCCCTCTTCCCCAGCGGCAGCTCTGTAACATCCTGAAAATTTAAACTTGGAATATGTGAAGCTTTTGGATTATTCTTGCAATAAATTTTATTTGAATTTGGAGATTATGATATTTTTCTGAAAAATTTGGTGAAGGTTCCAAAAGTTAAAAGGATGAAGAGAAAACAAACATGTATAAATACTAGAAAATTAAAAAATTAAAATAAGAATCTGAAAAGATGATCCATATAGGACAAGGAGAAAATTTGATTTAAAATCTTAAGACCCATTTCTAAAAATAATGGCAAGAATATTAAGGAAGCAAATAATTAAAAATGACAACATATATGGATATATATACGAGCATCAATATATAAATAAATGTGTGCACAATAAAATGTGGCATCTATCACTTAATGCCAAAAATTTGTAAGCAGGAAGGAACAAAATATGAATATTATATACGCACAAATGCATAAGCCAAAAACAAAAGAAAAAGAAAAAAATATGGAGCCAGGCCGGCCATCACCCCGGCCGAGCCTCATCTCTCCCCGCGCGGCCAGCGCTCACGTGCGGCCCAGCTCCAACACGCCCCGCGTGGCCCAGCCCCTGCGCGCGCCGCGACAGCCAGCCGCTTCCCCGCTGCCCCTCTGCCAAGCGGGCCCTCGCCCCCACCGCTCTTTCTCTCTGTGGCCAGTGGGCCCGAGCCGTCAGGCTCTCTATTCTTCCTCCCTCTCTCCCCGTGCGCCCGGACCCCCCACCTCTCCTTCTCTTCCTCCGTGCGGCTCCGGTCAAAAAGCCGGGCGACACGGCCGCGGGGTCACAGCCGAGCAGCAGAGCTGCGAAGACGAGAGCGCATCGCCCGAATCTCGCTGCCAGGCTCCGCCACTTGCTATCGCCGCCGTCCCCGATTCGCGCCAAGCCGCCCCTCACTACCATCCTCCTCGTTTTCTCGCCCTGCTCCGCCCAGCCTCCCCACGCGCGCGACACTAGCCCTTGCCACTCAGCATGCGCATGGGATAGCGGCATCATACCGAATCTCCGCGGATCATCGGCTCTGCCACCGCCGCCCGGCATTGCCGCCGTGTCGCATGGTATTAGTCGTGGCCATCCGTGCCCGCTCACCTATAAAACCCAGGCATCTTCCCATCAGCATCGCCACAACCACCGCAGCCTCTCGCCGAAAGGAATTGAGCTCAAAATCACCAAAATGCCGGCAAGCCCATTTCTTCTCCGACCCCGATCATAGGCGTTCCCCATTAAATATCACCATTTCCCACCAAGAAAACCCAATTCCGGCCGTCCTCACTGCCCCCGGGGCACCACAAACCTGTACCCGGCCTTCTCCGCGCCTCCCGTGGTCCATACCTCGCCGGCACCGAGAACCATCCCTGAGCCTCCGCCGTCGCACGCTGCCGGCCCACCACCGTGCCCCTTGGCTCCCGCCGACTGCATCACTGACACCACCGTGACTCCCAGAACGCATTTTGGTACCTCTCCGGGCTTCTCCGACCGCCGCTCGCCGCCGGCGCCGCTGCCCCCCGACCTTCTCTGCCCAGCTCCCCTGTAAGGTTGGTATAAGGGGATATAATCCCCTATAGGGGTAAGCAACACCGTGAGGCTCCCCTGGCTAGCAGCGCTAATCCCTTCCCCCCCACTCCCCGGCCGCACGCGTTCGAGCCCCCGACTCCGCAGCGCGCCGGGTTGAGTTTTCTCTCTTTTACTCCGGTCTGACTAGTGGGCCCACCTGTCAGCGGCTGCTATCCCGAGCGGCCCACTGACAGCAGGGTCCCACCGGTCAGAAGCACAATTAATTAGCAATAATGACTGGTAATTAGGGAGTAATGACATACATGAATGCTAATGATGGATGATTATCAGATATTCCCCACTGACATGTGGGCCCAATCGCAAACATTAAAATAACCCTGGGCCCACCTGTCATAGATACAACACATGGAATAATTAAATAAAAAGAATGAATTAAGAATGCTAGTGGGACCCACCTGTCAGGATTTCATATTTCCTGGATTTAAACTGGACTGAGAACTTTAAATAAGCATAACTTATTCATTTTAACTCCAAATTGAGTGAAACAAATTTCTAAATTCATCTAAATTCAAGATTTATCTAATGGAACTGAAACCATGATTTTTAAAGTTCATTTGAATCTCTGGTGACATTTTGTTTGTTTTGCTACTTTTCTTTTTATATGAATTTCGCGCAAGATAAAATAGCGTACGAGGCTCAAGAGGAAGAGGCCGAGGCAGCAACCCTAGAAGCTCAAGATAACCAAGAACCTGACCACTGTGACCAAGGCGAGTTAACACTTTGACCATGTTGAACCCGTGTTTATGCAAAATTTAATTTCTCTTAAAATTATTAACATGCATGTTGCTATTTTATGTGGTATATTACATTCAATTTTAAAGATGTTAGTTATACACCTATTATTATGCTTGTTAGTAATACTCCGTTGAAATGTTGGACATATGAACCTTGTCGCCGTAGTAAAATTATAATAATGTGATTTTCGCAAATAAGTCCCTATTATATTGCGTTGCTTAGTATTGCTAGTTAGTCGGGGGTACCTAAAATGCCCCAAAATCATCACTTGCAATTATGAAATGATCTTGGGCAGTCATGGTGGGATTGACTGGAGTATGTTGGAATGGATATTTTATGTTTCCAAAAACCTCAACTTGCTTTGATATCTGGGTGGATGGCTCAAAAGTGTATGAGTGGTGCAGTGGAAGCACAAAGTGGTTAATGGTAGCACCATCCAGATAACCCTAAGGATCGAATCTTGTCATGACCTCCTGTGTAAAACAAGTACAACCACAAGTCTGTAAAGTACAACTTGGCTTAGTAAATTTACCAGACCCTAAAAGTCATCATCATGGAAGTAGTGCAAGTGGCGGCCTGGGTGGCAGGCTTGAATGGGATACCCGCAAGTGACGGCCTGGGTGGCAGGCTTGAGGGCAAAGTTCTTCTGCAACGCGTTAGCAGTATGGGTAGCCAGCTGCTAGGCGCATAGGAGAGAAACATCCCGCACAACGAATGAGACCCACCGCAAGTGGGAGCAACCCATAGGGTGAGATGATGGGAGGGGCGAGGTACTTTGAACAGTTACTATGATGATTTGCTCAACCGCATGACTAAGGAATCATACGGGGCAACGAGTGAACTGTCTCTTGTGGGTAAAGTGTGCAAACACTGCAGAGTCAAAACTATTCGAATAGCTGTGCCCACGGTTAAGGGCGGACATGAGAACTTAACTAGATATAGTTCTATTTCAAAAACTTTGTGGGTGGTAATAGAAAATGAAGGACTGCGGATAGTTTTGGTTTGAATTGTCCTGGGTGTCGTCCCAGTGGTAAGTTAAGCGGCTATAACGCTGAATGATGCTATATGGTGCAGATGCCATGTAACGGTGGATGAAATCTGTGTCGATTATAAGATAGACTTACTTCACAAATTAAAGTCATGAGTTTAAAATTGCTAAGTTTTAGGGATTTTTAAGTAATTGTATTCAAAAGCACTCTACGCAAAATAAAATAAGCCCAAGCCTTCCTTTGATAAGCCGAGCATGTTAAATATTGCATTTTGTGTGTTGGCTCGCTGAGCACAGTGGATTTGTACTCACACTCGTATTACCCAAAATAGAGACGCGGGATCACTATGCCCACGAAGACACCCCTGCAACTGAAGGGAGAAGCAACGAAGGAAAATAGGGCGTAGCCTACGCCTTTCTTGAGCCTGGACAAGTTGACATAAGGCATCGTGTGCTCATATATTGTCGGAGTCTTGATAATATATAATGCACACATTACCCATCAGTCGCTAGCCTGTGGTTGTGGTATTACTTTTGCTTTCGTTCTCCGCTGCTTAATTATTGTGATGAAGACATTTGGCCTAAGCGGCCCTTATTGTAAAACTCTCACCCGATGTGGTGTATTTTAAATTCTGTAATATTATCAATGTTTATGCGATGTATGATGTGATTTAGCAATGTACCTGTGTGCACTATCTACTGATCCAGGGAATAGTGCAGCAAACACAGTAGATTCTGGATTGAAAAATCCGGGTCTAACAAGCTCTTCCCCGACACTCGGTGGCTGCTCTCGGCTCTCCCCTCTCCCTGACGGTGGCTCTTGGCTCTCCCCTGCCCCCGGCAGCGCCTCTTCCCTCTCCCCCAATGGTGGCTCTCCCCCGACGCCCGGCGGCCCGAGCGGCGGGTCTCCCATCTCGCCTGGCAACGGATCTCCCCTCCCGTCCAGGCCACCCGAGTGGCAATTCTCCACTCAACTCTCTCTCCCGGTCCCATCAGCGGCGCTCCCCTAATTTGAACAATCAATCAGGTTTTGACAATATACTTCACGTGTGAAGCAGGTAAATAGCAATGTGCATTTGATAATTGTTTCCATGCGTATTATGAATATTGGATATTGTGAGGTTTCTAATGTATAAGGATAGGTTAATTGGCATGCGATCAATTTATCTTAGGGTGCTATAGTGGTAGAGTGGATAAAAATGTTGTGATGTTTTCTATGAATTAAAATGTTTCAGATTGTGTTTGCTAGATGAAGTGGGTGAAGTACTAGGCAGCAGGTACCTCAAGTTGGGGGAGTCTGTGGAAAGTGGGAAGAAATGCCATTTTCCTAACTATCCAATTAAGATCAGCGAGGCTAAAAATCAAAGCAAAGGTTGGTTTTATGCATGCCTTAGTATAGTCATGACTTATGTATCGAATCTGTGAGCCTGTGCCTTATGAGACCTCCCGACTCATTTTTGCCAGTTATGTAATACTACCTAGAGAACCTTTTTCTTTGCTATCGTTGAAAGGATGTATTTCTGCATTGATCAATATGCAGGTGTAGAGCCTAATTTAAGAGGAACCTATGGTGGAAACAAGACCAAAGGGTGGGGAGAATACAAGTAACAAAATAGGATCGGGTGTAACAAGTAAATCTATGAAACTTATAGGTCCACAAAAAATTCATGGTACCTAGACTTAAAGTTACACATCAGTTAGTTATACTTCCTTGCTCCCCCATGTCATAGTGAGAAGTGAGAACCTTGTTTGTCTCTACAATTTGTAGATCCTGAGGAGAGTAAATCAAAAGATACTTATAGTTTTAACAAGCTAGAGACCGACAAGATTGAAGTGTCAAGGAATATTGGAATATATAGTATTCATCAAGATAATATCAGTTTCTTGCTCTCTCGTAGTCTATCTATATTTTTAAAATTTTTAAATACATATATACTCACTGTATCGTTGTATCCTTGTTTTTTTGCAAAATATCGTATCACGGTATGTCGTATCCTTGTTTTTGCCATGTTTTTCTTATTACATTGTATGTTGAAGTATTGAGCAAAAGTTTCATGTCAATGATACATTTGCGGCATACTTTTGTTACACTATTGTGTGGGTAAATTTTGGTGTTACTTCTAGGCTGTTAGCCTTGTAGCATTCAGCTCGGGGCGCAGCAAAAATCCTGGATCTACCACTGAGCTAGATTATAGTAAATATTATACCGATATCAACTATTATGGCCAATATCACATGCGACTGTTTCTATCTGCGTACTATCTCTCACGATAAATAGAATTTAAAAATCATAAGCCACAGTCTAAAAGAATCCAGACGCAGAGCATCCTTAGTTCCTCTGCAAGCTCTGTGGAGCATTAACAACTGCTGCATGCCCGAGTGATAAACTTGTTGATCAATGCGGTTAGTTGATCACCTAGTTAGACCTTGTTTGGATGCCACTGAAAGAAACTAGGAGAATATTTCCCTAGGAGGGGCTTTTGAAGGTACATAGAATCTCTCTCAACCCCTTGAGGCAATAATCCCCACATAAAAAAATTTCTCCCACCGTTTAAAAGCCATAGGAATAAAAATCCTTAATATCGAAAAATATTTAAAAAGATCCAGAAAAAAGGAAATAAAAATATTCAAGAAAAAGTCGGGAACGTCAAGAAAAACAACAAATTCTAAAAACTCATTAACAATTGGAAAAGTCGCCCAAAAATCAAAAAATCCCATAAATACAAATAAGATAAGAAAAATAATTTAAAACATAAAAAAATTTAGAAAGAGGGTGCTAAAACATAAAAACTTGTTTGGCTGAAAAAAATAGTAGTAATTGAAAGAAATAGTTTTTAGAAGAAAGTTGTGCAAAAGGTGATAAAGAGATACGTACGCGTGATGGGAATGAAAGAAATGGGGATCCCTGGAGCGAGATGATAGCGAGAGAAGTGAAGAAGCTGTTTCGAAAAGTCATGTGTTTGTATTAACTTTTGGATTTTTTAGGACCCGTTTAGATAGGCTTTTGGTTTTAGTTTATGAATACTAACAGTTTGTAGAGAAGTTTATAAAGAGAGATAATCATGTACAATTTTATCTGATATAGATGAAGTTATTATAATATATATATAACAATTAACTAGTAAATCCCGTATTGAAAATACGCTCTATTTACTATAAAAAATAATATATCGTGGAAAAATAGATTTTAGTAACCAATATAAGGGCCTGTTTGTTTCAGCTTCTGGCAGCTGCAGCTACTCCCAGAATCTGCAGCTCCCCAAACAGTCCAGATTTCATCCAGATTCTAAGTAGCCAGAAGCTACAGAATCCAGAAAATAAACTAGTAGCAAGAAGCTGGGGTTATCCAGCTTCTCCAGATTCTGACTAGCTGAATACTCACCAGCTACTTCTCAGAATCTACAGTTGAAACAAACAGGCCCTAAATATTTCGCAGCCCTCCATCTGCTTCTCCCGCATACCGCATAGGAGAGCACAGTAGAACGGGGCAGCTCAGCTCTCTGCCGTTTCACGTGGAATTTTCTCCCGTCACTGACCGCAGGAGCCCACGTGCAACCACTATAAAGCCCCACCCGGGAAACAACGTTACCGAATCCAGCCAAGCCCAGCCCGCCGAGGCAGCGAGAGAAAATCTCACGCCAACATCGCACGCGAAAGAAAGATAAAAACAAAGCAAAGCCGAAGAGGTCGAAAAATATAACCAAAACCCACGCTTCATTCCTGCCTCGCCTCGTCCTCCTCCTCCTCCTGCCTCCCACCCCAAATCCCAAACCCTAGGCCCCCAGATCCCTCCCCCCGCGGTCGAGCGCCGCCCAATCGCCCCGCCATGCGGATCCGCAAGTGTGCCTCCCGCCTCCTCGGCTCCGCCTACTCCTCCGCGCCTCCCGACCCGGCGCCCCGATTCGAGCTCCCGCTCCCGCTCCCGCCGCCGCCCCCGCCGCCCTACCCCGGCGCCGGCCCCGAATCCCACTCCGGGGGCGCCGGATTCGCGGCCTCGACTGCCTCCGGGGAGCCCTGCGAGCTCAGCCGCTCGCCGTGGGACCTCATCGGCGAGCTCGACCTCTCCGATCCCCAGGTCAGCGTCTATCCCTTCCCCTCCCCTCTCCCCGCTCCGCTGATGCTGTTCCGCTTCGCTCCGCTCTGCAAGGCATGTGCTTCTCTATCTCGCCGGTTTTGGGGAGGTTCCGTCGGGTTCTCGCGGTTCGCGCGGTCTGGTTCGTGCATGTCGCTAGGGTTCGTCCGCGGCTTCGAATGCGCGGACAGGGGGTGGTTTCGGCAGGAGGATCCCGCCTGATCGAGGTCTACGGCGCGTTAGCTACCCTTCCCTCGTGGTAATTTGAGGGCGGCGGCGCGGCTAGGGTTGGAATCGCGGAAATGGCGGCCGGGTCGAACCCTAGATCCACGCCCCCATTTCGGCACAGTAGCTGGGTAGGGGGAAGCGTCTGTACGTGCTGCTGTTTGTTTAATCTATATTTTCATTCGATTAGGAGGAGGACCTCGTGGGGAAGTACTTCGTCCATGTCGCCTGCCGGGCTAGCTGGCTCTTCCCGACCAGCATGACGGCCGCCGCCAAGGAGGAGGAGCTAGCCGTGGTAGCGGTCCACGAGGACAGCGCCCAGCCGCGGCACGAGGTTGCGAAGAAGCCACCGGCGAAGAAGACAGTGGTAAAGGAGGAGGAGAAGAAGGAGAGCGAGCCCAAGAAGAAGGCAAAGGTTAAGAAAGAGGAGGGCGACGGCGAGGCCGCCGGAGGAGCAGCACAAGTCTGGACGTGCAAGAAGAACGACGGCAAGAGGTGGCACTGCCAGCGGCAGGTGAGCCGGCCCAACGCCCTCTGCGACTACCACTTCGAGCAGAAGCGCTCGTACTACAACCCCGTCTCGGAGAGCCTCTCGGCAGCAGCGCCGGTGGCGGCTTCGTCAGCGTCGGCGGCCTCCAAGCCCTCCTCCAGCACCAAGCCACGTAGGAAGAAGTCGGGCGACGCAGGCGAGGGGTTCTACTACTACACCGGGTTCGGGCCGTTCCGCACCAAGAGGCACTGCAGAAGCAGCAGCATGCAGGAATCTACACCTGTGATACAAGAGGAAGAGGAGGCACCGCCGGAAAGTCATGCTACTCCTACCGCAGGTAAATCTCAAGCTGATGATGCTTACCATCAGGCGGCAGGTCGCGATGACGAGTCTAGCTGCGACGACATAGCCGGGATCGCGGGCGGCGACGAGGAGAGCAGCGACGACAACGGCCACTACACGCACGGCTGCAACGGCAACGGCGGTGAGCCCCGAGCCGGCGTCAACGGTGACAGCAAGAGGAAGGCCCAGTGGAAGAAGAGGTGGAGGAAGCCGGTGAAGGCCCGGTCGCTCAAGTCGTTGATGTAAGCACGCACGTACGTGCTTTGGTCTTCGTGGTAGATCAGAAGAAGGTAGCTACTTAGCTAGGCTCGGCTTAGCTTAGCTTAGTTCGGTTCGGGTTCTCTTGTTGGCGTGTTGTACAAACTGTTTGACTTTGTATTTTTGTTGTTCCATGGTCATCTTTAGTTTTGTTAGTTAGCTAGGCAGCCTAGGCTAGCTAGTCTTTACCGCGTGTTTAGTAGCCTATCTATGAGAGTACCAGTGCTTCGTGTCGAGGTCTTCCTTTTTGGGTTGGAGAGCAAGTTAAATACTACATGCTTCTTCATGGAGCTTCTTGTTGATCAGTTTGGCTTAAAGAGGGACTCAGATTAGGCAAACGTTGATCAGTTTGGGAAGGCCGGAGTGCGTAGCGCGCACGATCGATTCCTGCATGCCTAAATAACAAGACGGATCACCGCGTAGCCGAAACAAGGGGTCAGTGCAGGCAGCGCGGTCGGCGCACCGATCGATTTTTGACGCGCGCACGTTCGATCAAGCAGCAGGGAATCCGCGGATACTCGCGCACGTCGTGCGAGCGAGCGGCCCACGCGCGGTCGCGGGCAGTCGGCGCCGCGCTGTGCTTGCCTACGTCTTCGTCGCCCGCCGCGTGGTCGGGCTCAGCCGGAGGAAGAAGGGAAAAAGGTCAACTCGGCAGCACGACCTTCTGTCGAGCTGCCGGCCGCGGCCACGTCGGTGGCGCCGCTTCCCCGGCTGGTGATGCGAGGCCGCGGCCCACGAGGTTCAGTGGGCCCGCAAGGTTTGCTGGGCCGCGCGCTGTTGCGACCGCGCCCGGCGAACCGAGCCGCGTGGGCTGGGCGCGCTGGCCGACACAAAACAACCGAGTTGACTACCACTGCAGATTCCTCTAAAAAAGGTTTTTCTTTTTTCTTCGATTTATAATTTTTAGACTATTTATGAGAGAGAATATGAAGTAATAAAAACTCTCATACGATTTTAGCCGTTATAAATGAAGTGTCTACAATGTGTACTAAAGGCCCCACCCAAACAGCTTAAGTTTCTCGCTTATTTTTCACTATTCAACAATTTCGTCTTTTCTAGTTTTTTTGTCTTTTTGAGCTTTTTTGTCAGTTCTTTTTCGGTATTCGTTTGTACTGTTCGTGATGGGCTAACATATTTTTTCTATTTTTAATTTTTTAAATTTAATTACGTCAAATAAGCAACCACTAGTTACAGTGTAATGTTAGTTAGCTAAAGTGCTTTTCAGCCATAAATCACTCAAAAAAACCATTTAAAATCAAT
The DNA here is from genome assembly GCA_017311315.1 of Dendrocalamus latiflorus. NCBI lineage: Eukaryota > Viridiplantae > Streptophyta > Magnoliopsida > Poales > Poaceae > Dendrocalamus > Dendrocalamus latiflorus. The sequence continues at coordinate 19,497,784 of CM029677.1, read as the reverse complement.
TTGTTGATTTTGCATTAAAAATATATTTTGTTTACAAATTGATTATTGTAAAAAAACCGAAAAGAAGATTTTAGAAACAAAAAAAAAGGCTCGAGCTAGCACCCAGACTCTGAAAGCCACCGTTCTCCACATGAATGTGCTCGATCGACCACACACTAGGAGTACGCCACTCTTCTGGGCTGTAAGGATCTCAAAAGTTATTTTGCTGGAAGGTGTGGCGAAGCAGGTGCCACTGTAGCACGAACGGACCGAGTACACGTGCTTCTTGTCGCGTGGTAAATGCGCACCTCTTCGACACGGAGCGCGGGGACGGGACCGAACAATCGGACGGGACCGAACAATCGGCGAGTCTCCACTTCATAGCGTTAGGGGTCCCGATCTTTTGATGAAAATGGTAGATTCGATTGGGGAAGGAGATGACGTTGACGACCCGACTACAACCATCCAAGGACGCTGCGCCTTAGCGATCGATACACCAACTCCAGAGATTGTTCGTGACCTTGTCGACGCACGATCAACCTAACCACGAGGGTTCTTGTTCCTGCAAGCAATCGAAGAACAAGCAAGAACAAGATGAACAACAACTCAATTGCAAATAACGATGTAAGATTCAATCGAAACAGAAAACGGTGGGGTTCCGAAGACAAGTATTCGGGCGGTCTAACCGACACGCGCGAGTACAAGGCAAAGCAGCAAAAGCTAACTTAGTCTAAACAAAACCCAAACCTTAGAAGAGGGTGCGGCTGCCTATTTAAGGGTCACGGAAGGTGGAGGGTCGGCCAAAACACAAGGAAGCCGAATAGGACTCGAATTACAATGCCCACTTTGATTCGGACTGGAAAAGCGACGTGAATCGTTTTGCAGTTTCTGGTCGACTCAGATGGAATTTGGAGGTGAGGCCGGATCCATCTGAAATTAGACTTCAAGAGCTTTCCAACGAGTACTCACGGGCCCCGAGAAACCTTCTGGATCAAAAGTTACGGCCGTTTGAAGTAGGCGCTGTCAACAAGGCCGAATCCGAGTCAAACTCGTGAACAAGACTTGGTTTGCGCTTGACGGTTCCACTTCTGTACTTGAGCTCATGTGGTTCTTCCCCATGGTTCTTAAGGACAATTAAATTATCACAAGAATTAAGTAGTATTCCATTTTTTGAAACATTTGTATGCAAACTTAGGAATGTATTCACCTGATGGTTAAGTTGACGTGCTCGCGATCTAATCATTGGTCCTTGTATCATAGTTTCAGTTTGATATGGAGTCGGTATGGTTGTACGCACGGAAAGGCATCACCACTCGTCAGCTCTGTTCTGCTGAACGTTCCCAGCCTTCTTCACAGCGCTCGGCGGTCCGCGGCGTCCACGCTGCTTGCGGAGATATACCTGTGACCTATTGCCTACCATTTCGTTTGGCGAGATCGAATGCCATCAACCGGCCATGATCGGCATCGATCACCATTCACCACGAGCGTCAGGAGCCCACGGAGTGATTGGTCACAAAGAACATGCCCAAAGGCAACCCAAGAAGACATTGCCAGATAGTAATCACATCGTCCTCGATTTCCTTGCCTACTTTCGAATCGGGTCCTATATTTCCTCTAAAAAGGCGCCACGGATTTTGCCCGTGAATTATCTGCAGTTATCTGGTGGATTAACGCTACGCAAAATCGATTCAAGCATCAGGAAAACAGAGCACCGCGTCCTGCTTCACGCCTGCCCAGCTCCAGTACTGCTCCTCGCCCGCTTCCGGGAGCCCGGCTGGAACCCGCCGTAGGAGTAGAACCCGTCGCCGCCGCCGCCGTTCATCCCAGGTTAGCCGTTGTCGCGGTCTCTTCCCGGTTCTTGGCCATCCTCCTCCGCTGACTCTTCCGCGTCGTCTTCGTTCTCCTTGGTGGGCTCCGAGAGGCTGCCGTGATTCTTCTTGGCCCTGCGCTTGCGTGTCGACCACGCGATGTGCCAGTCACAGAACACGTACACTGGCACGGCCGCGCTCTTGCAGCGCCACTGCTTCCCGTCGTTCCGACTGCACCTGACGGGGCGCGCCGCCGCGCCGGTGCCCGGGGGCTCCGGCTCCTGATCCGGTTTCGGCACGTCCATTGCGCTGCAAAGGCTGGGGAAACCATATCTTAGCGAGACAACCCGAAATTCCTCTTAGATGCCTGAGCGGCCTAGCAGCAGGGGAGAGTGGTTTTCGCATGCATGTGATGTTCTTGGAGGCAGCTGGGACCTGGTCTTCTTCTTGGTCCCCGACTCCGACGACAACGAGGCTCACTTTCTCCTCCTCCTCCTGGGGTGTCTCCTGCTGCATCCAAAACGGCAATCGACATGTGAGCACAGGAGGATCAACTCCATCCCTGCAGAACGATTGCCCAATCCGAGACGAAGAGAACCCAGACCCAAGAACACGCTGAAGCGCAAAACGTGTCGCCGCGACGCGGCGCGTACGGTAACTCACCTTCGGCTGCAGCTTCGGCTGCGGAGGAAGTGGAGGCCGCGGCGGAGAGGCAGCGCGGGGCGTTCTGCGCTTCCGGGTACTCATGGGCCCGCGCCGCCCGGCTCCGGATCGTTCGAAATGGGCTCCTGTCCTCCCCTCTCCCTCCCTCCCTCCCACTGCGCGTATCTGCTCTTGGTCTCTTGGTCTGCACTACTTAGGTGAGAGGGTCTGTTCTTTTCTTTGTTGCTCTTGATTTTTATTATAATATCTAATTTTTAAATAAAATATTTTTAAAAATAAGATTTACAAGTTAATTATAGTATACGTTAAAAGTTTAATATCTGTACTATCCAAAATTGCAAGCGAGTATCTCTCTCCGTAATCTCTATCGTAAACAGGTAAAATTCAAAAATTTCAAACAAAAACCATAAGACACAACCACAAAGAACAGACCCGAAGTCTCTCGCCAATAGGTGTTTGCTTTCATACCCTGTAACTTCCCTTGCCTCCTTCCCGTTTTATCCCCGCGGCAGTTTGCATATTCTTTTTGGTTTTGACTTATGTTTTATAGCTGTGGTTTATGATTTTTAGGCTGTTCATTAGAGAGTAAAAAATGACATAAATTTATGTGCGATTTTGACCAATATAAATGAAGTCACTACAGTGTGTACTGTAGTTAAATTGTAGACCCCACCTTTGCAAAGATACATCGTTTAAAAGCTAGTTAATATAGAAAAGTCGAAAAACAACTTTAAAAAGCTGAAAAGAAGATACCCTATTTACCCCCTTCCATGCCATCGTATCCCTCTGGTCGTGCCGCCGTGCTCTTGCCTGCATCTGCGTGTGGAAGGTATGGGGAATGTTCATTTAGCTCGGTCTGCGTTTGCGCATCTGCTTTGACATGGCGGTAGAGAGGATCTGGGAGGGGTGGAGGAGCCATGAAGCGTAGAGGCGGTCGTTGGCGACTTGGCGGTCCGTCCATGGTGTTGAGCGTATACTTTTTTGTGTGGCGTCGATTGCTACACTTTATTGTGATTTGTGAGCGTAGTCGGTAGAAAAAGTGTTGTTTTATCGGAGAGTTAATGGTTTACGGTTGCGATTGATAGTTTTTAGCTGCTGAAGTCTTGAAAAATGTAAAAAAAAAGCTATGGGTCCTAGCTAAAAAAATAGAACTATAAGTTAAAAATAAGAGAGCACACGACGCGGCTTGCTTCCTTTTTCCTGTTTCGATGGCAAGGATTGTTGGTGGGCCTCGCATGGTGGTAAGATGGTGAATGGTTTGCACGTAGTAGATTTATAGGAGCTAAAGAGTTTGTCGTGAATCTTATTTTGCTCCTCCTTTTTGGGCGATACCGTGAGCTCCTTTGTGCACAGAAAATGGATGGTACAGTGAATAGAAAAACTAGTGCCACTGTACCCATTCCTCTTTCAGCACAGTACGGTAAGGTATGTGATGCCGTGTTTGGCACGTGCGATGCCCACTTTCTGGGACTATGGGCCGATCGATGGGCCTCTGTAACTGGGAATATACAGCCCACAAACGATAGCCACCTTGTGCCCAGCGAAGCCCTCTGTTGGTTGCCTTCTCTCGGTGAGGATCGGTGCTCATCGGCAGCTGACAAAACCCAGTGGAATACATGCTTGCTATTCTATTGTTTCAACCGTAGCGACATAGGGCAACCTAAGGTAAATATAAGTAGTTATAATGGTTTAGAAGTGAACCAAAACTCAACTCTGAGACCCTTATCTTTTCACTTTGACAACTAAATAAACGCATCCGCCATCACAAAATTTGGTAAAGGCAATCAAAGAAAAGAAACATTGTAATTATTTATGATGGCAGATGAACCGAAATAAAATTGACTCCTCTCATTTCTGCATATGAGATTTCCCGGACGAGTGGTCCGTGGCGCTCCCGAACGCGTAAGTTTCAGGCGTACCCAGGAACGAAGTCCTGGGCGTACTCAGGGATGAGCCCTGAGCGTGGTTCCAAACGCGAAAGTTTTGGGCGATCCTGAGAGCGAGTTCTCAGGCGTGCCTGGGCGCGTAGATCCAGGGTAGTGTAGGTTGCACTCGGAGGCGAGCTCCGAGCGTGGTTCCAAACGCGAAAGATTTGGGCGATCTCGAGAGCGAGTTCTCGAGCGTAGCTGGGCACGTAGTCCCAGAGTAGTGTAGAAATTTGATTCTTTTTGCATCTCTATGTTTCTTGGGTTTTATTTGCCTAATGTGTATGCTGTGATGTGAAGACCAACATTAGAGAGGAAGTAATACTGCCTTCTACTACTCGAATATAAATAATTTCTTATCTACTCGCATGCTCAATCATAATAAGGAAACCTTTGTCTAAAAAAAAGGGGTTCGTACCTCTTGTAACAACTTGCTGTAAGAAAATTTGATAACGTTATGATAAGCAGGTATTTTCAAAAACATAATTTTGTAAATTTACTTATGACTTAAACTGGGGCGATTAAGTGTTAGACTAGTAGTGTGCCCGTGCTAACGCTACGGTAAAATACAAAACAAGATAAAATTTGTAAAAAATAAAACGAACAATCAGATTCATTAAGATTCACGTCTCATATATTGTATAATCAAATATTTTTGTCACATAATGAATTCAAAAATTTGTTGTTTATAACCAACAAAACACTAACTGAAGTAAAATCCAGAAAGGAATAGAACAAAACAAGAAATAGAAATAAACAAAGTCCAATCATTTACCTCATTGGCAGAGCGGCTATAATCAACGAGATCCCTTCCCGTCACAGTTTCCAACATGAGAACACCAAAACTATAAACATCCCTCTTTTCATTTAACATCCCGGTATTAGCATATTCAGGTGCAACATATCTAAAGCAAGAAAAATGGATGAGAAAGATTGAACTCCTTTCAGCATGGGGAAGAAAGGATGTAAAAGAGCACAAATAATGGATAAAATAAGAGCGAAGAAAATACCCAAATGTTCCCATCACTCTAGTAGTAATGTGGCTTTTATATGACCCCAAAAGCTTGGCCAATCCGAAGTCAGAGACCTTGCCGTTAAATTCATCATCAATCAAGATGTTGCTTAACTTTATATCTCGATGTACCACTTTTGGTTCTATAGCTTCATGAAGGTAAGCAAGTCTGCGAGACATCATGATTAACACCCCCCCCAAAAATCATCAAATAAATCTAGACAACAGAAAGAATAGGCATCTTACAGACAGAAGCTGATGAAACTTACGCTTTTGCAGTGCCAATAACAACCTTCATGCGATTTTCCCAGTTAAATATACCATGCTGACGCATAGCTCCATGAAGCCACTGCTCCAAGTTACCATTGTTCACAAACTCATACACCAACATCCTGTTAAAAGAAATCAACATTATATCATTGCTGTGGTGTATGCTAAAGATATAAGAATAACCACAAATTTCTACACAGTGATGCAAGCTTCTGGCTAAAGGACCAATGACTACAGATTACACAAAAACATAAATCAACTCACTAAACTGGGGAAGTGTACATAAGCATGGTACCAATATAGTCCCTACTATAGCATAGTACGCCAACACACAGAACTCATGATGCTCCAATGCCATACAAAGATCATTAGTTTGTGCAGAAATCATAATAGACGTCAAATTATCTATACGTTTTCTTTCACACATGGCATAAAGTAGAAGGATAATAAATTTCACTCAAATAAGATACAAACTCCACAATAATTCATCAGAAAACCCAAACATTATTTGACATCGATTTAGATTTTAGATACAGCCATTTCAATTTGCATGAACAAATTAAATATTATTTCAATGAGAAAAAATGGTGATTTGTAAAGCTGATGGATATATTTAGAGGTGGAACACAAGAAAACTGAAAAGTCCTGTTGTTTGCATCCTCACTGTGTTTTATCATGAAAATACAAAACAACTATCATAATGAGCTAACAAGAATAGTCAGAATATAAAAAAAATCAAGAATTGCTTACCGGTACTGAATTTATGGTAAGGGTGATCCTTTGAAGCCAAATGCTTTTCAAGCTGCAGAAAAAAAATGAAAACTGGAGAAACAGTGCAGTATGGCTCATGGGATTAAAAGTGAAGAAATGGAAACTGTAGGATATACAGAGGATAACCTGGGCTTAGATCATGCCAAATATGGTTAATATGGAAGCACACCTTGTAAATAAAGAGAATGCATATTCAAAACGCCTATGCTTTACTGATTGCAGTTTCTGATACAGATATGACAGTGTTGCACGAAAGAATATCTCATGTAGATAACTAACAAAGTTGAAACTTTGAGTACCTGAGTTATTCTCCAGTCGTCAGACAACAAATTTATCTTGTGTTCTGTAAGGACAACAAAAGGCAATGTTAGCCAGAATGTCCTTCTCACTACTCAAAATAAAACAAGTGTAAATTATAAAGGGATTGTGATAAGTTGAAACTGGCATAATCTTAACCACCCATAGAAGCATAGTTGCTTTGAGGTATACTCTTGTTTTTGTATGAGAGACCCTAGAAGTATGATATGCCATGTTAGATGCAAATAGCATCACCATGTATAAAGCAACTGCTCACCAGAATCAACAGCCTTTATCTCTCTAAGAACAGCATCCTGCGACATCAGTGGCTTAATAAAGAACTGTGCAAATCTGCGCAACAGAAATAACCTCATTATTACTCAATAAAGGACCATGCAAATCTGCAGAACAGAAATCACCACCTTATTCAAAATAAAGCATTAACAGAACAAAATACTATTGAAGAGATTTACCTATCTAAGGCTTCTTCGAAATTGTCTATGTTAACATCAAAATGGAAATCCGTTGTCTCGGAGGATGTACAGGCATTGTAAGAGCCACCGTGCTGATATTTTTCACATCATACCAAATACTCAAAAAATATAATCCAAGTACACTGAATGTAACTTCCAAGCATTAAGCAGAATATTCAAAACGTTCCATATTAACAGGGTTCCAGATAGGAAATCATACAAGGTGTGGACGTTTTATTACCAACTTATGATAGGATCACAAAGTCGTTGCTAGTCGGGAAATTAGTGCATGATTTTCTTTACAGCGTTTGCCCTTCATGTAACGTCATCACGACACCATAATACATTGGCGAGCATGGACTTTGGCTTCAGTGCTAGGTGTATTTGGTTTGAGAGCACAACAGGCTACAATTGGACCTTAGTCATGACCACAGTTTATGGCTAGTAGATATCATTTCCCTGTGCTCTACAATCACAATGGAGTAGGGATGGCTATGGTACAAGTGTACATTTCTTTGCATGATGTTAAGTGCAAATCACTGAAATCAATCATAATGTTCCACCTATCATAGCCTAACAAATTTCCTCATTTGAAAAAAGAAGTCGAGTAAATATATGACTACCTCATTTTACCTCTAACAAACAGGATTGAGGGTTATGGCAGTGGTTCCTGAGTTCACAACAAACCTACCCAATAGAGCAAGATGCAAACTGAACTTAAGGAATATCAGAGAGACAGCTAAATGCAAAATTTTCCAAGCTATTTAACTGCAGCCATTGGGTTAGAAGCTTGAACCCAAAAGTATTACCTTTAGCAATGCCTCACCAGAAAAGGTCATCCCAGTCTGCAGGTTTTCAACTTCCCATTAGAGCAGGACAAATCTCTAGCTGAGCAAAAAGCGACTAATGACGCAAAAAAAGTCACCATGCTTAATTGGTGTGCTTTTTAAGAATAAATGTCATATGCAGAACCAATTTGTTAACTGAATACATCAAATACAAGCTCCCATACTAAATAAGAGATTCTGACTGCCATGACTAACAGCAACATACTATTTGGCAGAGAAGGACACACAGAACAGTTAAAAATCAATAATCCAACATTGTGTGTTTCCTATGCATGTTTTGACCTCAAATATTTAGATACAAGACTTCATTTACTAACCTTTAATGAATTCCATCTCAACCACAGACATCATTTCAGGGAACCATAGTACGTCTTATTGTGTCTCTAAAATTGAAAGTAGAATTGTTCATTCACATTTCATCATGCATGGTCAGAATCAGTACAGTGGCTGAGAGATCTACTTGAGGACCTTTCCCAGATGATCAGGCCAATGGTGCCTGTTTCAGACATTATGAACGGTATAACCATATCTGCAGCATTCTCATGTGGACCTCAACTTAATAGAGAATTGTACACATCAAATACCATAGTTAAATATGCATTTTCTACCCACTGTTTCTCTGTTTCTAGTGCCACACAACATATTTTAAGTTTACTTGTACCACCATTCACGAGCAAAGAAACACCAGGACAATAAATAAGAATAGAAACCATTGCATAAATTCATTTCCCTCCGCATTAAACATGAAATTATTCATCTATTACTGACAATACCTGCTTGCGTAGTCTTGATCTCCTTGCAGACTCTCTGTTAGATTGTTTTCTTCTCTCCCTCTTCAATTCCCGTTCATCCTGCTAAAACAAGGATAGTTTAGTCTTATAGAACATGGCAACAGTGGTAAACGAATACGCTATTTACACTTTCCCTTAAGAGCGATGAAGACTACTGGCCATTCATGATAATTGCCATTACACACTTCCATACAGGAAAACCATACCATCTGAGACAAAGCGCCGTTAGTCTGGGAAGGCACCCCAGCATTCACCTCCTCCGGTCTTGAGGGCACCACTGCGGATGGAGAATTGCTCGAAAGATCCATCCCAAAATTCAAGTCTGGAGTGGCATCGGGAAGTGCTGCCCTCCCAGGTGCCGAAATGGAAAGCTTCGATGCAGACCTCCCCTTGGCCGCGAATGGCGACTCAGCTGCAGCATTCTGCACCGTGGCAGCCTGAGATGGCTCACCTGAAAAGTGCCAACCATCATTCTCACCCACCTAAACGGACAAGCTAGTCCCTTACACCTTGTAACTAAGCATTATGATTTATGACAGCCCACCTTCTGCATTTGCATTGCTGGACTTTCTCCTCTTCGCAGATGATGAGCCCTGGACAAAATAAGCACGTCTGAATCAATCAAAGCCATCAAAATACTGCTTAAAATAGCTTAATATAGGCGCGCAATGACCAACAAGCCACCATCTGATCGGCATCGGCATCTCTCTTCTCCGAGAACTCCTCGCTCCCGCCATCACCACTGTGCACACCACATCAGTTAATTTCAGCTCAATCCACCCGACCAAACAGACAAGCAGGAAGCACACATGCAAGCGCAAAACAAAACCGTACCTCCCAGAAGCTTCCTCGCCGGAAGGGGAAACAGAGCTCTTCCCTTCCGCCACCGCCGCCGCAGTCGCCGCGGCCTCACCAGCCATATGAGGCACACCCTGCACAGAACAGAACCCAGCAAAACTATTTCACACACCAGCACTCCCACCTCACCACCGAATGGCCTGGCTCCACCTCAGCCACAACCGGATTTCACCGCACCAACATTTAAATGAGAGAGGGTCTCGGCATTCACCGCGGCCATGGACGCGTGCGCGTAGTACGCGGGGTGGTACACGGGGAACGGCACCGGCGCGCCGTACGCCGCCGCCATCAGGTGCTGCAACCCACCGTGGAAGCGAAACCCTAATCAAAACTCAAAGCCCCACCACCATCACCACCACCGCAACAGAAGGAAAAAGCGTGTACCTGTGTCGGGGGCCACGCGTAGGGCTGGCCAGCGGCGGCGTAGAACGCCTGCATCGAGGCGGTCCACTCCGCGTGCGTCTGCGACGCCGCAGGCGTAGCCGCGGCGGAAGGGTTGATGGGGGCACCGTTGGGTCGGCGGCGGCGGTGCAGCAGTGGGAGGTCCAGATGAGGAGGACGTAGGCGTGTGCGTGGGCGCGGGTGGGGAGGAGGCAGTGGCAGCGCGGGGTAGGGAGGAGGAGGCGAGGGCGGAGCGGAGGAGCGAGGAGGCAGCGGTGGAGCGGAGGAGCGAGGAGACGGCAGTGGAGCGGAGAAGTTGGGGAGGAGGCAAGGGCCGAGCGGCGGAGCGGAGGGGTGGGGGGAGGAGGAGGCGGCGGCGGAGCATAGGGGTGGGGGGTGGGGGGAGGAGAAGGCGGCGGCGGAGCGGAGGAGGCGGCGACGGCGGAGGAGCGGCGGAGGAGGAGGAGGGAGGGGAGGAGGCGGCGGAGAATCTGAGGCGAGCGCACGGGTTCAGTTGGGGGAAGAGGAGGCGGCGGCGGAGCAGAGGGGTGGGGGGTGGGGGGAGGAGAAGGCGGCGGCGGAGCGGAGGAGGCGGCGATGGCGGAGGAGCGGCGGAGGAGGAGGAGGGAGGGGAGGAGGCGGCGGAGAATCACAGGGGAGGAGGCGGCGGAGAATCTGAGGCGAGCGCACGGGTTCAGTTGGGGGAGGCAGGAGCGTGGGCGTCGGGGTGGGTGCGTGGGCGTCGGGTAGGTACCGGTTCAATGATGATGTGCATGATCCAAATAATACTGGCCTTTGGATTTTCAATGAGTAAGAGAAGAAGGGTTGAGCAGAGATCCAGACCATCCATTTGAATGAAGTTGGAACCTTTTGGTACACAAATCTGGGTGGACTTAGATTAGGCATGACTGTAGAGGTGGTTGAGGGGGTGAATTTAGCAAAGAAAATTTTGGTGAATTATAGAGTAGGGTAGATGAGTAACCGAATTTGAAACAAGTAAAACCTTATAGTCTATTTCATAAGGTAAGGGAACAGTTTAATTCAGTACTATTTCTAAATCTGGTCCTATAGAATTTCTAGAACTATTAGATTGAGACGAGTTGTTACGGGACCAACTGTAGATAATCTATCCACCCCCGCTATTTTTACAAAGCACGTAACTTAGAATGAGACATCCCTAGAGTGTAATCAGATTAAAATACGCTACAAAATTCTTCATCTCTCGAATAATAGATAACCCATCATTAAAGACGTAAATCCGACGAATTTTTTTCCCCATTGTAGTCTACCTATAACTTCCCCGAGAAACGTTTCCTTGTCAAGTCCCCACTTATTTTGGAGAGCATAATTAAGCCCTAATCAACTCTGGTATTAAATCAAGGGAATGAGTCCATAATTATCTGGGCCTCATTGTTTTAATTCAGACTAAACTGCCAATCTTTAGGCTTCTAAGCCCAATGCTATTGCAATATTAGTCACCTCGACATCCATAGACTGTCATAAAGCATCCACCGAAATATTGTTAATTGTGTCTGATGCATTTCCCCAAGTTCATGAATATATGACTTTTGGAACCTTTGTCATAGTCTTCGGAGCATAACCTTGACCATGAACTTGTAAAATAATTTTTTTTTCAAACGAAAATTGCTTCAACATGATCTTAGGAAATAATTATTTTCATAAAACTCCTTTTGCATCATTCTATATCCCTATTTCTTGCACCATAGTGTTTAAATTCTTGGAAAACTTTATTTCATGCATTCCATGAGAACATATATTATGAATAGGGGGAAATCTCCACTCTTTCAATATCATTGATCTACCCTTCATTGAACCTAAAACCGTATGACAATACCATACCTCTGAGTGTAGCGAATAAATCTCCAGGCCTACCTATTAATCCAGAGAGAACCATTCAATCCTGACGAGTTAAATCTTGCCTAATATCATTAAGCTAGTTTCACCGAAGTATAGTTGAGTTCAAAATTTCAAACACCATAATACCATCCCTTGAATACCTACCCACTAGACTACGTGAAATCCACTATAGCACCCCCATAAATATCAATACCAATCAATAGAACCGCGTGAAACACTGCATAAAGAAGTTGCAACAATCCAAACCAGCTCAATTAGACCATCTGAATAGAAATTAACAATAATATCTAAACCGAAAATACCCAACCCTTAAATAGTCCAAGTCCAATGTCAGGAAACTTACATTTATCTAATCTCAAATCTTCCTATCAGGAGATTTCTTTTCAACCCAATTGCTTTAAGCAATACCATCCTCTTTGAACCACCCCGCAAAACTATCAACCATAGCGCTTTAGTAGACCAGCTAGCAGAATCAAGGGATAGCTAAAGAATTAAGGAGGGAAGGGGGCAATGGTTAAAAAAAATACTAGCAGGGCGCCATAAAATAAATTTAACGATGTTCCTTACTCCAATAGAGTTATGATCTCGATCCTAATGCTACCAACACCCTAGTGACGATAATCAATAACGATAAGATGGATATTAAATTACAAGGGTGATATGTGAGGAGTAGACGAGCTATCGATACCAGCGTAGGTGGTATACCTACCAAAGAGGCAAAATAAATAGAAATACCCACAAGTACGTTTCGTAAGGGATCAATTAGAAATCTACCATAACTTTCCTAAGTTAACTCCGATTTCGAGGACGAAATCATTTTAAGGAGGGAAGGATGTAACGACCCACATCGTTAATTAACCTTAAGTAACGAATTACAATGTTAAGTGTGATTAATTATGTAATTAAGAATCCAAAAATATGAGGGAATTTAAAATTTTCGGTGTAGTTAGATAAATTGAAAACAACGAGCGATAAGATCATACGTGGGTTTTACCATTTCATCGACGAAGGCGAATATCAAACGGTGTAGACTAAAATGAGTAGTAAAATTCAATTGTGCGACAAGTAAAAGTTTTCCAATCAATTAAAATATAAACAATTAGAAGGCATATCAAGTCCAATAAAAATATTACAACTAATATTACATCCTAGCAACAAGGCGAACTGCAACAAATATACAGTTTTGTGTCTTAACCATTTAACTATCTCTAAAATGAAGCAATTACAATAGCGAGCGTCAATTACAATTAGAGATCCATCTCATACATAATTATTACAATAGGAAATAAAGAATAGAAGTACATTAAATTGTATCTATTGATATTAAGAGAAAGCCCAAATTTACATACTCGAACATTTCATACATTAATTAGATTATCGTCAATTTGCCGTTGCATTGCTATTTACTTATGAGCAAGTAATTAAGTTCTAAGACCGAAAAAGACCAAACAAAAGAATTAATCGAATTAAAACAAAGTAAAGTAAGCATTGCCGTCAGAGCCCTAAGGATTAACTTCGGGCGGGGTAACCCGTTCACGGAGATACCTGACCGTCCGGGGGCCAGTCGACACCTCTCACAACCATAGGCTCATCACACAGTATTTTTATACAAACCTGTTTTGAGTATAGGAACCAACCCAGGGTAAAGCTAAAAATGCCATAATCCCCTTTTCAAGCTCAAACAACAACAGAGAGGCACCTGTCAAAACCATGCCCACATATCACAATATCCCCCAGATAGCACACGGCCAGAGCCAGTGAGGCCGAGATAGCACCTCCAGCCAGCACACCATCACGGCCAAAACCCCAGCAAGACCTCACGGCCAAAACCACAGCACTGCCAGCCAAAATATCTCACGGCTAATACATCAACCAGCCAAACCGAGGAAAGAGCACAAGGAGACAGAGAGAGGCAAGGTAAGCCTTCCCCAGCACTTCCCAGTCAGTCCCAACACCACCGAGAGGCCAGACATCGAGTGGAGCCCGAAGGCCAAGGAGGTGAAGGCTCGGCAAGCCGACGGGAGCCAGACGACAGGGAGCGGCGGTAGAAGTTGAACCGCAAGCCGAATTAGTCCACCTCAGGAGGGAGTCATCGCCAGGCGACCAACCCACCGCAAGCAAGCGACCACCACCAGCCCCAAACCCTAACCTTTCTTGCAATCACCAGTAAAGGTAAACCCCACAAATCACCATCCATATACTACATTCATCCATTATAGCCAACATTGAACTAGAAACCATAAGCATCCATCCTCAGTAGAACACATGGAACCAATCCAAGCATATCACCAGAGGTAGAAGAGGGGAGAAGAGGTTTACCCGTGAGGACGGTGGCTGCGGGTTTCCTTCGGCCGAGCCACCAGCTAGCCGCCACCGGTACTCCCCCGGCGTACGGCGACGGCTAACCGGCAGTGGTCAGCCACGACCACCCGCCTCCCAACCTAACCATTAGGCAAAACCACACAAAAATAGCAAGTCACAAACACATAGAACGGAGCAAGAAATGGGGGAAAAGCACCAGATCGGCCGGATCTGGCCAGGGTTCCTCGGATGGAGCCAAGAGGCAAGGAGGGGAGCGGCCGGGCCACCTAGCGCGGCGCCACTGGAGTGGGCGACGCTCGAGAACGGGCGTCGGGGAGACGAACCGGGGCGGAGGCGTGAGACCCGGGGGCGGAGGCGCCAAGACGCGGGGGCGGGGGAGCGGCGGCGTCGGCATGGAGGGGAGGCCGGCGATGCGGCGCGGGAGGAAGAGGCGTGTAGGTGGCGGTGGGAAAAAGAAGGGAGGCAGAGGAGGCGTTGAGGCGTCGGCGGAAGTAGGGAGGAGGGGAAAAGGCGCTGGCGGCGGAAGGCTCCAGAAGAGGGGAACGGGCGAAAAGAAAGATGGAATGGAACGAAAAAGAAAAAGAGAAAAGAAAATAAGGAAAAGAAAAATAAAAGGGGAAATAAATTTGGTAAGTTGGAAAGCACTTAAACTGAAAATTCGTAATTAGCCGATGTTCCGGATATAAATTTATTCCAGATAAATTGTTAGGGAAGACACATTACTTCGCAACATAAACCTCAGCTAAGAAATGATTATGTTCGTAATTAGGGTGGATAAAATGGATTTAATTATTAGTTGATCAATTAAAAATAAATCGATAGTATTGAAAGCCAACGATAATAGAAAATATGAGTTAGAAAACATGAACATCTATTTTAGTATAACTCGCTCGATTGATTATGCCATATTATTTTCTAAGCATCGTAAGTCAAAGCCCAGAAACCATAATATTTCTTCAGTTATTATAATAACAGTTAGTGCCATCAATAGAGTAAATCAAAACGTGTATTGAATAAATTAGTATGTGTGCCGTTTAACCCTAGTTAGCTGTATCAAATCACCAACTTACCCAATAAATATTTATAGCTATTACTCATAAATTAGACGATCTCCATGATCAATTAAATGTTTAGTATGCGTATGAAGTAAATTAAGTGACTGTAATCCTAGCCCATTTTGTTGTGAGTTTTCATAACTGGTAGTTAAATTCATCGGAACCATAGAAAACCATTAATTAGTAATTGCGATAACTAAAATAAATGAATTATCATATATAGATTAAAACCTAGGGTGTAACGAGTTAAACGATGCTGTACTAAGTAAATTATTCCAGGCTATCATTAAATTACAAAACTGCCCTATCAAACGTTTGTGAATCGGAAAATAAATTAATAATGCCGTAAGTTGGAATTGCCCGTATATGAAGTACATGGTTATAATACTAATTGGATCACTTTATTGCACATTTCATATGCCCAGAACTACAATAGAATTTATGAATCCCATGAGGACGCCTGAGTATGGTACAATTAAGAAATTAAGTAATTGATTCATGAGACCATTTTCTTCTGGGTTTATAATTCAACTCACGCATAATAATACGAAGAAATGTAATGAGTCATCTTAAGATCTAAAACGAATTAGAGAAGTAAATAAATATATACGAACATATGAGAAAATAATTAAGTCTAATTGTATGTGTGAGATTGACTAGGAATAAAATTCACCGTTATAACTATACCTACATTTAGTAATCCCATATAATTGAAAAATTGCTAGGAATTAATACAACGTCGGGCATACCTACTAAATCAACCATATATCCTAACGTTAATGCGATAATGTTGAACAACGAGTAGTGTACAGAAATTCACCTCGATTACTGCGATTGGGTTAAATGGAGTGACGTCCTACCCTAGGGGCACAAGCACATCGACATCCTGTATTTTATTACGTTTTCATAAATTAAGTCGTAGCCAACGTATTTAACTGCAGGCAACAACCGAGCTACAGGAGTGATTTCACCTGATCCTACTTGAATCCAAATCTATGGTTGAAATCCAGGCAAGCATTCCTTTGACCAAGTCTTCAGAATATATTCCGTAAAATAAGTATTTTGTATTAATTTAGTATCACCCTGCATGAAGAAATAAAAGAAGATTTAAGCATCACCCTGCTTAGAAAGATTACCCTGCATGAAGCAATACATCATGATATTAGAAAGATTAAAATAGAAATTAATATTTAAAAGATCGATACTGGTTTTAACCTAAGTATACAACATGTCATCCGCTACCCCCATTAATGATTTAAGCATGAACTCTAAACATTAATAACTGAGTAATCTAATAAACATAAAAGCATGCGAAACAAGATAACCTAGAACGTTATGGTATGAATACAATATTAAAAGTATAAAATTGGCAAGCACTAATTATATGTTAATAACCAGGCAAGTATTAGTAATATGATAATAACTAGGCAAACATTAGGGATATGATGATAACCACATAACTTTAGTGATATGTGAATAGTTAGGTAACTTTGGTGATATGAAATTAGCCAGATAATTTTAGTAATATGATAATAATCAGGTAACTATACTAATATGCGATTAGCTAGGTAATTTTAGTGAAATGATAATAATCAGGTAACTTTAGTGATATGAGATTAGCCAGGTAATTTTAGTGATATGATAATAATTAGGTAACTTTAGGGATATGATAATTGTACTCAATGATAAGGTTACAAGTAATCTGGAAACATGTGGTATGCGAAGCGGAAAGGTCACGGCCGCGAGGTACTTGCTTTGAGTACGCTCGATGGAGACACTACCAAAAGGATCTGTAATGCGCAACTGCCTAGCCGCTCCTTCAACAGCTGCTTGCGAACCTACACGATGGAACGAAGGTGAATCAGACGAGGGTTATGATAAAACCATGAAAGGATAGAAAGACGTCGTTCGGCCAAGAGGAAACCACATTCACCAGGATTCCGCTGTGTGGCCGGGCGAACGACGTTCGGCAGAGTGAACGGCGCCCCACTGCGTGAATCAGCAAAACCCCGTGTGAATCCATGTTCGCACCACGTGACTGTGAACAGACACTTGGCCACCGCCGCCACCGTCACAGCTGGCCACCGCCACCCGCCGGCCGCTGCCAGCCGCCGCCCAAACTTCAACCACTCGCAGCATCATGGCCGTGTGGCCGCACCACCTTTGGTGGCCGTCTCCACCGCATGCCTGTACCGCCAACCGTCACCACCGACGCTGGTTTGCTACCCTGCCGCCACTGTTGCTGTCGTTGGCCATCGCGGAGCCGCCACCGCCTAACGTGCGCCGCTCGCACCCACGCTAGCGCCGACACCGCGCCTCCGCCACTGCATAAAGTCGCCACCGCCACGAGAACCTCTGCCGCCGTGTGCCGCCGCTGCCGCAGCCACCACCCTGCTGTGTGTGCCGCGCCGTTGCCGCTAGCCGGCGTGGCCGCCTCCGCCGTCACGCGTTGCGCCCAAGGAGAGAGGGAGAGATTGGATAGATGGGAGTGAGAGAGATATAGGTTAGGTTCGGCCAAGCTTAATTTTGGTTTGTGCTCGTGTTGTCTACAATAACTAGCTTTTAAGCGGTGTGTTTTTTTAAGACGGGGTCAATAGGAAGATTGTAGTAAAAAGTGTACTGAGTTCAGTTGTATCGGCCAAATTCGCATGAGACTATTTTTCTATGCGTAATACCTCTCGTGAACAACCATAATTCAAATATTTAAGTCATAAGCCATCAATCCAAAAGAATCCACCCATAAACAGGAGAGAGAGATACACGGGAGAGGAGAGAGGAATATATTAGAGATAGAAAAGGGAGATTAGAGATAGATTTGTTTTTTCGTGCTACAATTATAGTATAACATAATGGGTATTGATAAACATCACCCAGATGTTTTCTTCCTAACTATTATCCAAATTTGTGACCATTGGATTAGAGATCCAATGGCTATGAATTTTCCGCCACCCATTCTAAAAAAATCTCCATCTCCTCCAAAAAAAATCTCCCCCCTCCAAAAAAAAGAAACCGTTGGATCTCTAATCTAACGGTCTCAAATCTGGATGATAGTTAGGAAGAAAACATGCGGGTGATACCAATTTTAGCTTATAAACTCTTTGAAGCAAGCTAACCGAAACCTGGCTCCTAAAACCGTTCCATCACAATACAGATAAGCCCGATAAGCTCTTGCTTGCTTCCCCTGTGCTGCTGCTCCTCCCTTATCATCACCATGCTCTCCCTCTCCCACCCCCACCCCGCCTCCGCCGCCCCGCGCCACCGCAAGCCCCTCCCGACCGTACCACGCTCCCCGCACCGCCGCCGCTTCACCCGCACCACCGCCACTGCCATCATCCTGCCCGGCGGCGGCGGGGGCGGGGGCGGCCCCGACGACCGCAAGCTCCCCTTCATCCCTCCCCCGACGGCCCGGCCGGGCGAGCTCTACCAGCCCTTCCAGCCGCCGCCATCGCCCCTCCCGGACAACTTCCGGAACCTCGACCTCACCCAGCGCCTCGCCGTCCTCCGCGACCGCCTCGGCCAGTGGCACGAGTACGCGCCCCTCATCTCCTCCCTCTCCCGCGAGGGATTCACCCCGTCCTCCATCGAGGAGGCCACCGGCATATCCGGCATCGAGCAGAACCGCCTCATCGTCGCCTTCCAAGTCCGCGACTCCCTCCTCTCCGACGCCTTCCCCGCCGAGCTCGTCCCCTACTTCGACTCCTTCGGCGGGCCGGAGCTCCTCTACGAGCTCCGCTTCCTCAACGCCCGCCAGCGCGCCGACGGCGCACGCCACGCCATCGACAGGCGCCTCGACCCCAAGGGCGTGCGCGACCTCGCGCGCGCCATGAAGGACTTCCCGCGACGCCGCTTCGACGACGGCTGGGAGGCCTTCACGGGGGCGTCCCCCGGCGACTGCCTCGCCTTCGCGCGCTTCCGGCAGTCGGGGGAGGCCCTCGCCGACGAGGTCCGCGTCGCCGAACTCGAGCGCGCGCTCGAGGTGGTCGAGACCGAGGCGGCCAGGGCGCGGTTGGAGCTCGAGATGGAGAGGGCCAAGAAGAAGGCCGCTGGGGAGCAAGTGGAGGACGCCGAGGCCGACACCACCGCGCGCCCCGTCGTGCCGGTGGTGCGGCTCATGTACGGCGAGGTCGCCGAGGCGTCGACGGTGCTGCTGCTGCCGGTCATAAAAGAGACTGACGGCATCAAGGCCTTGGACCTCGCTCCGAGGAGGAGCAAGACGGACGCGGACCTCGGCATCGTGGAGGTCGACAAGGGGTGGACGCGGTGGGCGGTGGTGCCGGGCTGGGGGCCCGTCGCGGAGGCGGCGGACCAGGCGGTGGTGATCGAGATGGCGGACGGGCGGACGCTGCCGTGGCGTTCGGCGGAGGAGGAGAGGGTGCTGGTCGTGGCCAACCGCGGGCGGAAGGAGGTGATGGAGGAGGGGATCTACGTGCTGGAGAAGGGAGGGAGGCTAGTGGTGGAGAGGGGCCGGAAGCTGGCGGCGGACGGCGTCGGCGAGGCCGCCGCGGAGGTGCTGATCGTCGTCCGGCCACCCAAGGAAGTGGACGACATGATCAGCGACGAGGAGTGGGACTAAGACGTTTTACAGAGGGCTTCGCAGATTCTCATTTTCGATTGGCAATTTTTTCCCCTTCATAGTTCATGAATAAGGGGAATTTCGTCTTGTTTGCTGAAAGAACAACTTGGGAGGTGCAGTCGTGCATTGCTGGCTGTTGTCAATTTGTCATTGCTGGCCTCCTTTTTATCTTCTCAGGGGCTTTTGTTTTCTCTTAGAGCATCTTCAATAGTGACTTATGAGTTAACTTTAAACATATTATTTTATATTTTAATAGAAGAGAGAAAATCTATCTCTTGATCAAGAGATAGTCAAGAGATAGTTTCATACACACATTCTAAGATTATGTGAGAGTGTCATGTGAGATTATTTATGTTATGAGCTATGTGCTAAAAGTTAGTACTATTGGAGAAGTGTTGTCTTAGAGTTAGTAACTAGCTCATACTGTTGGAGACACTATTTATTAGACTAAATGGTAGCTAAAGACAGTAGATTAAAAGAACGAAACAGTACTTGCAGAAATAAGATGATCAGATACAGGCATATTATATTACTGATGAAATAAGATCTATCAGTTGCAGAAAAGCACAGAAATGTCAAATGTGCCAATCCGCACCAGGTTGACCCCGGGGGGGGGGGGGGGGGGGGGGGTTCACTCACAGT
The DNA here is from genome assembly GCA_017311315.1 of Dendrocalamus latiflorus. Classification (NCBI taxonomy): domain Eukaryota; kingdom Viridiplantae; phylum Streptophyta; class Magnoliopsida; order Poales; family Poaceae; genus Dendrocalamus; species Dendrocalamus latiflorus. The sequence goes on along the minus strand of CM029677.1, from coordinate 19,477,238 downwards.
CACAGGTACATGCCATAGACGCTGGACACCTCTACTTCCTGTGCCAGTGCTAGGAGCACAAATACTCAGTCGACACACGCAATATTTTTGCATTAATAACGGGGTAGAATGAAAGAAGTGCGTAAAAATAATGAGATTTACTTGCTAAGAACCTAACTCAATAGCCAAACGGAAGTACATACTGGTACGAGCTAGTCATTTAATCAGCCATTGGCACGTAAAAAACAGCTGCTTGGGTCAGTGGCAGCAGAATATCATGCACATCTAGCTGCTTTCATAAGTTCATCGATGCCATCTTCCAAGGCAAATAGTTTAGCTGCGGACATTCGTCAGAACTTTAATTTGTCTTCGATTTGGAAGCCTTCTTCCTGCTGGGCTGCCTCTTAAGAGTGGAGCTCTTCATGTTCAGGAAGAAGAGGGGTGCCCCCACGAGTGCCCAATTCTACATTCGCAGTGGATTACGGGTTATTTAACACCGTTAGACTTGGCAAGCAGGCTTGACACTCAAAATCTATGAGCACATAGAAACTAGGAGTTGCTGCATTACCCCTGTGAATTTGACGAAGAGCTGCACAAATTCAGCATTCTCAATGTCGTAGTTAAAGAAATCGTAGACAATTGGTGTAATAAAAGCGAGGTAAAGCAGCTGCAGGGAGAAAATGACTTCATCAGGTAGTAATCAGGAAAGAGGAAACATACCATATTGGTCAGGATTAACAATGAATGTTACAACAGATCACGGATTACCCAAGTAAGTGCCCAAGGAAGGTGGAACAACGGTTTAGTAAGACCAATGGCCTAAATGGTACCAAGTTATTTAGGTAGTACTGTTATCAAAGCACTCTCCAGTTTGCTTGAAATAACACCAACTCTTAATTAATTCTAACAGTGCAATTAAATTTAATTAACAGTAATTAAAGAGCAAATAAAGTAAGTACAACACAGTGAATTACAAAAAAACTTAAACATAGCTCTTGCAACAAATAAAATTATTACATCGCTTGAATAATTACAAGAATTCATTGTGCATCCGGAAATAAATAAATTACAAGTATTGTATTAAAATAGAAAATAATAAAATTACATTTGCATTATTCCAGGGCCTTGCATTATTCCTTTGCATGCGCGACGAGTAGTAGCCTTTAGAAGACCAACCCAAAACCCAGCCTTTTCTTTTGTGATTTAACAAGCGAGGAATAAAAACAATCAAAGGGAGAATAAAAGAAATAAATTGTTTTGCCGTCAGAACCCGTTCAGCTTTAGAATACCGAATCCGTTAGTGCTCATCGAGATACTTGGACCATCCGAGGTCAACCGGCATCTTACTTAAGTGGGTTTCATCATTCGGTAGAAAACTTAGCCCAACACCTACTTTTATTTTTACCCACTTACCTCAAACCACAGAAAATCAAAGTATAGTACCATAGCAAGCCCATGGACCAAATGTCATTGGGTTTTACCTAGTGCACAATTGCCCATGAGAGGCCAAAAGATAAGATCATGCACAGCCGATCCATTCACAGCAATGCAAGAGCGAGATAGAGATAAGACCAAAGAGAGCGCCAGCCATCCTCTAGCCCTTCATAAGTAAAGGCAACACAAGTCCCTCTTCTCACTTCACTTCTTTCCCAAGCTGAGTGCCAAGCTAGAGAAGGCAATGCACCATTCCACCATTGCATAGCTTAGTCAAACCAAAGTGCAAGCCAAATACAACCACCACACCCACAACCAGCCATTGAGAGGAGTGAATTAGGGAGAGAGATCAAAGGACAGGAACCAAGGGTGTAGAGGAAGACAAAGGAGAGGAGCGAGGACCGCATACGAGTACCTTCAACTGACCATGATGTTGGGTTTGAGGTACTCAAATCTATTCTTGATTCCACTCTAATCATCCGAAACAAGCTGACATGGTTGCTACCCATAGCACACTAGCATTGAGCTTGCCTACGCCCACACACCGTAGGTTGCACCCCTCACTGCTCGCTTCCTACTGCATGGCAGCTCACAAGATCAGCAAGTGCATGTGAGCAACAAGGAGCAGCAAGTGCGAGCTACCGCTGCAGCGAATTAAGGGAGAGGAAGAGGAAGAAAGGAGGTCGATGGGAGTGCTTGGCAGTGAGATCAGCCTTTGCTTCTAGCAAATCGATGATGAGGTCAGCTACTAGTGCTGGTGAATTTTGAGGAAATGCATTGGGAATTGAGGCGATAAAGAGCAAAGTGAGCATTGAGCAGTGGGTAGCCTGAATACTTTAGGGTGTTAGATAATTGGATAGCCTGATGCATGTAGTAGTGTCAGAGTCAAAGGGTGGATGCTTGTTGGTTTGCTACCGCACAATATACTATGTGTTAGTATTTCTCTTGTTGTATTGCTTCACATATCATGGTTGCCTGCAGTATTCTTGGCTCTTTTGGTCTACATAGTGATTGATTAGATTAGGCAACATAAATTTATGGATTCCATCTTATAGTTTAGATGCATGCTGAGAGGCTATGTGAAGGTCTAATATGTGTTTACGATAAACAATTGGTACTTTGGTTGAGTTGAAATTGAATTTTATAAAAGTTTCAGAAATTTAGATTGTGTTGTTAGGGTTTAGACGATTTGATCAGACCTAGGATGGAGGTCAAACCAGTCTTGACCAGTTCATTAGTTTCTGTGCCTGGCGGTTTGATCACCATGAGGGAGGCAGTCTGATTGGCCGATGGTCAGCGGTCTAACCGCCGTAGGGAGAGTGGTCGGACTCATGCTGGGTAGTCTGACTGGCTATTGCACGGTAGTCAGATCGGCTTCTCGAGGGTAGATGTGGGGTGTACAGAGAACTTCTGCAAGGGCCAGACATGTCTAGGGTGTTGATGAAATTGGATTTTGAGTTGGTTTGAGTGTAAGCATGGCATGTGTGTCAGTGTTTAGCTGTGTTGAGTTGCATAATGCATGTTTTGACTAATATGAGTCAAATGCATGAAAATTATGCTTGAGATGGTTGTTGGCCTTTGGGTATGTATGTGGCTTGGAGAATGTTAGCGGTCGACGACAAAGGGACCATGACTAGGCAGGAGAGCTGAGGTCTATGCGGTCAAGTAAGTCTGGGTAAAGCTACGCGGCTTAAGTGGAAAGCAGAATGAAGACAAGGATCGTGAAGAGACGAATTGGTGCATTTGGTGCACTGAGTGATGAGACCGATGCATGTAGAGACGGTCCAGGGGAGTCCAAATACGCGAAGATGTGATGGCTAGTCATTATGCACTATAGGCTACGTGTGTATGCACTACGGGCTACGTGTTAAAGTATGCAGAGATGCTTTGAGGTGAAGGTGAAGACAGAGTTATGGGAAGGTGCCTGGAAGCTTTGTCAAGGGTATTTTGGTAGTTGGCCAAATACCGGATTGGTGCTTTGATCAAAACTGCTGTGCGGGAAGGCGCAAAGAAGAAGTGGTTTAGGTCAAGGAGAACCAAAATTGCTAAATGGATCAATCGCTAGTGGTTCAGAGGGTTGAGTCTTTCAAACACTTTAAAAAGCATGCATGAGTGTGTAAAACCCATGTTAGTGAAGTTGACGGGTTTCTCCAATTACATAGTGGGTTGTGACCCACTAAGTGATGTTGGTTATATGAGGGAGGAGAAGGGAGAGCTAGGGTTGAGATTGTGAGAGAGACATAGAGAGGTTGTTTAAGTTTTGAGTAGTTTCTTATCCCCCTTCCTATGTGAAAAATCATATGTGGGTAAGAGTGGTGCTTTGGGAGCACCTTATAATTATCCATGTACTTGTGAATCACCCACTCTACTAGTAATAGATCAGTTCTTTGATCTATTCTTGGTGTTTCACATGTTTTTTGTTTGGATTTTTCATGTTCTTGAGCAAGAAATTCGAAATCATGATCTAGATAGTTTTTATTCAAATCTTTGCCTTTTTCTTGCTAGGACATATGGGAGTAGATGTGGAAGACCCCATATCTTAGATCCCCATGAGCAAGAAATAATTTGAATTTTAGATTTTTAGGTGTTCTTGTGACTTAGATTTGATTTCCTTCAATTTAGTGAACCCGAGCTCAAGAACTTTATGATTTTTGATTGGATTATATTCCTAATGATTTGAACAAGTTTCACGCAAAATTTAGATGTGTTTGGATAAGATTTGAGGAAGTTATTGAGGTTTAAGTTTTGATCAGAGTGTTTTTTAGGTATGAGAAAAGGAGACTAGTCATACCGGCGCATCCATGATAGTTTGACCGGCCTTGTGTTGAAGGTTGGTGATTTTGTTGGTTTAGGTCTTTAGCTTTGTTTTGCTAAGCTAAGTTGGTGTAATTTGAACTTGGTAACTCTCATAATCACTTGAGTGAAGATTTTGAATACTGTTGAAAAAATAGTTTCAAGAATCATTCACCCCTCTAATTGCTGATATCGGTCCTACACATGCAGTATTTTTGTTTTCATTGTGGTCTACCGAGTGTTCATGATCCAATTAGTCAACACTCATTTGGGTGTATATGATGCTAAATTTGTTCCATTCCTCGTTGAGATGCATGCAATGCTTTTGTTAATTTAAGGTCCACTAAGTAATGCTAATCAGATTTCGCATATACTTGCTTTGGTCACATTAACTTATATACTCTTGTATCTGATTGTAGTACACTGAGTGAGGTTCCTATTATATACAATAATCACTTACAAGTACAATAGTTATTTACTATTTTATTAACGACTTACTCTGCTTGTAGTATGCACCGGTTAGCGTATATTGCTCAAATGCTCTATTAGCCCCTGTTTGGGTCATGGAATTGGACTAGGAATTGCACAGTTGGAATTGGTTTATATAAATATCAGCTGTTGGAAGCAAGAGCAAGGGTTGAAAGACAATATAGAAGAATTCAATCTCCCCTATTTGTTCCATTCTCAATGATTGGTCAAGTTGAGATGAACTACGTGAATCTATATATGGACTTCAAGGTCAATCAACCCATGCAAGGAAACTTCAGGAATTGGAATGGCGACCCAATTCCAGTCTTATTGGTAATAACTTAAAGAATACTATTACCGCACGCTATACCATCGGGATGCCATCCTGACAGCATACCATCTCAACGGCAAAGCTCCCCCTTTGCCGCCACTCCCCTCCCCTCCCTATCTCTTCTTCGGCACTGGGGCAACTTCTCACCCCTCGTCTGCCTCCCCTGCCCCTCCACCACCGGCGGCTGATGGCAACCTCACCATTTCGCCATGCCACTGTCACCCCTCCTCCACAGCCATCATCCCGTCCAATCTAATATTCAATGCACCACCATCACCGTGTCTCCATTCGCCGTAGCCCACCGCCCTTCGCCACTGCCCAACACCGGACCATCGCCTCCCCAGCCTCGCTCTACATCTGGGGCACGTGGTGAGGCTGTCGTCAGCATATTCGGAGTCGGAGGTGAAGAAGAAGAGGGGTAGCACTAGAGGTGGCCATTCGGTGGTAGGAGGCGACCGAATCCAACGATGGATCGGTATACTGTATAGTATACCATTTATAGTATTTATTTAGCTAAAATAGCATGGCTCCCAATTCAGAGCTCTTAGAGGTGGACAATTGGCCGGACCTTACTGTGCCAGCCCACTACTGTTGGCCTGGCCCAAGCATGACACGACACGTTTAGCTCGTGGGCCTTACTGGCATGGCCCGGTAGACTGTGCCATGCCTGGGGCGAGAGGGTGGCACGACACTTCCCGATAATGGTCATGGGCCATGCTGGCATGATCCAACACAATTGGCAACGGGCATTAACGGGTCGTGCCAGCACGGCACGGCCCGACCGGTCGAAAATAGCCATCTTCTGGCCTTTTTTGAACGTTGGGGTGTAAATTTTTTTTAAAAAATAACAAAAAATTCAAAATATAGAATTTTTTCTATAAATAGGGGGACATCCAGCCTCCATTCTCCACACCTCAAACTTGACTTTCATATCTCTATTTAACTATGAAAAATCTGGTAGTGTTTACGCAAAATTGGCAAATTAGTGAGAAATTTGTGTGAAATTCAGAAAATTCAAAAATCTTCAAAGAATTTTCTGAGAGTTGCATAAGAGGTAATAGTGCTGCCTTATTTTAATTTTTTCTATTATTTGTTGATTCAATGGTAAGTTAATTGTACTTTACTATTTCAACTATAGTTGATTCAATGGAGAACTACGATTTTCAACTCTCCAAATTCGGCCTCAAGTCTGGAATGATTTTGACAAGAAGTTCAGAACCGATGATAATGGTAATTTGTGATATATGCTATTTGTAAAATTTGTGATAATGAATTATCTGCAAAATCTTCAGGTTGGATAGGTCACCTGCAACGGCATGCTGCAAGCTGCAAAAGAAGGCAAGGAATACAAATATGCCAAAAACAGCTGCAAAATAACCTCAACGGCTCGGTACATACTTGGGAGTACAACTCAGATGTTGCCCAGGAATCCCTTTGTAGATTAATTGTTTCTCAAGATTTACCTTTAAATTTTGGTGAATTTGATGCTTTTCAAAAAATATATTAGGACTGCTTATAACCCTCGATTTAGTGTTGTATCTAGGCAAACCACAATTAGATATTTAATTAAATATTATAACAACTGTCATGAAAAATTTTAAAAAATATTTCATACATGTACATTCTCTATTGCTTTAACATCAGACATATGGAGTGGTAGGGCTAGGGAGAATTATATTAGTGTTGTTGCTATGTTAATGATGACTGGGTAATGAAAAAAAGAATTATAGGATTTAAATTAATTAATGTTTTACATACTGTTGAAAATATTGCAGAATGCATTATTAAAGTTGTAAAAGATTTTGGCTTTATGGATAAGATTTTTTTATAACTTTAGATAATGCAGCTGCAAACACAAAGGCTACAGAAGTTTTTACTCCTTTGTTTAATACTTATGCACAATCTTTCTTACTGCATCAACGTTGTGCTTGTCATATATTATTAATCTTATTATTAAATATGGTTTAAAAAGATTAAATGCTTATATTGATTCTTTTAGGGATGCAATTTCATATCTTAATTGTTCTAATAAATGAATAGCCGTATATAAGAGGTTTTGCATAGCAACGAACATCCGTCCTAGAAAATTTGGCTTAGACTTGCTTGTTTGATGGAACTCTGCTTTCCTTATGCCTAAACATATATTGCCATATAAGAGCACCTTATCTATTTTCCTTCACACTCAAGGTCATCAATCTCGTAGCTCCTCTAGTAGAACCCAAGTTAGAGACCCTGAACTTACTAAGGACGAGTGGGTTGTTAGTGAAAAAATATTTTCTTTTTTTTAGAAATTTTTCATAAAGCTACACTTTGTCTTTCTAGAGTATACTACCCAACATCTCCTCTAATTGTTCATAACATTCTTGAAATTGCTACTCACCTAAAGGCTTTTGAAAATGATCATGTACTACAAGATGCTATAGCTGCCATGAAAACTAAGTTTTTAAAATATTGGAGGGAGATTCCTATTTTATATGCATTCGCCTTTATTTTGGATTCTAGGGCCAAACTTCAAGGATTTATAAATGTATTACAACTTTTAAGTGATGCTACCGGTTTAGATTATTGTACATACTATAGAGTAGTTTAGGATAAATTATATGAGGTATACGAGAAATACGAAAATAAGTTTGGGTCTGTGCGTTTGGAAAGACCCCTAATAGCCCTTAGCATTTCTATGGAGACTATGCAATGAGGCAAGATTTTTGGTTCTTCCTCTAGAAATTTTCGTGTAGATACACATCAGTCAAGAGGAGGAAGATGGCAAAGCACCGAAAACTTATCAAGCTATCTCAACAGTGATAGCGTTAGCTTCGAGCAAGAGCTAAACACCCTCTCGTGGTGGCAAACCCAGAAAGTAACATATCCAGTGCTATCCATATTAGCACGGGATATGTTGACTGTTCTTATTTCTACGGTTTCCTTAGAGTCAGCCTTCAGTCTATCTGGAAGAATATTCAAGGAGCGGTAAACAAGTCTCTCGAACGAGATAGTCGAAATTCTTCTGATCGTCAAAGACCGGGAACAAGCTAAATCAAGACTCCAACATATTGCAGAGAATAGAGACTTACAAGAATCTTTTGAAAATTTATATCTAGATAGCAATAAATAGGATTTTCAATATTTTTCTTCAGATGTAGTCACTAGTGAGTTTTATAGGTTGTACTCTTTTTTTCTTTAACAAAGTTTTCTTAAGTTGAGTTTTTACTTGTAAAATTTTTAATGAGACAGTCATCTCATGTAATTTAACAAGTTAATAAAGCTCATTATGTCATTGAAAATAATTGTCTTGATAATTAAAAATGTCTATAATTTTCTATATTTTTTTTTATAATTTTCTATAATTTTCTGAATTGTTCCCTTTTTCTTGGCTTAACGGGCTAACTGTGCCTGTGCCGACATGTCATGGTCGTGGATCATGACTGGGCTCACACCGTGGCTCATGGGCCTGTATAACACAACCCATTTATTTACTGTGTTTGAACTGGGGCTGTACTGTGCCGATCCGGCAACGGCCCAGTGGACAGATACGAGAGCTCTACCCCTTCGATTTGGTTGTATCTCAGGAAGTCAGGATCCCAATTCCCATCTCATAACTCTCACGACCTTCGAGTTCGAGTCGTTCAACCTGAGTGACCTCCACGCCGGCTGTTCTGCTTCTCATACGCCGGCGAAGCACTCCAGCAAGTTCCCTTTGGACCGTCGGCGCCGAGGTCCACTCCGGCGAGTTTCCTTTCGGTTGCTGGTGCCACTCGAGAGAGTTCCCTTACGGTCGTCGGTGTGGAGGTTCACTCCAGTGAGTTCCCTTACGGCCACCGGCGTTAAGATCTACTTCGAGCCGCTGCTCGTGATCCACTCCGACGAGTTCTACTCTGGCCGTCACATCGACGACCACTCCGGTGAGATTCGTTTCGGCCGCCGGCGTCGAGGTCCACTCTGGTGAGATCCGTTCTGGCCGCCAGCGCTGATGTCAACTCCAGCGACCTTCGTTCCACCCGCCGAGGTCCACTTTCATCCTCCGTGCCATCCACCTTCCGCCGTTGTAGCTAACACCATGATGTCTTCTTCCATATCACCGGCAAGTGTGCTGGAGCGGAGGAAGGTGCTGTTGAGAAGCTACAACTCTGGACGGCATAGCTGCTGGAGATGTGCCACTGGGAGCCGCTCTCGCCTGCACGACTGGGCTACCGAGCTGCTGGGGAGGAATCAAAGAAGCAACAGGGAGGGACGCAAGCTCGTTGGAGTCCGGCGAGGTCGAATCCTAGGGAGGTGGCGACATTAGTGCTATGGATGTGAAGGGAGATCGAACAGACGAAGAGGCCATTATGTGCAGCCATAACTTGATGCGATTCCATGTGAGAAATTTCTTTGCCGACCAAACATGAATTAGAATTGGCTGAGGCTTACATTCCCATGTTACAAATTCCTTGACAACCAAACAAGAAAATTTTGACTTGTAGCCCAAATCCAATTCTACTTGAATTTGAATTGGGACTCCATTCCCACAAGCGCATTTCATTTCAGGGATCCAAACAGAGGTATTTGTCATTTGGAATAAGCGTAATGTAAGACTGTAAGAGAAAAAGGTATACCGACGAAACACCCAACATTTTTCACAAAATTGATTCCAGTTCTCTAGCTTTCGAAAGGATCCAGAAGTAGTATGATTGGAAAATGTTTATGTTTGTCTGGACTGTAGCATAATCAGATCATTGATGCATATATTCTTCTATTGCAGACCACGCAAAAGTCAGTGCGATTTTTCGACTTTTGGAAGATCGCATGGTTGATCACGTGGATATGGTACCAAAATTGAGGTCGAATGGAAACAGCAGCTCAACAGCCGAACCTTATGGACGACAAACTACCGGATGGAAGATATGTAGGAAGAATAAATTACTGTGTATCTTTCCTTGTTAGTGTGTAAGTAGTGTGATGAAATGCTTATACTCTTTTCTTATAAAAGTATACTTCAAGTAAAACCCTTCACGATTTCACAAGCGCACTTTTTTAGTTTCTGGTTAGTTTAACTGGAGTTTATAGAAAAGCACCGTTGTATGCATCTCGAATTCCTGAGAGTATATATAGTTTCAATAAAAAATGGTGTATGTCATTTTACTAACAATAGGCTCCCCTCGTTGTTTATGGCCTTACGGGTTTTATATATTTTTCGAGTGTTTTCCCCTAATGCTTGGCATCTCCATATTATTAGTGATATGTCCTACAGGCAATCATGGAGATAATTGTACCACTTTTATGTTTATGATCTTTTGAATAATATATTATATCTTTCGTATTGGTCAACAAGTATGTGACTTGTTCGTGGAACTCTTTATTTATATTTTGATGTTATTCTAAATTATCCCTGATTTTATATTATTTTGTGAGACAATTATAATTTACAAATCAACACATGTATTGATTGATGATCATATTTCACGGATTATGCATATGTAATATCAAATCAATAATGTTGACATATATTAGAAAATATGGTGTTGGATTGAAGCACCATAAGACATTGAGGAATTATTATATTTTTGAAGGGTCATCAGTCGGTCTCATACATAGTGTATGTAGGATACTTAGACATGAGATCGTCATTATTTTCTACATGTGTAATAGTTTACTTAGGGATTACCAAATACTACTCCGTGCTTGGGTGGTCATAAAGGTACTTTTCAGGTTTACTATGAAACACGCGGAGGAATATTAGCGATCATGATGGAATTTGCCCCTTCTGTATAATAGGAGAGATATTTCTGGGCCCCTTAATGTGGCTGGATTAAGAAAGTGTATGACTATGCCGAATATGGTTGCGGAGTCAATCAAAATTAAGTAACAAAATTAAGTAATCCACTATAGATTTGAGTGAAGAATCAATCTATCAAAGGATGGCATGCTTCTTGTCTTGAGTTCGATCTGGTATTATGAGGCAAAGGGATTGGTACATAAGTACTACATAGATTCGTCTGATATGATCTTTATGTATGTTTGCGAGTTGTTATGTTCGTCTTGGGACCGCTACTGATTTACAGACTGAAAAGAAGTTTTCGGCCTATGGCTAAATATACATAAATCTACATGATCACATATTTAATAGGCTAAAACGATAAAGGTCCAGCTGATAGTCTCTGAGCGGGATATGATCTATAATCATATCGAATAAGGATCTTATTAGAGCCTATATAAAGATAGGTGCGGGGCTGAGGGAGGGACCCCGAAACACACCCATCGAAACCTGAGCCGCCACCTCTTATAACCCATGCCATGCACGTTGGTGCTAGCACACCGATAAACGATGTTCCATCCCTAGACGTGTCGACTTCGGTAGAGGTGCTGCTGCCACTGCGGCGCTAATCGGGACGATCGCGAGGAGGAGACGGTTGGCCAGAGGACGTTCGACTACTTCTACTACACCGACGCACTCTTCGTTGAATTTGCTGCTTCAACTCTAGTTTCGCTGCATTGCGCATCTAGTGGTAACGATTTATAATCTCTTACTCGTATGGCTTCTTGTTTACATAGTAGAAAATTTTAATTTACGCTAGTGTAGCCTATCCGTATCCCTACAGTGGTATTAGAGCCATCCTGTGTAGTATTTGATCTGGATTGGTCTTTTATAGTTGATATATGGTGGTAGTAGATTGGATCTATCACTGATCTAATATGGCAGCTTAGATCAGTTTATGTTATTAGATTGGTTTAGACATTGGTTGATAAGATCAATTGGTTTCAGTGGTATTAGATGGGTTTGGAGGATGTTTGAATTGATAGCACCAAATTGCCAATCTTTCTGGAAAACTCCCGCGCCGATCAATGTAATTGATCAATGGAAATCGGGCCGATCAGAATGGTTTGGAATTGGGTTACGTGCTAGGTAATCATACCGCACATTATAGATGTTGTGCGTTCGTATCACGCGATAGAATTGGATACTGCACATAACTCATTTTTGCAGGGTTGTGTGAATAGTATGGCCCATTGTGTATGTGATGCATGTATGGGTTTTTCATGGACTACATATCATGCTGATTTATAGTCATATGCTACATATTATTGTATAATGGCTTGTGTGTTGATTTGTGATGCTTGATATTTTCGTATGTAATTCATTGTTAGCTATTCGGAGTAATAGTTAAGTAAATGAATGTGGTGACCTCAAGCATTAATGGCTCGGTGGACACGAAGCGTGGTGATAGATATTGCTGTGCTAAGGGCCATACTATCTCATAGTATAATATGATTTAATTGTGAATGTTTTTATGCTTCTGTTATACTATTATTCATGTTATTATTATCTTAGGTGATTTTAATATGATAGAATAGTATCACTCTAAAAAAATTAAGTAAAACTTGATACCCTTGCAATAGTTGCACATATCAAGATTTTGATCATTAATTGATAGGTCTACCAAAGTAGGGTGCCATTAATTATCTCAATAAGTTAAGGTAAAGTGTTGGATACTTCATGCATAATATTGGTTTAACTTGACTAAACTATCAAAATAGTTTTGGGTCTAGAGGCATAGTGTTGAGGCTGAGACATATGGATGTCACCCAAGAAATAAGAGTTACTGTGATGTAAGTAGCAAGGGGTTGCTACCTACGTTACTAGGTTTCTAGTAGTGATGCTAAAGCTCACTAGGACTTAGTGAAATATGGATTTTGACTCACTATATGTTATTACAGAGTACATGATTTTTAACATATAGTGGGAGTATTTTTTGTTAAATTGTTTAATGGAAGATTTCACACAAATATAGTGCTAAATTTTTGTACATACTTTTTATGTTGTAGAAAATGCCTCCATCTACTTCTTCCACATTCAGTTTTAACCTGTGAGCTATTCTTGAGAAAGAAAAACTAAATATAATAAAATTCATTGTTGCAACTTGAAAATTGTTCTCAAGTACGAAAAGAAGAAATATGTTCTAGAGGTTCCATATCCAGATGAACTAGCTAAAGATACTGCTCATGCTCAAAAGAATGAGTATGAGAAATATTGCAATGACTCATTGATGTTAGCTGTCTCATGCTTGCCACCATGAAATCTGAGCTTCAGAAGCAATATAAGAACACAGATGCCAAAAATTCGATTGTGGGTTTTAAAAGCATGTTTGAGAACCAGACAAGGGTTGAAAGGCAAGTTAGCTGAAGGAAGTCTGGTCAGCCCTAATGTAATTAAGATGATTGGATACATTGAGAGTATGGAAAAGCTTTCTTTTCCTCTTAGCCAAGAGTTGGATACTGGTGTGATTCTCTAGTCGCTCCCTCTGAGTTTTGAGCCAGTTATTTTGAACTTTCATATGAATGGCATGGAGAAGTCAATGGCCAGTTGCATGGGATGCTCAAGTCAACAAAAGAGAGCATTAAGAAAATCTCTAATCATGTGATGATGGTTCAGAAGACTACCAATTTCAAAAAGAAGAAGTCTAAGGTTTTGAGCAAAAGAAAGGGCACGGACAAAACTCAAGATGAGATCTTGAGTATGAAGTCTAAATTTCAGAAGTTCAAGATTGGTGCTGCACCTAATGCCATTTACTACCATTGACAAGAGACTGGACATTGGAAGAGGAACTGTAAGAAGTAATTGGCAGAACTGGAAAAGAAGGGAAGTAAAACTTCTACTTCAAGTGTAAATGTTATATAAATAAATCTTGCTACTTCTCATATTAGTTCTTGGGCATTTGATATCGAATCGGTTGCTTATATTTGCAATTTGATGCAAGGGCTGATAAGGAGTAGGTGTTTAGCAAGAGGTGAGGTTGATCTTCACATGGGCAATGGTGAAAGATTTGTTGTATTGGTTGTTGGCACTTTACCATCAGATTAGTTTTGAAATTGAATAATTATTATTATGTTCCCGCCTTAAGAAAAAAAATTATTTCTGTTTCATGTTTGGGAGCAGAAGATTATGAGTTTAGCATAAAGAACAATTGTTGTTCAGTTTATTTGAATGATATGCTTTATGGTCATGTTCCATTGATAAATATATTATATGTTTTAAATCTTGAGGATGCGCATGTTTTGAATCTCACTTATGTTTGGCATTATCATTTGGGTCATATAAATGAGAAGTGTATGGTGAAGCTCCACAAAGATGGTCTTCTAAACTCATTTGATTTTGAATAATTTGAAACATACGAGTCTTGTTTATTTGGCAAAATAACTTAGACACTTTTCACTGGTCTAGGTGAGAGGGCAAATAACTTGTTGACCTTAGTACATTAGGATGTATGTGGACCAATAAGCTCAACGGCCAGATGTGGTTTTCAGTACTTCATAACTTTTACTGATTACTTTAGTAGATATGGATACATCTACCTAATGAGGTATAAATCTGAATCGTTTGAAAAGTTCATGGAATTTCATAATGAGGTACAAAATCAACTTGGCAAGACAATTAATGCCCTATGATCACATCGTGGAGGTGAATATTTAAGCCATAAGTTTGGTGATCATCTAAAGAAATGTGGAATTGTTCCATAACTAACTCCACCAGGAACACCTCAATAGAATGGGGTGTCTGAACGATAGAATCGGACCTTGTTTTATATAATTCGGTCTATGATGAGCCAATCTGATCCACCATTGTCTTTATAGGGTATGCTATAGAAACAATTGCGTTCTCATTAAATAGGGTTCTATCAAAAGCTTAGGGGACACCAAATGAAATATGGGCTGAGAAGCGTCCTAAGTTATCTTTTCTCAAAATGTGGGGAAGTGAAGTATATGTAAAATGTTTGACGTTTGACAAGCTCACATATAAATCTGATAAATGCTTCTTCGTGGAGTATCATAAGGAAACTAAAAGATATTACTTTTATAAAAGGGATGAGAACAAAGTGTTTTTTTGCCCGAAATGGTGTCTTTTTGAGAAAGAGTTTCTCTCAAAAAGAGTTAGTGGGAGCACGGTGAGACTCAAAGAAATTCAACAGACATCAGAAAATGTTTCAATTCCTTTTGAAACTCTATAGAGTGTATAAGATGTTGCACAACCTATGGAAGAGGCAGCAGTTCCACGTTGGTCTGAAAGGCCACGTCAATTACCAATAAGGTATTGAAATGATATTTTATTGTTAGACAATGATGAGTCTAAAATTTATAAGGAAGCGATGATGGACATGGACTCTAAGAAATGGCTTGGAGCCATGAGATCTGAAATTCAATCTATGTATAATAGTCAAGTTTGAAACTTGGTTGATCCACATGATGGTGTAAAAACTATTGAGTGCAAGTAAGTTTTTAAGAAAAAAGATAGACATGGATAGAAATGTTTATATTCATAAGGCACAATCGATGGCGGAGGGTTTCAAAGAAATTTAAGGTGTTGACTATGATAAAACCTTCTCGCTCGTTGCTATGCTTAAGTCTATTGGGTTCATTCTAGCTATTGCTACATATTTTGATTATGAGAAATGGCAGATGAATGTCAAAATGGCATTCCTAAATAGAAATCTAAGTGAGAATGTGTATATGATACAATCTAAGGGTTTTGTTAATTCCCAAAATGCTAGAAAGATATGCAAACTTTAGAAATCTATCTATAGTATGAAGTAAGTTTCTTAGAGTTGGGACATTCATTTTGATGAGGTAGTCAAATGGTTTGGCTTTATCAAGAATAAAGAAGAGTTTCGTGTTTACAAAAAGGCTAGTGAGAGTACACTTGTTTTTCTGGTCCTATATGTCGATGATATATTATTGATCGGAAATGATATTCTTACGCTTGAATTTGTCAAGTCTTCATTAAGAAATAGTTTATCTATGAATGACTTAGTAGAGACAACATATATTTTGGGCATAAAGATCTATAGAGATAGAACTAAAAGGCTAATTGAATTAAGCCAAGATATGTACATTTACAAAGTGTTGAAGCGGTGCAATATGCAGGATTCCAAGAAGGGTTTCTTGCTTGTATTATATGGTATTAGTCTTAGGAAGAGTCAGTATCCTTTGATATCAGTTGAGCGAGATCGGATGAGTAAGATTCCATGTGCTTCTGCCATTGGGTCTATCATATATGCCATGCTTTGTACACATATATATGTGTCATATGCTCTAAGTGTTACTAGCAGATATTAGTCAAATTCAGGTGAAGGTCACTTGATAGCTGTAAAGAATATCCTGAAATAATTGAGAAGGACTAGGGATGTGTTCCTTATTTATGAAGGTGAGGAAGAGCTAGTCATAAATGGTTACACTGATGTTACCTTCTAAACTGATAAAAATGATTTTTGATCGTAGTCTGGATTTGTGTTTTGTCTTAATGAAGAAGTAGTGAGCTAGAAAAGTTCCAAGTAAGAGATGGTTTTTGGATAAAGAAGTTCATCTCTGAGCTGGGTATGGTTTCTAGTACTTCTAGTCTAATGAATATTTATTGTGATAATAGTAGAGCCATTGCGCAAACCAAGGAGCCTAGATCGCATCAAAAATCCAAGCACATACTTCGATATTTTCATCTTGTCGATGTTTTAATATCGATCTGGCATATGATTTGTTTGGATTTAGGAATTCTCTCAATAGACCTAGAGTATGCATAGGCAGAGTAAAATACAGGAATCTTTATCTAGGTTTGGGCCTTCTCCTGAGAGAATAATAACCCTACATCCTGTGTAATTGCTAATCACTAGAAAAAGAATTACAACAGAGAATTATGCGAATGGCTAGCACTCCTCCCCCTTTCTCTCTTTGACATTAACATTTATATAGCCAGTGAATCAACGGCAGTTGTCCTGCGCCAAAAGACATCTTAACGCTTCGGATGATAACCACCTGACGGAAGTTACTGTCATAGAGACGTAAAAGGCCGTTCACTGTGTAGCGGTTGTTGTCAGAGAGAGATAGTGTGCGGTTAGTAGATAAACACACATTCTAACTATCTTATCAGATGAACCAACAATGTAGTTCATCGTCGTAGACAGGTTGGTTAGAGATAGATTTATCATAGGAATTCCCACGACCAAAGAATGGTCACAGAAAAACTTACATTTGGATGATGAATGAACTTCTTTTTTCCCCCACATCTTATCTCGTCGAGCAATTAGTACTCGTAGGACAAAAAAATGTAAGAGAAATAAAATTATGACTAAGAAATAAAGTTACTCTCATAACTCTATCCTAGCCCCGACTATTTACTTTGTTCATGTGAAGGAACAAAGCAAATAGTACAGAGTGGAGTATGTAGAGAGCAGAGTAATGTATCCGACCATCGTTGTCAAATTCTATTGTCATGTACTGGCAGTAAAAGTGAGGAACGAGTCGACACTAGAGAGCTCCTTCTAGTGGGCAAGACCACATGCAGAGAGGAGTGGCTCCGACTAGGTGATGTTACCTCCTTTCGACCAGGTTTAAACAAATAGAAAACATGAACGAACAAAGGATAAACACTCAGATTGCCTTCTATTATATTCGTTCAACGTGTTCATAGGCAACGCAAATGTTGTATACTGGTAGCAAGAGTTAGGAATAGACTAACACTAGGAAGCTCTTGACTACATACAGAGAGGAGAGACTTCGGCTAGTAGGTTCTAGTGGGCAGGACCACATGCAGGACCACATGTAGTTGGATTAAGAAAGTGCATGTCAATACTGAATGTGGTTGAGGAGTCAATCACAACTGAGTAATCCACTACAGGTTCGAGTGAAGAATTGAGCTATCATAGGATGGGACGCTTCTCGTCTTGAGTTCAATCTAGTATCATGAGACAAAGAGATTGGTACATAAGCACTATATAGGTTCATTTGATATGATTTTTATATATGTTTGGGAGTCGTTATGTTCTGCTAGAGACCACTACCGACTTATAAACCGGAAAGGAGTTTTCGGCCCATGGCCAAATATACATAAATCTACAGGGTCACACATTTAATATGCTAGAACGATAAGTGTCCGGATGATAGTCTCCGAGTGGGATATGATCTCTAATCATATCAGATAAGGAACGGATTAGAGGCTATATAAATGAGGTGCAGGGTTGAGGAAGGGATCCCGAAACACATCCATCGAAACCCTAACCGCCATCTCTTAAAACCCCTACCGTGTGCGCTGGTGCTAGCAGACTGACACACAGTGTTTCGTTGCTGGACGTGTGGATCTTGGTAGAGGCGCTATTGCAACTGTGGCGTTGATCGGGACGATCACGAGGAGGAGATGGTTGGCTAGAGGGTGATCGACTACTTCTACTACACCGACACGCTCTTCGTTGAATCAGTTGCTTCAACTCTACTTCTGATGTATTGTGTAGTGGTAACGATCTATAATTTTTTATTCGCATGGTTTCCTGGTTCACGCGGTAGAAAATTTTACTCTGCGCTAGTGTAGCCTACCCGCATTTATCCCTATTCGCACACCCTGTATCTATACTACTAGTTTCCCTAGTAGTAAAGTATCACGTAGTATCATACTACTTGTCTACTTTCACGGATATACTATGTCCCCAAGGCATACATATACTACTTCCTCATTTAGTGTAATAACATATACTACTTCCTCATTTAGTGTCATACTTCCTTTTTTGGAATGGAGTTTAAGCATATACTACTTCCCCTGATAGTATTATACCTCTTTTTTTGAATAAAGTTTAGGCATATGCTCCGAACGAATGGACATCGAAATGCTAATAGCCTAATACTCTCATACGAAAATGCACCATACAACAAACAACATGCACGTTTGCTTGATTCAAGGGAGTAGTTCTGCATGCAACCATATTAAAAAAATGTTTTTTTCTAACCAAAGGAAGAAGTTCGGCCATTCATTTCGGCATTCATTTCAAGAAAAGAAGAATATAAACAACAGCCCCAAAGGGAATACAAACAACAGCCCCAAAGGGAAATACTACAGATATCAACAACAGTGCTAAGAGGGAAGAGACCAACATCGGGACACAAGCACCACCAAGGCAGACGGTGTTAGCACTATTCCCGATCCGACATCATCGCCCACTGAAGAAGACGCAAGTGCAGAAGCTGAAGCTGGACGTGCGCCCAGGCCCATTCGCGAGCGCCGGCCCAACTCATTTGTAACCGGCCCAGATTGGCTGTAATAGGAGAGTACTTAAGAGAAGTAAGGGAGGCGAGAGAGATATGGAAGATGGTAAACAACTTTGCTGAATTCTAAATCCCTGTCTGCGCCAATTCTACCTTGTCTTCTTCTTGCCCACGCTTACGCTAACAAACTGGTATCAGACTTCTTCTCGATCCCCACCTTCCTTAGCCTCTGATTCCACACTGGACTCGGCTTCCATCGCCGATCACCACCACTACACCCGCCGGCAACGGCAGCTCGGCGCCATGGATCCCAATTTGAAGCTTGTCCTCGACGAATTTGGTCGCCGTTTTGACGATCACGAAGCCCACTGGGAGAAGCGCTTCGCCGATCTGGAGCGCGAGAGTGCGGACCGCGATGTCACCGTCGACCACCGCCTCGCCGACTTGGAGTCGTCGCGCGCGGCTCCGACTCCCACCAACGTCACGCAGCGCCTCACCGCCCTGGAGGCCGCCCACTCTGATCATGAAGCGGTCATCTCCAATCGCCTCTCCGATCTCGAGTCGATCCGCGTCGCGCACATCGCCGACGAGCGCGATGCACGTGTGACTGCTCTCGAGGCTGCTGCGGCGGACTTCAGCACATGGCGTCCGGAACTGGAGAGTGTTGTCGACGACCTGAAGCTCAAGGTGCAGAGGGTCGTGAAGAACTGGGACCGCGCAGTGTTCGACACCGCGTCGCATCGCCCGGGTCTTCTCTCGTCTCCAGTATCGGTGGCCGCGCGCCCATCTGCCGGACTCACCACCGATGGGCCTAAGGGGCACGGCGTTGCAACCTCGCCACGGGATGGTGGGCTCGGGTCATCTCTGACTCAGTCTTCCGTCCCGGCCAATGGTATGAACACTGGTTCCAATCCTTTAGCTGCTCCTCGTTTACTCCCACAACCACGTCCCCCACCTCCAGTACACCACCCACCTTCCACTGGTCGCCTGCCGAAGTTGCAATTTCCTAAATTCGACGGCGACAATCCACGTTTGTGGCGTTCCCGATGTGAGAAGTATTTTGTGATGTATGAGGTTGATCACCACATGTGGGTTCGTGTGGCTGAGATGCACTTGGAGGGTTCCGCGGCGCGTTGGCTACAATCTGTCGAGCCACACCTTGCGCAGGCATCGTGGGAGCAGTTTTTTTGCTTGCTTAGTGATCGCTTTGATCGCGATCAGCATGAGCTTTTGATCCGTCAGCTTTTGCATATGAAACAAACCACCACTGTGTCGGATTATGTCACACGTTTCACAGAGTTGGTGGATCAGTTAACTGCTTATGCAGAAGGCATTGATCCCGTCTATTTCACTACTAGGTTCATAGATGGGTTGCGTGCTGACATCCGTTCTATTATTCTTGTTCAAAGACCAAAGAATTTGGATGCTGCTTGTACTCTGGCCTTATTGCAGGAAGAAGCTGGGGGTGTTCGTGATCCTCCTCGAGTTCCATTGGCTTCAGTGGCTAAGCCCCTATTGAAGTCACCACTGCCCCTTCCCCCACCGCCCAAGACTGACAGACCCTGGCCTGTTTCTGGAGCTCATGATTCTTCCTCAAGCAGTGCCGCTATGGATTCTAAACTGGCAGCTCTGAAAGCTTACCGTCGTGCTATGGGACTCTGCTACAAATGTTCTGCAAAGTGGACAAAAGACCACAAATGTGCTCCTGAGGTCTTACATGTTGTCCATGACCTTTGGGAGTCTGCATCTCTTGAGGAGTCAACACCACCATTGGACCCTCCTTCAGGTTCTGCTTCTGATCAACTCTTTTTAGCTGTTTCCAAAGCTGCTGTATCTGGTACTCCTGCCCCGCGTACTATTCAGTTTTATGGCTCATTGGAAGGTATTCCTATTACTGCACTTGTGGATTCTGGTAGTTCTTCCTCCTTTGTCAGTACTTTTGTGCTTAGGCGGCTGAGCTCTCAGACACTTATCTCTCAACCAACTTCAGTACATGTTGCTGGTGGTGGTGTTCTTGTTAGTCCAGGTATTCTGCATAACTTAAAGTGGAGTGTTGACAGTTGCACATTTGTGTGAGACTTCAAGATATTGTCCTTAACTCATTATGATTTGATTATTGGCATGGACTGGTTGGAGAAATACAGTCCTATGCAAGTCCATTGGGCTCAGAAATGGCTCCACATTCCTTATGAAGGATCTCATGCAACCTTACAAGGGTTACATCTTGTAGCTTCCGATAACTTGTTGTTGCAGATTTTTTATGCTACTTCAGACACATCTTCTTTGGATTTGTCTAACATACCTGATGAACTTCACCCCTTGTTACACTCTTTTGCTCACCTTTTTGACCCACCTACAAGCTTACCACCGCCTAGAGCCTGTAATCATGCAATTCCATTGATTCCTGGCTCCAAGCCCATTGCCATCAGGCCTTACAGATACCCACCAAAATTGAAAGATGAGCTTGAACGCCAAGTTCAAGATATGCTCAAGCAGGGCATCATACAGCCTAGTGCTAGTCTCTTTTCTTCTCCTATCCTGCTGGTCCCCAAAAAGGATGGAGGGTATCGTTTTTGTGTGGATTTCAGGCAGCTGAATGCTATAACTCTTAAATCCAAGTTCCCCGTTCCAATTTTTGATCAGTTGATGGATGAGTTAGCACAGTCACAGTGGTTCTCTACCTTGGACCTTCGAGCTGGCTTCCACCAGATACTGCTTCAACCAGGAGAAGAACACAAGACTGCTTTTCAGACACACTTGGACACTATGAGTTCAGGGTAATGGCTTTTGGGTTGACAGGAGCTCCTGGAACATTTCAAGGTGCCATGAACACAACATTAGCACCTGGTCTTAGGAAGTTTGTTCTAGTCTTCTTTGATGATATTTTGGTCTACAGCAAAACTTTCGACGATCATCTCTCTCATCTGTCCCAAGTGTTTCAATGGCTGTCTCAAGACCAGTGGCAGTTAAAGTTCTCCAAATGCAAGTTTGCCCAGAGATCAATTGCCTATTTAGGCCATATTGTTAGTGGTGCTGGACTCTCTACGGACCCCACTAAGGTGGCGGCAATTCAAAATTGGCCAACACCCAGATGTGTGAAAGACGTCAGAGGCTTCCTGGGTTTAGCTGGCTACTACAGGAAGTTTGTCAAGCACTTTGGCATTATTGCAAAGCCACTAACTGAATTGTTGTGCAAGGATACTTCTTTTCTGTGGACTGATGTTCATGATCAGGCTTTCCAGCATCTGAAGCAAGCTCTTAGTTCCTCTCCTTGCCTTGCTCTCCCTGATTTTACTCTTCCATTTCACATTGAGACTGATGCTTGTGCAACTGGAGTGGGTGCAGTTTTGCTACAGAATGGACATCCTTTGGCTTACATCAGCAAGCCCTTAGGACCAAGGAATCAAGGGCTATCAACTTATGAGAAAGAATACTTAGCTATTTTAGTAGCTGTGGAGCAATGGAGACATTATTTATTGCAAGGAGAATTTTACATCCATACTGATCAAAAGAGTCTGATCCACCTCAATGAACAGAGGCTGCACACACCTTGGCAACAGAAGGTGTTCACCAAATTATTGGGGTTACAGTTCAAAGTAGTATATAAAAAGGGAGTTGACAACACTGCTGCTGATGCCCTTTCTCGTTGTATAGCTTCTGATCAGCTGTTGGCAATGTCTTCTGTGCAACCACAGTGGCTCCATGACATTCAGCAAGGTTATGTGTCGGATCCAACAACACAACATCTCTTGTCTCAGCTCTCAGTCAGTTCTGTGGCAGACCCTCACTACTCTTTAGTTAATGGCATTATCAGGTATAATGGCAAGATTTGGTTGGGCAATAACACAGATCTCCACTGTAGAGTGTTTGCAGCATTGCATTCCAGTGCCTTGGGGGGACATTCTGGAGCTCCAGCTACTTACCATAGGGTAAAACAACTTTTCTATTGGCCCACAATGAGATATGATATTTGGTCCATGGTTCAATCCTGTGCTATATGTCAACAAGCTAAGCCTGACAGAAACAAATACCCTGGACTCCTTCAGCCATTACCAGTTCCTTCTTCTGCTTGGGACATCATTTCTATGGATTTTGTTGAAGGCTTGCCATCCTCTGGATCAGCCAATGCTATTTTGGTGGTTATAGACAAATTCACCAAATTCAGTCATTTCCTGCCATTGCATCACCCCTTTTCAGCAAATACAGTAGCTCGGCTGTTTATGGATCATGTGTATCGCCTCCATGGCATGCCCACTGCCATCATTTCTGACAGAGACCGCATTTTCACTAGTGCCTTTTGGAAACAGCTGTTCAAACTTGCTGGGACCGAGCTTAGGATAAGCACAGCTTATCATCCACAGACTGACGGTCAGACAGAGCGTCTGAATCAATGTCTTGAGACATATCTACGTTGCTTTGTTCATGCATGTCCAACTAAGTGGAAGCAATGGCTCTCTCTTGCTGAGTTTTGGTATAACTCCAGTTTCCATTCAGCTCTCGGCCGCACACCGTTTGAAGTGTTGTATGGCTACTCACCTTGGCACTTTGGGCTGTCTCCAGACCTTGTGGGCGCTGCTATTCCAGACCTGAATGAATGGCTTTCCGAACGTTCTTTGATGCAGGACTTGGTCAGGCAACACCTTCTCAGAGCTCAAGAACGTATGAAGCGTCAATCGGATAAACACCGTACTGAACGATAATTTCAGATCGGCGATTGGGTCTTTCTGAAATTACAGCCCTATGCACAGGCTTCAGTTGCTCGGCGCTCCCATTAGAAACTCGCATTCCGATTCTTTGGTCCACACAGGATTATTGACCGTGTTGGTGCTGTGGCTTATAAGTTGGCTCTGCCCCCTTCTTCAGCCATGCATCCCGTCTTCCATGTGTCACAGCTCAAGAAGTCACACGGCGCAACATCGGTAACAGAATTCTTGCCTTCTCCTGATGTCGAGTTTCAGGTACCTGAGCAGGTCTTGCAGCGCCGATGGACGTCTGGCGATCACCCGGTGGAGCAAGTGTTGATCAAATGGTCGCTGATGCCTGCTTCGCTCGCTACCTGCGAGCCCTATGAGCAGCTTCGTCAGCAGTTTCCCCGCGCTCCGGCATAAGGTCATGCCGGTTCTCATGGGGGAGGGAATGTTAGCACTGTTCCCGATCCGGCATCATCGCCCACTGAAGAAGACGCAAGTGCAGAAGCTGAAGCTGGACGTGCGCCCAGGCCCATTCGCGAGCGCCGGCCCAACTCATTTGTAACCGGCCCAGATTGGCTGTAATAGGAGAGTACTTAAGAGAAGTAAGGGAGGCGAGAGAGATATGGAAGATGGTAAACAACTTTGCTGAATTCTAAATCCCTGTCTGCGCCAATTCTACCTTGTCTTCCTCCTACTTCTTCTTGCCCACGCTTACGCTAACAGACGGCTTCTGGTTCTGGGGCAACAACAAGTGCGACCTGAATTCATCCCGCCAGGAAACCAAGAGGGGCCTAACGCCTTGCCCTACTAACAAGTAACGACCAAATGCCACGGGGAATCCAACAAGGCAGTGCACAAACCTGAAGAACTTGAAGTACTCATATAAGGACAGAAGGACTTGAAGTACAGCCATCCACGCTAAAGTACTCACCACAGCAACAATGACATGATGGCTCACACAGACCACGACGAATGCGTGAAACCAGATTGCATATGAATAGTGTCCTTATCATATATATATGTGTGACTGCGTGACTTGCCTCGCTCTGCATTAAGCATGATGCGGGACTTGCCTCTCTCTCTCTCTCTCTCTCTCTCTCTCTATATATATATATATATATATATATATATATATATATATATATATATATATATATATATATATATATATATATATATATATATATATATATATATATATATATATATATATATATATAAGCCTCTTTTCTACTCCCGGGTGTAATTACACCCTATGTCGTATCTCACAACGTAGGGAGTATCTCGCGTAACGAGGAGTATATACATGTAGTATACGAGTATTTAAGACTATATAGGTGGTATGAACAATTTTTCAGAGGTGGTATGTACATTTTTTTCAACATACTCCTTTTTATGTACGTATATAAAGGTATTTACAAAATATGCTAAAAACTATGGACTCCATTGCAATTTTTTCGTGTGGTTCACATTAGAATATCTTATAATTAGTATATGAGTATATCTAAACTGATAAAGGAGTATTTCAAATTTATTTAGGTGGTATATTAGAGGTGGGTGTAATTACACCCGGGAGTAAAAGATATTTTTCATATATATATATATATATATATATATATATATATATATATATATATATATATATATATATATATATATATATATATATATATATATATATATATATTCGTATTTTGTAAACGAATACAGATATAAATTTGAATATTTTCAAATATGAATATGAATATAATATTGTAATGAATATGAATTTGAATCTGATATCTACTTAATTCGGTCGGATCCGGATATCTTCATAACTTATATGGTATGAAGATATTAATAGCATTTTATTCTCATACAGTCACACTTAATAATTCTAATTCATTTACTCTACCTAAAGAAACATGAATTCATATTGAATTTAAATATTGTCCAACTAATTAGTCGTATTGCAATAAAATATTTATATTACTTCGCCGAATACCTATAGTCTAGATAAAATAATATTTCAGATGGTAAAAGTCCATACCACATTCATATCTATAGTTTTATACGAATTTGAATACTAATATAAATAGGAAATAAATTGTTAATTGCATAAAAAAATTATACCATATTCATATCATATCAATACGGTAAACAGATAAACATATAATTCATATCTATTTCCCACCCTTACCATCATGGCTGCTCTAGCACCATGCTAGCATGGCAAACCACAACAAAGAGCAGAAAACCATAGTAAGCGGAATACAATGGTTGAAGGGAGTATTGCAGCTATTAATGGATATATCCAAAAAGAAAGCCCCGTTTAATCGTTCACGTTTAAAAATCGATCGAGATATGGAAGTACGAGTAATTGACATGATCTTTCGGGATACGATTTGTAACGCCTCCGTTTCCAGCGGCGCGTACGGACACGACATTCCGCAACTATTCACGCATGAACAGTTATGGAGTGTCGCGCAAGAGTATACCATTGCATGCTTACAACAAAAGTCCAGCATATATTTCACATACGGATTAACATCCATTTTTCCACAGCGGGGTGTGCAAGCCCAAGATATAATTACATTACAGAAGCTCCAAGATCCGCTGGAGCGCGGCCAAGACCTAAAGCCACGGGTCCTCGTCGAAGAAGAGACCTTCCGGGACTTCCTCAACGGGGAGGCAAACACCTTCATCTTGGTCCTCTAAAGAAAGGCAAAAGCAAACCGTGAGCCAAACAACCGGCTCAGCAAGTCCCAAAGGGACTCTATCTTACTACATGCACGGATCATCAAAGGAAGGGAGTATACTTGGTTTATTACTTTGAGTGGATGCAGTTTTATTTGCAAACATTTTAATAAATTGGACCCAAAACTACTCCTTAAGATCTCAGGGGTTTTCAACAAAAGTTAATTAACCAACTAACCAAGTTAAAGCCTGTACAAAATTACTTAAGCTTCGCGGCTGGAATCACCCAAGTGACACAGCTCCATTAACCGAGAGCACGGCGTATTCGAATACCATTTATTTGACTCTGCATAGTTTGCTCAGCTTTACCCACACGATGCCTTAACTCCCGCGACAGAGTTAGGGAAGTCAGGTCGTTTCACTGCTCAACTCTTTATATAGACTTTACCCGGTAGATTTCACTCGGGTCTGGCTCAAGAGAAAGAGGGAAGAGAGAGAAATAAAAACCAATGTCCGCTTCGAGTGAACTCTACCGTTGTTAGGCACCCACAACACGGCTTGCCTAACCTCACTGCTTAACCTCCTCCTCCGCCACACCTGTAGAGTTTCAATCGAATTGAGCAGCTACTAGACCAGTGTTGACAAGTCAACTCCTGTGGCTGAGCGATCACTGTGACATTTGCTCAGCGTAAGGGTTTCAGTCCTTACATTTTCACATGGTCCGCAACCTCACTAGGCCCGCGACCCTACCTAGGGTAAGCGGTGGGCGAAAACCGTCTCGCGGCGCACCACAACCCCACTTACCCTAACTTCGATCCTAGGGTAAGAGATGGGCGAAAACCGTCTCGCGGCGCACCACAACCCCCTTACCCTACCTTGTGCACGACGACACTCTCCGCTCTAAGATACGGTGTCCCATACCACCCTACCTTAGAGTCGGGTTTGCAATTTCTATTGGCTCGCAGCCACAACCTTATCAGTATAAAGACTTTGCATGATAATAATAACTTACAGTTATCTAGATTAACAGATAATTATTTCTAGGGTTTCAATGGCATGGCTACGAATTAAACATGGCATTTATCGGTGGTAGGTCTAACTATATCACATGTCATTCTAAACATTTTATTTTATTGTTGAATTAACATTTCAGAATTAGCTCAATGCAAATAGCATAATAATATAATTAAATAACATGGGTTGCAACATGATCAAAGGATTTGGGACTTGCCGGCAATTTGGACGAACTCGGCTAGCTTGAACGTAGAAGCGCCTGGATCCTGCGACTGCACTTGATCTTCTGGGATCTTCGACACTAGCGCAAACACATAAAATAAATAAGTCCAGCTTGAGACTAATCAAGCGAGGGAAAATAAACTAATTAAAAAGGAGTAAAATGCATAAATCTCCAAATGGGGATTTTAGGAATTTATCTGGGATGAATCTGTGGAAGTGGAGGCCAAAAATGAGTCCGGGGCATTATTTGGAGCAAAGTGGGGAAATTTGGGAATTATAGTGATTTTCTGTGATTTTCTAGGATTTATTTGGATTTTCTGGAATATTGGAAATTGATAAATCCGGAAATAAATCGGTGAACAGTGAACGGCCGGCCCATAGCTACAGTGCGGCCCGGCCGGAGATTCAAACGCCCGGCCGGCGGCCCATGCGCGCGCGCGAGCGCACGGCGCGGCAGGCCGTGGGCTCGGCCTAGTCCAGCGCGTGCCCACGCGGCCGGGATGGCCAACGCGTGGCGGGGCGGACGGCAGCGGAGCGGCGAGCGCGGGCGGCTCGGATCAAGACGGGGAGGGCATCGAACGGCTGCGATGCAACGGGGCGGGCGAAGCGGTACGGGAGATCCGACGGGCGAGGGAAGACGGGATTAAGAAGATCGGATGGCGGTGGTTCAGCGACATCCAAGGGCCGACGTTAGATGGCACGGAGAGGAGAGGACGGCCGAGATAGAGCCACGTCGGTCGTCTTCTACCTCTCGCCGTTCGCGCGCGACAGAGAGGCAGAGGAGTGGCGCCTCCACTCTCCGGCGACGGCAGGGCACTCCGGCGGCAGTGGAGGGGATCAGCGGCTAGCCCTCGACGAGGGAAATCCATTTTGGGGTCTTGGAGGGTGGGGAAATCAACGGAGAGAGCGGGAGGGAGAAGGGGATGGTTCGGCCATTTGGCGGCGAGGGAGCTCAATCGGGGGCGATTACACGGAGAGGGGTTCAAGGAGCTCACGATGGCGGTGGCGGTGGGAGCTGCGGAGCTGCGGAGAGAGCTGGCCACAGAGAGGGTGGTTCGGCCGGCGGGGTGCTTCGGTGATGGAGCTCCACAGGGACTCTCCTGGCCAGGGACATTCACCAAAAGGATTAGCACATAGAAGTGATGCTCAGGGTCGAAGGAATCGGAAAAATGGGGCGGAGAGGAGAAGATCCTCTTTACGGGGTTGCCGGCGCAGGGGACGACGGCGGCGGGGCCTGGGGCAGCGAGGCTTCGATTGGTAACTCGGGGAGGTAGCTGGGAGGAGTGGGGAGCGAATGGAGGTGTTGGGGAGGCGTGAAGAGCAAAAGAGAGGGAGGGAGCGGTGAGGCGGCATTTATACCCGAGAGGGGGAGGAGAATCCTTCGGGGAGAAGGAATGGGTGGGGCTCCGGGGTCAACAGGGGTAGGTAGGGCGTCTCCTCCGCGGGATGGAGCAATGACCGGCGTGACGCCGGCTCTGCAGAGGGAGTTATGGCGAGGCGACGGGAGAGGAGAGCAGGTGAGCGGCAGCAGGGCGGGGGCGCGTCCGCGCGCGGAGGAAGGGGGCGCGGAGACTGGCAAGTGGGGTCGGGGCAGAGAAGAGGCGACGCGTGGCGCGGAAGCTTTGCCGCTTCAGACCGGGTGACGACGGGGCGCGCCGGAGGATCCGAGGGAGGCGCAGGCGGTCTGGGCGCGGGCGCAGGGTGCGCGCGAGGGAGGGAGGAAGCGGGGAGAGGAGCGGCGCCTGCGGGGAGAAAACGGGGAGGCGCGAGGGGTGGGGAGAGGCGGAAGGGGAGGCGGCGCCAACGAAGGAGGGGAGCGGAGGGAGGCGCTGGGCGAGGGAGAAGGCGGGGTCGGGGCGGCGCCAGCGCAAGCGTGAGAGAGGGAGGCGCCGGGAGAAGAGAGGAGGCGGAAACCGGGGAGGGCGCTAGCGGGAGGGGGAGGCGTTCAGCCGGAAAAGGAAGGCGGAAACGGGGAAAACTTTCCCAAAAAGGAAAGTTTTCGAAATTCACTCAAAAATTCAGCAAAAAGCACAGAAATTTTTGGTTTGAAATTTCGGGGCTTTTCAACCTACCCCCCTTAAAAGAATCTCGACCCCGAGATTAACTTGGTCCACGGAGTAAGTTGGGGAAATTCCGACGCAAGTCTAACTCTCTTTCCCAAGTGGACTTATCCGCTGTGTGATCTCTCCATTGAACTCTGGAAAACCTGACATTCTTGTTCCGTGGCTGCCTCTCCGATGTCTCAAGTATTTGTAGTGGTTCTTCAGCATATGTGCAGTCATCTTGCAATTCAATATCTGACAATGGCACTTCATCTGTTTGCTGTCGTAGACATTTTCGAAGTTGCGATACGTGGAACACATTGTGTATTCTTGACAAGTTGGGCGGCAGCTGTATTTGATAAACTACCTCTCCAACTCTTCCGATAATTTGAAACGGTCCCACATATTTGGGTGCCAATTTGCCCTTGACTTGGAATCTCTTGACTATCTTGAATGGTGTGACCTTGATGTAGACGAAATCTCCGACTTCGAAGCTCAAGTCTTTTCTGCGGTTGTCGGCATAACTCTTCTGTCGGTCTTGTGCTATCTTGAGTCTGTGTCTAATAATTCTGACATGTGCTTCTGCATCTTGAGCAATTTGAGGACCAATAAGCTGTCGTTCTCCTGTTTCTGTCCAAATCAGTGGGGTCCTGCATTTTCTGCCATAAAGTGCTTCAAACGGTGCCATTTGGATGCTGGCTTGATAGCTGTTGTTATATGAGAACTGAGCGAATGGAAAGCAAGTATTCCATGCTGCACCATATACGATTGCACAAGCTCTCAACATGTCCTCTAAAATCTGATTTGTTCTTTCTGTCTGTCCATCTGTCTGTGGGTGATATGCTGAGCTGAAGTTCAAATCGGTGCCCATGGCTTCATGTAATTTCTTCCAGAACTAGTATGTAAACTGAGTTCCTTTATGTGAGACAATTTTCTTTGGGACTCCATGTAGTGTCACCATTCTTGTCAAGAATAACTCAGCAAGCTTGTCCTTCTCATAGGTTTGCTTAATCGGGAGGAAATGAGCCACCTTGGTCAATCTATCGACAATGACCCAGATAGCATCATATCCTTCACGAGTCTTGGGAAGTCCAGTAATGAAGTCCATTCCAATGCTATCCCATTTCCATTCGGGTATTGGCAAAAGTTGCAACAATCCCGACGGTTTTTTTTGGTGGTCTATCTTGATCTGTTGGCAAACATCACATTTAGTCACGTATTCTGCCACTTCTTTCTTCATCTTGTACTGCTTTAATCCGACCTGTCAGTAGTGTTTGAATTTCTAATGCTGCTTCTTCACCTTGTTCTGTGATCACCAAGTTCAGCTGCAATATCTCTCTTTGCAACTCTGGTGAATACTCTGACCTGCTAACTTTGATTGGACGAGCCTTGCGGCTAAGGGCATCGGCCAGTACATTTGCTTTGCCCAGTTGATATTGGAGTTCGTTGTCATAGTCTTTTATCAGTTTTAGCCATCTTCGCTGTCTCATGTCTAACTCTGGTTATGTAAACAAATACTTCAAACTCTTGTGGTCGGGGAACATCTTTTAAGGATTCCCTAACAGGTAGTGCCTTCAAATTTTGAGAGAAGGCGCCACAGCTGCTAGTCATCAGTCGGGTAGTTCTCTTCATGCGGCTTCAGTTGTCTGGATACATAAGCAACAACTTCCCTGTCTTGCGTCAGCATATATCCCAAACCCTGCTTTGAATCGTCACAATAGGTTTGAAATTCTTTCTCTTGCAGTTCATCCAACTGTCTCTTGAGCTCTTTTACTTCACCGGCTGACACTCTGTACTGATGCTTGGCAATTGGTTTTGTGCCTGTAATCAACTCTATGGCAAGTTCTACTTATCTGTCAGGGGGGTCTGCCTGGCAATTCTTCTGGAAACACATCAGGGTATTCTTGTACTACTGGCACTTGATCTGGTGTAACTGCTAGCATGTTGATTATGCGCTTTCTTGCATCCTTCAATACTTCTTCGTGTTTTTTTACCACCACTTTCTGACCTTCAAGGATTAACCAATGATATTATTTTGATCTCACAATCTACCTTGCCTTTGTTCTGGGCTAGCCAGTTCATGCCCAAAATGACATCTAACCCTTGCATATCTGGCTACAGCAAATCTGCTTTAACCTCTTCTAGATTGTCTTTGACTCCTCTTCACTTGCACCTGTATATCATCCTGGCGTGTGTGGTGCGGTTCCCACTTGGATGAATCATGTCGTACCAAGGTTGGATAGGATTGGGTCTGCTGGAATTAACTCTATTACAACATAACCATCACACCCATTTCACCTTACACAAATGGTTTTCATACACCTTCATAATTTGTCCACAAGCCTTAGTTAAAGTAATTTATAGACATCCATTCAGTTCTAGCTTACAAAAGGATAACCAAAAGTACATCATCTCATTTCTTGATCTGCATAGCTCATATTTCCTTGACTATCTGCTGGTTTTGGGCTTGCAGTTTAGCTGCTTCTGATGACAAACTCCTCCTGGGACACTGATGCCTGTAGTATCCAATCTCTCCACAATGGAAACATGTATCTGTCCTTCGTGGACAGCTGCTAGCAAGATGCTTGCCATCGCAGGTGAGGCACTCGAAGGCGAGTGGTGAGAGAGCGGCATACTGCTGAGACTGTCCGGACTGGGTCTTCGGTATCGTCACAAACTGATGGAAGGGTTGGGATCGTAATGAGGGTGATCCCGTGGTCTTGCTCCACTGAGCATTGTGTGAAGACTGAGACTTGTGCGCTGCTTCACGTTTTCTGTAACCCTCCATTCTGGTCCTCTTAGGGTAAGGTTCATCTTCTTCCATCGGTAGCAGGCGGGATGATGATGTCTGCCTCTTTGCTTGCTCTTTAGCTTCTTCTTCGGGTAAAGACTTCAATGGGCATTGGTCACGATGATGCCCATCCTGTTTGCAGTGAAAACATGCCGTTTGTGATGGAGGCGAAAGCTCCTTTCGTTTCATGACTTTCACGTAACCTGGTCTTTCTTCTATCTGTAGAGCTCGATCAACCAGGTTCAATAGGCTTGAAAACTTCATGGCCTGAAGGCGTTGTCTCATATTGGGTTGTAGACCTTTCATAAAGTACTCCATCCTTCTAGCTTCGGTGTTTGTTTCCTCTTGAGCAAATTGGGATAACTGATGAAATTGTTCTAGATATGCTGTGATGGAGTTCTCTCCTTGTTGCAGATCAAGAAAAACCTGATATTTTTCAGTGAAAACTCCAGGAGAATTGTAGGCTTTACGAAATCTCTTCACAAAATCTTCCCATGTAATATCTCTTTCCTTAGAGTGTATCCACTTGATAGCATTCCACCAAGCAATGACGGTTCCTGACAGCTGATAGGTGGCAAAAAGAACTTTCTCCTTATTTGTATACTGGATAGTATTCATTCTTCTCTCAATATCTTGTAACCAGTTATCTGCATTCAGTGACTCTGTGGTTGAAGGGAATTTTGGGGGTTGAGTTTGCAGGAATGCTGTAAACTTCAATGCAGTTGCGCTTGATGCTGACACTGACTCTT
The DNA here is from genome assembly GCA_017311315.1 of Dendrocalamus latiflorus. NCBI lineage: Eukaryota > Viridiplantae > Streptophyta > Magnoliopsida > Poales > Poaceae > Dendrocalamus > Dendrocalamus latiflorus. Next base: position 19,444,056 of record CM029677.1, on the reverse strand, counting down.
CGGGTGTCACCTTAACAATGAATGGTGGCTGTAACTCTCTTGGGCAATGGTTCTGTTCCATCATTGCTATCGTGCTGGCAACGGCTACTTGATCTGTGGCAGGTGCACCCTGCCCGTTGGTCTGACCATTCTGCAGTGTTGGATCCATCTGCCAATTGGGAACTGGAGATCAGCTTTGCAGCGGCTTTTGGAGAATAAGAGTAGATAAGTAAGGCATTGAATTTCAAGGTAAGTATAGGGCGAAAGAGGTAAGAACGAGAGCGAAAGGGACAGGAGAAAACTTTGAAGTCAGGGGGATTACTGATAATTAAGCAAACAATATACAAGGATAAAGAACATAGATTTACAATATGCAGGTGGTACACAAACCACTTAGGGTTCATGATTACACCTACTTTACATTACAAAAGCACTACTACAACTCAGGGTCAGTCTAGTCAAGCGGACGACGGCTACTCCTCCAGCTGCCGAGAAACGAAATTTTGAAGCTAGATAAGCAAAGCAGTAAACATTTTTGCCAAAGTAAAACTTAAGCAGGAGTAAACTAAGATAGATGAGGTAGCAGCAAGAGAGGAAAAGACAGCAATAATACTTATATTTTTCGTAAATCCTTTTTATGGCTTAAATTAAGTTTTGCGATAAAATCGCTTCCTAGTTTGCCTTAGGTCTCAACCTACGGTCAAAGAACCTGCTCTGATACCACTTCTTGTAACGCCCCCGTTTCCAGGGGCGCGTACGGACACGGCATTCCGCAACTATTCACGCATGAACAGTTATGGAGTGTCGCGCAAGAGTATACCATTGCATGCTTACAACAAAAGTCCAGCATATATTTCACATACGGATTAACATCCATTTTTCCACAGCGGGGCGTGCAAGCCCAAGATATAATTACATTACATAAGCTCCAAGATCCGCTGGAGCGCGGCCAAGACCTAAAGCCACGGGTCCTCGTCGAAGAAGAGACCTTCCGGGACTTCCTCAACGGGGAGGCAAACACCTTCATCTTGATCCTCTAAAGAAAGGCAAAAGCAAACCGTGAGCCAAACAACCGGCTCAGCAAGTCCCAAAGGGACTCTATCTTACTACATGCACGGATCATCAAAGGAAGGGAGTATACTTGGTTTATTACTTTGAGTGGATGCAGTTTTATTTGCAAACATTTTAATAAATTGGACCCAAAACTACTCCTTAAGATCTCAGGGGTTTTCAACAAAAGTTAATTAACCAACTAACCAAGTTAAAGCATGTACAAAATTACTTAAGCTTCGCGGCTGGAATCACCCAAGTGACACAGCTCCATTAACCGGGAGCACGGCGTATTCGAATACCATTTATTTGACTCTGCAGAGTTTGCTCAGCTTTACCCACACGATCCCGTAACTCCCGCGACAGAGTTAGGGAAGCCAGGTCGTTTCACTGCTCAACTCTTTATATAGACTCTACCCGGTAGAATTCACTCGGGTCTGGCTCAAGAGAAAGAGGGAAGAGAGAGAAATAAAAACCAATGTCCGCTTCGAGTGAACTCTACCGTTGTTAGGCACCCACAACACGGCTTGCCTAACCTCACTGCTTAACCTCCTCCTCCGCCACACCTGTAGAGTTTCAATCGAATTGAGCAGCTACTAGACCAGTGTTGACAAGTCAACTCCTGTGGCTGAGCGATCACTGTGACATTTGCTCAGCGTAAGGGTTTCAGTCCTTACATTTTCACATGGTCCGCAACCTCACTAGGCCCGCGACCCTACCTAGGGTAAGCGGTGGGCGAAAACCGTCTCGCGGCGCACCACAACCCCACTTACCCTAACTTCGATCCTAGGGTAAGAGATGGGCGAAAACCGTCTCGCGGCGCACCACAACCCCCTTACCCTACCTTGTGCACGACGGCACTCTCCGCTCTAAGATACGGTGTCCCATACCACCCTACCTTAGAGTCGGGTTTGCAATTTCTATTGGCTCGCAGCCACAACCTTATCAGTATAAAGACTTTGCATGATAATAATAACTTACAGTTATCTAGATTAACAGATAATTATTTCTAGGGTTTCAATGGCATGGCTACGAATTAAACATGGCATTTATCGGTGGTAGGTTTAACTATATCACATGTCATTCTAAATATTTTATTTTATTTTTGAATTAACATTTCAGAATTAGCTCAATGCAAATAGCATAATAATATAATTAAATAACATGGGTTGCAACATGATCAAAGGATTTGGGACTTGCCGGCAATTTGGACGAACTCGGCTAGCTTGAACGTAGAAGCTCCTGGATCCTGCGACTGCACTTGATCTTCCGGGATCTTCGACACTAGCGCAAACACATAAAATAAATAAGTCCAGCTTGAGACTAATCAAGCGAGGGAAAATAAACTAATCAAAAAGGAGTAAAATGCATAAATCTCCAAATGGGGATTTTAGAATTTATCTGGGATGAATCTGTGGAAGTGGAGGCCAAAAATGAGTCCGGGACATTATTTGGAGCAAAGTGGTGAAATTTGGGAATTGTTGGGATTTTCTGTGATTTTCTAGGATTTATTTGGATTTTCTGGAATATTGGAAATTGATAAATCCGGAAATAAATCGGTGAACAGTGAACGGCCGGCCCATAGCTACAGTGCGGCCCGGCCGGAGATTCAAACGCCCGGCCGGCGGCCCATGCGCGCGCGCGAGCGCGCGGCGCGGCGAGGCAGGCCGTGGGCTCGGCCCAGTCCAGCGCGCGCCCACGCGGCCAGGATGGCCAACGCGTGGCGGGGCGAACGGCAGCGGAGCGGCGAGCGCGGGCGGCTCGGATCAAGACGGGGAGGGCATCGAACGGCTGCGATGCAACGGGGCGGGCGAAGCGGTACGGGAGATCCGACGGGCGAGGGAAGACGGGATTAAGAAGATCGGATGGTGGTGGTTCAGCGACATCCAAGGGCCGACGTTAGATGGCACGGAGAGGAGAGGACGGCCGAGATAGAGCCACGTCGGTCGTCTTCTACCTCTCGCCGTTCGCGCGCGACAGAGAGGCAGAGGAGCGGCGCCTCCGCTCTCTGGCGACGGCAGGGCACTCCGGCGGCAGTGGAGGGGATCAGCGGCTAGCCCTCGACGAGGGAAATCCATTTTGGGGTCTTGGAGGGTGGGGAAATCAACGGAGAGAGCGGGAGGGAGAAGGGGATGGTTCAGCCATTTGGCGGCGAGGGAGGTTGCCGGCGGCGAGGGAGCTTAATCGGGGGCGATTACACGGAGAGGGGTTCAAGGAGCTCACGATGGCGGTGGCGGTGGGAGCTGGGGAGCTGCGGAGAGAGCTGGCCACGGAGAGGGTGGTTCGGCCGGCGGGGTGCTTCGGTGATGGAGCTCCATAGGGACTCTCCTGGCCAGGGACATTCACCAAAAGGATTAGCACATAGAAGTGATGCTCAGGGTCGAAGGAATCGGAAAAATGGGGCGGAGAGGAGAAGATCCTCTTTACGGGGTTGCCGGCGCAGGGGACGACGGCGGTGGGGCCTGGGGCAGCGAGGCTTCGATTGGTAACTCGGGGAGGTAGCTGGGAGGAGTGGGAAGCGAATGGAGGTGTTGGGGAGGCGTGAAGAGCAAAAGAGAGGGAGGGAGCGGTGAGGCGGCATTTATACCCGAGCGGGGGAGGAGAATCCTTCGGGGAGAAGGAACGGGCGGGGCTCCGGGGTCAACAGGGGTAGGTAGGGCGTCTCCTCCGCGGGATGGAGCAATGACCGGCGTGACGCCGGCTCTGCAGAGGGAGTTATGGCGAGGCGATGGGAGAGGAGAGCAGGTGAGCGGCAGCAGGGCGGGGGCGCGTCCGCGCGCGGAGGAAGGGGGCGCGGAGACTGGCAGGTGGGGTCGGGGCAGAGAAGAGGCGACGCGTGGCGCGGAAGCTCTGCCGCTTCAGACCGGGTGACGACGGGGCGCGCCGAAGGATCCGAGGGAGGCGCAGGCGGTCTGGGCGCGGGCGCAGGGTGCGCGCGAGGGAGGGAGGAAGCGGGGAGAGGAGCGGCGCCTGCGGGGAGAAAACGGGGAGGCGCGAGGGGTGGGGAGAGGCGGAAGGGGAGGCGGCGCCAACGAAGGAGGGGAGCGGAGGGAGGCGCTGGGCGAGGGAGAAGGCGGGGTCGGGGCGGCGCCAGCGCAAGCGCGAGAGAGGGAGGCGCCGGGAGAAGAGAGGAGGCGGAAACCGGGGAGGGCGCCAGCGGGAGGGGGAGGCGTCCAGCCGGAAAAGGAAGGCGGAAACGGGGAAAACTTTCCCAAAAAGGAAAGTTTTCGAAATTCACTTAAAAATCCAGCAAAAAGCACAGAAATTTTTGGTTTGAAATTTCGGGGCTTTTCACGATTTATGCTTTTTACGTATAGCTCATTAGTCTAATAAAGCAGGTCCAATAACCACGACTATACGCACTTTGGAACGGAGGTTTTACCCCTTGTGTCACGACGATTCAGCCTCCCACCTGTCCGGTTCTCCACCCAAATTCAGACCGATTGTTTGAAAAACCGGACCGCACAAATTAACCACTGCGACTTATTCTGCCCCCTGGTGCAAGCAAGAGCCATGTCACTGCTCCCCCAGTCTCCATTTGCCAAGCATCCAAAGATGACACCTGTCCAGTACCTGACCGAACCAGCTGTCAGTCGCGTTTGGCTTTGCCGATAAGGTTTCGAGGGCCCCACCCGTCCATCCCCACCAAACCACGGCGAGGAAGCCCCCTGATTTCCTTTTCCCCCCCGCGCACGCGTCCGCCCCACGCGAGCGCACCCGCCCCGTCAAGTGGGCCCCGCAAATCCGCGACCCCCCAGAAATATCCGAGCCCTGAGACGACCACGCCGGCCTGGACCGCCGCGGGCCCCATCCGTCAGTGGGTGGGGCTAGCAGTTGGGGCGTGACGCGGGCCGGGGCGCGGGGCCCGACCCGACGGCGGGCGGACGTCGCGCCACCGATATTTTTATGCGTCCGGTCCTGCGCAGGGAAAGCCCGGAGGAATCCAAATCCGGAGCGCAAGAGAAGGCAATCCAATCCAATCCAATCCAGTCGAATCCAGTTCCAGTCCAAGCCGGCGACCCGAGGAGAGCGGAGGCGGGGGAGGGGGAGGAGGTTTAGGTAGGGTTCTCGCGTGCGATTCGGTGCTCGTGCCCGTGGAGGGGTCGTCGCCGGGACGCGCCGCCGATGCGGAGGTTCCAGGACTCCGTCAAGGCCCTCGAGGCCGACATCCAGCACGCCAATGCGCTGTGAGTCCCGAGGAACGCCGACGATTCGTTTCGCGCCAATGGTGCCTTTTTTTTCTGTGTTGCGAAGCGAGACTTTCCCAATTGGTTGCTGAGTTCGGGGTTCTTGCTGCCCGCTCGTGCGCAGGGCGTCGGAGTTCGTGCGGGACTACGACGGGTCGGTGATCCAGATGCGGATGGCGTACAGCGCCGTCGCGCATTTCCTTGTCCAGTGGACGGACTGCAAGCTCGCCGGCGCGCTCGGCCTCCTCAAGATCATGATTTACAAGGTCTTTTGCTAGCAATTCTCTATCCTTGTCGCGGCCCTGCCGTGAATTCGCACGCGTTGTTCGATTGCACTGGCTGGCTGGTTCTATACCAATCGATCGTCGATTTCTGGTAATGCAGGTGTACGCGGATGGGACGACGGCCCTGCCGGATTGGGAGAGGGAGGCCAGCATCAAGGAGTTCTACGGTAGTAACAATCTCTCAATCCAAGTGAACCATGGACTACTGCAACTGTTTGTTGACGCCGTTGGGGTTTGGTTTTGATGCTGTCGGCGTTGCTGCAGGTGTTATATTCCCGTCGTTGCTTCAGCTGCCGAGCGGGATCACTGAATTGGACGACAAGAAGCAGAGGAGGCTGTGCGTGGAGAAATTCAGGAGGAGGGATGAGAAGTTCTCCCAGGTGGATTTGGAGAGGGAGCTCGAGTGCGGGATTTGCCTCGAGGTGAACTCCAAGATTGTGCTGCCCGACTGCGCGCACTCGCTGTGCTTGAGGTGCTTCGAGGATTGGTATCTTCTCTTTCCTCTTTTCCCTTCCCTTATTTTATCGTCTATATCCAACACTACAAAAGAGTCATCATTTAGAGCATTTGCACATCATCTGTCATGTTAGCTTATATATTTAGTGAAGAAGTTCATGTGCTATGGAAACAAAATTACAGCCAGCTGAATGTTGTTTGGATTGGTAGCCCTGGTTATTCTGTTCTTGTGAACGCAAGGCTGTTCTGATTTCTGAAGGACCCAAATTCTTTTTTTTCGACGGCCGGCAGGAAGAATCCCGGGCCAAATATATTAAGAAGGGGAGAACAAGTTCAGGGTACAAGAACAGAGAGAGAGAGTTCTCTGAAAAAACCCAAAGGAAAAACACCTAGCTGTCTCAAACGGCTTTAGCACCGATAGGAAGGACCCAAATTCGATAGGAAGCTTCCTGCGCATCTGAGCGCTACAAAGCTATCTTTGGGTCGCGCTTGATCTCTCCACACAATTAGAACATCCCAATGCAAGCCGTCCACCCAAGCAAACCTGCAGCCACAACGACCTTGTTATCCTCGTAAGTGCAGGAAGCTAGCTTTCTATTGAACCAGTGGTGGAGCCAAGAGTTAAATATAACGGGATCAAATAAGACGTACAAAGCAACAGTAATTGATAAGAGGGATCAAACACTATTATTTTAAAAAAAAAATCTAGATAGCTAAAATGCAAAATTTGGAATCATGCGGGATTCACCTGCTACATTACAATACCTCACTCCTTATACGGGAGCAGCCCTGGCTGAGTATTTTATGTACCGCGAACGGCATACATTAATAATTTATGATGATCTCTCCAAACAGGCACAAGCTTATCGCCAAATGTCCCTTCTATTAAGAAGACCCCCGGACGCGAAGCTTATCCAGGGGATGTTTTTTATTTGCATTCACGCCTTTTAGAAACTACCAGCACCCCCTCCGCCACCACCGTATTGAACTAACAGCCTTTTCCCGAGTTAGTAACTCGGAGCCACAATGAATTTTTATAGTTCAACAATCAGTCATTTTTTTAAAAAAATCTAGAGAGCTAAAATGCAAAATTTGGAATCATGAGGGATGCCCCTACCAGCACCCCCTCCCTCCGCCACTGTATTGAACTAACAGCCTGTTCCCGAGTTGGTAACTCCGTGCCACAATGAACTTTTATAGTTCGACACTCAGTTATTTGGCTGCATGAAGCTCATCAGAAAAGCAAACCTATATATATAGATTGTGCCAACACAGTGGTCTAAGAATTGATTCCCTTGAGACATATAGTCACACTCACAAGGTTGCCGCATATTTTGTTGTCCTCTGTCGATAAATTATGCTTTAAAGCCCAGTGTCTTGATTATCTCCGAATTGCCTTCACTTTCGTTATGTCAATCTTTAATTTTGAGGGGATCATTATTGTGCTTGTCGTCAAGCATATATAGCAACCCTGTCCGTACTATTCCTGCCTAATCATATCCTTCGTTTCTTTACAACTTGCCGTGCGCTTACCTCGTTTGATGAATCTGTCTATAAAGCACGTCGTCTAATGGTGGGCCATAACAAAGTTCGCTCTCATCGCAGGAATGCTAAATCAAAGTCGTGCCCCTTCTGCCGCGCCTGCCTCCAGAAGGTGAAGCTGAGCAGCTTGTGGGTGTACACTGATGATCGTGATGTTGTGGATATGGATACCTTGACTAGGGAGAACATTAGGCGTCTGTTTATGTACATAAATAAGCTGCCACTTGTAGTCCTCCATGTCGTTGACCTTGACATTTACGAGTACCGTATCAAGTAAACTGCTCTTTGTTCATACCGGTGGGTGTAATTCAAATTCATCGCCTGTTTCGTGCTCGATAGTTCGGTCTGAGGCTGCCGATATCAGGGATCTTTGCAAGTTGATGGAAATCCCTGCAAGGCTGATCGTTGGATAGAGACATTTGGCTATAAAACATAAAGGGTAGAATAAATAATACGATACACGGTCCCGTAGCTCGGTTAGTGCGTTGGTCTTATGAGCCGAAGGTCGCGGGTTCGAGCGCCATCGGGACCTTTTACTTTGGCCCCTGAATTTTCTTACGATGCTAAGAAGCTGATGGTACGCGTGCGGCTATGCTTAGAGGTTCTAGATTGCTTCGTATATTTGCACATTGGTGTGTCAATGGCATCTTCGGTCATTTTGTTGTCTTTACCTCGAATGCATGTTGTCGCCTTTGACTTTTGATGTATGTTAGTCGCTTGCCATGGTCAATGAAGGTTTGTACATGGGAGTACCGGAGTAGGAGGCAGGTTGGTGTGACGCCATGTAGAGGTTATCTTATGTTAATAATGGATATTTGATATCGAAGATTGAGTTTGATTTTGTGCCTTTTATTATCTGGTTTTTGTTGTCAGGGTGATTGTGATCATACCGGCCTACAGAGACGGTCTGATTAGCCTGGCAGGCAGTCAGACTGACCAAGAAGATGGTCTGACCAGTTGAGGCAGCAGTTCGATCAGAGGTGTGGTAGTACTGGCCCTTAGTTAGCGGTAGCTATTTTGCAGAGAGGCGAGTGTTGAGTTGCGAGGAGTGATACGACCGACCGTGTAACGGCGGTATGATCAAAGTTAGTTGGGCGGTCTGATCGGCATATGCGCTATGGTCAGACTGGTCCCTTGTTACCGAGAGAGGTTGAACTCGGTTGCTAGCGGTATGACCCACTGTTGGTTGGTGGTCATACTAGCCTGTGCTGAGATGATTGATTTGAGTTGGTTTTAGGAGTCATGCAGTGAGTCCATGCATGTATTCGTTTGATAATGAGAGTCAAGTGCATACCATTTGTGCTCGTATCGGTTGCTTATTTTTATGTGTAGGGTGCTTGGTGTTTGTCGTCGTTAATGGCAAAACCGAGACTAGGGAATGTGTCCTGAGGCTATGGCGTACCACGAAGTCTGGGTGGAGTATCATTTCAAGCAAAGAAGTATGGGAAAAAGGCAAGAATCGTGAGTAGGCAAATGTCTACATGCGGTGTGCCAATTGGACTTGTGTGTTTTAAATGTTGACGATTATCAGAGTAGACGTACGATATTAACGGTAAGTAATTGGGCATCACGAACTATGTTATGGTGTGGTGTATCATAGGACTTGAAGCGTTTCAAGTGGTGACGGTCCTCTAAAGGAGACATATGATCTTGGTGACAAGTCATTGAGCATCACATCGTCGTGTGGGTGTTGCTTTGAGGAGAAGCACAGTGAAGTCGGATGGGTGGCAATTAAGAAAATTATCCAATACTGATTGGAGTGGCAGTTTGTAAAACCATGACGATGTCCTAAATGGTTTAGGTCACATCTTAGCTATCAGAGCCATGGTACAGTCGAATATGCACAAATGTGAAGGGGCGGAAGAACTTAAAGATGAATTTTTTTTCGAGAAACCGTGAAGCCAACAAGTACCACACCAAGGTTTTTATATGGGTTTTTCTAATTGCAAACAGTAGTTATTCAATCTGAAGTCCAATGGACACAAAACCTTTCATTTTTTCAAATTAGTTTTCTCAATATTAAGTAAATAAAAATTGCTTCTTTACTCTTAAAAGAGTTGTTTCCGAATTGACATTCAATCAGAAAAATCCATATTATACATGTGCTTTATCCATCCCAAACATCACGACTTTTTGACAACAACTGCCATATAGTTGTGTTGTACGATTATCTCTCACTGGTAATAACCGATGATCAATTATTATCAGATCCCTTTCTTTGATAGCAACCACCTCTCCGATCGGATGCGTTGATTCAATGAGACGTCTCTTTATATGGATAACTAGTATCCATTCAACGGTATTTTAGAGTTGACGAGAGAAGATAAGGAGGAGACAAAACAATCAATACACAATCCACAATGCTAAGTCCAGAAAACAAGTCAAGGCGATCAGAATCTTCCGAGCAATAGGAAGAATATAGATTTGGGCTAGTTAAGTTCTTTTCGTAAATCCTTTTGTAATCAGTTTATAGTAATAAATATCATCATATTTCTCTTGCTAGCCTAATCTAAGGAATTTAGACATCTTTTTTTTATATTATTTATAAGATGGGCGTGACATCGACGAGTGGACAAGTTAGGAAGAAAGGACTAACGACTTAGAGCAAGTTTAATAAGGCTGACTGTGCTAGCTATAAGGGAATCCATGTCAGCATAGTCCTATGTGGAGGGGAGAGAAAAGGAGAGAGAGAGCCAAGCCGACTCCCATGCAAGAGTCAGGCTATAGCACAGGAAAAGAGGTATTATCCATGTATGTACCCATAGAACTAATTGCTATACCCATGCATGTATTAAATTATCAATATCCATGTATGTATTAAATGATTGAGAGCTCTTGTGGAGACAACTTATAGTCAGCTTATTGTATGAGTTGACTGCATCATTATCTTTTGATGACATGGAAATGTATTGGAGGTAGCAGCTATCTGTACTATTAAACTTGCTCTTACCAGACTAGGCATGTTTCACCCGCCGGCCGGCGAAGTCAATCTGAACACTGAAGAAGCTTTGTCGGCCGGATCCGCTTTTTTCCCCCGCCCCAAAAAATTACCGCCTCGATCTCCTAGCCAATAATTCACCACCGCAAGTCAGTCTGAACCCAGTAACAAAGCTTGGCAGGACGTGCTTGTCTCGCAGTGACCAAACAAAAGGATTCGTTTGTCTCGTTTGCCACAAGGGGCAAGCTCGCCGACCTTGTTTCACACCCGAAAGCGATCTCACACACGGCTAAAATTTCAACAAAATTCAGTGTGTTGGAAGCGAATCAGTTGTGCCCTTTGTGTGCAATGTTGGTGTCTTTGTTTTCAGCATTCAACTTATGATTTATGATTTTTTTTGAATAAATAAATGAGGTGACTTCTCTGTCTCTTTTTTGAAACTGTTTATCAAGATAGTCTTTTCGAAACGATTTATCGACTTATCAATATTCGGTATAGTCATACAAACATACGTGTTAAGACTAAAAATCATCAGGTGTAGGCAAAAATAACACACCTATTATGTAGCATGTAGCTATGGGAAGGGGCAGAGCTGACCGGGGTGCCCGGTCCTAGGCACACCAAAAAATTTCAATCATGTAAGATTAGCACTGCAGCTATGCATATTCCAACTAGACCAGCCCACTCAAGCATAGCCCAAGCCAGCCCACTCGACCGCTTAACTACTCAAGCCTCAAGCTATGGTACCATGTGCCTGTGTCCACTAGCCCTTCAGAGTCTCAGACTCACAATTCACAAAGTTGGCCAGTCTAGGTGGCCCAAGAGCCTAAATGATGAACCAGACACACACTATCCAGTCAAATACACCAAATTCCTAATCCCTCCTCTCTCCTCCTCTGTCCTGTCCTCCACAAAGGCACATATCAGTTGCTTTGCTCTGCGGGCGGCGGCAGCTTTGCAGCCAGTGGGCCAGTGGCTCGGTGTGTGGGGCTAGAGGCAGGAGCAGCGCCCATCCAAGGGGAGCACCGGAGCAGGCTATAGCGGTCGAGCCGCAGAGGGCTAGGGGCCCAGGGAGCACCTGAGCAGTCAAGCAGGCTTGCAGACGAGCAGCGGCTAGCAACTAATGGGCCAAGGAGAGCAACCGAGCAGCATTGCAGAGTAAGCATTTGATTCTGAATCTTTGATTTATAATTTGGGTTTTGTGGAAATGGAATGTTGTGATTGTAGATTAGGAGAGTTGAAAACAATTTTGTAATTTGTTAAATGTGAATGTAGAGCAATGGAGAATTAGCAAGTTGAATAATTCAATTATTCAAACAGCCAAACTGGCCAGGAAGGCAAGGAGCACTGGAGCAGGAAGGTGAGTAGTGGCCAGCGGCCAAGGGGAGCAGCATTGCAGCAATGTAAGTATTTCATTCTGAATTTAGAAGAGAAGTATATCTGGGCATCATTGATTGTGTTATTTAAGAACTTGACAGCCGGTTTGACAAAGTTAATATGGTGGTACTTGTTTGCATATTTGCCTTGAATCCTCTCAACTCGTTTGAAACCTCTGATAAGGAGAAAGTACTTAGCCTTGCCAAATTTTATTGAGCGTTATATTTCCTTGAAGGTTAGTGAATAAGAAATAATCAAACGATTTCAAGGAATCAAAACACGTAAAGTAGTATTCTAATTTTTATTACATATTTTTTGTAATGTTCCATTCATACGAGGTTTATTTGAACTATTTGTATTGTATTTTTGGCAAATTTCAAATTTATATATTGTGGTTATGATGTTACGCAACTATTGTGTGTGTAAAATATGCACACCCATTATAAGTTTTTTTTTAGCTCCGCCACTTGCTATATATGGACGCACTGCGGCGAACGGGATCGACATTTTGACATTGCGCCCGCACAGGGTCAAAATCTACGGTCGTAGCTAAGTTTTCAACGTCGTTGTGGCAATCAAAGCTTCAACTTTCCCCGTTTAGTCTTGCAACCCCACGAGCCCGACGTGGACTCGCTCGCTCGCAACCTTCGCTTTTAGGAGTAGAGACGCACACGCCGCACCGTCAACTGGCCGCCGCGGCGGCTAGCTAAGCTTTATCGAGTGAGTGAAGAATCTAACGTGGTCCTAAGAAAAAAAAACTATCGTCAAAAAAACGAGCACCCATCCATCGATCCATGGCTACACTGGATCTGGAAGGCTCCCGCAAAGAATAAAAGCCAAAAGGAGTGGCATCCTTGCGAGGACGAGGTAGTATGTTAAGTGCACTTAGATACCGTTTAGTTGGATTTAAATAAGTTGGTTTATAATTTATGATTAAAATAATATGTTATTGAAGGTTGAAAATGATCGTATGCCAGTAGAAAGTAAGCTATATATGTATGTGCATACATTCTCCATATGTGGACATTGCATTTCTACTTATAAAAAAACAAATGGATAAAAGAATAAGCAATTTCCACAAACATCACCGGTACCAACCGGTGGCTAGTCCAACTGCTACCCCTATCTTGTGGCTAATGGCTACAGTCAAGTGCCACTGACTACATATAAATGTTTTTGCTGTGGATTTTTCAGAATTTGTTGAGCCTTAAGGATGATATAAATAGCCAACAACACCCTTCGGAAATGAAAAAGGATCACCAACATTTGCTGACGTAGAAAATAAGTTGGATGACGACGAACTCAGATATACTGTTACATACTTCAAACATAGATGGTTAAGTATATGTACTTAATCATGAATATTTTTCTCGTCCTACAAGAATGCTATTTTCTTAATTGGTGTAATCTCTAATGTGCAACTTTCACAGATAGTTTTTGTTATTACATACTAATACCAAAATTATGAAATTGATGATGAAAAAGCCTGTGTTATTTTCTCGTGTCCAATTTCGGTACTTACAAAAATATCAAGGATCAAAGTTCAAAATAAATTTACTTGCTGGCACATACAAAGTAACATTTTTTTGGACTAGAGGGAGTAATATGGGATATTTTTGTAACTGCGGTTGAGTTTGATAGTACCCCCCCCCCCCCAAGCTAGTAACCATGGATAATTTGTCAGAAGAAAAAGATTGTACGTAGTCTATACTAGAGAGCTTCTATATATAGTGCACCTTTTTTCCTTCTGAAAAACATGCATGCTATTAGATCTTTCTTAGGCCAAGCTGTGTGTCAGTGTGTGTGTAGTATGTGCTTGGCAGTTCAAAAAATACCAATTCGGAGGAAACACCATTTATACATAATAGGTTTGACGCAATCTGGTGATGTGGTTTCAACGGTCTATCGCCTAGGTTTCACAGCAACAGCAGCATGCATTTGTAGCGTAACGCGCAGCCGACTTCCTTTTTACCGTCTGAACACAGCGCCTCGATCGATCGATACGTACGTATAGATTTGTGAGGTATACTAACCAGTCAAAGTACATGCAGTATACTGACCGTACGTACGTATATGACAGTATGCTACTGCGGCACTGGCCTCTCTATAAATAGCCGCGCGTTGTGTAGGCTAGCCACATGCAAAGCAAAGAGATATATCTACTCGTTGCTACACGTATAACCTCTCTGCCTCTCTCTAGTTCTGCTACTTGTGACCTCTCTCTCGTCGGGGGATGGAGCACGACAAGGAGGAGACGGGCACCAAGTACCGCGGCGTGAGGAAGCGGCCGTGGGGCAAGTTCGCCGCCGAGATCCGCGACCCGGAGCGCGGCGGAGCGCGCGTCTGGCTCGGCACGTTCGACACGGCCGAGGAGGCAGCACGGGCGTACGACCGCGCGGCATTCGCCCAGCGGGGCGCCACCGCCGTGCTCAACTTCCCTGTCGAGGCCGGCAGGGGCTCCGGCTCGTCGTCGTCAGCCCCGGGAGGCTCGGCCGGCCGGGGCAGGGGCCGCGGGGACACCGAGAAGATCGAGCTCGAGTACCTCGACGACAAGCTCCTCGAGGAGCTCCTCGCCGACGACAAGAACGGTCGTAAATGAGAGGCATGCGCGCATGCCTCGATTGTTCTTGCATGCACGTATGCATGCAGAGAAGAAATGACCTACACAATTACATACGTATACGTACATGAACCATGCACATGCATATCTAAGATATCTTAAAGCAAACATATACACAACCATTATAAGAACAGTACACCACATAACACTGTTCATGAATTTGCATATATAAATGTATACATATACAGGTGCACCACCTGATGATCATACCATACAATAAGGTGCTTTTGTTTGGTGCCCTATCTAGAAACAAAAGCAAAGTTGGAGGCGCACAGTACATACACGTGCGTGATGAACGTACAGTACAAGATCGCAAGGTCACAGCAGTATATATATATAGATACAGATGTGTTGGGTTGCAGCATCTGCAGGTACACCACAAGGGAACAAATATCCGAGTAGGGTTATACAGATGGCCATTGTGTCTACGTCGAATGGATCTGCGGATCACATGTAATGTTATCAATGTGGCAATGGTAGAACCAACATTTCGGGTAATGTTATCTTGGAATTTTAGTACCATCCAGCATGCATAAATCGTAATATTCTTTTGCTTCTTCAAATTCCTATTGTTCACTCATCGCACGTTAAAGCTAGTAGAGCTTTAGTGTTTCTTAGGTCCTGTTTGGCAGAGTTCTAGCTCTAGAAAATCTGTAGATTTCCTAGAGCTGGTCATCTGTAACTCTAGGAAATTCTGGATCTAGAGTTGCAGGCATGTTAAGTGCATTTACATGACTCATTTCATTTATATTATATATTAAATAAAAATATTTAAACCACTTTAATTTAGTCAACAAACTACAGATCCAGCATAGATCACTTTAATTTATACATTTTGGTGGTGTTTGGTTGCATGTATCCGCTCCACCCTAGTATTCTGACGTGTGTTGCTTGGTTGTTGACATGCATGAATGGGAAGCATATGCTAGTTGATGCAAAAAGAAAGTGAGACTAACAAGAGTAAAAATAGTGACAATTGAGTGTAAAGGAAAGCTAATCGAATCTAATCACATGATTAGTTAAGCAAGTGACGATACAAAAGTATCACGGTGGATTAGATTAAGGTAGATCTCAGAAGCTTCAAAAAGTTATTCTTCTCCAACTGATCACCTCATATATTGAATCTTTGTGTTCTTTGTGTTAAGGAAAATTCAACATATCTAAAGCTTCCATTAAATATTAATCTTTTTAAAACGAAGTATTAATCTTTTCATCTCACTTCATACATCCAATATTTATTTCTATCATCTATCCATATTCCATACAAGTAATGCCATCTTGACTGACCCATATCACATCATTTTTAACCAACAAAGTGCGAACAATATTATTGATCATCATGCACCAAACTACTAATTCTAGTTCTTCTCATAAAACCATCCTACTGCCAAACATGCGAGCTTTCTCGATCTAGTTAGCTAACTAGCTAGACCTATACATGTACGTAGGTAGAACATGTGCCATATCTTTACAGTTGACCCATGTATGGACACAATGTCGAAAGCATATATGATATTACAACAACACCTCAGCTCCAATCTAAAATGTCACTTTTTTAGATAAGAAAATTTGTCACGGTTGACTTTTATAGTTTCCAAAATACAAGTTTCACCACTAATTTTATTGTAATATATACAGTGACATTTTAAGAGTAATATAGGAAACTAATTTTGATATATAGGAAGCCCACCGACCGATCAGGACAGTTGTAAATATAGTAGTGATTAAAGATAAAACCATACTCAAGTTTTTTTTTGTGAACACACCCAATATATAGACGCTCACGCACATGCACAACGCCTACAGAAGACCGGACGAATGGAGCTCGACGAAGTCACCACCGGTGCCTTGCGACAGGCACATATCCTCCCGCTAACAAAAAATCCTCCTAAATGAGACACGTAGAGCCAAACCTGAAGTTTGAACTATGGTGGATTAGGGGTACAACCACCTCCACTAGTCACCCAAGTAAGGCTTGTTCTCCTCAAGCATTTATTTATTTTTATCAGGAAACAATATGTGTTATGTTGTGGATCTCTCTCTCTATATACACACACACATATACACACTACTCCTAACAAGGAATACATGAACGAAAAAAAAGCACACAATTTCTAAAAAGAGTGTATCGGCCTATCCAAGAGATCGGACCTTGGTTAGATGTGCGCGCAATCCGGCACGCCAACTAGCAGGAGCTCATCCTGATCATCTTCCACCCCTGTGTTATTATAGGGACGAATCAAACCTTGAGTTACACGTTGGGCATGCACTCCCGCGCTCTTACCGTGCATATGAAACTCAAATCAAAACAAAGCCGGTTCTTTCTGATGACTTTTGGTAGAAATGTATCACCTGTCAGTTTTTTCTAAGACATTTAATTAAAAACTAAAAAATAAAAAACACAGTTATATCTTATAGATAATACAAAATATTTCAAATAACTTTTAATTTCTATGTCAGAAATAAAAGATTGTTTGAAATGAACCCTATTTTGTGTGGTCTCAGCACTTTGTTCAACATGCAGTTTGGCTACAGGTCGGACGCTTTGAAATCCGCGCTTGTCCATACCGGTCAAGGAACCAGGTCAACAGAACCACATCCTTATGGCGTTTGACTTTTCGTGATTCAACCGCGGGGACAGTCAGTGGCCACATATGCAACCGCTGCTGGCGCTGCCTGGGCCTTGTTGGGCCTTATCAGCTAGCTAGCTAGATGGGCCTCCTCAGAAAACGAAATGAGAACTGAGAAGTGCTGATGCTTTTAGCACGTGCCATATTATGTACACACGTACCGAAGTTATTGAAACCAGATTGGTCAATGAACCAGTTAAGATCATGGTTCGCGGTTTTCTGGTTCAACCGTTGGTTCACTAGTGAACCATTGGTTCAAATATAGTACTTAAATAATATAATTTTTATGTTAAACATCCAACCAAGTCGTCTTAGTAGTCAGCACGTATTATTCGTATCCCATGCTCACTATACCTTAAGTCCTACATCGAAACCTATCATCTCCGTCTTTTATCCCACGAGCTAGCATTTATTCAGCAAACCGGTTGAATTGTCGGTTTTTAAGCAATTTCTTGATAAACCGTCAGTCCAACTGCTTAGCCGTTCAATAACAAAACCAGATTGAATTAACCTCAGTTTTGATTTTTCCCGTTGGACCGTCGATTCGGTCTAGTTTTAATAATTATGACACATACTGATTGGTCAACCTACTATTGAATGGTTGATGGTCAATGCCATGAGTACTACTGTGTTTTTTTAAGGTGGAAATAATTCGCCAGCATAGTCATCTTAAGACTGACAACCCATGTATCATGATTTAAAATTTCAAACAAATAAAGTGGAAAACCCAAGCAAATAATCCAATGGTCGGTGAAAATAAGACTATGCTACGGTTGATATGAGTACCACAATACTTGTAAACACTGGCGGAGCTACAGGGTGGTCCGTGTGGGCCGCGAACCACCCTGCGCTCGGATAATTAGGTCTTCATGTATTTGATCATAATGCAAAAACTTGTTGAATCACAGCTACATTTTACCTCCTGCTAAATCATTTAATTTGCTCTATATGTGTCAAGCTAATGACACGCAACTTGGGAATCTAGATGTACAGTAAAATCGTTGGCTAGTTTGGCATCTAGATGTACAATAAAATCGATGACTAGCTTGGCATGTTCATATTGAACGACAGTTGATGGTTTTTAGCTAAAATAAATAGTAAAGACTAAAAAAAGCTTTTAGTGGGAGGATACGAGTGGTGGGGAAAATAAAAAAGAGATGCGTGTGCGAGACAGGAGCGAGAAGAGTGAGGTAGTGATATGTCTGTGTCCCATAACTTATTTTCAGGATGAGAGAAATAGAGAAATTATTTTAGAAAGTTAAATATTTATATTACCTTCTTTCTTCTGTGAACAGAAGTCGGTGTAAACGGTCTCGTAAATTTGCCGAGGTAGGTATTTGTTGTCTTAGCTTGCGTTTGCTCCAAATGCGGCTTTCAGGAAGTTACCCATGCAAACAAACTCTTCTAATCTACTCCTTTATAAAATGTATTTTTTAAATAGCTTTGTCCATAAATATAGAATGTATTTAATGTTCTAATATAAAATTAATGTGATGTTCTTTTTATATCCTGACAAGAAGAAGAAGTAGTGACGTACTGTTCTTCAACTACTATGGGTATGTAATATTTCAATTCTATGTTAAGAAAGCTATATTCGTCTATTTTATGAAGTTCGTATGTTCTTTTTCCCTTAATTGCATTTCGTAATTCATATACTTGTGTACCGACATGTTAAATTTATAGCGGTTAAATAAATTTTAGATAATGGACCATCATAGCTACAAATCCTGGCTACGCCACTGCTTGTAAATATATCGATCAAAACAATTCCACGAGTAGAGAGGCTTTTACTTTCCACGTAGCACGGTGTAAGTACGTAGTACGGCACAGTACTACAACTGGTTCATCCCACATGTCACCTAGATCTGGAACCACGTACTCTCGATAGGTCATGTCTACGGTTTCCAGCCACTAAGGGCATCTGTAGTGTATGAAAAGAGGAGGTCTTAAGCCACTTTAAGGTCAACCTTATACATTACAGGGGTGACCTTAAGCAGACCATAAGCAAAAAAAACTTAAGGCTGGTCCTCAAGCTAAAGACCTGGCCATAAGCATTAAAATACAATTTTTCTTTATCTGCCAAGTGGGACCGTATTAAGGCCCTTTGGGTTATATACACTATGGAGTTGGTCTTAAGGTTTAGATGGGACCCACCTTAAAACCCTTTGGGTTATATACACTACAGATGCCCTAATAATGTGCCGTGTACTAATTTTACTGTAAGATCTGGTGTAGAAATATGGAGTGGGTGTAGCGTAGGGCCCATGCATGGCTCCCCTCCCTCCACCCCTGGCTGCATAATACCAATACTAAACCTGGGGGGATTCCGGCCCCCCCCCAGGCATCCACGTCACGCAGCTCCCGCCCGCGCGCGCGCTCCGTCGGCCGCGTGGCGGGAGGATTTTCGTACGGCTAGAAGAGGTCATTTCCTCCAGTTTTTCAGAAATTACGTAAAGGTCCTTTTTCCTCGTGAAAAGGTCCCTGGCAGTTTTTTTTCACCCAAATTTTTGCAGGATAGCGCCCCGCAGTTTTCTAAATTACGTACGGGTCCTCATTTATTACGTACAGACCCTCGGTTTTTTACGAAAAAAACCTTTGCCTTTCCCATTTATTACGTACAGGCCCTCGGTTTTTTACGAAAAAGACCTTTGACTTTTTCGAAAATACACATGTGTCCTCGATTTTTTCAAAATTTTTTCTTCAAATTCCTCACGGATTATCGCCTCTTTTACTTCGGTACACACGGTGGCTGGCGCGGCGTGTCGCCGCGCCTATGAGGCTAGTAGTTTCTACGAGAACTAAAACCTCTTGCCAGGACAATCTAGAGTTATATACCATTTGAGCGAGTAATTTGTTTATCGGTTTTTCTAATTTCCAGTCATATGAAAATTTTTTATTTTTTAGCTGTCTAAACTTTCTCAGTACTGAGCCTAACATTATTTATTCGAATCGAAGATTTATAAAGGAAATTTGTAGGATCTATTTTGTATCGTGTGAAATTCCTGGTTCTAAACAGCCCTCAACTCCTTGCATCCTTGATTGAATCCGAGAGGAAAAAGAATGCTGCAACATTTAGCACTGTTGTATATTAGTGTGTTTCCGAAAGTTCGATTACGTGGACACTTCACCTAAACTAAGCTGTGAGGCTTATAAGGCCTGAGTTATAACAGAAATAGTTTAGTCACATATGATTTTTTATTTGTTTATGACCCCTTTTCTTTCCCTATATAAAAGAGGTAGGTGGGCTGATTTTGTACATCACATCCCATTAATGAATAAAGTTGAGAGAATGCTTCGAGGACAATAACTTGCGTTTTTCTTCTTGTTCATGTGTTTGTACTTGATTGTTGGTGTCGGTATTCTAATACCGATCTTACATATGATTATTTGGATTCGGGGATCTCTCAAATACCTAACTACATAGAGAAAAACACAGAGATTTTATAGAGGTTCAGGATTTCTCTAGAAAGAATAATAACCCTACTCCTGTGTGACTGTATTGAGTTTATTGATTACAATTGAGAGAAAGACTATTGCTTAATGATCTATCGCATTTGTCCCCCCTTTCCCTCCTTGCCATGGCATCAATCTTTATATAGCGTACGAAGAGGTGGCAGTTGCTCATACCAAAAGGCGTCCCAATGTATCGGACGATAAACCGTCTGACGGAAGTTATTATTAGAGACGTGGTACCTCTTCGTCGCCAGACGATTATTCCTAAAGGCAGAGAGAAGTTACTAGTGGTTATTGTAGAGAGCTACTGCATATACTAACTACCTTGTCAGACAGACCCGGAGTGTAGCAGGTTGTCGAATTCGACAACTGTTGAAGTTAGGCTAATTGTAGAAGAGTTCACGACCAAGAACAACTTACAACTATGTTATGTTCATAGAAAAACTTACGACTATGGAGTGGTTGTGGAAGGGTTCACGACCATGGAGTAGTCGTAGAAAGGATTACGATCACATGATCAGATTTCTCCCTTACGGATATAAGGGTTATACTTAAGAAGTATTATAATGTAATAATGCTATTTATAGATAAATAATAAAATAAAGATTATTATATCCTCGTCATCTAGCCCTCCAACTTCAAGTAAAAATCACTTATTTGAGAAAAAGATGTTGCAGATTAGTGAAGATGGAAAGCAAAGCCTTTTTGAATTCATTAGACCAGAAGTACACTTGGTCAAGAAGATAATTTCGCTTGAGTTGTAAAGACACGTTGGACTCGAACAGACAAATTTAAGAATTCAAATCAGTTCTAACTGATTTGTCCATTGGAATAGTTCTCAATCAAAATGGTAACCGTTAAGTTTCCAAGATCTTTAACCCAAATGGGCGGTATAAAAACTTACCACAGAGTAACATTTGGGGTTCTTACTTTCCCCTTCCTTTCTATCGCTCTTCGAGTTTTCCGCCGCTAACCACGCCATCTCCTTCCTCTAATTTCTTCCAAATCCAAACCAATTACTTAGAGAAAATGGCCAGAACCTCTTCTAATTGGTTGGTGTTGGAGATGGATGTTGGGAAGATAAAGGCCTTGGTCGCTACTAAGAAGATCCCTTCAAGAAAATTTGTGAAGTGGATTGAAACTGTTGGACAGCATTGGCCGTCTGGGGAAATCAACAGATTCCAGTATTTCAAGCTTACTGTGAGTGTGGCCTCTAACTACCCGCTCATCCCTTCCTCACACTGGTACTCGAATACTTTAGGGTGGAATTAGTGAACCTTATTCCCAATACCATCACAATGTTAAGTGTGTTCGTGTACTTATGTGAAGTTTATCTAGGGATTCTTTTAAATCTGAAACTCTTTCTATAGTACTATGAAATGAATAGATAGGCTGGGATTGCCGTGAGTTGTGGTCTAAAGCTCCATGATGGTAAGACAAAGGAATACATCTAGATGTTCACTCGATCATCATAGCTGTTTGAAGAAGTGGTTTTATTGGGAAATGATTAGTGAAGACATCCTTTCTTTTGTGGGGAAGGCTACAGAGAAGAATTCTTCCTGGGATTTGGTTCCCAAGGACCTCACCCAGATAGCCTCCTACATTTAAGCAATAAATGATTTAAAGGATAAGGGGCTTACCAGGTGGCATGTGGTGAAGGATTTCATCACGCGTCGTATTAGCCCCCTGAAGAAACGAGCACACCCTATGTGGATGTACTCAGGGTCTAAGGATACGACCAGGGACTTGGGGGGCAGACCCATTATCGTGTTATGAGTTCTTTTCGTGGTCGAATTGATCCTTGCCCTTTGGGGAACTGATTCCTACATTGGGCGTACTGCTATGGGGGACATGGATCCCTTCTCAGCCTTTTCCTCGGTGTGGTCTCCGAGGTCTTGTGATGGATCTCCAGAGACAACCTCACTGTCAGAAGCAAGCATCGTCTGCTCATAGTCGTAGTAGGCATCTATGTCAAGATCCGCGTAGTCGGCCAGGTCGAACCAGTTCTCCTCGTTCCACTCTCCTATTATGAGGACATCAGAAGGAAAAGAACCTGCCAATAAGGAAATTACTGAAGTCTTGGAAGAAATTTCCCTATGGATGGCGCCAACTATCGGTGTTTTAATACCGATCTTACGTATGATTTATTTGGATTTGGGGAAGCTCTTGAAGACTCAGACTATGATCATGCAGAGTAGAGACACGGGAATTTTTATATAGGTTCAGGCCTTCTCTTGGAAGAATAGCAACCCTACGTCATGTGTGGTTATTGCTCAGAGAATTGATTATAATCAGGGAAGAAAGTAATGTGAAAAGTCTTGTGCTACGTCTGTTGTCCCATCTCCTCTCCCTCTCCAATGTCGACCTTTATATAGTTGGTGAAATGGTGGTCGTTGTCTCGTGCCAAAAGACGCCTCAACGCTTCGGGTGATAACCGTCCAACGGGAGTTATTGTCAAAGAGACGTGATAGCATGTTTGTCGTGCGACGGTTGTTGTTAGAGAGAGATCATGTGTGGTTATTAAGAATAAGCGCACATTTCAACTGCCTTGTCAAATCGATCCATGATGAAGCAGGTTATCGTAGACAAGCCAGTCGAAGATAGATCAGTCGCAGGAAGGTCAACGACCACGAGGTGGTAGTAGGACAACTTATGACCATGTGGTCGTAGAAAAACTTACGACAATGAGGTAGTCGTAGAAGAACTTACGATTGTAAGGTCGTAGAAAAGCTTACGACTGAGTAGTAGTCATAGAATAACTCATGACTATGTGGTCGTAGAAAAGCTTACGACCACCTTGTGAAACCTTTCTCTTATCGATAAGGGTATATTAAAATAATATAACGACGTAATAAATTGAGGATTATTATATCCTCGTCAAACAGTATATACCCATATATCGTCTGTAGTTATATGCGAAACTGTAAATACGATTGTAAACTCTAGTAATCACAAAGGCGAAAATGTGAGCCGTTGGAAGAAGACAAACATGGTGGGACCAACCATGTGGTACCAACAAAGTAGTTGGAGTTCGGAGGCGGTACAAACCTTTAGAATGAAAGGCTGAGGAACATGAGGCACGATTAATGAAACTACACAACAAAGAAGCCCTCAGGTGTTCAAGCAGGCTAGCCTGGATACCGACATGCATATTGTGGTGAGGTGCATGAGCCCTCTGTGGTGGGGGCACTCCCAAAGATGGGAGCAAAAAATAAAAAAGTGGAGCCGATTTGAGCAAGTTTTTGGAAGAGCACGATGACTTTAGCAGATAAGAATCAAGGTGGAGATAGTTGAGTAAGATGACTCATATCCTAACTTATTAGGGCTTCGAGAGGTGTGCTACAAGGACTCCTAGATGAATCCTAATCTAATTAGTATTCGTACTTCACTTTGGAGTAGGATTAGGGGGGACAATATAAAACCATAAGGTGTGATAATATAGATCCTAGGCCACAAATCAACTGATCCAAAGCAAGAGGTGCACGAGAGGATTAGAGGCTATATTATTCTTTAGCACTCGATTCTTATATGGAGTAAAGATCCGAGTGTTCTAAAAGGTTCGAGAGGGTTGTGAGAGAGTGTTCTAAGAGGTGCACGAGAGGATTAGAGGCTATATTATTCTTTTGCACTCGATTTTTGTACAGAGTAAAGATCTGAGTATTCTTTGAGGTTGTGCTTAAGGAATTTGTAGTTACCTTCAAAAAATCTTTCTACTCGTTATGATTATTTCGTCGTCGTTATTTTAGTTCTCTCTACGAGATTTATATCTTATGAACTCTGATCCGATCTGGAGCTAGTGTACATAAGGAAGGATATTACAGCATAACAGCCGACAAATGCTGTCACAACACCCACTATATGTAATTACTTGGGTACCAATTAGCAATTAGACCGTCAATTAACTAACCAATTAATTCCCATCAATAATAAAACCACATCTAACGATAGCTAGACTCATATCAGGGCATGTCCAATGGTGATTTATGAGCTAGCTCTAAACATACTATTTCATATTTTAATATAAGAGAGAGAAAAGCTAGCTCTTGATCAAGAGCTAGTCTCATACACACATTCCAAGATTATATGAGGATGTCATGTGGGACTATTCATGTTATGAGCTATGTGCTAAAAGTTAATATCATTAGAGAAGTTATCTTAGAGATAGTAACTAGCTCATACCATTGTACATGCCCTCATACGATCGCATTCCGGTCGTCTCCGTCAACTCATCAAGCAGCTAGCCACAATTGACACATAGTTTGTCTGAAAGGAGTCGGTCTTCGTAAACGGTTTAACGGGATATACCTGAGAACATTCCAAGCATCCGTTCCATTCTCATTGGATTGACACTAATTTATAGTTGTTGTTTTCTTATAGAATGTTCTGTGCTTGTTGTCTAGACTCTGGCCTGCCGCCATGTGTAGAATCGAGAGGAAGCTACTCTGCATGTTCATAGATGTTGCACTACAAGCGTGAGATTCCCGCGCAACACGGGCGAATAAGGGGTTGATTGGATTTGTGCCCGAATTTTGTCTCATGTAATGCTCAACTTTGCTTTACCTCCTGCAGGATATGCTGTTTCGAGACAACTTTAGGCGAGATCAAAGATTCCAGGCTACCATCGAATTATAAAAAACAACAAATAAAAATAAAAAATAAAAACAACGCTCCATAGGTAATACAAAGGAAAAGAGGAAAAAAAGAAAAAGAGAGGAAAAAAGAGGGAAAAGAAAAAAAAAGTTGTATTAAAAAGATTATGTGTTCTAAATAGTTTCTGTCTTCTAAAGTCAGAAATCAAAAACCGTTTGGAACGGAGCCAAAGATATGGGGAATTTGAGAAACAGAACTTGTAAAATTTTGGAGGAAAGAAAACGTTGATTCTCACTATATGTATGGTTTTTTTTTTATGTGGTTTCGACGAAAATCCTGCCTTTAGCCTAGGGAGTGTATGGTTTTCAATGGATCGACGCGTTATATAAAGACCGTGAAAGTCGTGACAGGTGACTCCAAGTCGCGAGACGCAAGAGAGCATAGTAATATTCGCCAACGATTCCTGAGCTCTACTCGGTTTCCGGCGCCTACTTGTACCCGCAGCTGTCGCGCCATTTCTGCACAACACCACAACCCAACCGGACTCCGGCCGGCACCGTCTAGTGCGTGTACATCGTCAGGGTCTTCTCTTTTGTGCGCGCGAGGCGGCGTCGGCGTCGGCGTCATGGCGCGGCACGAGCAGCAGCTGCAGGTGCTGAGCGCGCTGGACGCGGCCAAGACGCAGTGGTACCACTTCACGGCCATCGTCGTCGCCGGCATGGGCTTCTTCACCGACGCCTACGACCTGTTCTGCATCTCCCTCGTCACCAAGCTGCTCGGCCGCATCTACTACACCGACGTCTCCAAGCCCGACCCCGGCACACTGCCGCCCAACGTGTCCGCGGCCGTCAACGGCGTGGCGTTCTGCGGCACGCTCGCCGGCCAGCTCTTCTTTGGCTGGCTCGGCGACAAGCTCGGCCGCAAGAGCGTCTACGGGATGACGCTGCTGCTCATGGTCATCTGCTCCCTGGCGTCGGGGCTCTCCTTCGCCCACACCCCGAACAGCGTCATGGCCACGCTCTGTTTCTTCCGGTTCTGGCTGGGCTTCGGCATCGGCGGCGACTACCCGCTGTCGGCGACCATCATGTCTGAGTACGCCAACAAGAAGACCCGCGGCGCGTTCATCGCCGCTGTGTTCGCCATGCAGGGCTTCGGCATCCTCGCCGGCGGCATTGTCACCCTCGTCGTCTCCGCCGCCTTCCGCGCCCGGTTCCCGGCCCCGGCGTACCAGGACAACGCCTCCACGTCGCTGGTCCCACAGGCCGACTACGTCTGGCGCATCATCCTCATGCTCGGCGCGGCGCCGGCTCTGCTGACCTACTACTGGCGGATGAAGATGCCGGAGACGGCGCGCTACACCGCCCTCGTCGCCAAGAACGCCAAGCAGGCGGCGTCCGACATGTCCAAGGTGCTGCAGGTGGAGATCGAGGAGGAGCCAGAGAAGCTGGAGGAGATGGTCACCCGGGGCAACCGCTTTGGCCTCTTCTCCCGGCAGTTCGCGCGCCGCCACGGCCTCCACCTCGTCGGCACGGCCACCACGTGGTTCCTCCTCGACATCGCCTTCTACAGCCAGAACCTTTTCCAGAAGGACATCTTCACCAGCATCAACTGGATCCCCAAGGCGCGCACCATGAGCGCGCTCGAGGAGGTCTTCCGCCTCTCGCGCGCTCAGACGCTCATCGCGCTCTGTGGCACCGTGCCAGGCTACTGGTTCACCGTCTTCCTCATCGACATCGTCGGCCGCTTCGCCATCCAGCTGCTGGGATTCTTCATGATGACCGTCTTCATGCTTGGCCTCGCCGTGCCCTACCACCACTGGACGACGCCCGGCAACCACATCGGCTTCGTGGTCATGTACGCCTTCACCTTCTTCTTCGCCAACTTCGGGCCCAACAGCACCACCTTCATCGTGCCGGCCGAGATTTTCCCGGCACGGCTGCGGTCGACGTGCCACGGCATCTCGGCCGCCGCGGGGAAGGCCGGAGCCATCGTCGGCTCGTTCGGGTTCCTGTACGCGGCGCAGGACCCGCACAAGCCGGACGCCGGGTACAAGCCGGGTTTCGGGGTGCGCAACGCGCTATTCGTGCTCGCCGGGTGCAACCTGCTCGGGTTCATCTGCACATTCCTCGTGCCGGAGTCCAAGGGAAAGTCGCTCGAGGAGATGTCCGGCGAGGCCGAGGACGGCGCCGTGCAGCCGTCGGAGTATCAGATGGCGTAGACCGCGAGAACACGTGTATGGTGCATATGGATGTAGTGTAGTTTTCTCAATGTCAGCCACGATCGTGTTTTGTTTTGTAATACGTACATGATACATATCCCTGTTATGTTAACAGGAAGGAAAAATGTGTGTTCAATCATGCAAACTTTATTTAAGGATTTGTGTTACGGTCCAGTCTTGCTAGACACAAATTACACTGGTAATTGATGAGGAATTAGAGGGAATTGGACAGAGTTTAGACTGGGAGTAGAAGGGAATCGGGGGTAGGCAACAAGAATGAAGGGGATACAATGAGGAGACAGAGCTCGGAGGAAGAAGGCAATGGCTTGGAAAATAGTGGAAAAGCACTGTTCACGAAGTTGAAAATTACTATTAAAATTCTTAGTAATTTGAATAGTGACCAGAATTTGAATAGTGACCAAAATATTTGAATAGTAAAAATAGAATCTTGTCTTGATTTTGTATTGGTATCAGAGCAAGGTTATCACCATTGGTAATATTTAGATCAAGAAGTTGTTACTATTAAGAAATTGGTAGAAGAAGTTAAACTTCTGGTTCTTTCGTAGATATATGACAGAATACAATAAAGCCTTAAAAGAAACAGAAAAATATCTTGAGCATCCTGTTGGTTTTTCAAACTATGAATCATCTAAGGAAGATTCTAAAGTCATAATAAGACAAAATAATACCATCCTTCAATTGTTAGTTCATATTCTGAATAAAATTGACACAGAAGAAAGAAGCAAAGAAATAGTACTAGCTTCATCAGGCACAGTTTCATCATCCACTATATCTATCAATTCAGAAAAAGGACATATCTAAAAGCTTCACTAGAAGAGATAAGGGACTCCAGCTAGTCAATACAGACAATAGACCCTTAACTCTAATGGATAAACTAAAAGGCAAGAGTGAAGATATCGATAATTTAGAAGAAGTCATAGATTTGGAAAGAGACTTAGAAAGGTATAAAAAAGATACATTAAGAAAATTAAAACCTCAACAGATATATCATATGGGCATGTTTGAAAGTAGGACCGGATTATATAGAATATCTAGAGAAATATAATTAAGTGTATTAACGCAACCTGTAGAATTAAAAATTGTAAGCAAACAATTTGAAAATGGGTTAAAAATATTCAGGTTACAAATATATTCATCAAGGAATGTATATTATAGGAGTCAAAGGTATGACTAGAAAGAAATTAGGAAAAAAGGTCTTAATAACCTTATTAGATAAAAGATGGGATACGGTAAATAAAGCAGCATTAGGTTTCCTAGAAGGAGATATGAACGAAAATAACATGATAACATACATTGGTCCAGACCTAATTATGCCTATAAAAGTGTTTATAGAAAAAATGAGTTTTGGTTTTCAAACTAAAGGTTATGAAGAATTTAAAGGAACAAATTTATTAGTAAGCATAGAATTTATAGGAAGGTTAACTAACAAAAGTAGAACTAAATACAAAGTAAATGTAAATGATGTAATAGAAAGTGTGCAATCAAAAGGAATAAAATTTATGAGTCCTTTAAAGATCGGTGCTGAAGGAAGGGCAGGAGAAAAATGGAATATAAGCAATTTAATAGAAGACAAAGTTGTAAAGCAACCTGAAGACTACAAAAGTTATGAAAATAATAAAGGTAAGACTAGCATTAGATTTATAAATTATAAGTCAAGGGCTTTATATGATTTAAATTCAGATATATCAGAACAGGATATTGAAGATAATAGAAGACATAGCGTCTCTGAATTTATGGAAAAATTAGATTTAGATAGTAAAATAAAATATTGTGAAGCCAAGCTAAAGAACATATCTGAAGAATATAATAATACAATGAAAAGTGAATGGCCTATATTAAGTGACAAAGAAACTTACTTTCACAGAGAATTATTTAGACTAAAAAAGTTAAAAAAAGGATAAAGATCTAGCTATAAATAATCCAAAAGTACAAGAAGATAAAATAAAACAACATGAGAATAAAGAAAGAATAGAAACCAAAGATACCAAAGAAAAACAAATAACAACTGAAGAAGCACAGTGGGAAGAAAAATGAAAGATTATTATTAGAAAGTTATGAAGAAGAACAAGAGTTATTATGCAATGAAGAAGAAGTTATAGACAACGCGGACCAATATAATGATTTTATAGACTCTCTAGATGAGATAGGTCTATACAACTTAGACAATGCAATGGAAGCAATGGAGGTAGACATAGGAGGAGGAAAGAAAAGAAGGTATGGTGAAAGTTCAGTAAAAAATGAAGGAGAAATGGAAAGACCATCTAGAATAGCAAGAACATGGCCTCCAAAAAGAGAGGAATATCCATATAATTATATTTCTGGACAATACAGGTATATGAGATCTAAGAGAAGAGAATTTGAAAGAATTGACAAATTTCAAAATAATAGAAGTGATAGTGCTATATTAAATTTAGCTACGCATGACCCTATAGACTGGCCAAATATAATAAATATATGGAAAGGTCTAATAGTGCAAAAATATATACATGATAAACATAATATAGGAAATAAAGTTGAAGATATAATAACTTACTTAGAAACATTCCTAGGAGAATCTGCTAAAGTTTTATGGGAACAATGGGTAGAAAAGAATCATAATCATTATGAAGAATTAAAAAGAGCAGGAAGCAATCCAAATAACTTTGCAAATATAATATCAAATATTATTATTGCAGAAGGTCTAGAATTAGGATACACTTCATTACAAAATGAAAGGTTAAGAGAAATCAAGAAATTAACTCTAACCAGTTGGAAGGGAATAAAGGAATTTTCATAGCATTATTTATATAATGCCACCACAGCTAAACAAGGTTATAACAAAGGTATAGTAGAAATATATTTTAATAAATTACCTGATCCTTTAGGAAGCATGATATTTGATGAATATAAAAAGGAGACTGAAGGTGCAATTATTAAATATCTCAAGCAATAACATTTGTGTTTAAGCAATTAAGAAAAATATGCACAAACATACAAGCTCAAAGATCTATGAAATATGCAGACTATAACTTTTGCAATATGGAGAAGATAAGCCCAAAAGTAGAAGATATCATAAGCCTCAAAATAAAGGATATAATATGTATAAAAACAAAAAGAAGATACCTCCTGAAAAAAATCAGACAACAAAGTTCCATATTTACACAAAAGAAACGTAAGACGTTATAATCCTAGAAAGAATTATGATAAAACATGCAGATGTTTTATATGTAATTCACCAGATCACTTAAGTAAAACTTGTCCTAATAAAGATCAGAAAAGATATTCTAGTAAATATGAAGAACAAGAAAGAGTTTTAATAATATATAGTGTAAATGAAAATATATTGGTAGGTGATGATGAAATTAAAGATGATGAGTCAATATACTCAATAATAGAAACAGAAGAAATTGAAAACAATGAAGATGAATATGAATCTAGTAATGATGAGTTACACCTAATAGATGAATTGGCTGGATTAAAAATCGAAATGATGGATCAAGTTAACTGTGAACATGACTGGATCAGAGGAAAAGGGGATTATAATATAAGATGTGTGTTCTGCATATATTATCCTAGTCAAGAAAATAGAGCTACTTGTAGTCTATGCCTAAAACAAGTTTGTTCTGAATGTTTAAAATCTAAAGGGCAAAGGTGGTGAAAGGAAATAGAATTAGAGCCAGAAGAGAGGATATTATCTAGAAGAGTAAGATTATTATAAAATAGATTAAATAAGTTAGAAGTAGAAATAGAAGAATTAAGATATCAATTGAGCACTCAAAGCACACAAGAAAATAAAATCACAGAAATTACTGAATTTAAAGAACAAACAGTAAATGTAATAGCAAAAGAAGCCAAGGGAAATAAAATAATTCAATTAAAGGATGCTATAACAAACTTTGGAAGTAAATACATAGTTAAGTTACCTTTCAAAGAAATACTAGGGATAAGAATCCCAGTAAAGATAAAATTAAAACCAAATATCTCCTATAAAATATTAGCATTAGTAGATATAGGATGTACCAAGAATATTATCCCTGATAAATATTTCATAAGATGTCCTGAAATAGTTCACACAATAGAAGATAATAAGGCAGAAATATCCACAGATATGTCAGGAATAAAAAAGATCCATAATCAACTAGCATATAATGTTGAAATATACATAAATGGTACTAAATATATAATAGATGAAATTACAATAAGAGATTTATCCATGATAAATGATGAAATGATAATTGATTTAAGATTTTTACAACAATCAGTAACGACTACAATCATACATGAACAAGGTATTACATTTATTCCATATCAAGATACTGTCCCTTATATCTCAGAAGTACAAAAGCGTGGTGGAACACCTCTTGAAATTTCAAACCTTGATGCACAAGAAGCCAATACACACCCTAAAACAAAAATAGATGGGCTTAGTGAAAGCATAGAAGAATATTATATATCAAATTCTTGTGTAGAATGTATAGACCTACAATCATTCGCACCAAATTGGTACAGAGATATAAAATTTAAAAAAGATATAGAAAGGATTGTCATTAGAGAAATCCCTATGAAACACTGGGATAAAAACTCCATCGTATATAAAATAAAAATAATAAATCCTGAATATATAATCAAGACATGCCGACAAAGGTAGTATTGTCGCCGGCCGGCAGGTAGGTATCCTATACTCCTGTCATGTATGCGAATTGTTAAAATTGGTGATTAGTATGTCATAAAAGGGGCGAATAACGATTTGTAAAAACTTAGTATGATGAATGACATTAGCCTTTTAAGCTCTTTAAAATTCTGGAAATCTGATTATAGGTGTAATTACTTATCTGAGCTGACAAGGAGAGACCATGGAACTTTGCTAGCCTTGGAAGTCACCACCAAGAATGATCTCTTCTGTTGGTACCTCGGTTTTTGGTACAGAGGATTGTAACTCTCCTTAGTCCCCACTCATTTTGGTTTTAACTTCTCGTTTCTCGTTTTTTATTTTCGCTTTTTCTGGCTTTTTTTTAGCTTTTTTGTCTTTTCTTTTTTCCTATATTTCCTTTGTATTATTTGTGATGGGTTATCTGTTTTTGCTATTTTTAAATTTAATTACTAAAAAAACCACCAGCAGTTACAGTACAAAATAACCTAATTACAGTATAAAATAAGTCATAAGCTACAAAAAAAGCCCAAATGAGCAGGGCTACACTGGTAAACTGCTCCCCTCAAAAAAAAATATAGTCACTCAAAAATGTCTAGAACAAGATCACTGGCTTTACCTTTGATGATAAAATGAAGAGGGAAATTCAACTTACTATTAAGAAAAATTCCAAGTCGCGCGATATAATCAGTAAAACCATTAACCACCTAAACGAATGCACTCATGCCAGTGTGCCATCCTGCAAGAATTATTATCCCCCAAATTAAAGGGCCAAATTATCACGGACTCGTCTATGTTGGGCATCAGACTGGGCCGCAGCAAGGGCTGTGGGCTTTCTGGCTTGGTCGTGGCCCATGGTGGTCAAGTGGACGGCCCATTAAAAGTACACGCCCTGCTGCAGAACGAAGAGATTAGACCAAGCCATTGCCTTCTTCCTCCGAGCTCTGTCTCCTCATTATATCCCCTTCATTCTTGTTGCCTATCCCCGATTCCCTTCTACTCCCAGTCTAAACATTGTCCAATTCCCTCTAATTCCTCCTCAATTACCAGTGTAATTTGTGTCTAGCAAGACTGGAACGTAACACAAATCCTTAATAAAGATTGCATGATTGAACACACATTTTTCCTTCCTGTTAACATGACATGGATATGTATCATGTACGTATTACAAAACAAAACACGACCGTGGCTGACATTGAGAAAACTACACTACATCCATATGCACCATACACGTGTTCTCACGGTCTACGCCATCCGAGACTTCTACGGCTGCACCGCGCCGTCCTTGGCCTCGCCGGACATCTCCTCGAGCGACTTCCCCTTGGACTCCGGCACGAGGAATGTGCAGATGAATCCGACACGCGTTTCTTGCGTAATCGAAGTGTTAGACTGCAAAACTAAGGGCCGACTATAAAGCAGTCAACTTTATGGACCGTTGGATTTTGATCCAACGGTCTAGATCTCTTCCTCTCTCCTGGTATAAACTCCCTTCCTTCCTAAACCTGATTCTCCTCCACCCTATGCCTCTCTCACCGCCCCCTTCGCGCACGCCGCCTCCTACCACCTCGCCGGCTATCTCCTTTCCCTGCCGTTGCTCCCACCTCTCTCCCTCCACCCCAACCACCTCCTGCGCGACCATTCTTCATCCTCCCTAGTGATTCGTCCTTGTGCCGCCTCCTTCCTCGTCTCTGACGACTGCTGTTGGATCCACCACCACCTCCTGACCTCTCCACTTATCGTCGCCCCCCACCGACTGCCGCAACCTATTGCACTCCTCCGTCCCACGGCAGCGACGGTGCCACCGTTGCCTCGCTACCCTACTACCGGCACCGCCCATCATCGGTCTGCCACCGCTATCGGCCTCCTTCTAGGCCCGAGGGGCACCGATGAACCTGAACCCTAAACGAGTGAACCCGTGCCCTAATCTGCCAGCCGCCACCACCATGCCGTCACTGGAGAGGATGAACCGCACGAATCCCAAGTCTTCCTCATTTGTGGAACCTACAATATTCATCCGATTCATGAAAAATGTTAGTTCACAAAACAATTACATTAATTACAAAACTTCACCATTAACTCATAATGGAGATATTAGATTCTACAATCTTCCCTTTTTGGTAATTCATGACAATCTTAACAAATAATAAGATAGAAATTGAATTGCGAATATACAATATGTACACAATATTTGTATTATCTAAGATAAGCTTTTTAAAGTAAAGCTTACTTATTTGGTTGTCATTAATCATCCAATCATTAATACATAAGGAAAGAACTAGATGACAACCCAATTATAAGTATATATGAACTACACAAGCTATATATATTTAACGGATATGTTTCAAAGTAAAGATTTTTAATATGTGAAAATAGAACATAAATTAATGCTAATGAAACCACAAAATATAGAGTGAACTCCCCCTAAATGTGTGCATACAAAAATGTATTGTGAAAGCATATGCACATATTCAAGTTTGATTTATTTGGTGAAGTTCATTCTATATTTCAGATCCGATGAATGCAATAAGATAAGAATGTGATATTGAATGCATACCTCTTATGTTTTCACCTTTTCATCCAAATGAAACTAAGCAATATCATAATTAATAAACATTTTAGTCTTACAATTATATTTGTCATTATCACCAAAATCAACTTAATGGAGTTTTAACTTACAGAGGCGGCAGTGGCGCCGCCTTAGTTGTGGCTGAGGAGGAGGGAGGTGGGTAGGGTCAGTGGTGAGGGCGAGGACCGGAGTGGCTATTAGGAGGTGGTGGGTGGTGGCGGCGGATCCGACGGTGGTAGCAGCCAGAGACAGGGAAGAACGGTGGGACAGGGCACTGGAGGCCAGTGGGGGCGAGGACCGGAGTGGCTGTTAGGAGGCGATGGGTGGTAGTCGCCGGAGACAGGGAAGAACTGCGGGGTGTGGGTGTTGGAGGCCAGTGGGGATGACGGAGAAAAGGATAGCGTCGGGAAGGATGATTCGAGGGGAGGAGAGGACGGAGCGGGGGAGAGGAGGATGAGGCAGGGGAGGTGATAGGCGGCAGTGCTCATCAGCGTCAAAGGTGAGGCGGAGGGAGGCAGCGTGGGGGCAATACCGGTGGGGGATTGGGTGATTCGGGCAAGGCGAAGGTATTACGATAACCCAAAGCACATAAAGGAGCTAGGAGGAATTAACATTGAAAAATATGTTGCAAGCAGTATAGTAGTTTTTAACCTTGACACAAGACAAGTTAATTGGACTACAGACCGCGGGCGAGGCATGGGGGAGTTGGCTGACGGCGGGGGAAAGGTTAGGGTTATGTTATTTTATAGGATTTGGGGGGTGAATCTGGTGCGTTGGGTCTTCATCCAACGATCCTAAAATCTAACTACTTTTACCCCTAAAAACAGTCGAGTGTTGTATAGACAGACCCCACAGAGAAATGGAGGTGAAGAGAGAGTTGATGGAGGTGGAACCATGGTGTTGACAGCCATTGTGGAGGAGCAGCCAGAGCAAGTGTGGGGAAGTCCAAGCTTATCTATCTCCTATTAGGTCTCCCGCATGTAGGCCTCAGCCTTGAGCAACCAGTCCTTATGTGCCTCACCGAAGGACCGCGTGTGCTATCACAAAGGCTCCGTTGCTTCCTTAATCTTTTGGTCGAACACCTTGTGCAATGCTTCCCTGAGATAGTTATCATGCGACGAGAAGAATCCCTGTAGGGTCACGTTCGCCTTTGCCTTGATCACCTTTGCCGACAACTCTGCAAACGCAAAGCAGCCTAGTCCATTCATTGTCATCCTTGAGTGGGTTGCTCGTTGGGTCGCGGCTAGTGCGGTGGTGTCCGCCCTCTTGGTAGTGGCCCCCTGCTAGCCCCCGCCATGGTAAGCGATCGCGCTCGTGCCTCAAGGTCACCCATGGTTTGTCACCCCCGTGGTGGGGCATCTTGGCCATAACGACCACCGCAATGGTCTCGACTATCATCGTCGTCTTTGTCCCTCCGGCGGTAGTCTAGGCATGAGGGATGGTCATCGTGCCCATAACGCCTCCAATTTTGGCAGCGATCGTGGTCGCCACCCGTCTGGTTAGCTGCATCACCCTTCTTCTGCTAGCAACCCGTTTGATGTTGTTGAGGAGTGATGTGAGACAACCCTCCTTTGGACTCTGGGGTGTCGTCGATTGCCTCGAGGTTCCACGGCAGCCTGGAGGAGATTGGCTCAAAAGGGATCATGTCTGAGCTCATTGCGATGGCGTCAAGGGGAGCCGAGGTGAAGTCTTCGATGTAGTCCAAATGGACAATCACATGGAAGGTTAGTCCATGTTTCCATTGCTCTGGAAGCCAACTGCTAACTTCGACCATGGGCGAACGAGCATCGGCGTAGTGGTTTGTGAAGGTGATCCAAACCACCTTGGCGATGGTGCTTAGGTTGGCCATCCCATCCATGCCCAGAGGTTGAGGGTCCTCGTGTCTTCCTTGCTTTCCGAAGCACCCTCAAGGGAGTGCAAGGATCATTTCTTGCCGATGATGCGCTCGACGATCGACATTCAGCCGCCATGCATGTACTGGAACGCCGTCCAGATAAAGGTGCACACGGAAGAACATGGCTGCCCTAAAGGCATGGCTCATAGAATGCCATGGCTGTACATGAATCTCCATACTCTCATGATGGAACTTGCAAGCGTCATGGATTCTATCCCGACAGGCCTTGTGCTCGAACTTGATGAGATACTCCTCTAGGTGGTGGCGGCTGACAGCAACCTCTGAGTGGTAGAGCCCGAACTGACGTAAAAACCTCGATGACAGTCCTTTTGTTGGCGTCAGGTCCTCCCTCTAGGACCCAGGCAACCAGAGCCGAGGCCTCCCAATCCGAGCGCTCCTACTCGAGCTGGAACGAGTTGAGGATTACACAGTAATTCTCATCGGGGCAGGTGATGATGCGAGTGTGCCGGGCGGAGCCGGCAAGATCGGGCACAGTGACCGCTCTTGAGGCAATGAAGGCACTTGATTGGGTGACGGTAAGCAGAAGCTCTATGGTCTCTGTCGAGGCAATTAAAACATCTTCCCTTTGTTTTGCTAAGGAAGAGGTGTAGCTAGGGGTGCTAATAGTTTGGGTTCAAACGTGACAAATGGGGTGGGTTCTTAATTAAGTTGACTTTAGATGCGTGAAAATGGGTTGAAAGAGTGAACGGATTGGTTTGGGTTAAGTTACCTCATAAAAAGGGTTGAGTTGAGGTGGGTGGGTTTAGAAATTTCGGGTTGAGATCAGGTTGTGAACGGGTTCAACCCGTGACGTGGCCTAATAGGGTGGCACTTGGATTATCCATAGGCTTAGACTACTATACTCAGTTATAGTTTTCTATAAAAGCATGTGAGAGCTATATATGCACACGTGCTTGCTAATTTGCACAGAATAACTCCATACACATAGAATCATTTGCAACAACTTCAATCGATTTCGTAAAACCTTTTGTAGTGTGAACATAATATTGTAATTCCAAATACTGAAGTTTTACGAAAATCTCCTATAAAAGCATGTGGGGCCCACATGTACGCCTAGCCCTGCCAATCTGCGTAGAGTAGCTCTTCTACACACAAAATCATCTCCAATAAATTTTAATTGATTTTGAAAAACTTTTATGGTGTGAAAGCGAAGTTGAAATTCTAAATATTGAAGTTTTACGAAAACTTCCTATAAAAAAGTATGTAGAACCCACGTGTACGCCTAGCTCTGCCACTTTGCACAGAGTAGTTTCCCTTCACGTAGAATCATTTGCAACAAATTTTAATCGATTTTGTAAAACTTTTGTAGTGTAAACATGAGGTTGAAATTTCAAATACTAAAGTTTTACGAAAGATTCCTATAAAAACATGTGGGGCCCACACGTACACCTAGCCCTACCAATTTGCATAAAGTAGTTCTCCTATACGCAGAATAATCTCCAATAAATTTTAATGATTGCAACAAACTTTTATGGTGTGAACACGAGATTGAAATTCTAAATAACGAAGTTTTACGAAAACTTTCTATAAAACCATGTGGGGGCCACGTGTGTATCTAGCTCTACAAATTTGCACATAGTAGCTCTAGTACATGCAAAATCATTTGCATTAAATTTTAATCGATTTCGTATAAAATTTATAATGTGAATGCGAGGTTAAAATTTTAAATACCAAAGTTTTACAAATAAATGGGTTGATAAATAGGTTGAGAAGTGGGTTGAATCTATAGGTTCGTTCGGGTTGGGTTGGATTTAAGCGGAAAGTAGTTTAGGTTAGGTTTAAGTAGAAAGTAGTTTGGATTAGATAGGGTTGTGAAAAATATTTTGTGAATTAGGTAAACCTATTAGCAGGTCTAGGTGGAGCGTGGCCTTATTGGGGTCCTTTAGTGCTTTGGCCGTTGGGAGTGGGGGATTCTTGAATGCTTAGAGCATGTACAATGCAGGCGCTTAGAGAGATGCTTAGCAATAAAAAACTAATTTTTCTTGTCACATAGGATAGATAAGGTGCTTATTTTGAAGCATCGATGCTTAAATAAGCATCGGTGCTTAGTAGGCGCTTATGTGTATAACTATATCTATTAATAGATAATATAGCATTTAAGTACTCACGGAAGAGATGTTTGCATTGGAGAAAATAATTTTTGCATGAATGCTTGATAATGTGACTATATTCTCCCTCTTTAAATATTTATATATAAACATTTTGTATTGTACATGCTCTTACAGTAAGGCCCTTGACTTCCTTACCACCCAAGATCTTCCACGATCTCCTTTGGAGGATTGAATGCTCGGGGAGGTTGCCTTGCTGCAGGCCGAGCACTCGAGGACATCGCGATGTGAGGCGCCGGGCTAGAGCCATAGCCCCTGGGGAAGGGGGGGGGGGGGGGATTTGAGAGCATTCACCCTTCTGCAGCTTGGAGTCGACCCGGCAGGGACAGGGCACAATCACAATCGATTGCAATCGACGTGGAGAGCTGGGCTTGAGTCACGAATCTACCGGGCCAGGTCGCTGCAGGATCTTGGGGGTTGCCTCCAAGGCTCCAATGGTGGTAGGTGAGGCTCTGTACTTCTCTCCAAGTTTGAAACAGGCACGTCTGGGGCGAGGCTCGACCCCCAGCAGGAGTAGATTCGGCGTTTCCAGCGCCACCTCTCCATCATTCGAAGGCTGTCAGTGGCAAGGATTCGGCGACGAGCTTAGCCAGCTTCAAGGGGACTTCGGATCTGGAAGAAACCGGTGGGAGGCACGGTGATTGGGGGCTTGAGGGGGCTGGAGGGGATGATGAATCGATGGAAAGTGGGGCAGGGTCTGTTATTTTTTTAGTTTTTTCTTTAGTTTTTCTATAACAATTAGCTTTTAAATGAAGTGTCTTTTTAAGATATGGTCTACTAGTTAATTATAGTATATACTGTATCGACTTCATTTATATCGGTAAAAACCGCACGTGAGTTTTAGTTACTTTATAATCTCTCATATAAACAGTTAAAAACCATAAACCGCAGCTAAAAATCATAAGCTACAGCTAAAAAAACAGGTCTGCCCGGCTGCTCGAACCGAAGCTGTGGCCGGCAGGATTAGGCGGTGGTGGTCGGAGCAGCAGAGGGTAGGCCATAACACATTTTTTGTTACGTCATAACTCATCACCGCCATCGAGTTGCTAAGGTTAACTTAGTTTCTTGAAGGCATAGAATTGCAGGTTTGTGGGTGGAAACCAACTCGGCTAGCGAGTCCCTCTTTGCTGGTGAATTGAGTCCCGAAAAGAATAGGCATTGAAACGCTACTTTTATTTGGTTGTACAGATCATATAAAACTAGACACAAAGGCCGAGCAACGAATGAAAGGAATAGAACCCCTAAACTAGATACAAAGGGAAACATCAACATTGAATACTTGTACAAGGGCTTCGAAATTGTACTGCAAAGCAAGAACAATGAGCTTTGGACAACAGAAACATCATAGATCAACCTGATGGTCTCTGATAGATATGTTTCGTTCTTGGGTCAACAATTAGATCCCTCCCACCATTCACCTCCAAATCATGCCTGTAGGATTAAGTTCATAAGTACTGCATCTTTTCTAGCTTGCATACTAGTATGCGAAAAGCTGGAAGGAATTGTCTAAGGCTACTTACTGAAAGACAAAATCTGGAATTGTTAGTTGTTCGCGTGGTACATATCTGAACAGCTGCACAAGCCTATCCACATATACAACCTTCTTCCAGACCTAGTTAAAAAAAAGGATGCCAAAATCTCAAGCAACACGTTAAAAGATAAAAAATAAAATCAGTATGGTATTGAACTAGGAGGTACCTCTCCATCAACCAAAAGTTGCATTGCCAAAATAGCTGTTCTCAACCCCAATGTTGGGTGGAGGACATATATTGCCTGTCACAGTAAAAGCTGTTAGAGGAGTGAACTTAATACGAGACAAATAGGATACAAACTGAGCACAAAGGAGATACTGACATGAAGGTTTCGCTGATGTTTCTGACCTAATATTTGTTGTAACCGCTTCATGAATCCTAAATCTGGTTGCCTGGAAATGAAATAAAAAATCTTCTTACATTTAACACAGCACAAATGTGTTAAAACTTAAAAGCAAAGAATAAGGAATTTCTTCAGCAACCTATTTTTATCGAACACTTACGGTTGTAATGATGCTGCAGAGTGGAAATAGACAATTGTATATGGCTTCTGAATCAAAGGTTCAAACTCCTGCAAAGATAAAGATAATATGATGTTTTCAGAATGAACTTGCCAAAAAAAGGCCAGAACAAGACATGCAAGATGAATTAAATAGTACAAATGCGAAAGCCATTAAAATCATAGGAGGCATAGATCAGGACTTTTGCAATATAATATTTACAGAAGCATTCTCTATAAATCGATCAAAGTATTCTTGGAGCCTTTTCTATGTATAGTTCCCTGGTTTTAGTTTTGTTTGTTGTATTACGATCATCCTCAATTTCGTACAATTGTACCAAGCCTTTAAAATAGCAGAAACACTTGGATTAAGCGCCTTCATATAAGTTTTATAGTTTAAACAAAGCTTACACTTTATAGCATCAAAGGTATTAGCTATTTCGTGTGTCAGTTCCTGCCAATGTGCATGGTAGAACTAGATATGCCAAGAATAAGATACACCACATGCTAGTATTCTCAATTTAAGAGATGGCAGAAAGCATAGTGAGCCCAGAGAAAACCATAATATTTTGGTCAAGCTGATCTAACTTCCTAAAACCTAACTCCCACACACCATATCATTCAAGTATTAGCAGACAACTGCAATTCAACACTTCAGGACATCAGCAAGAAGATATGTTGCCATTGGTACATGGCATAAGTAACACACCTACTATGGCTGCAAAACTTCTGTTGGGCAATATTTGACCCAACTGCATAATTACCTTCACTACATGTAGAACAAACCGTTCAAGATCCAGGCAGCGAAGAAGAAAGTGCGCACCAACAACAACCATAACTGGGCGTCCTTCACTATCAACTCCACCACGATAACTGCAATGGTAGAGAACATGAGGCAACAGGCAACAAAAACACACTGGCAGAAAAAGTAACTATATGCATAGATACACTAGCAATAGCAACATTAAGCAGAAGCAAAATAAAGCCTTAAAATAACATGGGAAATTTACATACATTATTTTCATTTCAGCAATCTCTGAAAGATTAAGAGAATTTGCTTTAGAAAGGTATCGTGAATGAAGTGAATATTCCTCAGCAGCAGATAATGAAGGGCAACCTAGATCACCATATCCAAGCAACTTAGCATAATTAAATCCCTTTTGAGCTTGAGCAGATTTTTCCCACTGCTCCATGCGCCGCAGATCCGGATCTTTAATTAATGACATAAACGAAGGATCCAGATATGAATCCAATTTGAAAGAACTCCTGTTGAATAAATCAGCTAAAATGAGTCAAAAAAGATCATACATAAATGAATCTTGTAAAGAACACACACAAAAAAAAAGCAAAGAATCCTGTCTCATACTCTCATCCATATAAAAGAGTACACTAAAGATAGTCTTTCAAAAAAATAAATGAATGATAATGGCTTCAGGCTATGAATCAATTTAAGATTGACCTAAGATCAACAAGGATATTGTCATCATGAACCGGGGTAAACACCACCAAGAAGATGGCCGGATGGCGTCGGCGTAGAACGAGAGGGAGAGAGACTAGATGTTTAGGCGAGGAAGACTATGATAATTCTCTGCTTGATTACAATAGCATGCGGTAGCCCCCTTATATAGATGGCTCCCCCTAACAGATGGAATCTAATCCCAATCATATCTCTAACAGATATAGTAACTAATATCATATCTCTAACTCTATCTCTAACACAAGGAAACTAATCTCTAACTCAAATAGAAATCAATCTCTAATTCCTAATAATACTCCGACTGGGCCTTGGGCCCAAGGCCCACACCCCTGGCACTACACCCCTCTCGGACATGCAGCTCGTCCTCGAGCTGCTAGACGGCGGCCAATGTTGCCAATGGACGGCATCTGACGCTGGTGTAGAAGACGAACGGTGGCGGGCGCTGCAATGGATGGAGACGACCGACCCGATCCAAGTGGACAGGGTTAACGATGCCTGCAAAATAAGCTTTTTTTTTTCTTTTTTTTTTTGAATTTTCTTTTTTCCTGCAAGGAAAAAAATATTTTTTTCTTTTTTTTTCTTTTTTTTCCCCTTTTTTCCTTTTCACCGATCCTGGCTTCTATTAAAGGCTCCCCTGTTCTTGAAGTCACCATGCGGAAGATTGAAGCAGAGGAGGCGGCGTTGGCGACCGGGCGACGGCAACGAGTGGCGGCGGCCGGCGGCACGGCGGCTGGCGGAACGGCGGCCGGTGTAGCGGCGGCCAGAGCGGACCGGATCCGGGCGGCGGAAGCAGAGGCGGAGCGGCGTGCCTGCAGAGCGGCCGGCGGAGCAGGCGACTGTGGCGGCGGCTCGGGCGGAGGCGGTCCCGGCGACGGGCGCAACGGCCGCCGGAGCGGCTGCGACGGCGACTCGGCCTGAGGCGGACCCCGCGGCGGCGGCGGCTGCGACGCGACGACGATGGTCCGGGCGACGGCGGCCCGGGTGGCTGCGACCTGAGCGGACGGAGACCGCCGGCCGGATCCAGATCTTGCCGGCTCGAGGCCCGACCACGGAGACGGTGATGCGGGAAGCGGCGAATCCGGCAGCGACCTGTGTGGATCTGGGCAGAAGATGGCGACGGCGACGGATCCGGGCGACTTGGCGGCGTAGAACGTCGGATCCAAGCGACGGTGCAGAAGGCGGCGGCGGGGACGACCAAGAACTCCTTGGCCGTGGCGGCGCCCGCGTGGATGCTGGACGAGACGACAGAGCCGGCGCCGGAGACGATGCTGCGGAACCCAAGTGGCGGCGGCGGCGGGCGTGGA
Source organism: Dendrocalamus latiflorus (assembly GCA_017311315.1). Classification (NCBI taxonomy): domain Eukaryota; kingdom Viridiplantae; phylum Streptophyta; class Magnoliopsida; order Poales; family Poaceae; genus Dendrocalamus; species Dendrocalamus latiflorus. Next base: position 19,400,683 of record CM029677.1, on the reverse strand, counting down.
GGACGGCGGCGACAGAAGATGCGGCGCAGTATGTGGCTGCCGGCGCCGATCCGGTGTTCTGCAGATCCGGTGTTCTACCGGCGCAGTATGAAGGACTGTAGTTCGATTCTGCATGGGGAGAGGAAGATGTGGCGACTGTGACTGAGGTTGTTGTTTTTGTTGTTGTTGATCTGGTGATACGGTGATCTCTGCTCTGCGAGCGGCCTCTTGCTTCTTCTCCCGCTCCTTCAAGTGCTTCTCGAAGACGGCATGCATGTTGAGGAGGAAGTCCGCCCATTTTTGTCGGTGCTGGCCGCCTTATCAGCGCTAGCTTTTATTATGGCCATTGACTCGGCGAGAGGACGAAACGCAGGAACCATGGTAGCAGAAGTCGTGGGAAGGGATCGACTGCTCTGATACCAAGTTGTCATGAACCGGGGTAAACACCACCAAGAAGATGGCCGGATGGCGTCGGCGTAGAACGAGAGGGAGAGAGACTAGATGTTTAGGCGAGGAAGACTATGATAATTCTCTGCTTGATTACAATAGCATGCGGTAGCCCCCTTATATAGATGGCTCCCCCTAACAGATGGAATCTAATCCCAATCATATCTCTTACAGATATAGTAACTAATATCATATCTCTAACTCTATCTCTAACACAAGGAAACTAATCTCTAACTCAAATAGAAACCAATCTCTAATTCCTAATAATACTCCGACTGGGCCTTGGGCTTAAGGCCCACACCCCTGACAGATATGAATCAGCATCAGGCACATATATATAAATCTATCTATTGCAACTGTAAATCTATCTATTGCACAAAATATATGTGCATTTCTACCAAAACATTGTAAAAGCTAGGAAGATGTAGAACTTTTCAATCTCACCTCTTTGATGCCAATACAGAATCAAGAGGAAGATCTAGGGAAGCTGTAGTTACTGTTCTGTCTGCCGCGTCAGCAGGCAAAGGTCTTATCCTTATTTTCCTTTCATCTATTACAGTTTCACCATTCTCATCCCCAACATCAGCTGGAAGTTTTAATACTGCAATCTCTTCCTCCTGCTTGTCCCGAGGGAAATATAGTGGGAGCAATCTGCAGAATGCCTATCATTAGCAAATGTATGAAAAGAAGGAATATAAATTTTGGGTTTCACCTTAATTACCGCTTGTATATCTCTGTATCAGATGATGATGTAGTACAAAATACAACACCAGCTATTTTGCCCTTTTGTTTCTCTAGAAAACGTCTAACAGTTCCTGAAGAGTAATAGTGAGTTCATGCAGAATAAAATCTAAAAACTATTCATATAAAGTATTTATAGAGTGACTATTGTACAATCATTTTTCTTTTGTGCACTTTACATACACTTTTTTCCACTTTCTACCACTCACCGCTACATCCACCAAGTGGGAATGAGGAGAAGTGGGAAAATGTATGAAGCGGAGAAGGGTCAAAAGTTTTCCTTCTATTTTTTTGTGTGTAAAAAAGTGTTTGTACCATAGGTCATAGCTACCCCCAACCTTTATTAATAGAATACTTTCATTTCTTCTTACATAACAAATAATATATACCACAGGTGGAAGATAGAGGAAATAGAAACAGAATAAAAGAGCTCACTTATTGTCACATGGGCAGCTGGTTCACGAGGGTAGTTTTTAGCTTCCGTGTATATGCAACCCATCGCGATGCTGTGAAATAAAAAATCAATAGAAATTACTAACAAGATGTGTAGATTCCAAACCAACAAAGTGCGAAAAGTGAGCTTCAAACATCACTTGTTAAACTAGAATGAGTAGTTAAAACTTTTGACCCACATGATCCTGCAAGTACCTTTCAAGGCCGTTCTCAATGAGTAGTTCCAAACATGACCGGTAGCAGTGACTAAGTGCATTCTCCGCAGCTGTGTGATACTTGACAGCATATTTGGGGCCCACCGTATGGATGACTTTCCTGCATAATCAATTGATATATGCATTTTAGTATAACCAAGAATACATACAACTGCCAAACAGTATAATGAATTTGAATAACTTTGCAAGTATTCAACAACTATTCGAGCTATGTGAGTTAAACAACAATGCTTATCATATAAATTGTACCGACATATGAAGCTGATAATTGTACCAACTACCAACATATGAACTTCCAATAAAATGACCATCGAAGTGTCCAAACCAATACAGCAGAACCAATAAATTTGAGTAGTTTTTTTTATTAATCTGGAAGATCAACACTCACAGTGCTCTATCAGAACCAATTTCTTTTACTTGTACAAAATTCAGCAAAAGGTATCTACTATGACTTCGAATTAGGTGGCAGGCCTCATTTACTCTACAACGTCTTGTCGTGAAACCACTAAATACATCAATGTTGTAACTTTAGTCTTCAGTGGTGTTTTGATATCTTTGATTCTTTGCACGCTCATATATTCATTTTCCACACAATCTAACATGTTAGACACATAACGACATAACACAGCAGAAACTGAAACAGCATGCTCGAAGAGGCTACCTCGCGGGCAGATCATACGCATTGGTCATCTTTGCCATCCCAGTTCGGCACCCACCCTGGAAAACATTGGCCAAAAAACAAACGCCAGTTCACAATCTCCACCAATTGAACAAAATTCCCCCTAAAATTGCAATGCCCAGTCCCAATTTCCAAAACCGTACCAAGGTGGCGCATTCCTCCGCGAGCCCTGAACCTGCTGCGGCGTGCAGCCCAGGACTACTGTGCGCCTCGTCCAAGCTCTGCATCAACCGGAAAATCACGAGCTCAACACCACAATTGTAACACTCTCCAATTCCCAACAAGGTATAGGAAGAGAATCGAAAGTTCGAAACCTCGTTAGTGGAGTTGACGACTGCGTCCACCTCGAGATTCCACGGGTGGCCCCGCCAGAGGTAGATCCTGGAGTTGATCTCGTGGTCGACGGGGAAGCGCGAGGCGCCGCCCCGGCCGCCAGCGGCGGCCCCGCCGTCGTCACCAGTGAGGGGGTCGGAGAAGGAGAGGAACGCAGACGCGGCGGGCTCGGATCCGCCGTCCGCCGCGGCGGCGGCGGAGGAGGACGGCGAGTACAGGCGCTGGTCGGGGTCGCTCCAGCGCGGCACCTGGTCGAGCGTCACGGCCGGCTCGACGCCGCCCACGCCGGGGGCCATGGCGCCCGCTACGGCGGCGCCAGAGGCCGCGGCCGCCGCCGGCGAGCGCTGCTGCATGGAGGCGGAGGTGGACGCGATCGCGCGAAGATAGCGGTGGTGGCGTGAGGTCAAGCGGCCGTTAAGACTGTTATTCATCATATACCCTCCCCTTAGATGGAAATTCAGGATTTACCCTCCTGGCCTACGCGTCAGTGACTTATGATGACCCCACATGTCATTGAGATAGGAGGGTAAATCCTGAATTTACCAACTAAGGGGAGGGTATATGATCCAATCCCCCGCCGTTAAGAGGTGGATGCGAGATGGGAGGAGGAGGAGAGAGATAGATACGGAGAGAGCAAACCAAGCATTTTATGCCTATGACATGTGGGTCACGAGACTATCTGGCCCCACTTTGTCAGAGAAATGGTCGTCGGTTCGGGGGGCACGACAAGTGTGGGTGTAGCTGGCGTGGTACACTTCGGATGGGATTCGGAAGCGTGCTGGACCAGCACTATTCGCTAGCCGCACGCGGGTTTGCGCACCTGGGAAAGCCCATCGCTCGCGTGGCGCCTCCCGCGATCGTGACGTGGAGGCCAGCTCGGATCGGGGTCTCGTCAGTGAGGGGTGGGGCACCGGCTGGTGCGGCCGTGCTCGACTCTGCGCTGCAGGAGAAGCTTCGGACTGGGGAGGACTGGAGCCGAGGAGTGAGGACAACTCGGGTGAGTCCGGAACAGCATGGGCAGGCAACCGCAGGATCTGTCCGTAATTCTTTGGATCGAATCAAGAACAGTTTCTGATGTGCTCGCATCCTGCCCGTAATCCTTTGGATCGAATCAAGCACAGTTTCTGATGTGCTCGCTCATCCCACAACAGGGCTGGATGTTCTGCAAAGCCAGGGCAAGAACAGTGCATGATTGACTCGAAGCTGAGCATCTCTGTTCTTGAGAGGTTTTAGGTCCCGCTCTAAGCCAGAATAAATATGTTTATTTCTTAATATCAGTTTTTTTATTTTTATGACTTTTTTAGTTTTTATTTGCTTTCTTTATGTTTTGCATTGTTCATAGATATACAACTATGTTTTTATTTTTTTCTTCTTATTTTTTATTTTCTCTAATTAATAATTTTAAAAAACTAACCACCGTTATAATACAATTTTAACTAAAAGCTAACAGTTAAAAAACCACAGCCAGTTGGAGAGGTTTTCTTTAGAAGTTTGACATTTTCTTGCCCACATAGAAAATTTGCCCCCTTCAAATCTTGCTACGAGAGGTTTTCTTTAGATGTTTGACATCTTCGGGTATTATTCTCCTATTTTGCTCTTTTTTTCTCTCGTGTGAATGGACAAATATGCCCCCGAAATGTGTCCCAATTGGGGTCCATCGAGTATTACCAGACACATGACTATTGATTGGAATCTGAGTAGTATGCCACTTTTTGGTGCACACGAAGCTTCCCTAAAATTTTGCTTAATTTGGCAGCGGTATGTTTTAGTATATGCTTTTTCTAAAAATAAATAATCGAATCTAACGTACCAAATCCATCCGTCTACTGATCTATGCCCGTTGGTTCATGTACTCTCCTCGCGAGACGCAACCGAACAAACCCCTTACCTTCCCTCCAAAACGCAGACAATACGAAAATGCGCATAAATCAGCTAGAAAGCGTAAAGAAGACAATACGCATTGATTGCATTCATGGTCGGAGGGGCCAATCCATGGAAATTTTTGTACGGATAACCTATTTTTTATTCGAAAATACAGAAATATACCCGCGACAAAATTTTTTACACAAATAGGCTTGAGTCGCCAAACCATTTGGCGAATTACACTTGTCGCCCCACCAAAACGCGACTTATAAAGAATCTGGTAACCGTTGGGCGATTAAATGCAATCGCCTCCCCGTTAAGCGATTCAATTGAATCGCCCCCCCCCCCCCCCGTTCGGCGACATAAAGAAGAGTCGCCCAACGTGGGGGCGACTGCATGTGCATACAGCCCAACGGCCAAGCCCCTTTCTTCCCCACGCCTGCTCGCCAATCTACCTCTAGGCGACTGCATGGATCCTGTTAAGGGTTTTGTGAATTTTGTAATTCGAAACTCGTAAAAAATGTTTAATTTTTGTCACATTACTTGATATAGAAATAATTTTCTATACGAAAAGAAGAGATAATAACATTGTTTGAATTTAAATGAACTTTATAATATAACGCAGTAACATGCCGCGTATTTATCCATTACATGCATGTCATACACCCCTCACTCCCCACCCTAAGGTGCTCCATCACCTGCTGCATCACCGCGCGCGCGTCCTGCCATACGGCCCCGCTTGGCCGTCCTCCGGTGCAACGGATTACGGGGCGGCGGGGGACGAGGGTCCGAAAAAGTAAAACGAGCAGGTGGGTTTCGCACCCGCGGCTGCGCCGGTGGAGTCACCTGCACCTCCGGCTGTGTGGCCTCCGGTGCACCGGGGAGGCCACCGCTGGAGAGAACCTCCGGTGCTGCGTCGGAGGACGGCCCAGGCCAGTCCGCAAAAAACTGGTCCACCTCGATGTGGCCCGGGAAGAAGCGTCCCTGCTGCTGGTAAGGACCTGCAATAGTAGTATCGTTAGTTCGTTGCATGTCGTCTTAGGTTAAAAACAAGCTCGGACGATGCGTACCCGTACATGGCGCCATGAAATCATCCGTGTGGAAGCCGGGGATGTATGTAGGAGGCCGTGACCAAGGAGAACTCCCTGGCTGGTCCGGGGGAGGTGGACGTGTCCACGTAGAACTCCCTGGCTACTCCGGGGGAGGTGGACTTGTCCACGTAGAACCCCTGGCTGCTCCGGGGGAGGTGGACGTGTCCACGTACTACCTCCGGAGTAGTGCCACGCTGGTCGGGGTGGCACTGCTGGTTGGGGTGCACTGGCCGTAGGTGTGGAGACCACCGGTAGCCTTGTGCAGGACAGTAGGCTGACGATACGTCTACACCCTGCCTCCATCCGTCGCGCAAAGCTGACGGCCTCCTCGCGGGTCAACTCCCCACCTGTGCCCCACCTCTGCACTAGTGCGGAGGACTCCGACCACAGCCCGGCACCGACGTCAGCCTGGACAAAAAGACATAGAATGGTCCATCATCGAAACGATATTGCCATTTGAGAATTTTTGAAATTACAAGTTACGTACCGCGATGTGAGCGTCGCGTGCGAAGTGCGCAGGGTACACGTCTGTCGGTGCGGCGACGTGTGGGGCAGGTGGGTCAACGACATGTACCAGCCTGGTACGAGTCCGCGCCTGGTACCAGATGAGGTACTCCGCGTAGTCGGCTATGTCGTATGGCCGGTCCTCCTCCACGCGGTCATTCAGCGCACCCTCCCACTGCGCAATCCAGGGCTGCATCCTCCTGGACCAGTCCGTGCCTTTCTTGACGCCCTTCGTGGTGTGCCTGTTTATGGAACCATTACGTAATGTAAGTACTTGCGATCACAATAGTAAGTACGTACAAAAATATCAGAAGCGATCACTCACGCGTGCACGCGGGGCGGAATCGGCGGCCCGACTGGTACAGGAAGTGTCTGCCGCAGCCCAAACTGCCGCATGACGCGCTGCGGTGCGTAGTCCTCGACGTAGATGCCGTACACGAGTTTCCGGCGGGTCAGCCAGAAAGTCTGGTCGCGCCAGCACAGTGCAGAGAGCCCGTCAGGAGCACGGGCCTGCACTGCCTCCGCTGCGTAAGACTTCCAGCGCACGTCGGAGTCTGCGAGGCGGTCAAACTGCTCCAAAAAGGGGTGGTACGCCCGCGTGACCTGCACGTGTGCGAACTGTACCTGCAAGAAAGGCAAATTATTTTAGTATGACGATCGTTAATAAGTTGAGTACGATAAAATAAAACTCACTCGTCGACGACACCAAATAGAACCCATCGTCGGCCGGTCGATGTCTCCCCCCGGGTACATCTCGGCCCCGTAGGGACCCATGTCGTCTAGTACAGGTCGTCCGAGACTGAAGCGCTCGAACGACCACAACTGCAGCAGCAGGGGACATCCCGTGAGGATCGAGTTCGCCTTAATCCTCGTGCACGCATCGCACAGGCCGCGGTACGTCGCAGCAAGTGCGGCCGATCCCAGCTGATCTGGACGGCCTCGCCGTCCGCAATCGCCCTCGCATAAGCGATAAGGCGCGCGTCAACGGTGTTGCCGTGGGTGGTGGTGAAGAGCACACAACCAAACAGTCACAGCAAGTAAGCCTCCAGGTGGCGCGCGACCTGGTAATCGTCAGCATCTGCAACCATGCGCTCAACCTGAATGCGAACAAGTTTTTATTAGTATGTAATTGCACAAATAAGAGTTTCGAAGACGCGATCGACTTGAAACACCACGTACCCGATACTGTGCCAGCCACCTCAGCGTCGGTCCATGCTTCTGCCTCTCGTCGAAGATGTGGTGCTGATCGGCCGGTGGAAGGACCCCCTGGAATCTGCCGAGCAGGTCCTGGCGCCACTCGGTGGGAGCCTCCGGTAGGAAGGCAGCGTCTCCCGTGACCGGAAGGCCAAGGAGTACGGACACGTCCTGCAGGGTCGGCGCCATCTCCCCGACTGGTAGATGGAAAGTGTGCGTCTCGGGCCGCCAACGGTCCACCAAAGCCGTCAGCAGGGAACGGTCGAACGGGAACCGTCGTGATCGCTCCACGCCCGCCTCGTCCCCCTCCCCGGCCAAGGCACCTCCGTCCTCATCCGTGGCCTGCACCATCCGGGTAAGAGGGAGAAGTCCGGCATCCCGCAGCCTGCAAATAAAGTGAAGGTCAGCATTAAATATTTTTATGGTAATACTAAAACGTTGGCGTAGTGCAAACCTGGCAGTCCAACGGGGGTCGAGTCCCCAAGCCACACGAGGTGTGCGTGTCCGGACCACTCCCAGCTCAGTCGACTCGTCCGTGCTCCCCGGTGGCGGCGCACGACGGGAAGCGTGGTGCACGCGGTCCAAGTACTCGTCCAACAGCGTGTACCGCCAGTCACCCGCCATAACTGTAAAATTATCTAAATGTAAATTTGTACACTACATTTTCTACAATAATACATGAAAAATAGTATACAAAATTTCGACACAACAATTTTCTACATTTAAATTTTCTTCATTTCAATTTTGTAAACTGCATCTACATTTGTACATTGAATGATCTACAATAATACATTACAAATATTATACAAAAAAACTATATTTTTCTACATTTAAATTTGTACATCTAAATTTGTAAACTGCATCTACATTTCTAAATTTAATGTTCTAAACTAGATTTTCTAAACTAAATATCTAAGCTAATTTTCTAAACTAAATATCTCTACTAAATATCTAAGCTAAATTTGTAAACTAAATATCTACACTCTACACTACATTTTCTAAACTAAATTTATCTAAACAAATTTTCTAAAGTAAATTTTCCACAATAATGCATTACAAATATTATACAAAAAACTATATTTTTCTACATTTAAATTTATACATCTAAATTTGTAAACTGCATCTACATTTCTAAATTTAATGTTCTAAACTAGATTTTCTAAACTAAATATCTAAACTGAATATCTAAGCTAATTTTCTAAACTAAATATCTAAACTAAATTTGTAAACTAAATATCTACACTAGATTTTCTAAACTAAATTTATCTAAACAAATTTTCTAAAATAAATTTTCTAAAATTAGAAAAATACCTGCAAATCCCGTGGCTTCTCCTCCTCTCCCTCTCCTCCCCCTCTCCTTCTCTTCTTCCCTCTCCTCCCCCTCTCCTTCTCTTCTTCCCTCTCCTCTCCCTCTCCTTCTCTTCTTCCCCTCTCCTCCTCCTCTTCCTTCCTCTCTTCTGCTCTGTCTTCTCGCGCGGTGGAGAGAGTGAATGGCGAGCGAGCAGGCGTGGGGAAGAAAAGGGGCTCGGCCGTCGGGCTGTTTCACATGCAGTCGCCCCCCCCCCCGTTGGGCGACTCTTCTTTATGTCGCCGAACGGGGGGGCGATTCAATTGAATCGCTTAACGGGGAGGCGATTGCATTTAATCGCCCAACGGTTACCAGATTCTTTATAAGTCGCGTTTTGGTGGGGCGACAAGAGTAAATCGCCCAATGGTTTGGCGACTCGAGCCTATTTGTGTAAAAAATTTTGTCGCGGATATATTTCTGTATTTTCGAATAAAAATTGGGTTATCCGTACAAAAATTTCCCAATCCATGTACTCAGGGAACTCCCCGAGCTGGTCCACACCATGGCGGGTATGCCGCAGCAGAGCAGGGGAACAGCAGTAGGCAGCTGGGAAGTTTCCAAGCATGCAGCACGGCCGTACTCCAGTCGCCGCCACGGCCGAGGGCCAACGGACGCCGCCGTGTCGCCGGAGGGGGTTGGATTCCGGGGGAGGATGCGAGAGAGCCGGAGCTGGAGGTGTGATGGTTCAATTTGTACTAATCTAAGGGCCTGTTTGGGACTGCTCTGCTCCAGTTTTTCTAACTCTGCTCCACCAACTCCACTATGGAGCAGCTCCACTGTGGAGTTCCTAGAGCAGGTGGTCCTGTTTGGCACGCAGCCTAACTCCAGCTCCAGGAATGTGAGGTTTCCCTAAGAAAGGTCCAATGTGCCCCTGAATGATGTTTGGTGTATGTCGATTATTATATTTTAATTTTAACCTGATTTGCCAAACAAAATCTATATTTTTCGCGATTGCTTTGGAAACAAACATAACTCATCAACTGCAAACTGGCACCTAGTACCTACAGTTAATATTCTATATAAACAACACTGAATCTGCATGCGTCAAGTTCTTGACTTCTAATAGCTCAAACTTTATACGAGTAATTAATAATTTGTGTTGAAGTCTGCTATATACAACTGGTGCATATTCTGCAGAACTCTAGACGATTAATTCTTCGATAACGATACCATGCATATGCGAATGATATCAACCTTCAAACGCATTGGATTACTTTGTTTCAAAGCAATAGATCGCAGCAACAATAACCGGAACTGGAAAGATATCCGCTCTAATTACCTCCTCCGCAAGAGAACGCGCTGTAGAAAGAAAGAAAAAAGAACGAAAGGGTATGTTTGTGTAATCAATGGCATAGGTGGGTAATTTTCCCTCAACTCCATGAGGAGGTATGAATCTCTAGTTTCTGGAGTACCCCTTGAGCAGCTCCACAAAAAACGTGGAGTTGGCCCTCAACTCCACCTTTTTTTTGGAGCAGAGTTTTTGGAGCTGGATCTGTTTGGCTAGACAAACTGGGAGCAGAGCTGGAAAATCTGGAGCAGAGCAGTCCCAAACAGACCTAAGGGTGGCTGAAAAGATGTTTTGGGTCTGTTCTAACCGTTCGATCACGCATAAGCGGTCAAGATTAGGAATGCAACTCTTTAAAAATGCTAGTACTCAAAACGGACACCTATTTGGATCGCGATTTCATCTGCCATACAAACCTGCGATTGCTAAGATCCGTTAGATGAAGGCGCTGTTTTCTTTAGCTTTAGACTTCTGTTATTGATTTTTTACAATAACTAATTTTTAAACGAACTATTTTTAAGATATAACCTATTAAGTTAATTATAGTATATATTGTATCAACTTCATTTATATCGATAAAAACCACACATAAATTTTCTATTACTCTATAATCTCTCATACAAACAATCTAAAAACTATAAACCGTAACAAAAAAATTATAAGCCTTAGCTAAAAAGAACAAACCTTAAATACGCACGGTCCAGCCCTTTATTGGCCTAGTATTACACTCATTTTTCGCCTCGACCACACGTGGTCGTCCCCTTCTTCACCGGAGGTCTCCACCGTGTTCGCCTCTCACCAAGACCCCCCGTGTGCCGTACCCAGTTCAATCGCCTTAGCCACCTCCCTGCAACGCAGCAAGGAAGCTTCCTTCTAGCGTTCTTGATACCCATGGTAGACGATCGGAGCGCCATCAGGTCTCGCCGGAGACAGCGCTGGCGAACTCTGCTGTGGGCATTACACTGCTATCTGCGATGCCCAATCGCAGTACATCAGTAAGTTTTTGGTAAAGTCCATGGTGCTAATTTTAGACAGGAACAAGAAGACATGCAAGCAGAAGGTTTGTTTGTTGCTATTAGTACTTTTGGATTGCCAGACCGAAATGTGTCAACTGACAACTGTAGTGCAAGACAGACGAGCAAATATTCAGGGTCTACTTCACAGACTAGAAAAATCCACCTTTCTGATACACCAGGTATGAGAAGTATAAATGACTTTGTAACAACTCCATAACATAAAAGTATCACAACAATGTTCTCTCACTGGTTTGTTCAGATGTTTTTGGCTACCTGTAACTTGTTTCTGTGGACTCTGAATGTTGTATAAACTGCTCTCAGGTGCGTGCTGTCGTGCCAGAAATGAGAGGGCCTAATTCATTTGAAGAATTGTTGTATGCAAAAATTGTTGTATGGGTGCATTGATCAATTCAAAAATTATTGAATGCAAATGCAAATGAATAGTGTCATATTGTTGAATGAAATGCAAGTTTCAATGATTTTGAATGCAAATTTTAGTGTTAGATTTATTGAATGCAGATGCAAATTTCAGTGATTGTTGCATGGAAGCTAATAAGCACAAGGATAGAACTCAGGTTGTCTCAGTTTTGGCCAGATATTTCCTGAATCTACTATCGATTGTCTGTACCGGTATCAGGTGTTGTGGCTCAGTTGTCTCAGTTTTGGATTGACATTCACAGGAATCTCTCTGTCGTCCATTAAAGTGTTCTCTTGTGCCACCAGCTGCCCAAAATCCATTCTCACTGAACTAGCACTAAACAACTACAATATAAGTAGCCCCTTCACAATGAGGAGTGCTAGGCTGGGAGTTCCAGTTCAAAGCAAACCATTTCATCTCTCACCAGACAGGGGCATAGTGCCATGTTAACTTTCAGAGGAGATGATCTTTTGTAAAGCGTCCACAAGATTCATGACTCAGGCCATGGTAACCATTTCAAGATGATTTTTTTAGAGCGTCCATGAGATGGAGTGTATGGAAGAAATGGACTGCTAAAACAACTTGTCACAGTATAGAAGAAAATTTTGGCAGCATATCCTCTCAATGACAAGAGCATACACTTTGACAATACAATTTTGGAGTGTCCACATGATTCATAACTCAGACACAAGCATTCAGTTCGCACTGAAGGTACATAATAACAAATACATGTTACGGTACATAATAGAAAATACATATGCTCAAGTGTTGGTAATTTTCATGCTAGTGAATCAAACATCGGCGTTAAAACCTTCTCTCTCTTTTCTTGTTTCCCTCTGGACTTTGAATCATCATGCCTCCATACTAGTTTCAACTTTCAAGGTGCTTTGGTAAAACTTGCAGACTCATGAATCACCACCAGTCTAATGGCAACGTAAGGATTGGATTATGTCTACCCCTCATCAACAACTCCAATATTCTGCAGACTGCAGGTATGCGTACTCATGCCTCCGTCTATCTAAGAAAACCTGTTTCGGAGTGGCACCTTTCTCATGGCAATATTTGAAATGGCATCGATCCAAAGTTACTGTTTCACAATGGGTTTGTTCTTAGAAATTTTATTCTTGAAAACACAATTGTTATTCCATCATCACTTAATTGTTTTGTGTTAGTTCTTATGCTTGATTGCTCTTGGTTGTATCCATTAAGCTGCGTACGATCTTCGGATTGTAGAGGCTGGGACCTTTTTCATTCACTTAATGAATTTTCCCTTGATCTAAAAAAAGAAATTTTATTCTTGAAAACACAACTGAATTTTCATCGCAACTTAAAAGAGAGCTCCCTCCATTTCATTTATAAGAGAGTATTTACAAGCTGATTACAAAGGGCCAGCCAATCTATCTACTTTATACACATTGATATCATATACATTTTACTTTGCTAGTCCAAAAGAAGGAGATGCTGCTAAGTGCTAACTCTCCACTAGAACCTTTCGAGGGTTAGGGTTTTCAACTGATAGTTGTCGTATCTGTTTTATCAACTCTGGTTCAGAGGCCGCAGCATAATGTTTTGTGCCTTTTCCTGGAGCGAGTTAAATAAATGTAAGAGAACGAAATCTGCAGTGCTACTAGAATGATTTACAGATGTAAGAGAGAATAGCACCTTCTAGATTTCCGTACCTTTGCAACGTACATGGCAAACAACCTACATGATTCCAAGAAGATAGCCTTAGTCATTGGGAAGGAAAGACTACAATAGAGTTACCTATGGAGGAAATATGTTTACCTGTCGATTAATTGTTGGACAACTGTGAAGTCAGTTTTGGTCCTCTTTAGGGAATTAAGGTATATTATCTTGTTCCGTTTTGGTATAATTACAATTAAAATCCAGTGGAACCTATACAGATATGTCATGGTCATTAAACCTAAGTTTGTGTTGCTTATAAAGTACAAATCAACAAGAATAGCCACTAGTGTAGCACTTACCCCTGGTTGTAGAGCATAAGTATGAATTCCTTATTGTGGTAAGTCTCCAATGCATTCATGATGCAATTTTCGATGAATGATGCATTCTAGTTGATGGTACCCATGGCGACCAAGCGTGGGTTAAGAAAACCAATCGGTGATTTCGTTACTTTGGCTTTAGTCACCATATATCTATATACACACACACAAAAGCAAAGAGTTATATATGACATTTATCGGTATTACATGAATGTAGACTATGATTATACATACTTACAGTGTCCAGCATAGAATGAGTAAGGCGTCGAGGGCATTGAGTGTGTAGAGATTGAATAAGTCCGCAGACGTTACTGTGAAGACATGATCATGAATATTGTGCTGAAAATGATTTGGCGTAAACTTGATGGTGAAACCCAAGTGCTGTTGTTCCTCTAGCTTATTGGCCTGTTCCATGTACCATACATGCAATCTCTGGCAACCAGTCCCAAGGTTAGGAGGCACTTTCGGGACGACCAATGGCATGAGACGTAGATGCATGGTGCCCTTGTTGCATCTATGCAGGTAGCTCTAGTGCGAATAGCCCTAGTGGACTTGGTACCGGTGCAGGTAGCTTTGGTGCGGATCGCTCCTGTGGAATTGGCACCAGTGTAGATAGCTTCTGTGGACTTGGCACCAATGCAGATAGCTTGAGTGGACTTGGCACTGGTGCAGGAGCCTCCATGCAGATATTCCTCTTAGGCCATTGGATGAATGTTTCAATGGCTTGCCCTAGAGTCATGACCTCATCGTTTGGAGGTATCTGCAGCGGGACAACCTTGCAATTGGTATGAACACCGTCCACATTCACTTTTGTGAAACATGATGCTAGAGATACACCGTGCACCAAGGCCCCAGGCCCGGATGGATACGCTTGGCCCCGACAGCTTACAGGGCAACAAAGGCATATCTTACTTGGAACTTGCACTTCGTAGCCATCTATATAACGATACAAAATTAGCTACTTCAATAGGTCTATCAGTGGATTGAGAATTCTAGATATAATAATTATTACCAGGATGTCATCAACAGGAAATCAGTTATTGCTCTCTAAGGTAGGGTTAGACGCGCAGCTACTCCGACGGTTGGGGAGCTATCTACCACAGGAGTGGCGAGGACTTCCTTTTGATTTTCCGAGATGTCGTATCTTTCCATCTGATCTCTGACATAACTTTGCATCTCATCTCTAAGGGATGCTTTAATGTCCTCTCATAGCTGTGCCTTGCGCTCGGTTTTGGCTCTCTTCTTACTCTAATATGCTTCGGAGTTCTCTGAGAAACCATGCTTCCAACAAACATAAAGAGCAAGACCTCTCGTGCGATCCGAGTGCTCTTTGTTTCCTAGGGCCACAGGGAGTATATCTCTCTCCCTGAGTGCCTGGAATGAACCTTTACAAAATTCTACACTCAGCTCTTCCTACAAGAGCCCGACATGTCATTTTACTTCCTATGAAGTTATGGAGTAATTACAAACTAGGTAGTTTGATATCTTACCGGATAGTGGGACACTTCCTCGACTGTGGGGTTTTGAAAGGAGATGGCCCCCAATGACACGATAGATGACCTTGCTTTTATCCAGTTTCAGGCACGCTCATCAGGGATCCTGCCAAATAACAGGGTAGTGTCCCGCAGGATTACCTGCTCGTCCCTCTTCCTCCATTGCGGGATTTTACCCGCATACCCAGCGATGCCTAGTCTGTGTGGGTGCATGTTTTTTGCTTGAAGGGCCCTGTGCGCTGCACTCTCATTCTTAAAATTATCCACCGTCTTCATCTGCACAAACTCTTCCCATTGCGGTTCCAGGAATGGATAATTATGGAAGAGCGTCAAATATTTCTCCACGTATTGCTTTACAAGCAGGTTCTTGAAGTTCTTCCACACTTTGCACGCTGCTAGCAATGCATGTCGTCGCATGGAGGCCAGGTGTTCTTCCGGGATCTCGAATGATCGAAAAACTTCCGTCAGCAGCTTACCTTTTCAAGCTCTAGTCACCTTCTTCCACGAATCGAACATCATCTCAATCTATTCCCATACAACTATTCCGAATATTCTCCGGAATGCAGATACTGCTCAGCGAGGATTGAGAGGGGTCCCAGACAGATCGACCTCCGTTATGGTAAATCGGCCCTCGGGTTTTTTCGATAGTCCTCTTCTTTTTCAGGATTTTCTAGAGGATGGTGCATCACACGCATCCAGCGACGTTGTCGAAGAATGAGCGGACGACATCTTCAAAAGATAATAGAATTGAGCAATATGAAAATGACATGATTATATATGTATTATCTTTCAAAACATATAAACTATTCAGGTCATTAACATACAACAATATGCTGAATAATACATAAAAGTAGGCATTAAAAATCTGCATAATGTAAAGATTAAGAAGTATGTTTTTGCTCTCTCGTGAGGAGTTGCACAAGTTCTAAACTTGGCCTTCTTTCGCTCTTGTCAATATTTCAATGATCACATTGACAATTCCTCAAAAATTCTGCTAGATTGTCTAATTGAATATTACCTTAGTGTAGTATCAATGTCAAGAGCATGCAGAAGCAACATATATTCGGCAAAGCCGAAGGACAGCATTAAGCAATACTGAGCAGGAGACTAAGGACTAGCTATTGACAAAGCTACCGACTGCACAGAAGTATACAACTAGCAAATGTGAATTCAAATTATCAGAATAATCCTAGATTGTCGCTGAGATTTCAATCGTAACAAATTTCCTCATTGAGCAATCAAAAAGCCAAAATCTATCATGCAATAGTTCTCCCACTGCCAGCCAACAATCAAGAATATAAAGTAAAGCTCACTGTGCGGCTTAGGGAGGTGGCGTGCTTGGGGGAGACGGCGTGCTCGAGGGAGGAGGAGAGCTCGGGGGAGGAAGAGTGCTCGGGGGAGGTGGCATGCTCGGGGAGTTGGAGTGCTCTGGGAGGTGGTGTGCTCGGGGGAGGAGGAGAGCTCGGGGGAGGAGGAGTGCTCGAGGAGGCGACTTGCTCAAGGAGGCAGCGTGCTCGGGGGAGGAGAAGAGCTCAGGGGAGGAGTACTTAGGGAGGCAGTGTGCTCGGGGAGGCGGTGTGCTTGGGGAGGCGGCGCCCTTAGGGGAGGAGGCTCTCTTGGGGAGGCAGTGCGCTTGGGAAGGCGGCGTGCTCTAGGAGGCAGCACGCTCGAGGGAGGAGGAGAGCTTGGGTGAAGCGTTAGTATAGTGGTGAAAACCCTAGAGTGCAATATATATAGAGAAATAATCACAGACGGTTCTACTTCAGAACTGTCTGTGATATATATTATCACAGATGGTTCTAAATAAAAATCGTCTGTGATAATTAAGATATCACATATGGTTCTAAAATAGAACCGTCTGTGATAGTAATCATCACAAACAGTTCTAAATAAAAATCATTTGTGATGATCCTCACAGCCATCACACATTCTCATATACATAAATGCAAATTCACATATATATATATATTCACATATTCTCATACACATATATAAATGCAAATTCACACACACACACATTCTTATATATATACATATATGCAAATTCACACACACACACACACACACACACACACACACACACACACACACACACACACATATATATATATATATATATATATATATATCACACATTTTCATATACATATATAAATGTAAATACAGAACATATGACACATAAACATTTCATTCATCATTCCACTTTCTTATTTCCTTTAAAAATTAGCCCTTCATGATGATCAGTGTGTATATAGCCACTTTCATCACGCTCTTCCTCTAACCTTATACCATTTTCGAAAGGAGGCAACTCGTCAAATTGATTGTATTCTTCCTCGTCCACTACATTCTCAACTCTGACAATCTTCCTTTTTCCATAAAGAACCACGTGGCGCTTCTTATTTTCCTGGTTGGTTACATAGAAAACTTGAACAACTTAGTTAGCTAGTATGAATGGTTCGTATTGGTATCCGACACGTTTCAGGTCAACGGTAGTGACATCGTATTTGTCAACCTTCACCTGTGAGAGATGGACCAAATGGCACCGAAACAAGGGAATCTTAAAAAGCACGTAGTCGAGCTCCCAAATCTCCTTTATGAATCCATAGTAGGAGTTCCTCAACCCATCAGTACTGAACACATCTATGCGGACACTGCTGTTCTGGTTAGTGCTCTTTACATCCCAAGCCTGCGTATAGAATGTGCACCCATTTATATCATATCCTTGCCATGTCACAACTGTCAATGTTGGCCCTTTTACCAACTATGTCAACATATCACTTGACGAGCTCTTAGTGAGTCGCTCCTTCAACCATTGGTTGAACCGACTATTGTATTGTCTCGTGATCCAAACATTCGTCCGCTTTGAATTCTGTTGCTGAAGCACATTCTTATGTTGGTCGATATATGGGGACACTTTAGTCATGTGTTATAAGGCTGTGAAATGGGCTTGATCATATGCATCCATATCTGGAGTGATTTCTTTCCTTCCAATAGTCCCGATACCCTTGAGCCTTCCCTCATGGCAAGATCGAGGTATACCTATCGGTTCAATCTGAGCCATGTAATCGACATAGAACTCAATAACCTCTTTGGTTGCATAACCTTCGATGATACTGCTCTCCGACTGAGATCGATTTCGTACATAGGACTTGAGAATTCCTACGAACCTCTCTAACGGGTACATGCTATATAGGAGCACGAGCCCACACATTTTTATCTCCTGCACAATGTGAACAATGAGATGGACCATGATATCGAAAAATGATGGAGGGAAATACATCTCAAGATGACATGAAGTCATCACCACCTCGTCCTGCAGAGCATCTAGTTCTTCGGGATCGATGACCTTCTGAGCAATTGTGTTAAAAAAATAACACAGCCTCATGATTGTCTCTCGGACCTTGATCGACAAAATATTTCTAATTGTGATAGGGGGTATTTGTATCATCAGCACATGACAATTGTTAGACTTTATGCCAACTAACTTCAAATCTTCCATCGAAACAAGTTTCTTTATGTTGGTGGAGTAACCAGATGGAACTTTCACACCATGCAAGCATTGGCATAATTTAGTTCTCTCAGTCTTGGACAGAGTGTAACAAGCAGGGGGAAGGTAAGTTCATCCTTTATCAGTTTTCGTCAGTGCAAACTAAGGCCTGATGTCCATATCAATCAAATCAAGTGGTGCGTTGACACCATCCTTTGTTTTGTCACGAATATTCAGTAAGAGACCAATCAAACTATCATATACGTTCTTTTCTACATGCATGACATCAATGCAGTAGCGAACTTCTAGGTACTCCCATACGGTAAGTCTCAAAATATTGATCTCATCTTCTAGACGTTCTTCTCATGGGTCATCAATTTATGCTCCTTTTCGAGCACGACATCTAAATCTTTAACCATAACATAGATCTCTTTTCCGCTTAAATGCCTTGGAGCTAAACTGTCCCCCTCTTTGTCGAATTATTTCTTCATCCTGCGGTATAGGTGAGTCCTCTGAAGAAACCTATGATGACGCATGTATACAGTTTTACGTGAGTGTTTCAACCACACACTCTCGATATCATCTGAGCAGTGAGTACAGGCTTTGGCCCCCTTTTGTACTCTAGCCCGATAGGTTAGTAAGGACAAGATAATCATTTATGGTGCAAAACAACAATGAGCATAAAGTGAAGTTCTCTCGTTTGTACGCATCTCATACCTATAACCCTTCGATCCATAGTATTTTTAGATCTTCCACAACTATGCTAGGTACATATCAATATCATTATCAGGTTGTTTCGGCCCTTGGATAGGTATCGATAACAAAATATACTTTCGCTTCATACACAACCAAGGAGGAAGGTTGTACATGTAGAGAGTCACGGGCTAGTGTTATGCCGGCTGCTCATGTTACCGAAAAGATTCATTCCATCTGTACTCAATCCGAACCTTATATTCCTCGGTTATGCACCGAAGTCTGCAAACCTCCTATCGATATTTCTCCACTGGGCGGAATCAGCAAGGTGTCTTAGCATTCCATTGTTCTTACGCTCCTCCGAGTGCCAACGCATCAGTTTTGCCTCCTTTG
Organism: Dendrocalamus latiflorus; assembly: GCA_017311315.1. Classification (NCBI taxonomy): domain Eukaryota; kingdom Viridiplantae; phylum Streptophyta; class Magnoliopsida; order Poales; family Poaceae; genus Dendrocalamus; species Dendrocalamus latiflorus. Next base: position 19,381,048 of record CM029677.1, on the reverse strand, counting down.
GATTCGCAAAAAATTGCTTTAAACGGGGAATTACAGGAAGATACCATACCACCTTAGCAAGAGGTCCTCTTTCACCTTTATTCCCTGTCGTCATCTGATTGATTCTTACGCTTGTATTGGGAGGCATTGCACACCGGACATGTATGCACGTTTGCATACTCTTTACGGTAGAGGATACAGTCGTTCAGATATGTATGTATTCTTTCTACTTCCATTCCCAATGGATAAAGAACCTTTTTGACTTTGTACGTGGTTTTGGGCAACTCGTTTCCCTCCGGAAGTATATCCGCTAAAAGACCTAATAGTGCCGTGAAATTCTTATCGGACCAATCGTTGCTTGCCTTCAATTTCAACAGTTCAAGCATGGCTGACAACCTCGTGTATTTTGACTTGCAGCACATGAACAAAGGTTTCTCCATGTCCTCTATCAAGCCCTAGAATTTAACATACTCTCTCTCATCGTAATTTCATTCTGCATCGTGAAGCATCTAATTCAGATTTTCATCATGCAGCCTATTTGAATCAAAACTATAATCGACATCATCTAGCGGCATATCATTGACTTCGTCGGCGATATCATTATTACTATCTTCCTGTGTAGTCTACTCTTCACCATGATTAGTCCAACGTGCATACCCTTTTTTGAAACCCCTTCAAATCAAGTGTGCTTCAATCTACACTCGGTTCTTAAACATCTTTAGATTATCACAGTCAATGTATGGACAGTACATATATTCCACCCCCTTATTCAACATATCTTCCTTGGCAGCTCTAGTGAAAGCAGACACGCCATTAATGTACTCTTCACTCATATGTTCCCAACGTACATCCAGTTTCAGTCCTACGTTACGCATATAATTAACAGTTTAGCAATAATAATTAAATTAAATCAAGTAGAAATAAACTATGAATTGACTAAACGCTAAAACATGCTAGATGTAAATAAACTTCTCTCTAGATCTAAATCTATGGTTAATAAACTTCTCTCTCGATGAAAATAAACTTCTCTCTAGATTAAGCTAGCTTGATTTAAACCATCTTCAATTCTTCTTTCACCAAAAGCTATAGATCTAAATTATAATACAATTAGGAACAAATTGCCAACCATAGGTAGTCAGGAAATGAATGAATCTACAATCACTCTTGCCAAGGGTCGTTGGGTCTACGTGCAGTTAATATAGTGGAATTATCACAGACGGTTTTTAATACAAACTGTCTGTGATAACTTTATTATCACAGATGATTTGTATTAAAAACCGTTTGTGATGTATCACAGACGGTTTGGTAATATCACATATGATACTTTACAGATGGTTCTTATCAAGAACCGTTTGTAATGTTATCTTTTCACAGACGGTTTTTGGCGCTGGCAACAACACAGACGGTCTCTAAACTAAAACAGCATGTGCTTATATTTAACACTGACGATTTTAGAGAACCGTCTATGATGTACCATCTAATATTAGGCTTCTTATAGTAGTGATTGTTCCAATATATCACCACCTTCGCATGCTCGGTCATAGCATCTCTTACTGATCTAGAGAATGCCCACACAGACTAATGTGATCACTCGAAAGAAAAAGGATTAACAATGTGATCATCTAGAGTCGACTGCGGAGTGACCATGCTGCATGACATGTAGGGTTGTGCATTTTTCAACTGAACCAAAAAAACCAAATCGAACCGGTCAACTCGGTTTGACCGGTTTTTAGTATTCAATCGGTTTTCAAATTTTGGGTTTTTTTGGTATTCGGATTTTTTGGGAAAAACCGGCTAAAAACTGAAAATACCAAAATGCACAGTGCCTGCAGTGTATGCTCTTTCAGCCATAAGCCAGTCTATTTCAGCCCAATCGAGCGAAAATCTTCTACAAGTGTAAAAGTAGTTACAGAGTCAAAATTGGCTTCACATTCTTTAGTATTTAGAAACTATCGCCATGTGTGAGTGTAAATTGGCTTCACATTCTTTAGTATTTAGAAACTATCGCCATGTGTAAGTGTAGAGGACTTTGTAATATATTGTATTTGTTATATAAATCTATTGCCGCTTGAAAATATAGTTATATTTATTATATAATTATAATAGTTGTAATATGTATATATGATTGATCTGTATCATTATAATCTTGCTCCATCAAAATAAGTGATGTACATCTTTTCTTTTTCTCTTGAATAATGAGAGAATTTCTTATTTATATACAATTAACTTGCACCATTATAATCTGACCCATCACAATAAGTGATATAAATCTTTTCTTTTTTTTCTCTCAATTAATGAGAGAATTTCTAAAAATTTTGTTTTTTCTAATTTAAGGATTATTGTGGGAATATCACCGATTATTAGTAGATATATAAATGTCACCTGTTATTACCAGAAGTCTCGCACCAACATATATCAATGCAAAGGACATTGACCTCTTGAGTCTTTTTTTGGAGATAATTTGTTTAGTGCCATTGCAAATAATGGTGTGTTGGAAAATACCATTGTAAATAAGGTGGACTGAAAAATATAATCACAAACATGAAAACTCTGGAAAATGCTATTGTCACCATGTTTTTCGTCCAAAATAGCCATTAAAGCCTTTTTTGGAGAGAGAAAAAATTAACAAATACCAATATTACCCATGTGTTCTTCTTCATCCCACATTTGCCCACTGTGTTGACAAATGGGCCCCACTTGCAAGGGAAACAGAAGGAGAGAGAGGGCACTGTTCTTCTTCCAACCTGCCAGCCCACGCTCACCTGCCGCGTGCTCAGTCAAATTTTTGTCCCATTCTTTCCTCATCCAAAGTCGTTCACCCCGCCATCCCTCCACCTGAATCAACCCCCACCTCATCTTTTCCACTGTCTTGCAATACCAGTGAGCCATTCTTTCCTCGTCCTCATCATCAGGAACCTTGCCGACAACCGTCGCACCACTCACCTCACCGTTGAGCACGCCAACACATGCTAACTCGCCGTTTTATGCAGTCCCGCCCTTTATCATCCATGTCACCACGTTTGCCTCCACCTCCTAGGCTTTCTGTGCCAGCCCCCAAGCTAAAACACCACCGTAGCAAGATCTACCACCAAGTCATGGCCGAGTATGTGCCTACTCCCTGTTCCATGTCCCGCACCTCATTAAGCGTGTCACCAAAATTGCCTTCATCCCCTGAAGCCCTCTACATCGCTGCCCAAGTCATACCACTGCCCAAGCTCACCACCATTGAGCCTTCCACGTCGGCCATGTCCGCCACCATCACCAACCATCCTCATAGCACCCCAAGCTAATACACAGCCACTAGAAACTTCCCTACACCCTCACGGTGCTCTTGTGCATGCTATCTAGGCCAGAGGACCGTGGTGCCGCTCTCAAACTTGCAGTCCAGTGAGCTAACTTAAAATCCGTTCGCGTCACTACCTGTTCCATCTCATATTCCTACATATCCCGGAATTAATTTTAGTTTCGTCCTCTAAACTGCTTGGAATCGAATTTCTTCTTCTCTATCTTTATTCATTTTCACCATCTTCATTCGTCACCTAAGGCGAGTCTTTAACCAATTCCTTCACACACGAGCCTCTTCCCTTCTTAGCACTTCATTTTGACGTGCTTAGTTTGAGCTATCATCGACCATGGCGCCGCCGCCATGCTTGCCCGCCAAAATCTGTCTCTAGCTACCCTCGCCCCAAATCATCACCATCACCAACCTTGCCCTGTGGCACACAATCCGTTTTGCCTATTACCAGAGCCTCACCGTCACTTTTCCATTGCTGGTATTTCTTGCCCGAGCCATCTCCCATTGCTCCTCAATTAGCACGAGGAGGAAAGAGACTGTGAGGGCATAATGGTCATTTCAGCACGAGGAAGATGACTATGGGGCATAAAGGTCATTTCTCACTCTTGAGATGGAAAACATGACTTTGATGGTATTTTGCAGACTGTTTAGCCTTGTAGTGGTATTTTTCAATGGACATACTTTGCGATAATATTTTTCAAGTTACAAACCTTTGTGATGGTACGGGACAAATCTGCTCTTTTTTTTAATTATACACATTCGTAGTCTTGCTTGACTATTCATGGTCAAAATGAAACTTAAAAAGCGTGGATCCGATCCAAAGCTACTGACATGCATATAACCACACCATGCAAAATTCCTAATCATTTGCAAAATTAAGTTTATCGTGTACTCATTTATTCTGTTTTTGTGATTTTAATTGTCACAATTTGTTGATTACTGCATTCGGGTGCCCGTTTATTCTGTTTTTGTGATTTTAATTGTCACAATTAGTTGATTACTGCATTCGTGTGTCCATTTATTCTATTCTTGTGATTTTAATTGTCACAATTTGTTGATTACTGCATTCATGCTATTTAAATTATGTTGTTACACCAATGTAAAATATCAGTTACACAATGTGATCACAAGATAATCCTTAATCAAGATTGACCATTTTCATTCAGAAAATTTCTGCCGTTGGTCCACTTCTAGAAGGGTTCAAAAAAATTGCAGCACCTTAAAGCAATGCTGCAATCAATATTAGAGATCCCTACAACATGAACTATAACATTAGTCAGGAGAACACATGACGGATGTCATAGGCCAAACCACACGGTAAGGAACTGCAACACTTCCTACGACTGAGCAGCCTCTTGTTTTGACTCCCCAGGTACAAGTCCTCGGATCTTCACATCATAATAAACCTCCTCAACTCTTCTCAAATCATACTTCATCCCTGCGAAACATAGTTTGGAGAGTACAAAACACAACTAATAAACACAGATTACAAGGAACAAGGAACGGCGTCTCAAACAAAAATTACAAGGAACAGCATAACAAAGTATTGCCCATAAGCAAATACCAAAGGTACAAAAATTTATCAGGTGATGTTTTCTTCAAAAAAAAAAAAAACTTATCAGGTGAGCCCTAGGCAGTCTCAGAGGAACTCACCATCAAATTTCTTACGCAAGAAGTCATTGCGCAGATTCAGCATCCTAAATGAAGCATGAAGATCGGTCAAAAAACTCAGCACCTTTCTTGGACAGTCGTAGTCTCCAGCAGTGACCCGATTCACTACATATCTAGGCTGTCGAAAATTCAGCAAGCAGTCATTGGCTGTAGAGCACATTACATGATTACAATTCTTTCTTAACATCCATCCAAGGAAATAACCATATGCAGAATAAAGTACTCAATTAGAAATGCAGATGGTGTTACGTAAATTTTGCAGATATGCCTGATGCAGTCTTGTTCATTCTTTACGAAGTATGCTACAGACTACAGTCCAGCTCAGAGGCTTATATGCTCGATGCGTGCACTTAAATCATTCATGAAATATTATACTCCACAGTCCAAGCCCAAGTGTAAATGTTTGATGCTTGTACTTGCATGTACGACGTGCACATAAAGGTTCGTAGAATATATATAATGAATATTTATATGAAACAATTTTCACCAAATATGTATCAGACATGATACATTATGTGCTACAGCCGACTCAATGAAAATCTTGCAAGCAAGATGTGCTATTTATTCTGCTCATTTGTTTATTTCTCTATGTCATTCAAGCAACTAGAATGTGTGATAGCTGACATTTTTACAGGGTAAACAAGAAAATGTGTGAGCATACAACTAAAGCACGAAGAGACAAGAAACAAGAATGGAAGGAAAAATTATGGGGTTGGTCCTGAACTCCCAGTCTCCGACAAAAAAGCTGAATTCAGCCAGCATATTCTAATGTATTGACTTCGGTCCTTCAACTAGCTAGTTTTTTATCCACTTATATGTAATAGCTGTAACATCCAAAAAATAATAATATGTGAATTATTAAAATTAAATTAATTATTTTGTGCCATTTGGGTCTAATGGACCAATAGTTGGGGTAATTTGGGTTCGAGTCGAACTCTAGTTGGGAGAAACTGAAGTCCCATTTGTGAGAGAGAGAAGGAAGCCCATAGAAAAACCCTATCCCCACATCTCCCCTTCACATACCTTTTATTCCGCAGCCATCCTCGTGTGTGTATCATACTGTCTTCTAGAGTGAAATAAAGAAATGCCACCAGATCACCTCCACCTCAAACCCTAGCGCCGCCACCTTGATTCCTCATCACGCGATGCCCTTGTGTGCATGGAAGAAGCCTACTGGAAGATGAGATAAATGGAGGAAGGGATGAATGCTAATCAGGTCTATTGCATAGCCCAAAGGGCAATATATAGTGAATACAAAACACGCACAACCCTAAACCCTAGACAATAGGAAAAGACACTAATACCCTTAACACCCCTTCTCAAATGCAAGACTTATACAATAGCACTGCATTTGGAAAGGTTAACACTAAAATAAGGAAAATCCAAATCTTGAAGATGTCGTCATAGCGTGCGTCTCTTGGAAAATCAAGTCGAGTACCAAAAGATCTCCCATCCAAAATCGTACAGCAGCCCATAAAACACCAGGTGCAGGGGCAGGGAAAATAGAGATAAGTGGGAGCAAAGTTTACCGCGGCAACACAATGAAGAGTACGTGAAAGGTGACACAAATAGAAAACTGTCAAATCAAGCCAAAGAGAGTGATAGAAGCATAGCAGCGCAGATCAAAGCTCAAGACGACGGCGGCGTGGAAGAGAAGCGCAGCGGCCATGGAAACTCAGGGCGGCGGCTCGAAGAGAAGTGGCGGCATCCAAGGTTCCAAAAACCGGAACCAGAAGAAATCCCGACCGGCGGCCGGTAACAGTAACCGGGCGGTTACCGGAAAAACCAGTTACAATTTGAAAATCAAACTTTGAATTTTGAGATGTTTTGAAACCGGTAACCGGAAAAAACTGGCCAAAATTCGAAAATCAAAAATTGATACCGGCCGGTTTTTTTGGTTACCGGTCTCCACCGGTAAAAACGGTAATCGGCGGTTACCGGCTGGTAACTGCCGGGATTTTGAACCCTGGCAGCATCATAAAGACTTCTACGATCTACAGCGGGTCAAAGTGAAGAGCGGCAGTTGCGGCTATGCGAAAGGAATAAGACAACTATACTCATCCAAGAGGATAAACCGTGGCTAGCAAAGCACCTAGCTGACTGACAAAGATTTTGTGAACTCGCACAGCTTTAACGAACTGAAAGAGAGAATCTACGGACTTAGATGGACGCAACGGAAGACTCAAAAGGAAAATAACTCACAAGCTGTGGATTCTAGCAATAGCATAAGAGGAGTCACTGCATGCAAGTTACTGTTGCCACCGGCCGCCGTGCCAAGCTGCTGCTGCTGGGTGGCACGGCAAGGGCTGCCACTGCCACCTCACTGCCGCTGTTGGGGGCCGACGCTGCTACTTGCTGCCATGTCGCCGCTAGGCACAGGAGCCGCCGCCGTCATCCGTCTTCACTGCTACTGGTGGCCGACAATGTCAAGCTGCCGTAGCAAGGACAGAGGAGAGTGGAAACGTAGAGACGGAAGAAGCAGGAAGGGTAAAAGAGCAAGAAGACAAGGATAAAGAGAGGAAGGGTTTCGCATTTGTGCCGTTCTCGACATTCGATTCCTAAGGTAACGATCCAACCTCCTTTCCTCTGCTATTTAATCGATTAGTTAGGGTTTAGAGTGGGGATTAGCCAGGTAGATGCGTTTTAGACATGGTTGGAATTGCCAAAAATACTGTTAGTAGATTGATTCCATGTGCAGTGCCTTCTACTACGATTTTGGGTACTGTAATGGATGACTATCAGATAACATCGTTGGCTTTCGATAGTGTGTTTAAACACTTAATTTATTTCGACATGGATAGATTGAAAAATATGAAATTTGTAAACTCGTTGTCCAGTGAATCATCGCAATTGGATAGTGTCACGTTAATTATCAGATTAAAAATAGTAGATGCCATAATTAGGGTTTTGGTATAACATGAAAGATGTAGGACATTATCTAAGCCTTCCATAGGGTGCTAGCTTACTGAATTTGGAGGGTAGCTTCAAAGATACAGCACTGGGAAGGCTGTTGTCCAGATTTTGGTCACCAACGGTTGTAGTGTGTTATTTGGCCTATTATACACAGTACATGGCCGAATTAAATTATGGCTATTACTAGAAAGATGTAGTTCATTTCCTGTAGCTTCCAGAAGTAGCAGTATTTGTTATGTTTCGTATTGTAGAAAAATAGTTATGAAATTATGAAGCTTGATGTCCAGTATTGCAACAGAAAGACCTTTGGGGCTGAAAAACGAGGGTTTAGGTAATTTAATCATGAAATTTTGCATAACTAAAGATATATGCGAAATTTCGTGTAGATTCTAGAACATATATTGTTTACTATTTTTAGGTTGCTGGGTTACAAGTTATGGTCGTTTGATCAAACCGAGACAATGGGTGGGTTGTCCGATGAATGGAGGATAATTATGCCAGATATGCGTGTAGGGGCATTGTTGATTGATCTTCCATGTATGTGCTGTCGTAGCATGGTTTTGAAGTTGATTAATGGTTTGTTCAAGAGGTGGTGTTGTTTCGGGGGTGGTGTTGGCTACGCATCGTCCCGCTTCTTTCGGTTAAAAAGATAAGTGCATAGTAGAACGGTAGAGGGTTGTTTGCCCTCGTTACATTCTGTTTATGAATTGTTTACCATGCTATTTATATGTTTACTCATGTTATCTATGATGCTTATATGATGATAGTCAAATGATGAGTAATGTTAAATGATAATGATTAATGAAACTATTGCATCACATCATATGCGCACTCATATCATGAAAAAGAAGACCCACCTCGGGTGAGCATGTAAGACCTACATCGATAAGCATCCACGGGAGTGAAGAGATCCCCAGGCAGATCAGGACAGGCTTTTGAGATAGTGAACATCGATAGGTGTTCACTAAGCTATACCGATATGAGCTATGTGATGAGCAAGTAAGCATGTGATGTAGCTTTGCATTGCACTAATGAAACAAAAAGTGATACCAATGAGAAAATAGATGGTGATATGTTGATGTTTACTATTTCATTGCTTACTTGCTAAATCATGGATTCACCCTTTCTTCATTGATATTTTTAGGTAACCGTTGATGGCGACGTGCATAGAAGTGGGAGTAGCTCAGTTGCACATCTATTGAATAATATTAGCTATCATAATTATCATCTTTGGACATTTAATGGTTTAGCTCAACTTATTTAGAAGAGTAAATTGCACCATAAGTACAAAAACTTGTGAGGTGGGTGCATATAGATTACTAAACTATGAAACCATGCATTCATGTTAATGAACATATCAAATCATGCAAAATAAGTCCAAAAGAGGTTTTGTAAGGCTGACAAGACACCCATGTAGCGCTAATGCTTATGTGTCACTTATGTGGGAGCTCTTGTCCTTCTCTCTTCTCATCCACTTTTCTCTATTCTTCACATACTCTCTTCTCAGTCTCTCTGTCGAATCCTAGTTAGCCGCTGACGAGGATTCTTGACTTGATCAATATATTCGATCAACAAGAGTTAAAATAAAACTTCTTGTCTAGGCCTACTTAGCTAAGATCCACTAAGTAACTTGTCTAGCCTACAAGCACATAAAAGAGGAAGTTTCCCCCTTTAATAAATATAAGGGGTTGAAGACTAGTTACACCCAAACGACGACCAGTTGTGGTCAATTACGACCAGTAACCGTTCGCTTTCTCAAGTAGAGTATTAACTGGTCATGACCCATCCGATTTTCCATATGGGTGTTTAATTCAATACGTGATCAATTAATGGCGTTTTCTGACAAGTTAAGATGTTTGAGAAAAGACACAACGTTTCAAGACACAGAAAAGACTCGACGTGAAGACAAGAGGCACATATTCAAACATTAACTGCCACCCTTTAGATTTGTATAAATAGGGAGACATGCAGGCCTGCAAAAACATAATGAAATCATTCATATTCATTGTCACTCTCTTATAAATACTCTTTGGCCACATTAATAAAGTCTATTAGTGATTAGTGCTTCTCTTTGCTATTCTCCCAAGTTCGATAGTAGGCAACCTAATTCTGTGCATTGACAACTGCTTTTAGGTCTCAGGCCGCGCCTTCTTGTCGAGAAGTGGGAGCAGCATGATCCATGATGAGGCATGGCTATAGAAGGAGATGACATCAATAAAGGAGGGGCGCCACTTGATGACTCAATGTGTTCCTCAAATAGGGACTACGGGAAGTAGTCGACTGCAGTCGACACAATACGAAGCACTTGGATAGGCCCGTCACATTTTTCTTCGTTGGCTTTTTTCTCTATCTACATCTACTAACAGCTGCATCAACACCATATGCATCTCATGCGACTAGAAAGCGATAAGAATTTACCTCACAATTAATCTCATCACTGCAGCAAACTTGCATCTTCATTCTCAATCAAAACCAAATTACTTTTGAACGCTATGGGGCATAGCCGACAAGGTGGAGACAGAGGCCTTCACTTTTTCATGTCAGCGTCCACATCAACACCACATAAGCATTTGTGCCACATGGATGTCTTATCATTCTTAGAAAACCTCTTTTGGACTTCCTTTGCATTGTTTAACAAGTTCAATGACCTAAATACACGGTTTCATTTTTTTAGTGACCTAGATGCACACACCTCACAAGTTCGGATACCTGTGGTACAATTTACTCTATTTGGAACTTAGTTAGTAGTAATTACTATTTTGTTGGGACCATTGGAGTTTTGTGTGGAACATGGTTAGTTACAATTATCTATGGTTGGTGGTGACTTATTGTTAATGTTTGTGTTTGGTTTATTGTCGTATGATGTTATTAGCTGTTTATGGTTTATACTTGTTCCCTATCAACAGTTGTTCTCATCATATTAATAATATTGACAATGGTTACCTCTTGATAGTGCTTTATTTAGGGGAGATATTGCTGAACTTCATTACTGGTGGTTTTAACTTAAAGAGTGATGTTTAATAGTAATAGCATTCTAGGCTAAATATTGGGCTGAGGTGTTACAATAAGCATTACAAGTTCAGAGGTGGCATCACAAATATTCCATTATTGTCACTGAAACAATAATTTTCCTTATTTTCTGGGAGAGCACTCTACGTGACCCAAATGTGTTTACCTTAATGAAATTTGAAAATATCACTAACACTTGGCATGCAGCCCATAACTGTTAGAAAACTTCACGACAAATATTCATTTGCTACACTTAAAATCAACAAAACCATAATGTGCTCTACTACCCTCAAAACTTGAGTTGAAACTCATGATCGAAAGCTGAAAGGTGTCAAACTTTAGAAAACTTCACGACAAATATTCATTTGCTACACTTAAAATCAACAAAACCATAATGTGCTCTACTACCCTCAAAACTTGAGTTGAAACTCATGATCGAAAGCTGAAAGGTGTCAAACTTCACACATCAATGTTCTACATACATTTTTTTGTATAATCCAGATATAATCAGCCAATCAAAAAATTGTCAGAGACATTGATAAATAGATTTTTAATCGAACTAGAAACCAGAATACACTCCAAACCAGGTCACATGACAATACCTATTCTTTCTTAAATCCTTGTCAGCAATTTTTAATCAATCTGAACTTCCACTTTTGCCAGTCACTATCTCATTTTATGATATATATGCTTAACAATCATATGTGAAATCAACTTCAACAATCTATTACCCCTTGATCACAAGTTTAAACTCACATACTGAGATTATTTATCAAAATGAAAGCAACTTGTATACAAGAGTAGTTTAAATCACTAATGCACAGTCAAGAGAAAAGATGATCTTTTACAAAATTTTGTAACAAAAGTTAAGTACATTCTCCAGTCAGCCTTGATCCCATGACCTACTTAAAAATGACTCCCTGTGCTATATAACAACCCAAAGAATCCACATGATAGTTTATGCACTTGTGCCATCTGAAGTTGTAAATTCATTGCATGACTTCCCTTTAAAAAACTGTTGAGTTATTTAGCTTGAGCGATATGAAAACTGATAGGCAAAATTAACTGGACCCCCTTCCAGTATGCAAGTTTGTTTAATCAGGCCCCTCACTCCAGTTTAAACCTCTTGCGACCTCTACTCGATGATATACTTGGGGGCTTTTTGACCTAGCTTCAACTCCAGTGAAGGGGGCAGAAATGCATGAGACTATGAGAGCTTATGGGTTTATAAGCCAAAGACAAAAACAAGCTGACATATTGGAGGGGCTTTGGTTCGGTCAAATGTCCCTCGTTAAGCGATTCCATTGTATGACAAATGCAGTTCCATTTAACATATTAGCTTACGGCTACAAAGGGGGTCCATTAATTCAACTAAAATCCTCAGTTTTGTCGATTTGGTCCTTTTAACCTATAGGGGCATGTAACCAAGCATCCCATGAGTTTGTTAAACTGCAACTCAATTTTATATTAATGCTACAGCTAACAAAAGAACTGATATAATTTAATTTGGATATGTGGTTAGAGAACTTAGTGCAACACTTATATATGAGCTTGATAACAAGTTCCAGCAACTAGAACAAATTATGTCACTATTCAAGACTCCAAACAAATTATGAGTTTACTTAGCAAAATAAATTAACTCTAGACAACAGTGCATATCTATTTCGATACCACAAATGGTATTGGCAAATATTCACGTTATGTAAAATGCCAATCATGCAGCAGAATCATGAAACGACCCTTATGACATTGGCATCAACTATGAAGACTAACTATTTTCATTATGAAAAAAGTTCAGTATAAACCTATTTTGAGAAGAGCAAAGAGACAACTTTCTGCAAAACTTAGTATAAACCTATTTGGAGAAGAGCAAAGAGACAACTTTCTGCAAAAAATTTTATACAATATTACAGTCCAGCATCAATAATCTCCGCTATACAAAAAGCATGAGGTTAATGATACCGAGAGTCCGAGATAGTGTTGCATCAAAAATTATATGCAAGTCGTCTACTAATCCTTTTAGAAATGGACAGCACAAACTTTTTTCATAATTGAAATGGTCGGTAGTTATAGTTGATGGCTTTATGGTTCTATTGTATGACTGACATTTTACATTTAACATGAATAAATGTGAATATCACATGTAGAATTGAAAAGAGAATGTACTTATGTCTCAGATTTATCTTCCTAAACAAAATATCTTCACAAGTATATCTAAAAGTTGCTTAGACTTCAAAATTACAACATAATAATTAATTGTTAGTGACATGAGTTGTTTAGTCCTCGGATAGTCTTGCCAAAATCTTAAGCAATATCGTCTAACAAGGAGAAATTGATTTTGTCAATTTCTTTCTTATAACACTGAATTGTTGGACTTATTATACTTTCTGTTATATGCAACCACATACATGATGACAAGACATGAGGAAAACGGTAAACTAACGATGCAAAATAAAACCGCAAGAACGATACTTTGTAAGATAGTCAAATTAAAGTTGGAATAGTTGATGATGAACTTACAAAATCATTGGACATGAAGCACAATCCTGCGATACAAACAAGTCTTCGTGTGAGTATGCAGTGTAATTTGCACACAACATTTCACCAAACATAAGCATGATAAAACCTACAAGCAAATTAATTTTTTGAAAAAAAAACAGCTGAAGTAGTTATCATGATTTTAGCTACTAGTAACCACATGAATGTCAGTGCTGAGAACATGCTAGATATGACTATAAGTATCCAGATTATCAGTAAGTTTCAATTTGAAAGGAGAGTCTAACTAACATTTTCCCCTGTACTGTTCCTGAGCAAACATTTAACAAGTATGACCTGTAGATCCGATTAAATAGCATCGAAATCACAAAGCAGAGAGAACTTAGAGAAGAAAACACAGTATACAGATAAACTAACCAGTCAGGTAGTCTTCAACATCCAGGCCAAACTCCCCAGAGCTCACTGCAAAGACCAGGGGCAGGAAACACATTTAGCTCAATGAGCAGACACGTGTATGCCACAACACAACTACCGCAACAACACGCAGAACCATCACGTACATCCTAGCTTCTCCTCGGCCTCGGCATGCATGAGGAGGCCTCCGGTCTCGAGCCAATGCATGAACGCGAGCATCGACACCACCGCCTGCGTCTCGCTCCTCCAATCCGCATGGTACCTGAGCAACAACCCCCCACACACCATGAGCAATTTCCGCAACAACCTGGGAAAAGGCACAGAGCAGAACCAACTCGCCTGTAGTATTGGCCGGGGCACTCCTTGAGGATCTCCGCGAGCTGCGAGTACAGCCCCTTGATCACCTCCACCTGCGCCTTCGCCTTCCCGAGCACATCTACAAAAGAGGAGGGGAAGAGAGGAGACCATTCCGAATAAGCAACGGGGGCTAAACGCAAGGGAGCGACAAAACCCTAGGTGAAATGGGGGATGGGGGGGGGGGGGCTCCAACCTGAGAGGGGGACGGGCTGGTGGACGAGGAGGAGGGCGGCGGAGGCGACGCGGGAGGCGGACTCGACCTCGGAGACGACGACGCGGATGCGGTCACGGAGGGTGGAGGACTCGTCGAGCTGCGCGCGGAAGGACTCGAACTGCGCGTCCATGACGGGAGGCGGCGGCGGCGGGGAGCCGGAGGCGGATGCGGCGGATTAGGGAGGGGCTTAGGAGGAGGAAAGGGGGCGCAAGGGGAGGAGGAGGAGGACGAGGCGGGTGGGGAGGAGACGGGAGGCGGCGGCGGGAGGAGAGAGGAAGGCGGCTCGAAGCGCGGCGGCGGTGGCTGCTGCCACTGCTGCTGCTGCGGCTGCGGGTCTCGTCGCGGCGGAGTGGGGTTTGGGGGTGGTTTCTGAGGGGAGACGTCGTGGCCTCGTGGGAGCTGGAGAGGCTGGGGCCGTCCGGCCGTGGAGAAGGACATGTATCTCGGCCTCTCGGGTCCAGGCATACGGACGGGCTTTGGGCCGAGCCGTGGTTGGAATTATAGGCCTAATGGGTCAGTGAATTGACGCTTTTGCCTTTCTTCCCCTTTTCCCTCTCTTCTTCAATTTCTTTCTCTCTTCTCTCTCCTAGCCACACAACCCCACCTATCCACCAAGTGCTCCCCTCCGTGCACCCAGCCAGCCACAACGCTTCCACGTCAGAGCATGCGGTGGAGCAGGTTAAAGAGCTCCCACGTCATCACCTCATCTGGCAGGAGCTCAGGTGTGGCCACTGCTGTGGATACCACCTAGGGATGGCAATTATACCTGTTTACCCGTGTATCTATGGGTAAATATTCTAATAGAGCCGGGTATAAGATATATTCTTTGCCCACAGGTATGAAAATAGGGGGAACTTTTTATCCATCGGGCAAACAGGTATGGATATAGGTGAGTTCCACTTGTACTCGTCTCGTTCATTTACCCGTGAAAAACAGTAAACCCTAAGTCAGGCACTCGGCTCCACCAAAATCCCCCAGCCGCCTCCGACTTTCTCCAAATCTCCTCATTCCGCTGCTGAGCTGCTCCTCCGAATCTCCAAGTCCCGACTCATTTTCTCGTCGCTCCTCATTCCGCCTCCATCCGTCCCGACTTCCTCCAATCGCCGCTCCTCATTCCTCGCCGCTCCTCGCCCTCGTTCGGAAGGGAAAATTGAAAATATAGGACCAAGTTGAGACTGCTTTGGTAAAATGGGACCGAGTTATTTGTACTCGTAAATACAGGACCGAATTGGGCACATTCTTGTAAATAAGGTATTTTTCCCATTTTAATTTCATTTTCATTTTTCAGGCTTTTTTCTCTACGCGAAAAGACTCTTTTGCCCCTTCCTCCTTCTTCCTCCCTGCCGCTGCAGGCCGCCGGCCGCTGGCCGCTCCCGCGCCGCGCCGCGCCGGAGCAGGGGCAGGCGAGGGAGCGGCGCGGCGCGGCGCGGGGCAGGGCGAGGGAGCGGTGGCGCGGCGCGGCGCGGCGAGGGAGCGGCGGCGCGGGAGCGGCCGGCGGCCTGCAGCGGCAGGGAGGAAGAAGGAGGAAGGGGCAAAAGAGTCTTTTCGCGTAGAGAAAAAAGCCTGAAAAATGAAAATGAAATTAAAATAGGGAAAATACCTTATTTACAAGAATGTGCCCAACTCGATCCTATATTTACGAGTACAAATAACTCAATCTCATTTTACCAAAGCAGTCTCAACTTGGTGCTATATTTTCAATTTTCCCTGTTCGGAACACCCGAACCTAAAAGCCTCGTCTCTGTCCACGCCCAGTCTCCCGTCCAAGCTGCCCCGCCCCGCCCCGCGCCGTTACTCCAGTTCCAGCCATAGCCGGTGAGAAGACGCTCCACAGCACAGGCCCGCTGCCACCCGACGCGGTCGCCTTCTCCCCCGACGGCGAGCTCTTCGCGTTCGTCGCCGATCGGCGAGTCCAGGTCCACGCTTCGCCTCCTACTCCGAAACTTCTCGCCTATAACCCATTCTTATGCTCTGTTTAGCCCTTCGGTCGTTGCTAACTGGGAACTTTTCTGCTTTGGAGTGTTAGAGTTGCCGCGAGATGATGTGCTGTGCTTGAGATGTAGGCGATAGTTTTGATTATAGTTGTAGGCGATAGTTTTATAGTATATCACTATTTAATTTCCTCGAGCATCTGCCTAATGCCTAAAGCCCCTGTCATTTCCAGTTAACTAGTTGTGAAGCCCTCTCAACAATTTACTTATCAGCTGTTTGTAGAGAGTGCTCGAAGTTAAAATATGTTGCGAGTTGTAGTAAGGTCGCTGCTTTCTATTCTATAAAATGGGATTTGGGGGTGTGTAAGCATCCTTTCGTAAAAAAAAATGTGGAGCCTTACATGATACGGACTATTCATAGCTTGGGTATTTCGGGGAATTTGGTTCAAATTATGCTTTCAGTGTCAAATGATGTTTGCTACATTACTTAGTTGCCATCTTCTATTTATCACTTTGTGCAAGCTTCTTTCTGGTTCATCAGTCCATGAAACATGAACTTATATGGTTGTCGTAGGGGTGGCCCCCACCTAAACCCAGCAGGCCTGACAGGAGATTATAAGGCCCAGAATAGGCCACGTGTAATGACATAACTACCCCAGAAGGGATAACCAGATGTAAGGGTATAACTGTAAAAGTACTCCTCATGTGCACATATATATGAGGGAAAGCCATGGGGAGGACCCAGGCCATGACACTTATCTTCATCACTCTCCACTACCATCTCTCTCTCTGTTTGGTCTGTAGCCACAACAGTTGGCGCCGTCCGTGGGGAGGACGAAGACAAGCCTGAAGACCGAAGAAAAAGATGGCACCGAAAAAAGCTTCCTCAGCGGCGGCGAAGGGAAAGAAGGCGGCCGGGCCGGAGCGTCGTATGAGTACCAGAGCTTCGGCATCGGCAGCGGCGGACGCGGGTGGCGATGCAGGCGCGGTGGCCGAAGCCGTCAACGTTCGTGCGGCGACGACCAACCCCGTCACCGGCACAGCGACGACCAATCCCGTCACCGGCACAGCGACGACCAACCCCGCCACCGGCGTTGCGAGGACGGACCCGGCGGTCGAGGATGTCGACACGGGTGCGGCGACAACCGACCCCGCCGACGCGACGACAGCCGACCTCGCCGTCCCCACTGCAACCCTCGCCGGCGGTGCGGACCAGGCGGTCCGAGGTAGCCACGACGGAGCGACCGGCAGCTCGGAACCCCGCGATGCGGTCGTCCCCGCGCCGACCCGCCCGTCGGAAGCACCGGCGACCCCGCCCGCACCGGGGATGGAAAGCGCCCTGCTGGCGGCTCTCAACGCGTTCCAGCGGGAGCTGGGGGACCTTCGCGGAGCCGTCAGAGATATACAAGAGGCTCGGAGTTAGCCGGCTGCGCCAGCAACCGCGTCCGAGCCCGCGCCGGAAAGGGCGGACAGTCGCGAAGCCCCCACGTCCAGCCGCGTGCCGCTGCGACGCGTGGATCCGGAGTCCCCACTCTCGGCGGGGCTGCAGCAGGCGGCATGGCCCGAAGACTTCAAGTTCCCTAGCGCCATCGACTCGTATAAAGGCGACACGGACCCCCGTGAGTTTGTGCGCATATACGAAACCGCGATCGAAGCCGCGGGCGGAGATGACACCACGAAGGCAAAGGGACTCCCCCTCGCGCTACAAGGAGTGGCGCTCTCTTGGTTTTTTACCATAGAGCCGGGCTCCATCTACGCGTGGGAGCAGCTCCGCGTCCGCCTCCACAACAACTTCCAAGGAAACTACGTCGACCGGGTTGATGCGGACCAGCTCTTTGCCGTGAAGCAAAAACCCTCGGAGAAGCTCCGGGACTACTTCAAACGCTTCGCCAAGATTCGATGTCAAGTGAAGGACGTCAACGAGACCACCATCGTCAATGCAGCCATACAGGGCCTTCGTCCGGGCCCGATGGCTGAGTACAATGCGCGGAAGCCGATCAAGACGGTGGCGAAGCTCTTCGACAAGATGGAAGAATATGCCCGGGCGGAGGAAGACGCGCGGCGAAGGCAAGGTGACGACTCCGACACTAACCAGGCCGGAACCTCGGCAAAAACCGAAGATTCGTCGAAGGGCGGCTCTACGAAGGGAAAGCGTAAGCAGGAGTCGTCCAGGGACGCGCCCGACCGCAGGGACAACTCGCATTGGGAGTCGTCGGATCAGCCCAAGCGCGGCCAGCAAAGGTCGAGGCGAAACCGGTACGTCCTCGACATCGAAGGCGGGTCCGACGAGGGTGCTCCGGCGGGCCGAGGCGGCCGGGGGCGCCGTGGCCGGGGCCGGGGCCGTGGCAGGGGCCGCGACGATAAGGGTCGTGGAGACTACGACGACCAGCATCAGGGACTGTGGTGCTTAGTCCACGGCCGCGGCAATCACGATACCCGTAACTGCACCTCCATCGCGGCGCTCCGCGACAGCGTCGCTAGGGACAGGAACCGGAGGCGCGCCCGCCTGCGGTGGCCCACGTCCAATTCCCATACGAGGCCCCCATGCAGGTACAGGCGCAGGGGATGCAGGTACAGGCGCAGGGAATGCAACCCCAGGAAGGCACCTTGCGGATCCAAGCTCACGTACAGCAGCCTCGGGAAGGCCTCCTGTCGTTGCAGGCCCCGGACGCAACCTACCGCAGGGTCATTAATGTCATATCCGGCGGCTCTGCGCTGGAATTCGCCTCGGCGCGGCAGCAGAAGGCCTACGCGCGAAGACTACATCACGTGGCGGCATACCCAGCGCAAGCACCGCCGGAATGGGCGCGGCACGAGGTTACATTCACACCTGATGACGCCCAAGGTGTGGACTTCCCTCATCAGGACCCCCTGGTCATCCGGGTCACCATCGCGGGATGCGACGTGGGGCGCGCCTTGGTGGACGGGGGTAGTTCCGCGAACGTATTGTTTGCGGCGGCCTTCGACCAGATGGGGATCCCTCGAAGCCGCCTGGGGCCCTCGGGAATCCCACTGCAGGGCTTCGGGGGACAGCCCCTGCGGGCGCTGGGCCAGATCGGCCTTCAAGTCTCCTTCGGCCGAGATGACAATGTGCGGACCGAAGATGCCACCTTCGACGTGGTCGACCTCCCGTATCCCTACAATGCCATACTGGGGCGCCCAATCCTCAACTCCTTCGGTGCGGTACCACATCACGGCTATCTGTGCATGAAGATCCCGGGTCCCTGGACCGTAATCACCGTCCGAGGCGACCAGGATATGGCTCGGCGCATCGAGCCAGGCACCAGATGCCCGCGTCGCGAAGCCCAGCGCCGCTCTTAGAGCCGGCGCCACAGCGCGGAGGTCCGTGGGGTCGTCCATAGGCGCCTGCGCGGGCCCTGCAGATGTCTAGCGACTAGAGGCTGCGGCAGCACCAAGGGCAAACGGTCAGTATATTCACCCTTTGTAGTTGCTCACCCGCGCAAACGGGGATATAATGAAGATCGCCGTTTGCCGTTAATTTTTCTTCGCCACATGCAAGCACGCGGTGAGGGCGCGCGCCGGCTTGGCCAACGCGCGCGCCCCCGCAGTATAAATCAAAGACACACGTTCGTGTGTGCACTCGCCGTCGCCAGGGAGGGCGGGACTGAGTATAAACCAAAGGCGCACGTTCGCGTGTGCACTCGCCGTTGCCAGGGGGGCGGGACTGAGTATAAACCAAAGACGCACGTTCGCGTGTGCACTCGCCGTCGCCAGGGAGGGCGGGACTGAATATAAACCAAAGACGCACGTTAGCGTGTGCACTCGCCGTCGCCAAGGCGACGGGACTGAGTATAAACAAAATACGCACCGGGGGGACGCCCTCGTGCGCGCGAGTCTCCGGACTATAAAGAAGACGTAGCGTCGAGCCTAGCTCCGCACGCAATAGTCCACGGACTCTAAATAAGACGTAGCGTCGAGCCTAGCTCCGCACGCGCGAGTCTCCGGACTATAAAGAAGACGTAGCGTCGAGCCTAGCTCCGCACGCAATAGTCCACGGACTCTAAATAAGACGTAGCGTCGAGCCTAGCTGCGCACGCGCGAGTCTCCGGACTATAAAGAAGACGTAGCGTCGAGCCTAGCTCCGCACGCAATAGTCCACGGACTCTAAATAAGACGTAGCGTCGAGCCTAGCTCCGCACGCGCGAGTCTCCGGATTATAAAGAAGACGTAGTGTCGAGCCTAGCTCCGCACGCAATAGTCCACGGACTCTAAATAAGACGTAGCGTCGAGCCTAGCTCCGCACGCGCGAGTCTCCGGACTATAAAGAAGACGTAGCGTCGAGCCTAGCTCCGCACGCAATAGTCCACGGACTCTAAATAAGACGTAGCGTCGAGCCTAGCTCCGCACGCGCGAGTCTCCGGACTATAAAGAAGACGTAGCGTCGAGCCTAGCTCCGCACGCAATAGTCCACGGACTCTAAATAAGACGTAGCGTCGTCTAAATAAGACGTAGCGTCGAGCCTAGCTCCGCACGCGCGAGTCCCCGGACTATAAGGAAGACGTAGCGTCGAGCCTAGCTCCGCACGCACTAGTCCACGGACTTTAAATAAGGCGTGGCGTCGAGGTCCGCCTCCGCACGCGAGAGTCTGCGGACTGTAAATAAGGCGTAGTGTCGAGCCTAGCTCCGCACGCCCTAGTCTACGGACTTTAAATAAGACGCAGCGTCGAGGTCCGCCTCCGCACGCAAGTCTCCGGACTATAAAAGAAGTCGTAGCGTCGAGGTCCGCCTCCGCACGCGCGAGTCTCCGGACTATAAAGTGAGGCCAACCGCAGAGGTCTGCCTCCGCACACGTCAGTCTGCGGACTGTCCGTTCTACGGAACCCTGGCGCAGCTACGTCGCCAACGGCGGCATCAGCACACAGCACACAACTTAAAATGCCAGGAGATCTGCTCACCGGAAGAGTCACATATACAAAGGTCCGCCAACATCCCGGCCGCTCTAAGCCGCTACCCCGCGGGTTCGTCCTTAACACGCGCCAAAGTCGGGGCCTCGCTCGACGAAGGCCGGCTCGCCCAAAAGTCGAGCGAATCTTCGGCCCTTCGCCAGCGTCGAAGGCGTCGTCGGGTTGAAAGGTCGGCTGCCCGAAGCCGGCCCCAGCAAGGAAGCTGCCCGGGATATAGGTGAAAATCAGCATGCATGCAGAAAGTGTGCGCTTTATTAGCAAAAACAAGGGACAGCACAACGCACACCTACACCTAGGCGCCGCGGCATCAGACCTGCGGGTTCCCGGCGCCTTCGGAGGGCCCAGCGCCGCCATCATCGCGTCGAGGGACCCCGTCCAGAAATTGGCCAAGGCTCCCCGTCCCGTAGAGCGACTTCCGGAGCTCGATCCGTACAGCTTCCGCCCCGACGGGATCCCAGATCCGGTCGCAGAAGGGCCCAAGGGCACGGCAAGCGGAGCGGACGGCGCCGGACATTACTCCGGCCCCGCCAGGCATCTCCAGCTGGGGGTCATTCAGCCTGGCGACATGCGTACAGCCGCGGTGCTGGAGGAGCGCGCACACCAAGCAGGCCGAAGTGTACGCGCAGTGGGTGCCGAAGGACGTCGCCGCGTCGCGCGCGACGTTGGCGGCATCCCCGATCCAGCGGAGCGCCCGAGACAGCTCCTCCGGACCGAAGGCGCGTCCCGGCACCTCCGCCACCAGCCCTTGAAGATGGCTCTCCAGCGCTTGCATGGCGTCCCAAGCAATCACCGAGGCGTCGCCCAGCGTCCGGTTGCGTTCCGCTAGAGTCAAGGCAAGTTCCCCCTTTTCCTTCTCTAGCGCGGCGACCTGCTCCAGGAGCCCGTCCCGCTCCGCCGCGAACTTTTGTTCAGCAGCTGCCGCGGCCGACTCCTGCGCCGACGCAACAAGCTCCTCCTCGGCGGCCCGCAGCCTATCCTCGAGCGCTTTTTGGCTACGAGCATAGGCCGCTTGCAGGGCCTGCCCCAGCACGAGTGTCTGTAGAAGGGAAAAGGCTTAGCAAACTCAGCTAAACTCGGGCGTGGTCGCATGAGTACCTACCCTCACCCCAGACACCTCGAACGCGTCCTCGAGGCGCCCCGCACCGTAGGCCTGCAGCACTTGCGGGTCGACGCTCGTGGCCGCGTCATAATGAGCAGCGCTGCGCATAAGCATACGGGTGACCACTCCAAGGCGTAAAAGCATACACCAGAGTAAGCTAAGTCACCATACCTTCGGTAGCAGAAGGAATGGTCCCGCCGTGAGCGGAGGCCTTCGCGTTCGGGGAGGCCGGCGGCTGCCCCCGCGCGGTGGACGGCGTCGTCAGGGGGGCAGAGGGTGCATATGTCGCAGGGCCTCCAGCGCTTGCGCTGGCATCCCACAGGCTTCGGATGCCCGTGGCCACGACGAACCCCCGTGGTGTCCGGTGGAGCTCCGGCCGCACACATGGCCGTTTGGCCGGGGCAGCTAGCAGCGCCACCGCCCCCGCAGCCGTGGCCGGGGAAGACCCCGTGGCTGCTGCGCCCGGGGGCGAAGGTTCCACGGTGGCAGTCGTCGAAGGGGGCACCTCAGTCCCCGCTGCTGTTGGCAAGGACAGCACGGCTACGTGCGCCCCCGCGGAGGGCGCCTCCGGCACCGCAGCGGCCGCCGTCAAGGCCTCCACCTCGGCATCGCTGGTCCGCACGGGATCCGCCTCGGCGACTTCGGCGGGTGGTGAGGCTTCCCCCCTCCGGCCGCCCGCGGCAAACCCACCGTCCGGGACGCCTGCCGAAGACACCTCACCTTCGGCGCCTGCGCCACCCAAGCCCGAATCGGCGTACCTCGCAGATTCTGACTCCGCGTCCGCCGCGTCCTCGGAAACACTAGCAGCAGGCGCGGCAGGTGCCCCGCTGCGGCCCCTCTTCCGAGACGAGGTCTTCTTCTTCTTCGCTCCACCATCGGCTGGAGCGACACGGTCCGGCGCGGCGAGACCCAGGACCTCGCACACGCGGTTTAGTCGCCCCAGCCCCTTCTTGGCGACAGCAGACGCGCGCTGCTCGTGCTCCCTGGCGGTGTACGGACCCAGGAACACGCGCACGGCTTGCTCCGCCTCCTCCAAGGAAATCCCTGAAGCAAAGGAGAATAGCATCAGCATACAACGCATTTCGCGTCAACAAAGGAGGGGCGCAATCGAGGCTTACGGGGACCGGGCGGCGCCGGTAGCGAGCAAACCCACGGCGAAACATTGTCATCTCGACGCCTCTCGGCGGCAAGATGCCAGTCGTAGGCAAGCGGGGCCACGCCGTACATCACGTACTCTTCGGCAAGGTCGCGCATGTTGAAGCGGGCGGCCATGCCTACGAGCCGTTTGACCCTCCGCTTGTCCTCATCATCGAGCGTTCGGCCGGGCGAAGGCTTGAACGCGATCGGTCGGCCCGTGCACGCGAGACCGCTCCCGCTCTCCACACGGTGGTAGAACCACCGCTTCATCCAGTAGGACTCCCACTTCCCGCGAGTTGAGTTCGCAGGGAAGAGCTTCTTGCAAGACGAGCGAAGAGTAAAAGAGACGCTACCGAAGCTCGACAGCGTCCCGCCCCCCGGCCCTTCGGCTGGCATCGCGCCTCGTGGAGATAGGCGAACAGCGACGCGCTG
The DNA here is from genome assembly GCA_017311315.1 of Dendrocalamus latiflorus. Taxonomy (NCBI): domain Eukaryota; kingdom Viridiplantae; phylum Streptophyta; class Magnoliopsida; order Poales; family Poaceae; genus Dendrocalamus; species Dendrocalamus latiflorus. Next base: position 19,357,176 of record CM029677.1, on the reverse strand, counting down.
GGCCAGCACGCCCCCGAGCGCAAGGCCCAGCTGTACACCGCGAGTCGGGCCACGGCGTTTGGAGTCAGTTGCGCCAGCTCCAGCCCGAAGGTCCGCAGCACGTCGCCCACCATGCTCGCCGCTGGGATCCGGAGCCCCGCGTCGAAAAAGGCAACGAATACGACCGCCTCCGACCTCTCGGGATGCGGTTCCGTCTCGTCGCCGGCGGGCAATCGTACGTCCTGGCGCCCGGACAACTTCCCCGCGTGCAAGAGCCCTTGGATCGTCTTCTCGGTCACGAGCGAGGGGCCTAGCTCGCCGGAAAACGTGCCTTCCTCCGCCGCCAGCCGCTCCTGGTCAGCCGCCGCCGGGTCGCGCTTTTGGAGCGCGTATTTTACCTCCAATGGCGAGGATCGCCAGCGAATGGCAGGGCCACCAACCGCCTGGCCGCGCTCGCTGCTGGAGGCCATCGCTCCCCACGTCGAGACTAATACGGTGAAGATAGCGCGAAGGTGGGGAAGGCCGAGCAAACAGGAAAGAGGGCGTAAAGGTGCGGGGACGCTATTACGGGGGGGCTATTTCAAGCCGCCTCGCCCATACCGCCGCTACCGAAGCGTCGCAACGATCCGCGTGCAGGATGCAACCGCAGCGGTGCAAAGGCCCGCCCCGCACGCTTCCCCGTAATCGAAAGCGAAGGGTCGAGGAGGTCCGTGCACGAGGCGCGACCGCAGTCGTATAAGCGCCCGTACAGCGCAACGCCCCACCTAACGCTGGAAGGTCACGACCACAGGCGCCACTCGCTGCCCGCCCCGTGTCCCCCTTGCCTAGGGAAGAGGCGAGCGGCTGCAAACACGCAACCGTCCACATCCCGACGCCCAGCAGTCATAGGTCGTCGCGTGCCCTGGGCGCGTCGGGTCACACGGTACGGGAACCTAACCCTGTCAGGCCAGGGACCGGCGTGATTCAAGGAACCTGTATAGCGCAAGGCCGCATCAAAGAGCCCAAGTTGCGCGCGTCTACTTCGACTAGGCGCCAGCTTCGCTGCCACCCGCCCGAAGGGTAGGGGACGGAGCGCGCGCGTCTACTTCGACTAGGCGCCAGCTTCGCTGCCACCCATTCGAAGGGTAGGGGACGGAGCGCGCGCGTCTACTGTGACTAGGTGCCAGCTTTGCTGCCACCCGTTCGAAGGGTAGGGGACGGAGCGCGCGCGTCTACTTCGACTGCGCGCCAGCTTCGCTGCCACCCGTTCGAAGGGTAGGGGACGGAGCGCGCGCGTCTACTTCGACTAGGCGCCAGCTTCGCTGCCACCCGTTCGAAGGGTAGGGGACGGAGCGCGCGCGTCTACTTCGACTAGGCGCCAGCTTCGCTTCCACCCGTTCGAAGGGTAGGGGACGGAGCGCGCGCGTCTACTTCGACTACGCGCCAGCTTCGCTGCCACCCGTTCGAAGGGTAGGGGACGGAGCGCGCGCGTCTACTTCGACTAGGCGCCAGCTTCGCTGCCACCCGTTCGAAGGGTAGGGGACGGAGCGCGCGCGTCTACTGCGACTAGGCGCCAGCTTCGCTGCCACCCGTTCGAAGGGTAGGGGACGGAGCGCGCACGTCTACTCCGACTAGGCGCCAGCTTCGCTGCCACCCGTTCGAAGGGTAGGGGACGGAGCGCGCGCGTCTACTCCGACTAGGCGCTAGCTTCGCTGCCACCCGTTCGAAGGGTAGGGGACGGAGCGCGCGCGTCTACTCCGACTAGGCGTCAGCTTCGCTGCCACCCGTTCGAAGGCTAGCGGACGGAGCGCGCGCGTCTACTTCGACTAGGCGTCAGCTTCGCTGCCACCCGCCCGAAGGGTAGGGGACGGAGCGCGCGCGTCTACTTCGACTAGGCGCCAACTTCGCTGCCACCCGTTCGAAGGGTAGGGGACGGAGTGCGCGCGTCTACTTCGACTAAGCGCCAGCTTCGCTTCCACCCGTTCGAAGGGTAGGGGATGGAGCGCGTGCGTCTACTTCAACTTCGGCGCCAGCCAAGAACGGAGAACAGCACACGCCACCACCATAACTCGAACAGGCAAAGGTCAAGGTTGCGGCAAGAGCAGACATGATCTCGTAGGCAGATATGAATCGCCACACCAGCATATGCTCGTTCGCACGAGCAGAGCTTACGGATGACTCCATATCTGTCTACGAGAGCAAGTCAGGCCTTGCCATTTTCGCATTCAAGCGGCGAAGCATTCCCACGAACGGGGGGAATCTGGTCCACCGGCGATCGCAGGCATTGACGCCGGTCGACGCAGTCACCAAACACAGGTGCACAAAACTTTTCCTGCATACGAGAAATTAACCATGAACAGGTACGGAACATCAAAGGAAGGGAGTATACTTGGTTTATTAATTTGAGTGGATGCAGTTTTATTTGCAAACATTTTATAAAAGGGACCCAAAACTACTTCTCAAGATCTCAGGGGTTTTCACAAAAATTCTTTAACCAACTAGTCAAGTTCAAACATGTACAAAACTACTTAAGTTTTGCTGCTGGAATCACCCAAGTGACACAGCTCCAATAACCGGGAGCACGGCGTATTCGAATACCATTTATTTGACTCTGCAGAGTTTGCTCAGCTTTACCCACACGATCCCTTAACTTCCGCGACAGAGTTAAGAAAGCCAGGTCGTTTCACTGCTCAACTCTTTATATAGGCTCTACCCGGTAGAATTCACTCGGGTCTGGATCCCACACACACACACACACACACACACCCACACAAGAGAAAACAGTGTCCGCTTCGAGTGAACTCTACCGTTGTTAGGCACCCATAGCGCGGCTCACCTAACCTCACTGCTAAACCTCCTGTAGAGTTTCAATCGAGTTGAGCAGCTACTAGACAAGTGTTGACAAGTCAACTCCTGTGGTTGAGCGATTACTGTGACATTTGCTCAGCGTAAGGGTTTCAGTCCTTATATTTTCACAGGGTCCGCAACCTCGCCAGGCCCGCGACCCAACCTGAGGTAAGCGGTGGGCGTAGACCGTCTCGCGGTTTCCCACTCACCCTTACCCTACTCCAAACCTAGGATAAAAGATTGGCGAGGACCGCCTTGCGGTTTCCACTCCCCCTTACCCTACCTTGTGCACGCCGGCACTCTCCGCTCTAAGATACGGTGTCCCATACCACCCTACCTTAGAGTCGGGTTTTCTAAATTCTATTGGCCCACAGCCACAACCTTATTAGTGTAAGACTTTGCATGATAATAATATCCTACGATTATCTAGGTTAACAGATAATTAATTCTAGGGTTTCAATGGCATGGCTACAAATTAAACATGACATTTAGCGGTGGTAGGACTAACTATATCACAAGTCATTCTAAACATTTTATTTTATTTTCGAACTAATATTTCAGAACTAGCTCAATGCAAATAACATATTAACATATTTAAACATTATGGGATACAACATGATCAAAGGATTTGGGACTTGCCGTTGATTTGGATGATCTCGACTAGCTCGAACGTAGAAGCTCCTGGATCCTGCGACTGCACTTGAGCTTCCGGGAATCTCCGACACTAGCGCAAACACATAAAATAATTAAATCCAGCTTGAGCCTAATCAAGCGAGGAAAAATAAACTAATCAAAAAGGAGTAAAATGCATAAATCTTCAAATGGGGAATTTTAGGAATTTATTTGGGATGAATCTGTGGAAAAGGAGGTCACCACTGGGTCTGGAATAATATTTGGAGCAAAGTGGTGAAATTTGGGGATTTTTGGGATTTTCTGTGATTTTCTAGGATTTATTTGGATTTTCTGGCATTTTGGAAATTGATAAACTCGGGAAAATCGGTTGAACAGTAACCGGCCCGGCCGCTGCTACAGTGCGGCTCGGCCCGAGGTTTGAACGCGCGCGCGCGCCGGAGGGAAGCGGGCCGGGAGGCCGCGGCCCACTTGCGCTGCGCCCGCACGAGAGGGATGGGTGACGCGTGGCGCAGCGGGCGGCGCTGATGCGGGGAGGCGGCGAAGCGGTACGAGGATCCGACGGCGGCGGGGCAAGGTTTTTATGGAGATCGGACGGTCGCGAAACAACGGGGCGAGCGAACCGTTACGGAGAGATCCAACGGAGGGGAATGGGGGAGTTTAAGATGATCCGACGGACGGGATTAGAGGGAGCGGCCGAAACGGTACGGGAGATCGGAGGGCTGCGGTTAAGGAATGCCAGAGGGGAGGGACGGCGGGGATAGTGCCACGTCGTCGTCGTCTTCCTCCCGTCGGGCGCGAGCAGCAGAGGGACGGAGACGGCGGCGCCTCCGCTCTCCGGCGACTGTAAGGGCTCCCGACGGCAACTGAGGGTACCACCGGGTAGGGTTTAAGCTGGGGAACCCATTTTGGGGCTTGGAAGGTGAGGGAATCAACGGGGAGTGCGGGAGGGGAAAGGGAGTGGTTCGGCCATTTGGCGGCGAGGGAGGTCGCCGGCGGCGAGAGAGCCCAATCGGCTGCAGTTACACGGGAAGGGGGCCAAGGGGCTCACATTGGTGGCAGAAATGGGAGCTGGGGAGCTGCGGAGCGTGCTGGCCACGGGGAGGGTGCGGCGGCCGGAAGGGAGTCTCGACGGCGGCGATCCACAGTGCTTCACCTGGCCAGAGGAGGATGGCAAAGTGAGTAGGGGTGGGTAAGGATGCTCTGGACGAATGCTATTGAGGAATGGAGGGAGAGAGAAGGAGATCGACTTCGCGGGGTCGCCGGCGCAGGGGAAGACGGCGGCGGCGCTCCGGGCGATTGTATTTCAATTGGCTGCTTCGGGAGCTTCTTTGGGGTGCTAGAAAGTGGATGGGGGAGGTGGAGCAGCTCGGGAAACAGAAGAGCGTGCGGGAGAGAGGAGGGGTTTTTATACCCCGAGCGGAGGGAGGAGAAGGCTTCGGGGAGAAGGCACGGCTCGGGCTCCGGGGTCGACAGGAGGGACGGGCGCAGTCGTGGGCGTCTCCTCTGCACAGTGGAGGGGCGGTGACGGGGCGCTGTAGCGGCTTAAAGGCGAGGAGACGGGAGTAGGTAGCTGCGCAGGGGCGGAGGCGCATCCGCGCGCGGGAGAAGGAGAAGGCGGCGACCGCCAGGTGGGGCCGGAGTTGAGGCGGGGTGACGTGGAGCGAGGACGTCCACTCCTCCGGACCCGGGGGCTGTCGGGACGGCGCGGCGCGGGGAGGAACCGGGGCGGCGCGGGGACAAGCGCGACCGCGGGCGCCGGGCAGGGCGGCGCGGCGCAGCGCGCAGCGCACGCGCGTGCGCGGGGCGAAGGCGGGGGCTGGCGCGGCGCCTGCGGGAGAGGGGCAGGGAGGCGCTGCGGGAGGGGAGAGGCGGCAGGGAGAGCGGCGCCAACGGGAGCGCGAGCGCTGGGCGCGCGAGAGTAGAGAAGGCAGAGAGGGAGGCGGGGCGCCAACTGAGGGAGAAGACGGAATGGCCGAAAAGGGAAAGCGCATTCCGGGAAAACTTTCCCGAAAAGGAAAGTTTTCAAAATTCACTCAAAAATGCAGCAAAAATTTAGAAATTTTTTGGTTTGAAATTTTGGGGCTTTTCAACCTACCCCCCTTAAAAGAATCTCGACCCCGAGATTAACTTGGTCTAGGGAGTAAGTTGGGTAAATCCCGCTGCAAATCTGACTCTTTTTCCCAAGTGGACTCATCCGCTGTGTGATTCTTCCACTGCACTCTGCAAAATCTGACATTCTTGTTTTTGAGCTGCCTCTCTGATGTTTCAAGTATTTGTAGTGGTTCTTCAGTATATGTGCAATCATCTTGCAATTCAATATCTGACAATGGTACTTCATCTGTCGGTTGGCGTAGACACTTTCGAAGCTGGGATACGTGGAACACGTTGTGGATTCTGGATAAGTTGGGTGGAAGCTGCACTTGATAAGCTACTTCCCCAACTCTTCCAATTATTTGAAACGGTCCCACATATCTTGGTGCTAATTTGCCTTTGACTTGAAATCTCTTGACTATCTTGAATGGAGTGACTTTTATGTACACATAGTCTCCAACTTCGAAACTCAAGTCTTTCCTGCGGTTATCTGCATAGTTCTTTTGTCGGTCTTGTGCCATCTTCAGTCTGTCTCTGACAATCCTGACAGGTGCTTCTGCATCTTGAGCAATCTGGGGACCCATAAGTTGTCGTTCTCCTGTTTCTGTCCAATTCAGAGGGGTCCTGCATTTTCTGCCATAGAGGGCTTCAAACGGTGCCATTTGGATGCTGGCTTGATAGCTGTTGTTATATGAGAACTGAGCAAATGGTAGGCAGGTGTTCCATGCTGCTCCATATACAATTGCACAAGCTCTTAACATATCCTCCAAAATTTGATTGCTTCTTTCTGTCTGCCCATCTGTCTGTGGGTGATATGCTAAGCTGAAATTCAGATCGGTGCCCATAGCTTCATGCAATTTTTTCCCAGAACTTGGATGTAAACTGTGCTCCTCTATCTGACACAATCTTCTTCGGAACTCCATGCAGTATCACAATTCTGGTCAAATACAACTCGGCGAGTTTATTCTTCCCATAGGTTTGCTTGATCGGGAGGAAATGAGCTACTTTAGTCAATCTATCAACAATGACCCAAATAGCATCATATCCTTCCCGAGTTTTGGGAAGTCCAGTAGTGAAGTCCATTCCAATGCTATCCCACTTCCATTCGGGAATTGGCAAGGGTTGTAACAATCCCGATGGTTTTTGATGGTCTATCTTGATTTGCTGGCAAACATCACATTTCGCTATATATTCAGCCACTTCTTTCTTCAGGTCTTGATACGTCTTGGTTCTTCCTGGATGAATTGAGAATTGCGAGGAGTGAGCCTCTGATAGGATCAACTCTCTCAATTCCCTCTTATCGGGTATGCAATAGCGACCACGGAAAGTAAGAATTCCATGTTCGTCTATCACATACTCGGTTGAGCTTTCTTCTTGAATATCCTTTTTCAGTTTTTGAATCTCTTCATCCTCATCTTGCGCTGCCTTAATCTGATCTGTCAGTAGCAGTTGAATCTTTAATGCTGCTTCTTCATCCTGTTCTGTGATCACCAAGTTCAGCTGTAATATATCTCTCTGTAACTCTGGTGGGTACTCTGATCGACTGACTTTGCTTGGATAAACTTTGCGGCTAAGGGCATCGGCAATTACATTTGCTTTGCCCGGGTGATATTGAAGCTCAATATCATAGTCTTTTATCAGCTCTAGCCATCTTCGTTGTCTCATGTTCAACTCTGGCTGGGTGAATAGGTACTTCAAACTCTTGTGATCTGGGAATATCTCACAATGATTCCCTAGTAGGTAGCATCGCCAAATTTTGAGTGTATGCACTACAGCTGCTAGTTCTAAATCGTGGGTCGGGTAGTTTTCTTCATGTGGCTTCAACTATCTTGAAGCATAGGCAACAACTTTTCCATCTTGCATAAGCACACAACCCAAACCTTGCTGTGTAGCGTCACAGTAGGTTTGGAACTCTTTCTTTGGGTTGGGCAAAATCAAAACTGGTGTTTCTGTCATCTTGGTCTTCAACAGCTGAAAATTCTCTTCACAAGCATCTGTCCATGTGAATGGTTTATCCTTCTTCAGTAGCTGAGTGAGTGGACGAGAAATCTTCGAGAATCCTTCTATGATTCGGCGGTAATAGCCCGCCAATCCAAGAAAGCTCTTCACTTCTATCACTGTCTTGGGCTGTTTCCATTCCATAACTGCGGCAATCTTTTCTGGATCGACCTTAACTCCATCTTCCGATATAATATGACCCAGAAAGCAACTTCTTTCAGCCAAAAACTGCACTTCGTCAAACTTAGCATACACTTGTGCTCTCTCAATCTGGTCAATGCCATGTGCAAATGCTCCTTGTGCTCTCCTTCACTCTTGGAATATATCAGAATATCATCAATGAAGATGATCACGAATCGGTCCAATTGGTCCATATGCACCAGATTCATAAGATTCATGAAATAAGCTGGCGCATTGGTTAAACCAAAGGGCACGACCGTGAACTCAAATAATCCGTATCTGGTGATGAAGGCTGTCTTCTCTCGATCTTGCTCTCGGATCTTGAGCTGATGGTAACCCGAGCGCAAGTCGATCTTGGAAAATACTTCGGCACCCTTAAGCTGATCGAATAGGTCATCAGTTCTGGGCAATGGATACTTGTTTTTGATTGTGACAGCATTCAGTCCTCTATAATCGACACTTTCTCAACTTTTCATTCTTCTTCTTCATAAATAAAACTGGTGCCGACCAAGGTGAAACACTTGGTCGAATGAATTCTTTTTCTTGTTATTCATCTAAATGTTTCTGCAGTTCCTTCAGTTCATTGGCTGACATTCTGTACTGATGCTTGACAATTGGTTTTGTGCCTGTAATCAACTTTATGGCAAGTTCTACTTATCTGTCAGGGGTCTGCCTGGTAATCCTTCCGGAAACACATTAGGGTATTCTCGTACTACTGGCGTTTGATCTAGTGTAACTGCTAGCATGTTGATCATGCGCTTTCTTGCATCCTTCAATACCTCTCTGTTTTTTGTTTGTTTTTTTTTCACTTTCTGACCTTCAGGGTTGACCAGTGATATTGTTTTGATCTCACAATTTACCTTGCCTTTGTTCTTGGCTAGCCAGTTCATGCCCAAAATGACACCTACCCTTGCATATCTGGCTGCAGCACATCTGCTTTAATTTCTTCTAGATTGACTTGTATCTGTACATCATCTTTGCGTGTGTGGTGTAGGTTCCCACTTGGATGAATCATGTCGTACCAAGGTTGGAAAGGATTGAGTCTGCTGGAGTTAACTCTATTACAGCATAGCCATCACACCCATTTCACTTTACACAAATGGTCTTCAAACATCATCATAATTTTTGTCACAAGCCTTAGTTAAAGTAATTTACAAACATCCATTTAGTTCTAGCTTACAAAAGGATAACCAAACGTACATCATCTCATTTCTTGTTCTACCTAGCTCATATTTTCTTGACTGTATGCTGGTTTTGGGCTTGGAGTTTAGCTGCTTCTGATGACAGACTCCTCCTGGGACATTGATGCTTGTAGTGTCCATTCTCTCCACAATGGAAGCATGCGTCTGTCCTTCGTGGACAGCTGCTAGCAAGATGCTTGTCACCGCAGGTGAGGCACTCGATGGCGAGTGGTGAGGGAGTGGCATACTGCCGAGACTGTCCGGGCTGGGTCTTCGGTATCGTCACAAACTGACGGAAGGGTTGGGATCAAAATGAGGGTGATCCCGTGGTCTTGCTCCGCTGAGCATTGTGTGAAGACTGAGACTTGTGTGCTACTTCACGCTTTCTGTACTCCTCCATTCTGGTCTTCTTAGGGTAAGATTCATCTTCTTCCATCGGTGGCAGGCGGGATGATAATGTCTGCCTCTTTGCCTGCTTTCTAGCTTCTTCTGAGGATAAGGACCTCAGCGGGCATTGGTCACGAAAATGCCCATTCTGTCCGCAGTGATAGCAAACCGTTTGTGCTGGAGGCGAAGGTTTCTTTCGTTTCATAACTTTCACGTAACCTGATGTCTCTTCTATCTGGAGAGCTCGATCAACCAGGCTCAATAGGCTTGAAAACTTCATGGTTTGAAGGCGTTGTCTCATATTGGGTTGTAGGCCTTTCATAAAGTACTCCATCCTTTTAGCTTCGGTGTTAGTTTCCTCTTGAGCAAATTGGGATAACTGATGAAATTGTTGTAGATATGCTGTGATAGAGTTCTCTCCTTGTTGAAGATTAAGAAAATCATGATATTTTCCTGTGATAACTTCAGGAGAAATGCAGGCTTGGCGAAATCTCTTCACAAAGTCTTCCCATGTAATATCTTCCTCCTTAGGGTGTATCCACTGGATAGCATTCCACCAAGAAATTACGGGCTTGGACAACTGATAGGTGGCGAAAAGGACCTTTTCCTTATGTGTACACTGAATAGTATTCATTCTTCTCTCAACATCTTGTAACCAGTTATCTGCATTCAGTGACTCTGTGGCTGAAGGGAATTTTGGGGGTTGAGTTTGCAGGAATGCTGTAAACTTCAATGCAGTTGCGCTTGATGCTGAAACTGACTCTTCGGGTGTCACGTTGACAATGAACGGTGGCTGTAACTCTCCTGGGTAATGGTTCTGTTCCATCATTGCTATCGTGCTGGCAACTGTTGCTTGATCTGTGGCAGGTGCACCCTGCCCGTTGGTCTGACCATTCTGCTGTGTTGGATCCATCTGTCAATTGGGAACTTGAGATCAGCTTTGCAGCGGCTTTTGGAGAATAAGAGTAGATAAGTAAGACTTTGAATTTCAAGGTAAGTATAGGACGAATTAAGGTAAGAACAAGAGCGAAAGAGGACAGGAGAAAGCTTTGAACACAGGGGGATTACTGATAATTAAGCAAACAACAAATAAGATAATGAACATAAATTTACTCTATGCAAGTGGCACACAAACCTCTTAGGGTTCATGATTACACCTGCTTTACATTACAAAAGCACTACTACTACTCGGGGTCAGTCTAGTCTAGCGAACAACGGCTACTCCTCCAGCTGCCGAGAAACGAAATTTTGAAGCTAGACAAGTAAAGCAGTAAACATTTTGCCAAAGTAAGACTTAAGCAGAAGTAAACTAAGATAGATAAGGTAGCACAAGAGAGGAAAAAGACAGCAATAATACTTATGTTTTTCGTAAACTCTTTTTATGGCTTTAAATTAAGTTTTGCGATAAAATCGCTTCCTAGTTTGCCTTAGGTCTTAACCTACGGTCAAAGAGCCTGCTCTAATACCACTTCTTGTAACGCCCCCGTCTCCAGGGGCGCGTACGGACACGGCACTCCGCAACTATTCACGCATGAACAGTTATGGAATGTCGCGCAAGAGTATACCATTGCATGCTTACGACAAAAGTCCAGCATATATTTCACATACGGATTAACATCCATTTTTCAACAGCGGGGCGTGCAAACCCAAAGTATACTTACATCACAAAAACTCCAGAATCCGCTCGAGCGCGGCCAAGACCTAAAGCCACGGGTCCTCGTCGAAGAAGAGACCTTCCGGGGCTTTCTCAACGGGGAGACCTTCACCTTCGTCTTGATCCTCTAAAGAAGGGCAAAAGCAAGCCATGAGCCAAACAACCGGCTCAGCAAGTCCCAAAAGGGACCCTAACTTATTACATGCACGGAACATGAAAGGAAGGGAGTATACTTGGTTTATTAATTTGAGTGGATGCAGTTTTATTTGCAAACATTTTATAAAAGGGACCCAAAACTACTTCTCAAGATCTCAGGGGTTTTCACAAAGAATTCTTTAACCAACTAGTCAAGTTCAAACATGTACAAAACTACTTAAGCTTTGCTGCTGGAATCACCCAAGTGACACAGCTCCAATAACCGGGAGCACGGCGTATTCGAATACCATTTATTTGACTCTGCAGAGTTTGCTCAGCTTTACCCACACGATCCCTTAACTTCCGCGACAGAGTTAAGAAAGCCAGGTCGTTTCACTGCTCAACTCTTTATATAGGCTCTACCCGGTAGAATTCACTCGGGTCTGGATCCCACACACACACACACACACACACACACACACCCACACAAGAGAAAACAGTGTCCGCTTCGAGTGAACTCTACCGTTGTTAGGCACCCATAGCGCGGCTCACCTAACCTCACTGCTAAACCTCCTGTAGAGTTTCAATCGAGTTGAGCAGCTACTAGACAAGTGTTGACAAGTCAACTCCTGTGGTTGAGCGATTACTGTGACATTTGCTCAGCGTAAGGGTTTCAGTCCTTATATTTTCACAGGGTCCGCAACCTCGCCAGGCCCGCGACCCAACCTGAGGTAAGCGGTGGGCGTAGACCGTCTCGCGGTTTCCCACTCACCCTTACCCTACTCCAAACCTAGGATAAAAGATTGGCGAGGACCGCCTTGCGGTTTCCACTCCCCCTTACCCTACCTTGTGCACGCCGGCACTCTCCGCTCTAAGATACGGTGTCCCATACCACCCTACCTTAGAGTCGGGTTTTCTAAATTCTATTGGCCCACAGCCACAACCTTATTAGTGTAAGACTTTGCATGATAATAATATCCTACGATTATCTAGGTTAACAGATAATTAATTCTAGGGTTTCAATGGCATGGCTACAAATTAAACATGACATTTAGCGGTGGTAGGACTAACTATATCACAAGTCATTCTAAACATTTTATTTTATTTTCGAACTAATATTTCAGAACTAGCTCAATGCAAATAACATATTAACATATTTAAACATTATGGGATACAACATGATCAAAGGATTTGGGACTTGCCGTTGATTTGGATGATCTTGACAAGCTCGAACGTAGAAGCTCCTGGATCCCGCGACTGCACTTGAGCTTCCGGGAATCTCCGACACTAGCGCAAACACATAAAATAATTAAATCCAGCTTGAGCCTAATCAAGCGAGGAAAAATAAACTAATCAAAAAGGAGTAAAATGCATAAATCTTCAAATGGGGAATTTTAGGAATTTATTTGGGATGAATCTGTGGAAAAGGAGGTCACCACTGGGTCTGGAATAATATTTGGAGCAAAGTGGTGAAATTTGGGGATTTTTGGGATTTTCTGTGATTTTCTAGGATTTATTTGGATTTTCTGGCATTTTGGAAATTGATAAACTCGGGAAAATCGGTTGAACAGTAATCGGCCCGGCCGCTGCTACAGTGCGGCCCGGCCCGAGGTTTGAACGCGCGCGCGCGCCGGAGGGAAGCGGGCCGGGAGGCCGTGGCCCACTTGCGCTGCGCCCGCACGAGAGGGATGGGTGACGCGTGGCGCAGCGGGCGGCGCTGATGCGGGGAGGCGGCGAAGCGGTACGAGGATCCGACGGCGGCGGGGCAAGGTTTTTATGGAGATCGGACGGTCGCGAAACAACGGGGCGAGCGAACCGTTACGGAGAGATCCAACGGAGGGGAATGGGGGAGTTTAAGATGATCCGACGGACGGGATTAGAGGGAGCGGCCGAAACGGTACGGGAGATCGGAGGGCTGCGGTTAAGGAATGCCAGAGGGGAGGGACGGCGGGGATAGCGCCACATCGTCGTCATCTTCTTCCCGTCGGGCGCGAGCAGCAGAGGGACGGAGACGGCGGCGCCTCCGCTCTCCGGCGACTGTAAGGGCTCCCGACGGCAACTGAGGGTACCACCGGGTAGGGTTTAAGCTGGGGAACCCATTTTGGGGCTTGGAGGGTGAGGGAATCAACGGGGAGTGCGGGAGGGGAAAGGGAGTGGTTCGGCCATTTGGCGGCGAGGGAGGTCGCCGGCGGCGAGAGAGCCCAATCGGCTGCAGTTACACGGGAAGGGGGCCAAGGGGCTCACATTGGTGGCAGAAATGGGAGCTGGGGAGCTGCGGAGCGTGCTGGCCACGGGGAGGGTGCGGCGGCCGGAAGGGAGTCTCGACGGCGGCGATCCACAGTGCTTCACCTGGCCAGAGGAGGATGGCAAAGTGAGTAGGGGTGGGTAAGGATGCTCTGGACGAATGCTATTGAGGAATGGAGGGAGAGAGAAGGAGATCGACTTCGCGGGGTCGCCGGCGCAGGGGAAGACGGCGGCGGCGCTCCGGGCGATTGTATTTCAATTGGCTGCTTCGGGAGCTTCTTTGGGGTGCTAGAAAGTGGATGGGGGAGGTGGAGCAGCTCGGGAAACAGAAGAGCGTGCGGGAGAGAGGAGGGGGTTTTATACCCCGAGCGGAGGGAGGAGAAGGCTTCGGGGAGAAGGCACGGCTCGGGCTCCGGGGTCGACAGGAGGGACGGACGCAGTCGTGGGCGTCTCCTCTGCACAGTGGAGGGGCGGTGACGGGGCGCTGTAGCGGCTTAAAGGCGAGGAGACGGGAGTAGGTAGCTGCGCAGGGGCGGAGGCGCATCCGCGCGCGGGAGAGGGAGAAGGCGGCGACCGCCAGGTGGGGCCGGAGTTGAGGCGGGGTGACGTGGAGCGAGGACGTCCACTCCTCCGGACCCGGGGGCTGTCGGGACGGCGCGGCGCGGGGAGGAACCGGGGCGGCGCGGGGACAAGCGCGACCGCGGGCGCCAGGGCAGGGCGGCGCGGCCCATCGCGCAGCGCACGCGCGTGCGCGGGGCGAAGGCGGGGGCTGGCGCGGCGCCTGCGGGAGAGGGGCAGGGAGGCGCTGCGGGAGGGGAGAGGCGGCAGGGAGAGCGGCGCCAACGGGAGCGCGAGCGCTGGGCGCGCGAGAGTAGTGAAGGCGGAGAGGGAGGCGGGGCGCCAACTGAGGGAGAAGACGGAATGGCCGAAAAGGGAAAGCGCATTCCGGGAAAACTTTCCCGAAAAGGAAAGTTTTCAAAATTCACTCAAAAATGCAGCAAAAATTTGGAAATTTTTTGGTTTGAAATTTTGGGGCTTTTCATTGGAGGTGTTTTTTCAGCATAAAAACGATGGAAACATTACTATTGTTTCTGTTGGCACTACAAATGGCCAAGTTTTGACTATTGATTCTACTGGTGTTATATAGAAAAGTGCTTGTCATACTAGGTAAGTGAATTCTTATTATGAGCTCAATGTTGTTGACTTTTAGCTTTACTCGTGAGAGTTCTTCTATGTTGTTTCTATCGTTTCCTCATGCAATTGAAAGCATAACATAATGCTGAACTCTTGTTTACGACTTTCCTCCAAACTCATTTTAATAACATCTATAATTGTTTGGCATCCTTCTGTGCCTTGTTGAATATGAATGCCTGATACCTTCTCAATCAGTAATTTCTGCAACAAAGATTCTCTTATTTAAACATTCTTAACACCACCTGGCACCTGGTGGATTCGTGCTATAGCTGATTTGGACTAGCAAGGATTTGTGATCCATACATAGTATTTGTGACATTAGTTGGACTCTCATATAGTGACTCAGTTCACGGGTAAACGGGTATGCCCGCGGGTGACGGGTACCCACGGGCGACGGGTATGGGCGAGGTTTTCGCCCGTCGTCTTTCGCGGGTATACCCGTGGGCGTAAATTGGGACCGCGGGTACGGGTATGGGCGAGCACTACCCGTACCCACCGCACCCGATTGCCATCCCTAATGCCACCTCCTTGACTTCGACGAGACAGCCCTAGAGGGAAACCCATGCATAGTGTTGTGGGCTTGTGGACGCGGCATGATAGGGCATAGTGACATCGAGAGGAGGATGAGGGGACAGACACGTGGGTGGGAAGGTGGTCTGGTGGTGGGGTCACCTCGCCACTACTGCCACTGCCATCGACAACCATAGCGATGAGGTGAGGGGTTTGGAATTAGGATTTGGGTTTTTTGTGTTAGGGTGGGCGATTTTGGGCCGCTTGAGCTCGCCGACCTATCCAAGGAATTATGCCGCCGCGTGCGGGCATGTCGAGGACGTGGTGGTGGATGTCGCCGCACGTGGCTGAGGGCTCGCCATGGTTGGACTCAAGGTGTATTTTTGGGAAGAAGTGTAGGAAGAAGTCTAATGTGCCAAGATGTGAGACCAGGGATACTTTGGGTATATTGAGAATTCTGACAACACTTTAAGGGTTAATAGTAATGTGACCTAATGGAAGTGACGACAATGGCATGAAAGGGCACAAAGAAGAAACTTGGTGGTATACAGGGAACCAAACTTTTCTAGTGGCAAATCCGGAATTGTATTAACTCTCAGTGGCATACAGGGAATTATCCCTAATTCATGTTAAGGGTATTAGTGTCTTTTCCTAATTTCTAGGGTTTGGTCTTATGTACTCTATATATTGCCTTTTAGGGCTGTGCAATACAACTACTCTCACTATTAACATGGTATCAGAGCCCTAGAATTTGATCTAGATTCCGTTGCTACTGCCCCTGAGAGGCTCAATGTCTACTCCTAGAGGTAGCCGTCGTCGCTGCGCCTGGCCCTAGGGAGTCTCCTCCCACTATCGCCGTTCCACCTCCTTCAAGCAAAGCCACCGCTATTGGATTCGTTGGATCCAAACTCCCAGCCACTGGTTCTGGGCAAGAGACAATGTCATCGTCGCCCTTACTTCGCGTGACCCCGACACCCGCGCCGGATCCGACCATCTCCTCCCTCGAATCAACACAGATCCAGGCTTGGCCATCGCCTCATACTGCTGTGTCAGTTGCGGTGGCTGCCCTCCACCGTCGCCTACTGGAGCCCACTGTCTCCTACCCCGCTCTCTTCGATTGGTTCAACCCTCCTCGCTCGGATTCGAGCTCTTCGACCTGCTGGTCATCGCCTCGAAGTTACTGCCCTACTATGGCCACCCCTTTCAGCTACTACTACCATCGCTCCCGTGGCAACCACTGCTGGATCCCGCCGCGCCCGGCCCTGAATGTAGGACCAAGGAGGCCGACTAGAGGGGTGAATAGTCATTTCTAAAATTCTCTCTTTTAAAAACTATTTGAGCTATTTGGCTAAACACAAACATATAATGCGAAAACTTAATTCAAATTGGTTTAGTATAAATAAAGCCTAAATCAACTAGTTCACCTAAGAGCACCACCGATATGACTATGTCAAGGTTTGCAAATCTAGAAAGACAAGTAATCAATTTAATTCTAAAAATATAAATTGCTTGAATGTAAATTAAATACAAGAAAACAAACCGCAAATGACACGGTCTCTTTTTACCGTGGTGTTCGGAGACTTGCCGGTCTCCCCTAGTCCACGTTGAAGTTAGCCCAAATGAATTGGACTGGCTTCACGAATTAAGCCTTCCACCTCAAATCCACTAGTGGTAGCTCTTCCTCACTCTGGGTAGGTGAGCTCCAACCTTCACACAAGGCAGGCCTTCTCACAAGCTTCTTTGAGAAGATCACCGGGTATGATGCCTCCAACGCCGTCTAGGAGTCGACAAACTCCAAGAGTAATAAGTCAAACCCCTTGACTCTCACCACGTGCAACGAATGCACAAGCTCAAGTGGATACAAAATCCACCTCTAGATGCAACACATGCAATTAGAGACATCTCTCCTTGCTCACAAGGTGCAACACATACACAAATGAGAGGACAAGCTCACACTAGCTCAAGAGAGTAAAATAGAGTGCCAAAAACCATGTCCCAACCGGCCACACAGGGAGTATTTATAGCCCACACCTCGAAACTAGCCGTTGGAGTAAAAAACAGGTTTTTCGAAAGTACCGCTATTATGGGAGCATTCAGTCATTTGTGGAACTACCGCAGTTATAAAAGCGGTACTTCCATTTTTCGGAACTACCGCAGTTATACGGGCGGTATTTCCGTTTTCAGTTTTTCAGCACAGACGACACTCGGAAAAAACGGTCATAACTTTTGATTCCGATGTCGGAATTGAGTGATCTTGGACTCTATAGAAAGCTTATTCAGAGGGTTAAATAACCCATCTATTTGTATAATCTCAAATATATTAGATCAATGTAGAAATCACAAGACATCCAAAGAGTAACTACCATGGTCTAATGTCAAAGGAAATACCAACAAACAATCTTAGACCATACCAAGTGATAATGCATGATCTCCAACTTTTGCAAATCACATTTGCAAACTTAGATCATGCTACAAGGATTAGGTACATAGGTTTCAACCTTTTGTAAAACACATTTGCAAAGTATAGCCACATGTTACAAGGATTAGATGCATGAGCTTTAACTATTTGCAAAACACATTCGCAAATAATGTCATCATGCCACAGAGATCTAGAGCAAGCGGGATTGAGTTATCAACACATGATGAGACTTAAGCTACTAGACAAGACCCCTCTTAATAGTACAGCAAGCCTATATTAGCAATCCAGTCTTCCAACCAAACACTAAGACCGGTAAAAAACTAGGAACACATCCTTAGTCCTAACTACTTATACTTTTGTTTTGAGCATCCTTTTGAAGTTTAAGGACGTACATCTTCACTTCAAGTTTGGGTCATTGTCTTCTCTCGACTTGATGATCAACTCATGACCATCTTCTTGATGATCAACCCATGAACATTTTCTCTTCGGAATCTTGATGTGCATAACACATGATGCATCCTCTTCTTGATGACCTTCAACTCATGAAGTCATCTAAAGTCGCCATCATCATGGAACCTAACCTATTCATCCAACTTATGGAAAATATTAGTCCCACAAATCGATTGTCATTAATCACCAAAACTCACCATTAACTCATAAATGGAGGGACTAGATTCTCAATCTTTCCCTTTTGGTAATTGATGACAATCTCAACAAATAATGAGATAATAAATTGAATATAAAATTATTTGAACACAAAAGTGCGGTACTACCGCCATCTAAGGTCCGGTAGTTCCGATTTCTGACGCGGTACTTTCGTTTGTCTTGAGGTTGAGAGTTGGCGCTTTCTGGGAAAAAAGGGGTTATGCCCGGGTTATTCGGAGCTTCCGTGCTCCGAAAGTACTGTTTAAGGCTGCGGTACTAACGCTCTACGGTAGTTTCGCTGTTGAAACTCCGGTACTTCCGTTTGCCACGGACCTAAAGTCATCTTGAGGGTGCTCTCTGGAAAAACGTACTGCCCTATAAATTCGGAACTTCCGAGGTCCGGTATTACCACTCAGGAGTTGTGGTCATACCGCGCTGCGGTAGTTCCGCCGTTATAACTCCGGTACTATTGTTTCTTCTGATAGTGCATAGTTGACTTGAGAATTTAAATTCAAATGTATGCATGACCTTTATCTTGAGCTATGTCGATGCTCTTATCAGCCTTAGCATGCATCTTCAAGTCGTCAAGCAAAATCTGGGACTAAACCTTTCAAACACTTGATAATCATGTCAATCCCATACACAGATAATTGAGTATAAAGCAATATGAGTCAATGTGAGTATATATAGACTACACTAGTTTTATATACTCAAAGGATATGTTTCAAAGTAGAGATTCCAATATATGCATAAAAGGAAACATGGATCAATATTAATGAAACTACAAAACATAGAGTGAATTCCCCTAAATGTGTGCATACAGGTGTGTGTAATGAAGACATATACACATATTCATTTTAGACCATTGATGGAGTTCATTCTATATTTTGGATCCAAGGAATGCACTAATATATAAGAATGTGATTTCGAATGCATACCTCTTTGAATTCACATTTTCATCCAAATGAGACTAAGCAATATCATAATCAATAAACAAGGTTAGTTTTATAATTACATTTGTCATTATCACTAAAACCTCAAAATTGTATTGTCATTTATCACCAAAACCAACTTAATGGAGCTTGATCTTTGACCGGGGCGCTGCATCCTCTGCCACCGACTCCTTCCTAGCTTGCTGCTCCGTCCACCAACCACTGCCACCACCGTCTGGTGCCTCAGCCCCTCCAGCTCCATCCTTTCCGCTGCTGCTCGCGAGGCCAATCGTCGAGCCGGGAGCTTATGAACCAGTCGTTTGCATGGTGGGAGGAGGAAGGCCTGCTTTTCTAGCGTGGCCTACCGGTTGGTGGCTTTGGAGTGTCAATTGTTGTATTAGGGAGAGAGATTGGTTGACTCACGTAGGCGTTGCTTAGCTACCCTGAAAACATGATTTTGGCAACAGAGTTACAAACTGTTAGATCCTTTACAACTGCTCCCAAGACCTTACGACCACGGTATAGCCGCTACGACCACCTCCTGCAGCCGTACGACCACGCCGAAGAGGCTACGACCACTCTGCTGGTTCACCGACCACGCTGACAGTCGTTACGACAATGTTGTGACCCATCCGATCACTCCTCGCTGCTCTGACCACATAGTCATAAACTTCTGCTGAATTTACGACCACGTTCATCGTCACTGCGCTACACTTCCTTCGACCACAGTCGATCACCGTAGTCATAGCTCCTTACGACCACGTAATGATTCTGTCGACCGTTGTTGTCGTAACCCTTATGACCACGTCTTCCTGCTACGTGACCATGGTCATAACTCCTTTACGACCACGTCTTCAGCACCTGTGGCACCTCCGCTCTCATAGTCGTCCTCGGCTTTGTGACCGTCGTCTTACGACCACGTCTACTGCTCTTGTGGACTTTTCCACTCGATCGCCGTGGTCATAACTCCTTTACGACCACGTCTACGATCCTCTGCTCACCGTGGTCGTAACTCGGTTACGATCACGTATGAGAACACACGATAAACTCGATACTTTTCCCTGGAGCCAAACCGCTCCTTCTTTTCTTTATTTCTTTGTACTCGATTATACCAATTGCCTTCGATCACTCCGATCGACACCACTATGATCACACCGATCACCACCACTTCAACCACACCGGTCGCCTTCGATCACATCGGTCGCCTCCGACCACACTGGCCGCCTTCGACCATATTGGTCGCCTCTTTTTTCTGTGACCACACTGGTCGTCCCTGCTTTGCAATCACACCGACCGCCTGCGACTACGTTGGTTGCCCCTCTCCTCTGTGGTCATGCCGACCGCCTACAACCACACCGGTTGCCTTCTGCTCGGCACCTCCTCTGCGACTACATCGCCTCAACTCGGTGTTGCCTTCAACTCGATACAATGCTCTACGATTCGGACACAAAGTCGTACTTGACTACGACCACGACAACTGACTCATACTCGTACACGACCACGATTATGACTTCCGACTTTGTTACAACCATGACTTCTGACTCGAGTACGACTATGACTTTTGACCTCTAAACTGAAAACAAGATTACAAACTCTAACACAAACTGATTCACCCCAAGCAAGTAAAAGAAATTAAAGAAACCGATTCACCTCCCCAAATAATATTTGTATTGTGCAAATACACCAGGTGTTTTCCTATCCAGTAAATCATTTGATTGCCTGACATTTTGGTGCACAGAATCTGTACTTTCTGAGTGTTCTGCAAGAGATTGTTCCCTAGAAATGGATCTAACAGCATATAACTCATGAATTGTATTGATACCCTCAAGATCCTTCTGCATATCTTCTGGAACTTCATATCCATTATGAAGAATCCAAAGAAGCGGCAAATGTTTACGAGTAACATGTCCCCTCATTTTTGTCTTTACTATTCCCTCTAAGATGTCAATGTAATGGTCTGGAGGATTCTCACGCTCAGGCACCTTGATCCCCAGGCCTGAGAAGTACATTTCAACTTCACTCATAGGCCCATGATAAGCAATAAGGCCACCTCTTGCCAAAAGGACAAAGTCATCGAACATGTTGAGCAAAGTATAGCTGTGCAACACATTAATAAATTCAGATCCTTCAATGCAGTACAAAAATGAAGTAAACAAAAAAAATGAAGAATTGAAGATAAACGACTGACTTGTCATTTTTGTATTGCTGATCATATGTTAAAGTTGAGCATTACTATGCGTGTCGATTATTTTTTCACACATTTTGTAACACCAACTGATAGGTGACCCTCGACGGGTAATACAGTTTTTTAGGCCCACTGATCAATGACTGTTACATTTTTTTGTAACAAAATTTTGCTTATGTGCAAAACTATTTCAATTGAAGATTAGAATAGAATAGTTATTCTTTCTGAGAGGAGACAAATTCATGATTCAATGTTTACGGGGAAACCTTGGTTGGTGAATCACTGCACAAACATTTACGCCTTGGAATGCTTCATGACGAAGAGCTCTTAGAAGTAGCTGAGAGGAAGCACTGTCTAAGCCTGTAGTTGGCTCATCTAATATCAGAAGAGATGGTTCCATAACCATTTCAATCCCAACATTTACACGCCTCCTTTGTCCTCCAGAAATTCCCCCCTTCTCCACTGTCCCGACAAGGGAATTTCTGATTTCTTGAAGCCCTAATGACCCAATAACTCGTTCAAGAACTACAACCTTATCAGCTTTCGACATGCCTTTGCTTAACCTATTCCACAAAACAATACTTATTATTAAAAGAAACCATTTACTTCATGAAAATTCAAACAAGGATGTCATGAAAAGAATTGATGAAATCAATTTATATGATTTTTTTTGCATAAATAGTTATGAACATATACGGCTATCACTGGAAGTCATCTAGGTGCACAATATATTCCATCTAAGAGTTATGGCTAATTTATGCATCTGAAGGGAAAAAGTGGAAAAGTGAATTTAAATATAGATGATAATCCATATTCAATAATCATATTGTATTGTATCTAAACAAATGAACATTATTTTCAATATATTACACAGAGTAGCCATGAAGACAATAACCATGCACATCAGTACTTTTGTGTTGATGAAGTCTTGCAATGCTACGTCATTGTTTGTGATGACAAAAATCTTAGAATGTTATGTCATTGTTTTTGATGAATATGTGTACTATAACATTTAGTGGAAGGAAAAAAAAAGAGATCAATTGGGAAAGCAATCAAACTGTGTGCTTTGAGGTGTATATAATACCTGAAGCACGCACTAAACCACATATTTTCCTCGACCGTCAGGATCCCATGGACAATATCATCTTGTGGCACAGAACCAGTGATCTTCTTATATGACTGCATCAATCCAGATTTTCCATTTATAAGGACTAGCCCGTCCTTCTTAATTATATCCTGATGTTTTACCTAACACGGCATTAAGGAAAGTAGTCTTTCCTGTCCCAGAAGCACCCATGATAGCCGTTATATATCCTACCTGGTGAAAGTTTTCCAGTAACACATTGTAGAAGTTTCTTTTTTCCAATGGATAGCGCTAAACCTTTGAAAGCTACTTTAAACATTGGCCTTCGTGGTCTATTTTCAGCAGCTAGAGACACTATTCCAGAGGATGTTAATTTATCGTTATCTAGCTGCAGAGCTCTTTCCTTACCAATCTGACTATATGCAGGCCTGAACCTTTCAGTGCGAACATGGTCAGCTTTTTGCGATATTTTGATCTCTTACCATTACCTTCAGTAGCATGTAGTACCGCATTAGATGATGTAGCTAATTGTTCAGGTGTAATGAAAGCATCAGACATTTCTACTCCATGCTTTAGGACAAGTTCTTTTGCTAATGTCCATCTTTCACGTGCCGTTGCTGATTCTTGTGCAATTTTTGCAGCCTTTTTACGAGATTTCGACGACATTTTAGCTCGAATTGCAATTAACTGACCAGAGCAGTTGTACACCACTAGCAAAACAATGCTCAAGATAACCTGCAACAGGAAGATAAAAAGTAAAGATTTCTAACAGTATGGAGAACACGGTTGATTTTAAGTAAATATTGATAGTTTGGATTTTTCTTTTCTGTTATGTGATATTTGATGAAAACTCACTTGTGAAAGAAATAGGTTACTTGTGTTATGAATAGCGCTTATATTCATCATGAGGCCAATGAGTCATTATATATACATGTACAAGTATAGCATATATGCAGAAAATCCCTTACACAATATGGTAAATACACAGCTATTATACATATCTAACATCCTCTCAAACTTATGGTGGATCAACAATATGAAGTTTGAAGAGATAGAAACTTGTGTTGGGCTCTAGTCTGTATCTTTGTGAAGAAATCGGCCAACTGAAGCTTTAAAGCACATACTGTAGAGCGATAACCTGGTTCTGCACTTGTGTCCACATGTAGGAAGCATCAACACTAATATACTTTGTAAGCTCATGCCTCATCGGATCTTTAGCAATGCTAATAGGACATATACAATCAAATAAAAGAGGAGTCAATGCAGAAACAGAAACACCAAAATCATCAAGTAACCACCGTAGCTAAGTAACCTCTACAGTCATCAAAGCTATAGCTCTCAACTTCGTGCATAAAGAAGGAGAGTTGCGCGCTCGCATGGTGCGGTGGTGGCGGCGCGGGAATCGGTGACATACAGAGGCTGGAGGTGGGAGTCGACGACGTACACGGATTCGGCTTGGAGGCGGCTATATTCGGCCCCGAAGATGGCCAGATCCGATCGCCTTCGGCCACTGTGCTTCACGACGCCACGCTCGATGCAGTTCAAGAATCGACACCACGCT
The DNA here is from genome assembly GCA_017311315.1 of Dendrocalamus latiflorus. Classification (NCBI taxonomy): domain Eukaryota; kingdom Viridiplantae; phylum Streptophyta; class Magnoliopsida; order Poales; family Poaceae; genus Dendrocalamus; species Dendrocalamus latiflorus. Next base: position 19,333,338 of record CM029677.1, on the reverse strand, counting down.
CGAAGTAGAACTGAAGTAGAGCTGCAACTGAGGGAGCCGTCACCATCGCCACACTGGCGGTGATGTCGACAAGGGGGCGTCGGTGGGGAGAGACTTTGGCGGCGCGGGTTGGGTCGCCCCGTGAGTCACCCGTGGGAGTGGCTCACGAGGCCTGGGGGGGGTCTTCTCTCATGAGACATTTGCTTTAATAAAACTAATATGTAGGCCTGTAATTTAATTCTAGCTCTAGTATAAACACTGCAGTATCTTATATAAAGTCAGGACTCAATAAAACAACATGGATAACAGGCAAGAGGATATAGTACTTCTTTAAGTTTTACTAGTTCAGAAAAATGTCCGGACGGCCTGGACTCGAGCCTCCGCCCGCTGCGAAGTGGCGTCGTCGTTGCCATCGCGTGAGAGCATTGGTAGCGCATTGCTGCCTTGTCGCGGTGGAATTAGGGGATTGCCCGGGCTGGCAAAACAATTCCTTGATACAACCGTTCATTCCGGCTTTTTTAAGAGCCCTCTAGCTTTCGACTATTATTTTGTAACTAAAATTATAGTATAATGACTATTAATTTTTTAAATAATTCAATTAAGAAATAAAGAAGAATGAGAAAAAAAAATAAAAAAATATTGTTATATCTCCACAAATAATGTATAGGAAAAAGAAGTAAAGTGAAGGCAAAAAAAAGAAGAGCCAAAAAAGAAAAAGAGCCTAAATTAAAAAACCAACACTTTCATCCAGAAGCCACAAACTAAAGCCAAAATAAACGGTACAATTTGACTCGATAATAGGTTCGTGGCCTCGTGGGCTTAATTCAAAATTATTTCTAAATAAACTATGTATAAGATGATATTAAATCAAAATAGGTCGAACGTTCCTCGTATAAGATTTTACAGAACTCTTGTATTGAAAGAAAAGAAGCTGTTTGTCTCGGTGAATTACAGGGTTCAGCCTTTTTCTAGTGCAATGTTAGGAACCTGGTTGTCTCCTAAGTCCTAACCTGAAATTTTGCTGGCAAAAAGATACAAGGTACTAGTACACACGAAAGGAGATGCAAAAGCAGAATGGTTAGCAAGAGAGTTAAGGTCTGTTCTTTTTGGCTACGGTTTATAGCTTTTGGCTGAAATTTTTGAATTTTGGCTGTTTACAGAGAAGATTACGGAGAGACAGATACTCACTTGCGATTTTGGCTGGTACAGATGTTAGGCTTTTAACGTGTAGATCATTTAACTTATAAATCCCGTCTTGAAAAAATACTCCGTTTGAAAGTTAAGTACTATAGCAAAAACTAAAAACCAAAAACCAAAAGCAAAAGTCAACCAGCAACTACTTTTGTCTTCTGCCCTGAACGGAGGAAAACTTATATGAAGTTCGCCGTGCTACGGCAAAATTCTTCCGTTTCAGTTTTTGCATCGAGTCCCAACACGACCGCGCGCCACGTTTACGTGCCAGGTTTCTGTCACTGATTTCACACCGCGGTTGACCACTTGACCTGATCGTGCTCGCGTGGAGTCAGAGGCCGCGGGATAAGGAAGATGATGATAATTTTTGAGAGCCATCAGCAAGGTAATTATCAGAGTGGACCCGCGGAATTAATGCATTATGCATGTCACGCACGGTTTGGGTGTATCAATCAAACTTTGATAATAATCCATTAGAGTGTTAGGTCGAGGGGAGTGAATGGATGTTTTTTCTTTTTGCTAAAATTGAGTTTATATATGAAAGTATATATCAAATCTATTTTACACAATTAGGATATAAATTTTCTAGTTTCACGTAAGTGCATCAACACCCAAGATATCAAGATTTACAATACTATAATGACAAACATACAATTCAATTCTATGATATAAATTACAATAATGCAAATCGAGCACAAGAAATTTGATGAGGATTTACTATTCCTAAATACGGCTTTAATATTTAATTAAGGCCAAAAGACCCATGTCATCGTAAACCTGCAGAGGTTGCTCCCCATGTATCCTGGTCGAAGAAATACTATGCGTGTTGCCTTACCAGATGACCGCTCGGAGATTATGTGAAATAGTACCTGGACCCAATTTCAAGATATTTCTTCCATGCAGTGGATATAACACGTGACTTATCCACTCCAAACAATACAACGTTTCAGACCTGAGTCTCTAACAACAACTGTCATGCGATTGTTTCCCATGTTCGTCTCCCACTGACAACAACTGACGATCAGACATACTCTCTCTGACAATAACTGTCTCCCCGACCGGACGCATTGGTTCTATAAGGCATCTTCCTGGGCGAATAATTAGCCTATCTTCATTGGTATTTAAGGCTGAACGAGAGAAGACAGAAGAATAACAGAAGACATCCAAAGGAAGCAATTTGACAATTGATTCGCATCTCATTCAATTCAGTGTAATTAGGGCTAGTCTCACGTCATGTTAAAGGTACCTTGTAACCAGTTCATAGCAATAAAGATCATCCCCGATTCTCTCCTAGGGATTTTAACCATCTTTCTCATATTATTTCGTAAGATCGGCGACTCGACTATCGACAACTGGTGCCATCTGTGGGGAAGACGGCGCTAAGTCCTTGAAGTTTTTCTTCATTTAGCAATCCTCATCCTTCTCTATTCCTATTGTCATTGCTCATGCGATCATGGCAGGGACTTGGGACGAGGAAAACTGGTTCGACTTGGTAGACTATACTGATCTCGACATAGATGCATGCATCATCGCCATGGAACATGATGTCTCGTCATCATCCTCTTCCATTTTAGGCTCATCGCTCATTGAGACTAGTGAGATCGACCAGATCGAAGATTCGCCACCCCCCATTAACAACGCCCTCAGAAGAATCTGTTGTTCCAATCAGATCGGAATACTCGAGTACCTCTGCAAGCCCAGTGCTTCCGATTGGCAAACCTGCCGACAAGAGTGTGATGTCACGATTCAAGGGTCGGGGTACTCTCAATACAGTCATGGGTGAACACTATTCGCCGACGACTCCTACGTATTTCGGGAGTTGACCAATACCTAGTCACAGTGTCGATGAAGTTACCCTCGGTAAAAGCCTGGTGAACATGATAACACTTAGCATCCAATCAGCAACCCACCAGATCAGGCTGAGTCTACCACAAAGCCCACTAGAGGTGGTAATTTCTAATCGCTACCCATTGTAAAGGCTTCTTACCGAAGTAGTGGAAGGCTCTCCTTCAGTTTCGACGGGAGCTCGTCAGGAGATTTGTGCTGGTGGCACGAAGTTAATGGAATCGGTAATACCAATCAAGATGCCATGTCTACGGTCATGGGTAAGCTGAGTACAGTTTTTCATAGATTAGAATTTGTTTTTCAAAATAGTTTGTAAATTGCTTATGGATAGATGGAATCTATATGAGATCTTTTGGGAAAGATGGTCTAGGTGGGATACCCATGTTTAGGTTGGTGCCAGGTCAGTGCCCACGCCAATAGTATTATTTTGTTTGAATTACTGTTTTCATTTACCGTATTAAATTTAGCAATTTCTAATTTATTTACGGCATTTCTTTAAATACCGCTTTACGTTAAAATAACTCTATATGCCTTTACTTGTCCGCCTTGCATTATTGTTGTATTTTCCCATGTAACTTATGGAGTACATTTTATATGCTCACCCTTGCTTAATTCTATTGCTTCGAGGGGATGTCTTCGACTCTAGTGAGGATCTAGATGTATAGCCTACGTCTTACTGTCGTTTGCCTGTGGACATGCTTGTTGGGCTTCTCCACTTTGGTTTTATCTTCTACTGCTCATATTTAAATTTGGCCTATAAGCAGTTAATGTAAATTTTGGCTATCAAGGCCATATTCAGTTAAATAAAGTTTGTCATTGTGCTTGATATGTATCCCTGTTACCACTGTATGCACTAGCTGATCCTGGACTAATGCGATTTACACAGAGAATCCAGAAGTCGTTGCTCCGGGGTCTAACACACAGACAACTAATATTGTAATTTAAATGCTCGGAGGATTGAAGACTTTATTTCTCACTTCAATATTCTCTTGTTTAAACCTGGTCAAGACACGGAAAACCTCTTAGTTGAAATCTCTCCTCTCTGCACGTAGTCTGATGAGGACACGACCCCTATGGATACAACCATACTTACTATGCTTGTTGTTCCAATTACAAGAGCTCCTACGCATCACTTAAATTATAAGGTGAGCTCGTTTCAAAAAGGTTTTACTTTGTTTGATAAAGAACTTATGATATTACATAATGAGAGTTTGCTGCGTTTGTTATTATGTACCGAGATTTATGATGAAGATCATGCAATACGTGAGGCTACATATATGCTAAAACCGAGGACAGTTTTCTATCAAGAAGGGGAGGATGATGTGACCATGCCACCAACACATACGACCATAGCGCCCAATATCAAGATTGAACTAAAGGTGAATTCGTTTCTTTAGTTTCAACATATTTTAAATGAGAATATGATGCTACCTAATGATCAAAAAATATATTTTTGTAGCACCACATCACTTTTGCACCAATTCAAGCAAGAGTTTAACTTGAACACGTTTTGGAATCCAATTCGGCCTCCAGATCAGTTCGGATTCAGCTTGACGGCTCAACTTCAAATGTTCATAACTTTCACATACGAAGTCCGTTTGAGGTCCATGAGTACTCGATGGAAAGCTTTTCTCGTCCCCTTTCCAATGGATCTAGTCTCATTTCCGAATTCTTACTGTGCTTACCGCAATCACTCAAAGAAGGTGCTGTGTCACCTGTTTGGGTCAAATTGGGCCTTGTAATGTTTGGGCCCAAAGGGGAGGTGCCCCCCTGCTAGGCCCATACTGTTCATGGGGTTACTGTTCACGTAAACAGTACCGTGAATAGTACCACCTCTTTTTTCTTAGTTTTGTGCGGCTTTCCCACCCCTATTTAAGGAGTCTGTACCCTTCTAATTTTCTGGGATTTCGTTTGATTAGTTTTTCCATGGTGAAAACTCTTGTTCTTCGCTTGTGTCGGCTAGACCAACTGTAAAGAACCTCTACGGAATCCCACCTTTTGAGCTCAATATAAATATTTGTAATTTTCAGATTGCTTGTTATCTTGTTCTTGCGTGTTTTTCGGTTGCATGCAGGAATAGACCTTCGTGGTCAGGTCAACCACGTTCTTGGCACGGTTGATAACGACTTGGAGTATGGTTCAGCGGTTGCTAAGGCGCAAGCGACGTCGTACGGTTGTAGTCGGGTCGCAAGAGTCACCTCCGCCAAAATCGAAGTTATCATCCTATCGGAAGATCGGGACCCCATCGCCTCATCATAGTCTTACCCACTGGAAGGCGTTTCCTAGCGATGGACTTTTTCCTACGATCTTTGTAACCAGTCAAAACTCGAGCATGAATTATGAATTGTTTCAAGTAGTATTGTTCATGTCTTTAGCTCTTAGGAATCTTACGACCAGTTCAGATAAAATTTACAAATAAAAGCATTTATTGTTCTTGCATACACACTTGCATAAGTTTTTCTTGTTCTTCATATGTTTATGTCATCGTTTTCTCTGATCTAATTCTCAATTGTGGAAATAAACATCTAAGACTAGTTGAAATCATTCATTGGTTTTGCTCGATATGATTTCCTAGCAACTATTAGATCATTTCTACGACATAATTGAAGTTCACCGATCGAATAAAGTACATCTTATCACGGTCTATTGCTTCCATAGGAAGTTCTACTACTAAATAAGCAGTTGGGGGCTAGGAAAAATACTAATACTCATTTAGTTAAGGAAATGACATAAACTTCGTTGACTACAAAGGTAAGTTTTTATATGAGAATTTTATATGACTTGTAGCCTTGTAGGTTTATGGCTCGATTTCATTCAGGGCTTGTATATATATAGTTCATGTTCTTTTCGGCTACGGTTGATGTCTTATGATTATAGTTGATATCTTTTAACTCTAATATGAGCGTTTGTGTGAATGAATTGAACGCTGATAAGTCGATTTGAAAAAGGTTGTACTAGTAAGCCGCTTTGAAATCGCGACGGACAAGCAGTTCCGTTTATTTGTTCGGAGGAAACCATAAGCCAAGTCATAAATCATAAACTAAAAAATAGACCCTATACACTGATATACATTTCTTTGGTGAATTCCATATGTGAGATCTGATGATCATTTGAGAGGAGTCATGATTCGCATGTGGAACCCTATCTGAATGCTGGAATATTCAGTTAATGCTAAAAGTAACGAGTTCTATAATTCAGATTCTTGCGTATGAGAATGTGTGTGAAATACGGACGGTCTTGAAATAGCTCAGATTTTGAAGCTTCAGTAATGGTGCGTTGTTCATATTCTTGTACGCGTGAAATTTCAGAGCTTATTCTTGTACAAGTCAATTGTTGTCATGCGTGAAGTTAAACGTAATTTTTATAAGTTGTACAAATTGAGCTGTTACAGGTGAATTGTTATCATATGCGGTCATGTTCTTTTTAGCTTCTAAAAGCTATTTTTTGGCTTTTCTACAGTAACTAGCTTTTAAACGGAGTATTTTTTTTCAAGATAGGGTCTACTAGTTAATTGTAGTACATACTTTACTGACTTCATTTATATCGGCAAAAACCGCACATAAGTTTCTGTTACTCTGTAATCTCTCGTACAAACAGCTAAAAGTCATAAGTCACAGCCAAAAGCTACAAGTTGTAGCAAAAAAGAACAGGCCCGCAGCCATAGCTTTTGTAAACCATCTCGACCAAAAATTATCCAAAGGATAGTATCAAGGAGTTAGTTGAGCAAAAGAGGAACATCATAAATAATTTGGTGTATCATGCAGGTGAAAGACTCGCTAATTGGTCTTGTGGCCAAGCGTCGCAGGCTGGACGCTGTGTACAAGGGCAAGGCCAAGCGCCGTAGGCTGCGTACACGGGTGGACACTGACGAAAACAACGTCCATGGCTGGACGCCCTGCGCATGTGCGTCCTTCCCAGATTCGTAAAAATTGGTGCACCTGGCTTACTCTTGTAGTTGTGCATTTTATATTTATTACCAATAAAAAATTGGAATTTCTGAAGAATATATATGCTATAGAATCTCAGATGACTCTAAACAGAGAATAATGGGCGCTTGAGAAATTCAGTTGTCACTAGAAAATTCAAAAGAACATAATAGCACCCATTTGTTGTTTAATCATGTAAAGATACAATTTCTGAATCGATAAATTGTAACATCAAATATATTGTAGTATTTGGAAAGCAGGCAGCGAATGGTAAAAAACCAAAGGCTTCATTATGTCTGGGGTAGATTCCTTTGGCTTTAGTTTTTAACTTTTACCCGAAATTTTTATATTCTGAACTGTTCACGAGAGGTAGTACACAAAGGAAAATAGTCACATACGATTTTGACCGGTATAGCTGAATTTGGTACAGATTGTATTACAATCTACCTGTAGACCATATCTTAAAAAACATATTGTTTAAAAGTCAGTTAATATAGCAAATATAAGACAAAGTCAAAGGAAAAAGGTCACATACGATTTTGACCAGTATAGCTGAACTCGATATAATGTCTACTATTTTCTATCTAAAACTCTATCTTAAAAAGATATATATTTAAAAGTTATAAGCCTAAACACCAAAGGAATCCACCCTAGTCTTGCCGAACCCACCCCACGATATCTTGTCTCCTGCAGGGGGCGCCATGGCTTGGCTTGTCTCAGAAGACATTATAGGACCTTTAATTTGATGGCAAGTGTGCTCTCGAAAAAATAATAATTTGATGATAAGCTGTAATTAAATAGAACAAGCGAATTAAACAAGCCATCTTTCTCAAACATTTGCTCATGATTTCATCGCTTCTTGGTGGTACTAATCCAGATCCCTCGGGTACAAAGTTGACCAAGGAAGTGGCGGCAGCCGCTGCAGCTTCGGCTGAGAGATTCCGCGACAGCTCATGTTCGTCTAAATCTAATGGAAGCGGCTCGTGTCATTTGGCTGCGCAAATTGCTCTCACCAACCACATGGCATGTGTTGCCAGTGGGAGGAGGGCTGCTGACACTTTCAATATTGTACTAGTCTACTAGCATAAACATTTCAGCGACGCCAAAACAGTGCACAACGATGGACAAATCGATTTGACCGGTCTGTTCTGAATAGCCGATGTGTTTTTAATTAGTGTGATAAATAAGTGATCAACTCTTACTTAGCAAATAGCAAAACATATTTCAGTGAAATTACGGCCATCTACAGAGAATCGCATATCATGTCACAGCTTATATGGCTGCGGAATGGTCAGATCGACGTTCAGTATGGTGACTTGTATCCTAAATTTTTTAGAATTTGAAAAATTATACTATAGAGAGTTTTAGATGAATTCTAATAAGATTAATATTTCTATTTTCTTTTGACGTAGGATTCCTACTTCATTTTAGAGGAGAGCTAGGGGACTATAAAGCCATAAGAGGTGGTCATGTAAAACCCAATCAACCAAGCAACAAAATAAAAAACCATTTATCCAAAGGTAGATATCCACAAGAGGAATATAGACTAGGTTATTCTTTAACACTAAATGGCTATTCTTTAGCACTAGATTCTTGTATAGGGCAAAAGGCTAAGGGTTCTAAAAGATTCAAGAGGATTATGAGAGAGCGATAATATCTTGTACTCTTTTGAGATTGTTCTTAAAGAATTTGCTATCGGCTTTGCCAATCTTTTCACTATCATCGTGGTTGCTTCAACATCGTTATTTTGGTTCTCTATGAGATTCATTTTCTTTGTTCTTGATATCGTGCACGTTCATGCCGTATCTCACAAACTTTAATATGATCCAAGCGCTGCTATGCATAAAAAGGGGTTTCAGAGTGTAACAAGTCGTATTAAAGTCAAGGTCGAATTGATCTAATTTATAAGAAGATCAGCAAAGCGTCATGTAATATAAAATCAAGATCGATGTCAATGATATGGGATCAAGCAAAGAATTTTGATGACAGAGAAAATTTCAGTCTATGGCAATGCGTGATGAAGGAAATCCTTGTCTAGAAGGAGCTAATCAATGCTCTTGAAGGGAATAAGCTGCAAAAGATGTCTGCTATAGACTAGAAGATGATGGAGCGGAAGCCTATCAGTATAATCCATTTATATCTCTCCAATGAGGTAAATTACTTGGTGATGAAGAAGAATTCACCGAAGAAATTATGAGAAAACTTAGAAGAATTGTATATGGCAAAGTTACTAACAAATCAGTGAGTACTGAAGTGACAACTATATAGATTACGTATGGAGGAAGGTACACGGTTTGTTGACTATGTAAATATCTTTAATAAGCTTATCACACAATCGACTAGTGTGGATGAGAAAATTAAGGAGAAAAACAAGGTCGTCATACTGCCATCATATTTACCACCATCATGAAAGCAATTGGTGATAAATATTCTCGTCGGAAAAACCACTCTTAACTTCAATGAGGGAGTTGCATATCTATTGGAGGTGGAGTCCTTAACAAAGCCATTGTAATCTTCATCCTCAAGTGATCAAGTATTGGTTTAGTATGTATTGTAGGCAGAAGTGAAAATTACAGAAAGAAGAAGGGAAAGACCAAGGGCACACGTGTATGCTATCTATGTAACAAGGAAGATTACATGATAAAAGATTGTCCGAGTTTAAAGCGAATGAATGGTGTATGCTCAGCGGCGGTAGCAAAGAATGATTTTGACATACTAGTCAGTCAATCAAGTACTTCTAATGAATAGAAATTATATTCATGTTGTTCCTTCCATATATGTTTGACGAAGAATCTCTACGTCTAGCGTATGGAATTGTTCACTTAATAGATTACAAGGAGTATGCAATTACAAAGGTGAGAACTGTTATATTAGAGATATATGATAGAACACATCGCATATTGATGGGAATTCAATATGTTCTTGGCTTAAAGAAGAATATAATATCAGTGAGGACGTGTGAACTCGAAGGTTGTGAAGTACCACTTCGAGGTGGAGTCATACGAGTAACTTGCAAAGAGCAAGTGATTACGAAAAGTATCTAGAACAATAAGGATATCGATTGATGGGTACACCTAAATGGAAGGGCAACCAATAAGAGGTCTGATAAACATCCTAGTCAAGAGAAGAAAACTGTATCATCAATGGTAGGTACTTAGATCTCATCTGTAGTTATATGTAGGACTGTAAATATGGTTGCAAAATCTAGCATACGCAAACATGAAGGTACGAGCTGTTGGAAGAAAAAAATACACGGTGAGACCATGCACGTGGTACCAGCAAGCAAACGTAGCTAGACGGCGGTACAAACTTATGGCATGGAAGACTGTAGGAACAGAAGGTATGGTTAATCAAACTATAAAACAAAGGAGCTTTCAAGTGGAGAGTCTGGGCAAGCTAGCCTGGACACTGACATGTATATTGCAGTGATGTGCATGAGTCATGTGGCGGGGGCACTTTCAAAGGTGGGAGAAAAAGAAAAATACAAAAATACAAAACCAACTTCGAGCGAGTTTTTAGGAGAGCAAAGTGACTTCAACGGATAAGAGTCAAGATAGATATTGTTGAGTATGGTAACTCATATCTTAATCTTTAGGATTTAGAAATGCATACTATAAGGAGTTCTAGATGAATCCTAATAAGATTAGAATTCCTGCTTTTTGGAGTAGGATTTCTACTCCAATTTGGAAAGTTAAAGGAACTGTATGAAGCCATAAGGGGTGGTCATGGAGAACCCAAGCAAATAAGCTACTCATCCAAAGGTAGAGGTACACGAGAGAATTATAGGTTAGGTTATTTTTTAGTACTAGATTTTTGTATAGGGCAAGGATCCGATGGTCCTAAAAGATTCAAGAGGGTTGTAAGAGAGCGACAATCTCTTATACTCTTTTGATGTTGTGCTTAAGAAATTTGTGGTCGGTTTCACCAAATCTACTCTCTTGTTGTGGTTGCTTCATCGTTATTATTTTGATTCTCTCTATGAGATTAACCTTCTTCGTTCTTAATACCGTGCATGTTCGTGTTATATCTCATAAACTCTGATATGATCCAAGAGCTGTTACCCATAAAAAGAGGTATCGAAGTGTAATATGCAAGTAGGCAAGTATTCAAGTGGATGTGTATCAATTTTGCATGTTTTGTAGGCGCCGCTAAAAGACAAGCATGATTCACTTTCAGTGACATTATGACAATGAGGCTACATAGCAATTTTGTAAATAACACAATATCAGCAAAGAGAGTAGCAGCAAAGCAATGGATTTTTCCAGGATCAAGGGGGGAGTCAACAAAGAGCACCAAAACACAAGGGGAAAAGTCCTTGAAACCAAAGGTGAAAAAAATATCAGAGAGATATTTTGACTTCTCTGGTTGCTTAACAGTCATAATCGTTGCCCAGTTGCAACTTTCAACAAGTAGCTAGGTCATGCCAGTTTTTTTCTTGAGGTGAGCACTGTGTCGGATGGGGCTCATTTCACACATGCATCAAATAGGTCGGCTGCCAGAAAATACAGGATAGAGCTGATAATGTACTTTCTTGGTGGAAAAAGTTTGATTGAAGGAAAATAACAATTATTATTGTTGTTGTTATCTGCAACACAGTCCCTCCTAAGAAACCTATCTTAGATCTATCACTGTTCAAGGAAAAAGCATTTCTCTTTTATCAACTGTTCATTGAATGAGAAATTGATACCTGCAAGTTTCATCAATGAATTGGTGGCTAGATTCATGTCCTAATGTTCACATGCAAGCTCTCACAATTCAGTGTCTTAGTTTATGATTTAGGGGGGGGGAGCTTTAGTAGGTAGTATTATTTCCCAAGTTGTATATATCTAAAGCCGAACAAACATTGTATATTAAGAGCAAATGATACTTCAATTCTAAACAACACGTCTCACACTCTAGTTTTAGGTGATAATAGAAATAAAGGTTGATGCGGTACTGCTGATCACATTGTTTATACTATATTGTAGGAGCAAGTATACCTATTTGGACAAAATAATTCCAAAAAAACTATTTATGGGCATGTTCTTTTTGGCTTCGGTTGGTGGCTTTTAGTTGTGGCTTATAGTTACGGCTGATGAATAGTAACGGCCGGTAGAGAAGCTGTTATGTTCTTTGTGGCTGTTGGATTTTGGATTTTTGCTTGATAAGCTGAAATATGCGGGAATGTAAAAATAAATACGGAAAAAAACATTGCAGGCAACCAATGATATGGAGGGCACCAATTATATGGCCGAACTAGAAGGCCAGACAGCAAGAATGGTCCACATAACAAATAGGAATAGTTTCTTTTGCAGTAGGAGGAACCACAATAAGCAAGATTGTCACACATAGGTCTACATCGAATTGAAGAAACTAATGGCCCACAGAACAAATAAACGATACAACAAATAAACGGACTGCACATTGGCCGGATTGCACGCTTTTGGAGAGTGCCTCACAGGTACCTAGCAACTCCCTGGGAATGGAAGATAGGCCACATCCTGCGTAGCCAGTTAGCATGACCTTTCATGGTACGAAAGCTCGGGAAAACATCTTTGTACCTCTTGTCCATCAGTATCACTGAGGCGTAGAAATGCTCATTCGTGCCCTTTGGGAACCCATCGTTGACGATCACCTGCATCAACTGGTGAACCTCCATGTGATCCATGTCGGTGCTATCCCCCGGTACGGCTGGATGGTCTTGGCTCACAGACTGCTCGTACGCGTAGGCAATCTGTCTCAAGCACTCGTCCGCCATGCTGCCCTGCTCTTCTTGGACTCAGGTCATGACATCGGGGCTGGTGGCCTGCCGCTACATTTCCGGGACGAGCTGCCAAGCTCGAAGGCCGCCTCTGACTTCGGATCTAAGCTGCCATCAGAGGATACATGAGCATGCTGCCTGGTCGCCCGGGGACTTTCGCATGCTCGTTAGTGCAAAGGCCCTCTTGGAATATGATGTCCATTAAGTCCTCGTGCGCCAGCGGGCCTTTCGCAAATTTTTTGGCCCCTGGCATTGCCTACAACGTGTAATAACATTTTCAACTGTAACCTACTAGCACTGCACCATTCATGCTTAATATGAGAGAATATTGCTGCAGTGGTACACTATCATTTACCTTGTTTTGCTCCTCAAACCATGCGTCCGTTGCGTCGATCGAGCTAGTGGCTGGATTTATTCCCAAGCCGGACACATTCAGCTTCAAGGTCTTCCATATGTAGTACTCCTTAAGTGAGTCCCAGTGATTCTTGAATTGCTTTTTGGTGTAGTCGCGGCCAATCCGTCCCTTGAATTTCCTCCCTAGGTTGGCGTACCCACACATGTTTAGGTAGCCCCCGGTCATGTTCTAGGCCTTGAACTCCTCACGACATATTTCGAGCATAGCGATATGGGCGGCGGTGTCCTAGCTAGCATTGCCAATGTTATCCTTGTGAGTCTTCCCCTTCACCATCTGCGGGCAAGAGGCAAGCAAAGGCGAATAATATGAGCACAAGCAGACACGAACGGCCCCCTACTCAGCTCACAGTTGGCCCCAACAACATATCAGAAAAATGTTCATTTGTTCAATACAGAGATTCTCAACATTCATAAGACATATAGGTCGAAACTACGCAAACACGACTAAGAAACTACATGCAACAAATAATCAAACTCTCACAATTGGGTTACAAGTACGAACCCACGATCATATTCTCAGCAAATCCTTAGGCCTAAGTTTATTTGATTTCAATTACCTTAGGCGCCGGCAATAGGAGGTCAGAGACGTGCACTTCAACGGGGCGTCCGAATGGGCTCTTGCCTCCACATGGTGTCAAAGGGGCAGAAAGCCGGCGAGGGGATGACTGTGCAAGACAAGGGGGGAGGGAGCATTCAATGCCAACTCGGAATGTACGGGAGAGGTGGTGTTGGGTGCCGAGCCGGAGGACGATGAGTCGGTAATCATCGGTGGGGGTGTGGACGACGACTTTGACACCGGCTGGGGGGAAGCCAGGGCCAGAGACCTCTTGGGGGACGACTAGGGGACACTGGAGGGGGAATGGCAGTCGCCGGATCTGTGGGGGTGGCGGGGGAGGGTGGGGGATGGCGGTCGCTAGATCTGCAGGGGGACTGGGGGAATGGCGGTCGCCGGATCTACGGGAGGGGGTGGTGGGGGGATGGCGGTTGTCAGATCTACAGGGAAGGGGTGGCGGCGGCGAACAGAGGATCTTAAGTAGCACAGGGGAGGCAGGAGGAGGTCGGGGATGGCGAACGCCGGATTTAGAGCGGAAGCGGCCGGCGGACGCCCGATCTAGAAGAAGATGGGAACGGAAGCTAGATCTGTGCGGTTCAGGATAGAGAATAGGGCGATAAAAAAAGGTGGCTTACGGCTTTTTTGCCCCCACGGAAGCACTTCCGTTCACTCCAGCTTTCGGCTTGTCCGGGGTGAAACTGAAGCCGAAAGCTGCCCCCATAAAACGTATCGAACAGGCCCTTTCTTCCCTAGAAGGTAGTAACCAAAACTATCCGACTTCAAGAAAATTTGAAACCTCGAGCAAGATATTTGATCATTTGTCCCTTCAACTACAATCTGTCAAGATGAAAATGACTAAACGGAGAAAATTATGAGATCATGCCAAAGATCATCATAATGAAAAAGGAACAGAAGTTGCTATCTCAGAAATCTAGATAGTACATCAGGTACGGTAAGATCATATAATCTACTCATATTTTTACTACAACAACCGGGAGCCACAAGTTGGGCCTAAATTTTAAGCAGTCCCTAATATATGAGGTCTATAGTTGGAAAACTAAGGCCCCATTCAGAATTTTGCATAAACTAAAAAAACAATTCAATTCCCGTAGAAATATAAAAAAAATACCGTATTCCAAATGTGAGCATAAAAGAAGTGTTCAAAGGACAACACAATCTTGCACCCATTACAGTGGTTGATTTGCAAACAGAGAAGTTTGACCATATATACAACTGGCAATTGATTATATACCCTCCATTTAGATGGAAATTGAGGATTTACCCTCCTGGCCCACGTGTCAGTGACTTATGATGACCCCACGTGTCATTGAGATGTGGAGGGTAAATCCTCAATTTCCCAACTAAAGGGAGGGTATATGATCCAATCTCCCTATATACAAGGCCAACACTTCGATGTCTCGCTTGTCACTTTTCTTCCTCCCTCCTTGTTCAACTCCTGCACCCATCGTCATACTCATCCTCACGGAAAACATTCTCAGAAAAAAAATTTGTCCCTCACCGATAAATCCAAAATTTAGAGATTTAAAAAAATTGTTCGAATTTTTTTAATTTCAAATCTGAATTTTGAGGGAAAATGGAAAAAAAATAGTGCCAGTTTTGGGTTTCTAAACTCACAATCTCATGTTCACCTATCACCATGCCTCATCACTGAACTAGCTAAGTGTTAGTTATTAAATCTATTTAAACTTGAAAAAATATACAACTATTCAGATATTTTTAGAGCCTATCTCGTTGTCCCAACATTTAAACCTCTCGCTGTCCGAACCCTCACATTTCTCTCGCCTCTCCTCGCCACGCCTCTCCCCAAAAGCAAGCAAGCGACCAACCAGCCAGACAGAGACAAGGGAGGAAACCGCGCGTAGTGGACGAGCAGGAACCAATTAACCATTGACCTGTTAACTACACAACCCAACCTCCAACGCACGGCGAGCGCAGGCATCTTCCCCATGCGGAGGAGGCTCAGCTAGCTAGGTCGGCCCGCCCATCCCATGCTACCAGGTGAGCAAGAAACGATCCGGCGATGAAGGAAGCTTTGATTTCTTGGGTGGGAACGCGGGATGGGATTCGTTTGTTGGGGTTGGGTGCGGAAGAAAGATTTGTGGGGATTAGAGCGGAGATAGGATAACGCCACTGACAATGATGCGCGGATGTTGAAGGTTGGTTGGAGGCTGGAGGGGATCAAGGGCTTGAAAAATTGAGATGTTTTGCCATGGTTAATCATTTACTTTGGACGTGTCGTGTGGTACCTTCTTCTTTTCCTCGGCCATCCTTGTTAAGATTTGGTGGGTGTTTTTTTGTTTGTTTTTTTTTGCGTCGCTAAAGATTTCATTTTTTATTTGGAAAGTGTTGATCGTTTTGTTTCTTCCAAAACCTAAACTTTCTTGGCAAATGGAGAGGTATAGTATTGTTCTTTTAATCCACTTTTAGGCCTTCTTTAAAGGTTTCTTTCTCATTTCTGTTGTGAAATGATGGTACTTTAATTTTTTGCTGCTTTTCGTTAGGAACATCTTTTGTTCTTCACCTGCTATTGCTTAAACAAGTAGAAAAGTTATTAATCTTGCGATGATAATTTGTGCTTCAAAGATAAAGGAGTTCCTATTTGTCGCCATCTGAATGAACTGATCAGTGAAAAGGTTGCATCTTTGGCGCCGTGATGTTGTTGTTGCAGAGCAGTGGAGGCGTCTTCTCCGCGGCGCAGAAGGGCGATGCAGTGCTTCGGGTTCGCGAGCTGGGAGAGGGAGCGGGGGACGGAGGAGCGGCGGGGGCCGGCGACGACGGCGCCGTCCCTGTCGGCGCGGTCCAACAGCAGCACGTCGACGGACCGCGACGTGCGGCGGTCGGGCTCCGAGTGCTCGCTCAACGTGTCGTCCGAGATAAGCGCCGAGTCGTTCGGCCGGTACCGGCAGCTGTCGCTGCCGCAGCGGCCCAACAACCTCCGCATCTTCACCTTCCAGGAGCTCAAGAGCGCCACCCGGGGCTTCAACCGCGCGCTCATGCTCGGCGAGGGCGGCTTCGGCTGCGTCTACCGCGGCACCATCCGGAGCGTCCTCGAGCCGCGCCGGAGCCTCGACGTTGCCATCAAGCAGCTCGGGCGCAAGGGCCTCCAGGTGCCGCCATTCTTCTCTTCTCCGCCTTATGCAAATGTTTCCAGCTTCATGCACCGACCGACCGACCGGACAACACATTTTTTGGTCGGTCGGTGCATGAAAATCAGAGTCAGCCCAGCGCGGTGATTCTGAATCCCAACGATCATCAGGACTCAGCAGTGGACGCGAGTGATAATTAAGGCTTTGATTCGTGGTTCAGGGGCACAAGGAGTGGATGACCGAGGTGAACGTCCTCGGGGTGGTGGATCATCCGAACCTGGTCAAGCTCATCGGCTACTGCGCCGAGGACGACGAGAGGGGGATGCAGCTGCTGCTCGTGTACGAGTTCATGCCAAACGGGAGCCTGGCGGATCACCTGTCGACGAGGTCGCCGAGGCCGGCTTCGTGGGCGATGAGGCTGCGAGTAGCACTTGATACCGCTCGCGGGTTGAAGTATCTCCACGAAGAATCTGAATTCAAGGTACGCTTTGCTTTTCACCCTCTTTTCTGATATCTTGCAGCGTAGAATTAGATCCTTTGCTTCCTAAGGCGATAATAGTTTCAGTATCAGATGTTCTTCTGATTGCTGGATGACAATAATCACGAGCTCCTTGCCCCCATGTTTATTACCTTTTTTACACTGTCCAATTCCAAATGAGATGAAACGTTGTATTGTTTCACTTGTGTATTGAGTGTCCTAACGCCAGGTACATTGATACAACGCCCCTTCAGATAATATTTCGTGATCTCAAGCCTTCGAACATCCTACTCGATGAGAACTGGAATGCAAAGCTGTCGGACTTCGGCTTGGCTAGACTGGGACCGCAAGAAGGGAGTCATGTTTCAACAGCGGTAAGTAACAAACAGCTGAGAGCTTACCTCTTTTTCTCCAGCATCTGAATGCTGGCACATTGAATGGTATATAGTGTGATTTCGAAGACAGCTTCTCAATTTCACCTAGCATGCCACTCGGTATCTACAGGTTCACTCACCTTTTAGTTCTTCCTTACCTGTCAAGCATCAGCAAACCCATGTGCGGTTGGAACATAGAAATATAACCATTCTGTCAATCTGATCATCAGGTCAAGCAGTTCCTTCACGTGCTCGGATACTTAGCAAGTACTTTTCAAATCTGAGTGGCCTTGTGAAAAACAACAAGCTGCTGACCATAAGAATATAGGCAGGCAAAACAAGCACGGGACGAGGATAGGCGGATATGCACTTTCGGTTCGCCTGCGTGCTAGTGCAGGAGGACCGGTCAGCAAAGCCAGCTAGCTGTTCTGGCTTTTGCTTCCGAAAAACAGAAAACCCCCAAATGGACTAGCTTCTAATTAAGGCTCTAAGCAACTTTGCACATAAGCCGAAGCCAAAGGTTGGCTTGGCTTTCGGGAGAATGTACTAAAAGTCAAAAGCTATGTGAGAGGTACTTTCTTGTCTTTTGTTTTTTTGTAGGTTAAAGTTGGGACATACCACTGAAAGTTGGTGAAAATTACTCACCAAATACCACCACATAAAAGCTGTTCGCATCCTCTCTCTCTCTCTCTCTCTCTCTCTCTCCCCCCGTCGTGCCCTCTTGGCTCTCGCTCTTTCTCTTTCGCTTCGGACTGCCATTCCTCCTTCACCCTAGGGCGTTTTGGAATACCGATTTTGATATATTTGTTTTGAAAAGGGAGTGTCGTCCACGATTTGCAAAGAGAAGGGTTCTAAAAATTTTTGGTTTTGAAAACAAATTTTTGGATGAAAGTCTAGACAAATAAATACTGGGGTCTGGTTTTTAGGGTTGATTTTAAAATCTAGTTTTGCGCAAGGCCTTTTTGAAACCAGGTTTGACAGGCAATGAACTTTGAGATCAGCATCTAGGATTATAGTTTTTTCCTTTGAAATTCTAAGGGCCTGCTTATGAAAGCAAGTCTTTTAGGGGCTATTCCAGGAAAAAGGATTTTGGCGAAACCTTTTGTCAATAGATTTTCAAAGGAGGGTTGAAGTTACGAAATCTTTGGGGGATAAATTGGCAAATCAATTTTGAAAGTAGTTTTCAAAATTTTAATTTCAAGAGTAGCGAAATAAAGTATTTCCTAACCATGGGTAGCGAGACCAAACATGGGGAATAGATTTTTATCAGCATATCATTTTAGAAATAAAACCCTTTTGTCTTTTCTTTTAAAACAAAACCTTTGGTTTTTATTTTTGGAAAGGTGAAATCCTTTTGAAAAATAACTCTTCTTTGATTATTTGGGATAACAAAACAAATTTTGGAGTAGGTTCAGGAGGAAATTAAACCTTTTGAAAGAAGCCTTTTTTAAAAAAAGACTCTTGGGGAAAATAGGTTTGCTTTGACTACTTACGAAACCAAAATGGATTTTTGAAACACGTTTGGTAAGAAGTTAAATTTTGGAGATCCCTTTGGTGGATCAGATTCTTTGGAGAGAGTTTGAAAATGAATTCTGCAAATGAATTTTTTGTAAACCATTTGGTAAGCGAACTTCCAGGGATAATTTTTTTTGAAAATAAGTTTCAAGATTAAGCTTTGTAATTTTGGCCTAAAATAGGTTTTCAGGATGCCTTCAATGATACCAGCTCCGTCGGACCTGGATTTAGCCAATTCAAAATTTTCTATGATTCCACCGCACTATTTCCTATATCAGTAGATAATGCTCATAGATACATTATTGTATATCAAATACATATCTTGTGAAAACGTAAATAATATAGTAATAACTTACTATATGGGCCGGTCACGTTGAAATAATTGAAAAGCAGCAATGGAAACAGAAACTTCACAGGTAGGACACTTAGGACATGCCCACAGGCAGCCAACTGAGGCTCGTGACCTAGTTCTTGACCTCATCATTTTCCAATTCTGTCGACTCCTTTAGATGTGACCACAGGAATTGGCTTTCTCCTTCTTACTAATTGAATATTTGTAATTGAGCAATAATGAGTACAAAATACTCGGCAAGTCATCACACAAAAAGCAATAATAACATATGCCAAGTTGTCAAGAGAGGCTTGAGGTTCTTTTATCTACGAAAACACCATCATTTTAAGATACAATTGTAGGAAATTCATGAGACCTAGTACGTTTACTAAACCATGTTTTTTTAATATTGTAAGAGTACGCAGTAACAATAATAGTGCATGTTCCATCAACTGTTACGGAGCACAGTTTCATTCACCATATGCTAATTTTTTTTACCAGAGTTACATCCACCATGGCAATTCTAATTTAAGGCCATCCACCTGACGAGTTTTTCATCCTGCCCACAAGGTTTTTAGAAATAGATACTAACTCGAGTAAGTTTTTATGCCCATCCATAACCATTAGCACAAATGTTCGAATAGTTCACTCTGTAGGGGTTATACACTTTACCCACAAGAGATAATCAACTTGTTATGTTTCATATATTTTCTTTCATATGTGAATCAAGGAGATCACCATAAGGCCTTTTCATCCTGCCCACAAGGTTTTTAGAAATAGATACTAACTCGAGTAAGTTTTTATGCCCATCCATAACCATTAGCACAAATGTTCGAATAGTTCACTCTGTAGGGGTTATACACTTTACCCACAAGAGATAATCAACTTGTTATGTTTCATATATTTTCTTTCATATGTGAATCAAGGAGATCACCATAAGGCCTTTACAATGCATCACCTAGTGTAGGTTTCACCCGCTGGGGTTTCATCTAATTGAGGTTACATCCACCACGCCCAAACCCCCTCTTGTGCCACACAGCGGCTTACACCAGCAACACAATCCATGTCTATGACAATTTAAAACTAACGACACGACTCGTGGTCACTCCAATAGTGCAACCCGCACCGGTGGGTACAAATCAGATATCTAGATTGTACTTATTATTGATTGTGGTTGCACTGTTTTACATTGGAAAGTCGTCACAAGATTCAATGCTTAGTGTTATCTAGGCAGTGCTACCACAAATCAAATATTCTCATGCTATATCTGCATCAACACCTCTTACCATCCGTCCAAATATGAAAAGCAAATTTTAGTATTTTAAGAATCATAAAATACTTTAGACCAATGTACCAGTTACTTCCCTTCAGTGACTGCTCAAATCAAGTTTCATGTTTTAAAAATTGATGATAGGGCAATTTAATACCCCTAGGTATCTAATCAAAACTAAACACTCAAATACAACTTATACTAATATGTTTATCATTAATTCTAGGGCAACAATGGTTCATATTCAAAGTCAAGAAGTGAGATATAATTAGACAATTATCCATAGAAATTTAACTATAAACAAGAGTGAATATAATTTGTGTAACAAGATAAAGCATGCAATTTGATATTTTCAAATAAAATAATTTGCATTGAAAGGTAAGTGCAATATGGTCAAAGTAATGACTTACCTTACTCAATTTAACATGGTCTTGATCTTACTCAAATCTTTCTCAATCAATGGTCTAGAAACTCTTGATCTTTGTCTATACCCAAATCTGGATCTCATTCGATCTATCGCCTCTTCTGGACTCCAACTTCTAATTACGCGATAAATGATCAAAATCCAAATAAATCTAAAGAATTTCAAAAGTCCAAATAAATTCAACTGAGGTTATTTAAGTTTTACTATGGTTGAGGATATGAGAGAATATTTAGTGAATTGTGGGATACTTGACAATGTCAAACGAAGTTTTGAGCTAAAAGAGGAAACAACAAGGAAGCCCTACTTGGAAGGATAAAAGAATTATTGATGTCGAAGAAACATTCGTAGGAATATTCTACTTCGGGTTCGAAGATGGCAGGACACAGTCGATTGCAAGATAACAAGGCTCGATCTTTAATCAAGAGTTTCTTTTTATTATTTTACATTTATTAAGGAAATTTGAAGAGTTGGATTAGACTTATGATAGACATAAGAGTCCACCCGGGGCACTGGGTATTATTAACGAGTGTTAACATTTAGATATTTGGGTGTAAGTTCAACATGCGAAGAATAAAATTTTAATTTGTCGAGTTAATATCAGAGTCTATATTTTACCAGAGTTCCCTCTTAAGGTTGTACCTTGAATTGTCGGTACATTAGTTATTCTTTATTACAACTGGTGATTTTAATTCCAGAGATATTGATAGAATGATTGTTGTTTATGCAAGATTGCATTTTTAACATACCCCTCTTAAATTAGATGTTGAAGGCAATATTATTTTAATCAAGATTTCTAATTTAAATTTGTATATCAATTTAGATTAGATGGCAAAGGCATATTGGTTAATTACCTTTTCTTTAATTTAGTTGTTATTTTCGCAAGGTTATAAGCATCAATAAAGTCTTTGCTTAGCAATTGGATTTGAGATAAATATTAAGGACTCCCTTAATTATGTTTGAGAATTTCTTAATCAAGTACAAGGTAATTTTTAATTTAAATCTCAGAATTTACAGATAAATATTAGAGACTTAAAATTTAAATAATTTACCTTAATTATTCATTCACTATTTGAAAAAGGGCCTCGTGGTATTTGAGATGTGCAAATAATGTTTATTACTTTTACATGGCTTAATTTTACACTATTTATTCTTATAGGATAATTAATTTGTTAATCTTTGTTGACATGCCATTTATTCAAGATTAAAGTTCTACTATTTTCACCTTGCATGGATTTCATAATTCAACTTTATTCTTATTTTTATTTATAAATCATGTTTTATCAATCTTCTTAATTCTTCTTAATTGAGTATTCCTCAGACCTTGAATTCAAAATTTGGCCACAAGCTAAATGATTACTGGAGACATACACATATTAGCTGGCCTTGGTAGCCAGCCACTTGAGCTAGGCCAACAAGCCAGACAGAGGGAGAGAGATAGAGGCTATACAAAGAAATAGAGGAGGCCAAGCCAAACAGGGAAACCAGGGGCGCACGGCCAGGCAGGCTTGCCAACGATTAGGGGCGGCCAGAGGGATGAAGGCGACGGGCAAAATGGGTCGCCGAAGAGAAGAGAAGGTCGAGGGAAGTGACGTCGGTGCTCAAGATGGCATGGAAGGGGCTCGGCAGGGCGCACAGTGGCGGGTTAGGGGCTGAACATGGTGGCGGTGGTCGAGGAGGAAGGAGAAGGGAAGAACAGGGAGCATGAGCACAAGGGAGCCAAGGGGAACTCACCTGCAGCGATGGTGTGGCCGGGTAGGAGCTGGAGAGGTGGGACGATAGTGGACCAAGGCGGCGACAGGTGGCTCCCACGGACAAATCGCCAGAGAGGAGGAGAGCCGGAGATGGCACCAAGTTTAGCTTCGGATGGTCACCCATGTACTTCAAGACCGAGGAATCGGATCGAAGCCAGCCAGAGAGGAAGCGTCGATGGCGGTGGCGGTGACGACCGGTCCTGAAGAAGGCGGCGCCGTCGGTGGGCAGCGGAGCATAGAACTCCGATTAATTGGGGGAGTGGGAAGAAAGTGTCCGGGAACATGAGGTGAAACTATCGATCAGTTTGTGGAGACGTTCGTCAAAGCGGATGAAACGGTGAGGAGAGGGTGGCGTCCGGCGCATGGATGAGAGCGGCTTGGCTGAGCTTGGCTTTAGGGAAGGAGAGGGGCAATGGGGCGAAAGGAAGCAAGCTCAAGGCCTTATAGCTGAAGTAAGGGTGGCGCGACACTGTGGAAGTAGTGCAAGGTGGCAGTCACGACTGGGTAGCGCGGCTCGTGCGGTGGGCGTGGGTCGTGTGTGGGCGCAAGCGGCATGCGGGCTGCGCATGACGTGGCAAGCATCGCGGCGTGCAGCACGGGCGCAGCGCGAGTCACGCGGCGGTCATGGCGCGTGTGCACACTTAGCACGGCGCTAGCACCGGAGCCAGGTCGGCATGGTGTTGGGCACCAGGACGTAGAACAGAGAGAGAAGAAAGAGGGAAGGAGAGAAGAAAAGAAATAGTTTTGCTATTGCACAGACGACTTAAATTTTTTTATCTCTGTCACCTAAAGTTGCACTCTTAATCAACTGAAGTTGCAGCTCTCCCTCCAAAAAATCACCTGCAACTTCAGGTGATTCAGAATACAACTGAAGTTGCACTCTCAATCACCTGAAGTTGCAGCTCTCCCCTTCAAAAAATCACCTGCAACTTCAGGTGATTGAGAGTGCAAATTTAGGTGACTGAGAGATAAAAAATTTCCGTCGCATGTGCAATAGTCACTCCCGAAAAGAAAAGGGTCGTGGGGCTGCATAGACAGAGAGAGGAAGGGGAAGGAAGATGCTGGCTAGACTTGGGGATTTGATTTTTATTTGCATTCCATTCTTGAGATTTAAATTTGGATTCAAATTTGAATTTGAATTCTTGGCTCAATTTGTTTGAAGGTAAAATTTTAATATTGCTTTGCTTTTTAAATTTTATTTTATTTTATTTTGGATATGAATTTTAAATTTGAATTTGAATCTCAAATTATGATCAACTTAATTTTTAAATTATTTGGCTCTTGTCTTCTGGATGTTATTTTCATTAATTGAATTATTTGGCAAAACTCAGATAAAAAATCCAGGAGAAATTCAAACAGTGCCCAAAGAAGATTTTAAAACTCTCACAAATTTAGACATTTCCATTTTGGGGATATTGCAGATCCGGCATGGCTAGGCGGAGGCGACAGTACAGCTAGATCAAGGCTTTTTATTTTTATTTTTTACTGATTTTTGTGGAGTCTTTGCAAATTTCTGAACTTTCGACATATTGATCAAAGAATTGGTCATCTAAACATTTGTCATATTGAAATAATTGAAACCACAGTGTTCTTGCATGTTCTGTTCACGGATATATGTGAAATCATGGGCGTTCACGGATTTATTTACAATAATTAGAAAAGGCAATTTGGGACAATGCAAATTTTGATTCATCCTTCGATTCTTTGATGGGTAATAAAGTGTAGGAATATGTACATTTCACCTTCCATATGTGAGTTTGGACGTTACAAAATGTTGCTCAATTGTTAGTAATTTAGTACAATTAAATCATTTCATCAATATCTATGTAAAAAGAATAAAAAACAACTATATCTACACTAAATCAACAGATAAACGTGCCTTAAGAACCTTTAAGGGTATTTCAGACATTTGAACTTTTACCTATAGCTAAAGTAGACAATCAACCCAGCAAAAAGACGGACTGTCAAATGATCTCTCAAAAAAAGCTACAGCTGCTTTTTCAACCAGAAAGACAAAAGGTAGCTTATGGCAAAAGCTATAACTCCCCCAAACAGGGCCCTCAGCTAAAATTTTCTGGCAGTTTTCCAATGCGAACATTTTATAACATGGAATGCTAAAAGTTGCAAGCCACTAGCTCAATCTTTGTAGCTTAACTCGTAGATACTTGACATCTGTTGAAGGCTCCTCTGAAATCATCATTTTGTATGACAAACCAAACAGGTGGTGGGGACTATTGGATATGCGGCTCCTGAGTATATCCACACAGGACGTCTCAGCAGCAAGAATGACATATGGAGCTATGGAGTGGTGCTCTACGAGCTCCTCACGGGCCGGCGACCTCTGGACCGGAACAGGCCGAGGGGTGAGCAGAACCTTGTAGAGTGGGTGAAGCCCTACTCTTCCGATGCGAAGAAGTTCGAGACCATAATGGATC
This sequence comes from Dendrocalamus latiflorus, assembly GCA_017311315.1. Taxonomy (NCBI): domain Eukaryota; kingdom Viridiplantae; phylum Streptophyta; class Magnoliopsida; order Poales; family Poaceae; genus Dendrocalamus; species Dendrocalamus latiflorus. The sequence goes on along the minus strand of CM029677.1, from coordinate 19,308,005 downwards.
CAAAGCTCGAAGGGAACTACAGCTTGAAGGCGGCAGCCAAGCTTGCCTCAGTGGCGAACAAGTGCCTGGTGCGCCATGCCAGGTATCGCCCGAAGATGAGCGAGGTGCTGGAGATGGTGCAGAAGATCATCGAGAGCAGTGACCTCGGAACACCGGAGCATCCCCTGATAAGCCATTCAAAACAGTTGGTAAATGATGAGAAGAAAAGGAAAGGCCTTGACTTGAAGAGGAGAATTGCAGATATTAAAGCTGGAGAAGGGAGATGGTTTACATGGCAGAGGTGGACACCCAAGCTTGTGAGAACACAATGACGCACAGTATCAACACATGAGATGTTTCCTGCATGACTTTAACTTGTATAGTTAGTAGCAAAAACAGCAAGGGTGACTGAAATGTCACCTGGAGTTATCATTTACCATACAAGTCAGAGAATATGTTAATTGTAAGCAAACGGTTTGGCGCAGCCCAACGCTGCCACCACTAAATAATGGCTAGGTTTGGATTTTGTGGGATCACACACAGGCAGTCTCCATACGGTTGGAGGTTCCATGTTTTTATCAGAGCTGCAAAATCAAAGTTCAAGTAGTCCTTTTTTGGAGTAGACTTGTTGTACAGTATAACTTAGTTTTTGCGCAATGACTTCTGAGTATTATTAAATGCCAAATAAGAACTTTCAGGAAGTGCCTGTAGCTCAACCTGTGCGCATATCTTCTTAGAATTTTGTTGCTTTTATTGACAGAGCAGATATGCAAAGTTTTTTTCTTCTGTACTAGATCAATGGAGGGGCAGATTTTGCTTATATACACCCATGAAAATAGAATCAACAATTAAATCTTTGACTACATTAATTTGATAATGCGAAGAGGTGTCTTTCTTTGAAAAAAGAAAGAAAAAAAGAAATTGTGAATAAAAGGGTGGATGCACAGGTCATGTTGTTTGCTAACAGCTCTTTGTATACCTTTTTTTATATATAAATACAACATTGCTTCTTTAGTAAAGTACCATGTGACATTATATGGAAGTAATTTCATTAAGATAGCACAAATCACAGATGGCATTCTAATATACCGTGCTGTGGATGTTAAGCAACTCAGCGGCTTGTTCTTAGTTTTGGAAGGTTAGGTTGCAAAATAGCAACAGGAATAAGCAGTGTGTAATTTCACCTTTGAATGCTCCAAACAAACAGGGACCTCGTTAATGGGCAGATCTCACCATACTACGGCTACAGACGCAGTTCCGGCACAAGGTCCTGGGCTCCTGGCACATTCAAAAATTGCACATTCTTGATAAAAACTACAGCCACTGTATCAGGTTGTTTGGGTGACATATGAAGCCTACGTGTATTGATGAAATCTCTATGATATGTTTTTCAAGTCTGAATGGTCTCTTGGTTAAGCCCCATCTGCGACAAATAGCCCACACTCTTTCAATTTTTTTTTTTGCCCCATCTGATGATCGAATTGTCCATACAAGGAGAAGCTAGAGGCAAAACAGGTCTTGAAGAAAGCTTGTCCAGATTTTTCATACCATCTGCTTGTTGGTCCAGCAATAGACATGCAGTTGTTATGAACTTGTGATTGTCTGTGTTTTCTCAATATCCTGCTTGACTGAATACTCAAAAGCAACTCAGAAAATACCAAGACTATTTGCACACCTCATACTTCTGTAGTTCTGCTTTCAGTAGCAACTGTGTAACACATGCATTTCTCCTCATCTTCAAATATCTGCCTCTTGATGGATCTGCTCACAGCTAGGGTGTGCCAACCGAAGTCAGTGCATAAGTGGCCAGAACTGAGAGCTACAAAGACTATGGCCTGATTCAAACCGAAAGTATGATCAAACTGCTGCTGGGAATTTGATTTTTTGAGGGATTCAAGGATGCAACCATCTTCCTAGAAGTATATGTATAGAAGTACTCTGGAATAGCAACATCATCTTTCATTTTCATCTCCATCACTATAAGATTCATCAAGGCATAAATCTCTGTTGAGCCTGGATGAGTCTTGTCTTGTGCAATGAACCTGCACAACCCTCCACCAACATCAATCTCACTAAATCCAGGGACCTTTTTCACGCCTCTCTTCTCCATCACCTTTCTCGCTTTCTTTGCCTCTCACCACCGCCTAGCAACTGCGTAGATATTAGACAATCCAATGTACCTGCCATCATGGTCTGGCTGCAATTGGACAAGCTGCCTGCCGACCACCTCCCCCCAACTCCACACATCCATGCAGATGACAGGCATTCATGAGAGCACCAAGTACAGAAACACTGGGCTTCATTGACATACCCTTAACAACACTGCATGCTTCCTCCAAGCAGCCCGCTCGATAACAACACTGTATGCTTCCTCCAAGCAGCCCGCTCTACCAAGCACATCTACCAGGCAAGCATAGTGCTCGACATGTGGTCTGAGCCCTTGAGCTTCAAGTGAGCGAAAGAACCTCCAAGCCTTATCCACCAGGCCACCGTGCACACAAGCACTCAACAAACCAAGGTACGTGATCTCATCCAGCACAACCCCAGAACGCTGCATCTCCCGGAACATCTCCACCGATTCCCTGCCCATCCCATGCACCGCTAGCTCACCAATCACGGCATTCCATATCAGAACATCGGTGCTCTCCATCGCAACAGCCCGGAGCACCTTGAGCGCCTCACTGATAACCCCGCACTTGGCATACATGTCGACAAGCGTGGTGGCGAGCCTGAGGTTCAGCATGAAGCCACGCTCCCGCATGTACTGGTGCATCCGCCTCCCCACCCGAGTTCCCCCAGGTGCGCGCACGCCCCAGCACGCTGACCATCGTGGCATCGTTCGCCATGACCCCATGGCAACCCCCCCGCCGCGGCCTCCATCATCTCAAACACCGCGAGCGCCTCGCGGTGCTCCCCGCACTTAGGCACCCGTCGATCCTGGCGCTCCAGGAGACTACGTCCCGCTGTGGCATCCGCGCGAACACCCGGCGGGCGGAGGGGAGGTCGCGGCACTTGGCGTAGCCGTCGAGGAGCGCGTTCCAGGAGACGAGGTTCGGGCTGGGGATTTCGTCGAACAGGCGCCGAGCGTGGCCCGGGAGCGCGCAGGCGGCGTAAACGTGGACGAGGGAGTTGGCGACGTGGAGGTCCGCGGGGAGGAGGCCGCGCCGGATCGGGTGCGCGCGAGGCGCGGAGAGGCCAGGCGCGCGGCGAGGAAGGGGAATGTGAGGTGGGAGGGGCTCAGCGCGGAGCGGCTCAGCGGAGGAGGGGTGCGGAGCGGAGGGCAAGGAGGAGGCAGCGCAGATGAGGGGGTCGAGCAGTGGCGTGGAGAGGGCGCGCGATCGAGGTGGCGGAGGAGATGCGGCGGGGAGGGAGCGGAGCTGAGCGTCACTCGGGGGGAGAGGGAGCAAGGGCGGGAGTTGTTTGCGCTACCTTTTCTGCAACCAGTCACAGTTTTGGTCGGTTAAATGAGACCAGTTTCCAAATTCCAAGTAGCTAACGTTTCATGCAATCTTTTTCAGAGAATCGACATGGTCTCTGATACATAAATTTGATTTTTTTCTAATTATATTTCAATGAAATTATATAAAAAAAATATGATGGTATGTAAGTACAAATCTGCTGCTAGTGATTCTATGACACCCATTACCGACAGCGCCATTGTCATTTCACATCCCTATTGCCACCACTTGTCCAGCCAACATTCCGGAAATCTAATGTCAGGGCTTGGTAAATTATGGACAGGAAGAGATCGCCGTAATTAATCGACATGTTACTCTCGCCTGTAAAATGTTTGTTGTTTTCTCAAATTTGACAACCGTGTCATCATCGTCCGCTCGTTTTCTTTCCCAACTTTCAGAAGTGTGCGCATGCACTGGTTAGAGAAATCCTTAATTCTACATCTCGAGTTCGCCCCCTCAAAATATATAGAAAAAAGTGCTAGGAAAATTCCTTAATTATCTTACTCTATCCTCTCAAGAATAAAAGGTATCCCGAGCTTGCTTCGCGCCTCGCAGCTATTGCATTTTTCTCGTCAGAATAATGGAGATTGCGTAAGATAACACACTGGAAGAGTGACCGGAAATTCTTAGCTTTTCCTAGTCTTCGTCCATTCCAAACAAAGCATCAGAAAAGTTGTTTCTGGTCTGAAGCACTATTTTCTGCCTGCATCATAAGTAGCACAAACCACCCAGCCTGGAGAGCCCAGCTAAAGCATATAAAAATCCCGCGTGTAACGCATTTGACATCCTCGAGAAATTCGGAAATTGTCATCGGCCAATAGCCAGCCACAGGATCACAGCTTAGGCCGAGTGTAATCTCAGCAGCTTCCAAACGTACTGAAAATAAATATAATTGCAGAACTTGCGTGTGTCTGAAGTTCAATTAGTTTTAACACAGCACGTGGCTGAGGCAACAAATATTAAACACAAACCAAAGAGTGAGCTAACGACACGACGGAGAATCTAACTATATAAATCATCGTCATCGGCAGCCGCAGCAGCAGATGAAAAAGGATCTGCTGCAGCTCCGGCGCCAGCTTCTGACCGCTCGGAGAAGCGGAACTCGCTGCCGAATCCACGAGACTGCTGCAACGTCTGGGCAAACGCCTGGTACTTGCGGATGTCGGCATCGCTAACACTCCGGCGTGCATACTTCATTGACTCCTCAAAGTGAGCAGCCTTGATCTCAGCAATATCATCTACCTCGTCTTCCTCCATTGCTTCAGGGTTGTCCTTTCTCCGCCTCTCCCTCTCAATGTCCTGAAACCAATATAATCCAGATTTAGAAGTTGCAGGGAAGATTTACTAAAGAGTTACCATTCAGCATATTAGCTTATGACAAGATAGAGTGGAATAAATAATTACACAAACATCTTAAGCTGGGCCAACTAGGACTGCCCAAAAAAGCATAGAAGCACCACACAACTAGAATTTGGCAAAACAGTATAAAGCAGCGCAAATCTAACATCAAAGTAGAACAATAATTCGACACTGCTTGCTGGATGACAGTAGATCCTACCTATATCCTAAACTTTAGTAGAACCCAAATTCTTGGTTCAAAATTGTCTACGTTTGAAGACAGTAGATAACCTCAATAGAGGGTAGTACTGAGATGTACCCTAAGTTGGCCTTGCAACTAACTTATGATCAGATGAGTTGTATTTGGATGATTAATTATGTATGTACCAGATTACCAAACCATATGGTTAAGAGAAAGTTACCTTCTCAATGTTCTCTCTAATAGCATATTTGCATGCACGCTGACATATTTCCGTAATATCTGCACCACTGAACCCTTGGGTGTATTTGGCAAGAGTTTGCAAGTCCACATCCTTCGCCACAGGAGACTTTCTTAGACAAGCTTTGAAGATTTGGAGCCTAGATTGGTCATCAGGAAGTGGAATATAGATTAACTGATCAAGACGCCCTGGCCTAAGCAATGCTGGGTCTATGATGTCAGGCCTGTTTGTTGCTCCAATGATGAACACAGTTTTCTTGGCATTCATGCCATCCATCTCTGTCAGTAGCTGGTTCAGCACTCTATCAGCAGCACCCCCAGCATCACCCACACTGCTTCCTCTCTGCAATAGGTAGAGAACATTTGTAAGTAATGGAAAATGTGATACCACATACAAATTAGAGCATATGTGGGAGGGGTTGACAAACCTGTGTAGCAATCGAGTCAAGCTCATCGAAAAAGAGGACACATGGTGCAGACTGACGGGCCTTGTCAAAGATTTCGCGAACGTTGGCTTCACTCTCACCAAACCACATGGTAAGCAGCTCCGGACCCTTAACACTGATGAAGTTAGCCTGGCACTCGTTGGCGATTGCCTTGGCCAACAAAGTCTTACCACAACCAGGAGGACCATAGAACAGAACTCCCTTGGATGGGGACATTCCAAATTTCTCAAACTTCTCTGGGTGCTCCACTGGATATTGAACAGTCTGCAAAAAAGAAAAGAAAAGAAAACGATGCATATTAACAAGCTGTCAATAGCGCAAAAGACCAGTAGCACAGCATAATAAAATCAATGTGCATCTACATACCTCTTGCAGTTCCCTCTTGACATTATCCAGTCCACCAATATCTTCCCAAGACACGTTTGGAACTTCAACAACCTGAATTCATAAAGAACCTCACTAAGTATCGCCAAACAGGAGCAAACACAATCGAAAGAAGAGTTTGTTTCTAGAGGAACTCACAGTTTCACGAAGAGCAGATGGGTTGCTTGTCCCAAGTGCGGTCTTGAAATGGTCATTTGTAACAGCCATGGAGTTCAATATCTCAGCATCTATTGTCTCATCGTCCAGATCTATGATATCCATCTTCTCACGAATGCACTGAAGTGCAGCCTCAGTGCAAAGGGCAGCAAGATCTGCACCAACATATCCATGGGTGTCTTTGGAAATGTGTTCCAACTCAACCTGCGATACAATTAAAAACAAGATGTATGAAGCAACTCTGATATAATAGAACAAAATTATATAAATAGCCAATACCAAGACACAAAAGATCATGATACAAGGCTACTTACATCTTCTGCTAGTTTCATGTTTTTAGTGTGGATGCGGAGAACCTCGAGCCGTCCAACTTCATCAGGAACCCCAATGTCAATTTCCCGGTCAAACCTTCCAAATCTTCGAAGAGCAGGATCAATACTGTTAGGGCGATTTGTAGCACCCATAACAATAACATGTGAACGAGCTTTGAGTCCGTCCATAAGAGTCAAAAGCTGTGAAACAATACGCCGTTCCACTTCTCCGTTGGTCTTCTCCCTCTTGGGAGCAATGGAATCAATCTCATCAATGAAAATGATAGATGGTGCGTTCTTCTCTGCCTCTTCGAATGCCTTCCTAAGATTGCTCTCACTCTCTCCTGCTAGCTTGGACATAATCTCTGGACCATTAATCAGAAAGAAGAATGCTCCTGTCTCATTTGCAACAGCACGAGCAATAAGGGTCTTTCCAGAACCAGGTGGTCCATAAAGCAATATGCCCTTTGGTGGCTTCACACCGATAGATTTGAAAAGCTGAGGATGGCGCAGTGGAAGTTCAACAAGCTCTCTGATTTGAGCCATCTGCTTTCTAACTCCACCAACATCATCATAACCAACATCGTCAAGTCTCTCCTCATCCTCCCTCTTAATAGGCTCTCCATCACAGAATATTTCTGTATCCGGTGCAACGATGCAATACTCAGCAGGGTCAATCTCTATAACTTTGAACTCCACACTTCTCATTCCACCCCTGACAAGGAAAAGGTCTCCTTTTCTCACAGGGCGGTATGCTTCTAGGAAGTATGCTGAACAATTTTGTATAGAGTGATTGTTAGTAAAGGAAATAATACGATCGGATCCAGCATCACATAAGCAGAGACAGGAGCTTTTTTCCGTGTCAAGAAAAAAAGAGATACAATAGTTAGGAAAATTTATGGGCAAAATTGAGTTTTTATACAGGGCATGCACAAGCAAGACTTCATAAATGAACATGAGCAGAGATGAAAAATAACATGACATAAAGTTTGAAGGTCAGAAACTCACATTTCAAGAAGGCATCAAACAGGTTCCCAGTAATGCCTTCAACTGTATCATCAATTGGAAGAATGTGCACACGCTTCCCATATTTCACGTCCTGGCACTGATGGACAGAGACAACATCACCAAGTCGCACCCTTAGGTTCTTCCTAACAACCTTGTTCATCCTAACTTTAGGCTCCTCACAGGTGTCATCCGCAAGGACAATGCAAATAGTGTCTTTCCTCTTCTTACCCTATTATGCAGAAGATAACAAACGTAAGAACCAGAATCAGAGACTACAGCAGCAACAATCAATACAGTTAACCACCAAACTTCCATCATCTGCCAAAACAATGACTAGCCTGACCATGAAGAAACAAACTTGCAGGCATATGAGCCATTGTATGTGGAAGTTCCTGAGAACCACATAAAATTCATATCTCATACAAAAATTATATTAAACTAATGTTTGGTTCTATCCTAGCAGCTCAATCACTTCCATTAAACAAGATATCATAGCAGCTCAGTTGTAATCATTAAATCTCAAACACTTCCACACCAAGTCCTCACTTTAAACACCAAGTGGAAAACGCGCTGTAGGATATCAAATTGAGTAGAATCCTTGGTCTAACTATGAACAGCAAAATATCTTGCACGCTCCAAAATATCTTGCAAAAGAGTGTGCGTAGTAAGTAGGAACAATATAACAATGTAACTACGACATGCTATTACATCTGAAACAGCACAGTAAAATTACAAAATCACACTGAAGCAAACACAGAAACCAAACCTTAACCAGAGCATAGGAGTTACGGGCTGCAATTTGACACCAACTTTGCAATCCAAAGTTTTACACACTGCCAGCTTAATCCATTGTAGACCAAACGGCACAACCCACTAACTTCCAGCAAAACAATAGATTCCACAATCCTACACTTCCGCAAGCAGGTGCCGCAATGAAGCAACGGTTTTTCCAGTAGATCTGTATCCCCAGATCAACTAATTCCAATTCCCAATACAGCAGCCGCAGATCGGTTCGCTGACCCCCCCCCCCCCCCCCCCAAAAACCTCCAGAACGTCGCCGCCAATCTCACAACAAGACCGGCTAATCGGCTCAAAATTCCAGAAAGTAAAGGCTCAGATCGGCTCGCATCGTACCTTGAGGAGGACGGTGTCGCCGCGGAAGAGCTGCAGCCTCTCCATGGTGTCCGGGTGCAGCGCCACGACGGAGTTGTCGTCATTGGTGGCCTCGTCGACCACCAGCCGTTTCGGCGACTTCTTCCTCTCCAGGATCGCCGTCGAGTAGTCCTTCTTCCCGTTCCTGCACCAACCCCACAGAAAAATCACCAAAAATCCCCCAAAAACCAGATCGGAACCGAAAACCCTAGACGCCGATAGATCGGACCGGGGCGGGGACGGGATCTTACGGATCGGCAGAGGCCGAGGGCTCGCCTTGGCTCGCCATGGTGAGTCTGCGCGCGGCGGCGGCGAAGCGCTCGAGGAGGCGGTAGGTCTCGGATGGTTGGCGGTGGCGACGGTGAGCGGTAAGGCGAAACCGGGAGAGGGAGGGGAGGGGATTAGTGTTCTTTTATAGCTTCTTTCTTGCAGCGGGGTGGGTTGGGACTCGGATGACTCGCGCGACACCGAGTACGTCGCTGATTCGTGGGGCCGTGAGGTCTCTGGTCCACCTGACATAGAACGTTCGGGTACCTTCTGGAGGCCGTGCGGGAGGAGAGTCCGTTGCCGACGTGGACGGGGCGGGGGTGGGGCCCACGTGGAAGACAGTTTGGTGGCCGGTGAGGGAATATTGATGTCCGTGGAAGCCTTCGGCCTGCGGGAAGGAGAAGGATAAGCGGACAAGTTTGGTATGTTCCAGTCTTGTTTCTCAAGGAAAGTAGGCGATGGTGGAATAAGGCCCTTTAATTTTTTTTTTGGTTTCTGCTTTTAGTTTTTTATTTAGTTCAAAATCAAAAAGTTAAACGTTAAAATAGAACGGTCTCTCTACTATTGTGTCGAAAAACATATATACAAACTATCAGCCATAGTCCAAAAGAATATCCATTAAATCTATTTTGTCATCTTAATTCTTGTCCAAATTTGAAAATTAACTCAACTTTAAATTTAGACGTTCAATACTTACAAACTCTTAAAACCGTTTAAAATACCCCTCCTCATCCTAAACCACCATGTTTTGGTTGACATAGTATCTATGCGAACAATGTTTGGCTGACTTTTTGTCTAAGTAGACTTGTATTGGGTGGAGTCAGCAAAACTCAATTAGTACAAAAAAAAGCGATGTGTCCCATATGGCATGCTTAGACCCACCTTCTTCCTCCTACTCTTCTTCCTCCCCCACCTTCTTCCTCCTCCAATCTCGAGCCGGTGCTTGACTCGTCGGCAGCCACCACTCATTGTGCTCTGATGCCTATCCTTAGTAGGACCTTCACCTAAGGCCTGTCCTAAACGGTTTTAGCTTCTAACTTTTTTGGCATTGGCCGCTTGAAACACATCGACTTCTAATTTTGACTTATTTTGTCTTTTTTGTTTTTTGCATTTTCTTTTTCCCTTTTATTCTTTTATATTATCCGTAATGATATAACGGTTTTTTTAACTTTTTCTTTTTTTTTCTCAGAAAAATCTAACAACCGCTACAATACAAATTCAATCAAAAACCACAACTAAAAACTTAAACTAAAAGCAGTTAACACACCACCTAAAAAGCACACGGCGAGCATCGTCTTCGCTGTAGCCACTATGGTCACGGTTAGCAGGAACTGTTGCAGCTGGCTGCGCATGTTTGCACTCCCTAAGTAGCCTGTCGGATGGACGGCCATTTAAATTTTGCTGCTTTAGTGGTATTTGTATTTCCTCGGTGTTGCATTTTTTGCCATTCTTTTTGTGCAATGTTAGGGTCTGTTCTTTGCGTTCTCTAAACATAGCTTTTAACTTTTTGTTACAGTATCTAACTTTTAAACAGAATATTTTTTCAAAACGAGATCTACAAGTTAATTGTAGTACATATTAAAAACCCAACATCTGTATCAACCAAACTCGCAAGAGTATCTTTTTCCATAATATCTATCACGAACAACCCAAAATTTAAAAAATTTAACCAAAAGATATAAACCACAGTTATAAAAAAAAAACAAACCCTTATCCAATTGTCCCCTTTCAATGGTACGTACTACTGCACCAGGACTAGCCTGTGGAAGGAACTAAAAATTTCAAGCACCCATCGATGTGATGTTCTCAGACATTTCTTGGTTTCTTCGAAGACTGACTTTGGGATCGATACAGAAGCACCTATCTCCTGACTCCAGAAACCCCAAAAATATGCTCTTAAAACATCCAATTCTAAGTTCCAGATTCAACTTGGAGCAATTCGGCTAAAACCAGTGAAGAATCAAAATCTTTAGCGTGCAAACTCCAAGAATCCATTAGAGATCTTCCACAAGAGTACAAGCATCTAAGAAATGTCGCCTCAGCCACTACCCGACCTACCCGAGGGCAAGGAGACCAATGTCCTAATCGAGGTGGTTATTGGGGCATCTAGCACGGCAGATCACTCCGGTTGGCCACCGTCCACGCTGTCCAGGTTTCGGATGCTGGACAAGGAACTGCTGCACTGAAGATTCATGTTCGACCAAGGAGCTGCTTGCCGCGCGAGCCTTGTGTCCTCACCGTCGAATTCATTGCAAAAATGGCACCGTAGCTAACTTTTTTTTTTTGCAAATCAAACGCTCATACACACAAAATTACAAATCTAACCTTATAGTTATACCTACCATGCTCAAGGACCACGGCAGAAAGCTACCGCGCCTAGAGACCGTGGTAGCTACCTACCACTGCAGGGGCACCGTTGCAGCTACCTAATCACTGATTAATGTTACTAATATCTAATTAAATCGCTAATGAATATCACTAATCATTAATAATGTGTTAACCAATCATATGTATCAGCCATGCCGGGGTGCTCATGAGCGACAGGTAGCTGCCACGGCCTCCCAAATGCGGTAACTTCCTGCTGCGGTCCTCGAGCATGGTAAAGAGCTAGATTTGCAATTTCATACATATAAATGCTAGATTTATAAAACAAAGTTAGCTACAGTACCATTTTTGCAACGAATTCCTCATCGTCGACCCCTTCTTTGACCCCTCCAACTCCTTCGACAAGCATCTCCTTCCACAGGGGATAGAGAGAATGGGAGTTGTATTTTTTTTTTCTATTTTGATGACTCAGAAGCACACATCACCACATATCTACGTGTGGGCGCTACTTCAGCTAAAATTATGGTAGTTTTTGATGGGAGAGGCGTTTTAAAAATGTCCGATTTTCTTCTTTTATAAAAGTTTTTGAGAGACAAATCTATACATACCATTTTCACATATTCAATCTAAATATTTTACGAGGTATCGATAGCTAAAGTTTAGAAACTTTAACTACATATACTCCAAAACATCGTTCTTGTATGACTGGAGGAACTATTTTGCCAAAGCACTAACTTCTCCTGACCATTTTTCCATGCGTGACATCTAGTCCTAGCGTTGGAGTCCTCATCAAGCTGACAAGCAAACTGCTAGCCGTGATATCCACAATGGCAAAGTAGTTAACTTGCCCCAAGAATCCAATTAAGCCCTGCGTTGCACATGGCCTAAACCCTAAACAAATCCTTCAGTTTTTTTTTCATAAAGTCCTTTCAATTAAAAAGGTGAGATGATAAAAGTCCGTTGTTTTAGAAAAAGTTGGGGAAAAGAAGGGAAGCATGAAACTTTCGACGCATCATTAGCTGTTCCAAGGGCTTTTTCTTTGTTCTGAATCGGGGAAGAGGCTTTTACTTTGTTTAATCTTATGCTTGAACTTTCATTAATTTTCTCGGCCATTCAATCATAGTCCCTGCTTCCTTTTTGAGAGGATTCAATCACAGTCGGACGGGTGGGATACTGGGATGTGTCACAGTGTCAGATAGAAAACCTTTAAATGGATCATGACTCAGCAGTACAGAGTAACGAAACAAGGAGCGCGAGGTGCTGCTTTTGGACCGGCCCATTAGCAAAAGGAACCGATCACACAATGATACTGAAGCCTTTTTTATTTAGCTTTAGAATGTTTATTTTTGTAAATCTATTTTTTTTCTAAACTCGATAGCCACGGTAGATGACATGTGTCCCTACCGTGCTACAGCATCTTGATGAGTCCTGCCGAACCACTAGAGCTCGGCAACATCTACGAGCAACCGTAGCTCGGCAGGTGAGCAGATTAACTATGATTAGTAGTTTAGTACTAATTAAACATAATTAGGGTATGTTCTTTTCGACTTCTAAAAGCCGCTTTTCAGCTTTTCGACAATAATTAGCTTTTAAACAAAGTATCTTTTCAAGATAGAGTCTACTAGTTAATTATAGTACATATTGTACTGAATTCATTTATATCGGCAAAAACCGCATGTGAGTTTCTGTTACTCTGTAATCTCTCGCACAAACAGCCAAAAAGTCACAAGCCGCAGCCAAAAGCCAAAAGTGTCAGCTAAAAAGTTTCAAAACTCAAATAATTCAGAAGTTACGAGATCAAATCAAATCTAAAAAAAGCCTTGTACTACATACTAGTAATACATTCAGAAGTTAATCACTACCAAGGTGTTTGTTATACTAGTATTACTTGTATCCATTGGATAACTCGCTTCCTGTTTCTTCCCATTTTCCTTCAGGATCTTCCCAGCTTTGGAGTGCTGCTAGCTCAGTAGCTCATCTCGTGCCAAGGAAAAGACCAAAACAAAAGTCTCCCAACGCCACCGTGGATAAGAGATTGGCCTCGCTTACGCCGTCGAAACAAGAACTCACCCCTTGCATTGGCCTCTAAACACTTCTAAGTTCTAACTCCCTCGCACGCTTCTCCACTAATCGTCAAAACAACCGTCCACTAAGGCAACCAAGACAGGAAGCCTCGCGTCACTTGACCGACGATGGCGACCGAGTAGCCAATCGATACGTTGCCGGTCCATCTCCGTTCCCTCGATCTCATCCGGAACCGAAGATATCGTCCTTCACATCCGCGGTGAAAAGACTCGCAAAGTATAGGGCTGTTTGATATGGTTATAGTTTATGATTTTGATTGAAAATTTTGAATTTTAACTATTTGTGATAGAGATTATAGAGAGAGATACTCGCTTGCGATTTTGGTTGATACAGGTGTTAGGCTTTTAATGCGTACCACAATTAACTTGTAGATCCTATCTTAAGAAAATGCTCCGTTTGAAAGTTAGGTACAATCAAAAGCACTGTAGCGATCCAGATCACGTAGCGATTGCTACACGTTAGCGATTGCTTGTTGCTAGCGATTGAGTTTCGATTGCTATAATAATAACAGGGTTGAGTTTCGATTGCTTGTTGCTAGCGATCGGAGAATTGTTCTAAGGCACTGTAGCGATCCAGATCACGTAGAAAAAGCGGTTATTGAATTCAACCAGATACTTTAGCACATGGGTGGCGTCGCAGAAACGATTTGTAGAAAGATGAAATCTGGATAGTTTATTTTTGGATCCTAGTGTCCGAGGTGCCCCAACGACCGCACAACACTGCAGCAGCAGGATGAGTAGTACGGTTGTTATCCAATTTACACCCGATCTGAATCCTTCAAGCTAGACTTAGACCCTGTTTGGATCCCTTGACTAATTTTTAGTCACCTAAAGTTTAGATCTAGTCCATCCAAACAGGTGAACTAATACCTGGCCTAATTTTTAGTTCATCCCCAACTAGCTATTAGTTCATTAGTTGGCAAATGTGGACTAATTGTGGACTAAAATGTGGTACCAAACAGCAAAAGACGAAAATACCCCCGCTACCCTTTCTCCACTACTCCACATGCAACACACTAACAAATATAGGGGTATAAATATCTTTGCCCATGAAAATCACCACCTTTTAGTCCATGTATCCAAACAGCACTTGACTAATTTTTAGTCACCTAAAGTTTAGTCACCTAATTTTTAGTCCACCAACTAGTAAACTAATAATTAGTTCTAGGCGATCCAAACAGGCCCTAAGATGAAGTTTTGATGGTTTTTTGCGATGGGTGTGACTACAACGCGATAGCTGTAGCGCGCAACCTCCCTCCCGTGGACGTTTCACCGCCCGGCCCGACTCGCTTTCCGGCGTAAGGCCCATTAACAGGTTTGTTTTGGCCCGAAAATTGACGCCACACCATTATTTTATTGTTTAGCAAAACCCTGGATTCTCACAACAAGGATAGCGCGTAACCTAGTGTTCTTCTCCAACACACCAATCAAGTCTACAGGCAAAAAAAATCAATAGAAAAGGCAAAAAGGGGAGGTAGCGTCCATTGCTACCTCTTCTTACTTAGGTCTGTTTGGCTACTTTTTGCCATCTAATCCCTTCATCCCAGTTGCATCTGTGTTCTACAAATTTTGGCTATTTTCAGCCTTGATGAATCAGACGCATTACGGTTTAAAGGTCACCTTTACATACCGCAAAAGGCTCAAGTCAAGAATGATATTTGAGGGAAGCTCACCGTACCCCATACACGGTGTATCCTGGTGAGATCAAGATGTATCGTGATCTCAAGAAGAGCTTCTAGTGGAAGAGGATGAAAGTGGATATTGCCAAGTATGTGGCATCTTGCGGGCTATTGCAGTCTTTGGAGGTTCCTCAGTGGCCATGCGACGATATTACCATGGATTTTGTAGTCAGCTTACCTCGTACCCAGCAAGGTAAGGATGCGATTTAGGTAGTGGTGGATCGATTCAATAAGTCCGCACACTTCATCCCCATTCGCACAATGAACTCAGCGAGTGAGTTGGCACCCATCTATCTGCGAGAAATTGTGAGGTTGCATGGTGTTCTCAAGTTGATAGTTTCGGATAGAGACGCCAAGTTTGTCTTCAAGTTTTGGGAAAGCTTGCAGAGCGCTCTGGGCACGAAACTCCAGTTTAGTACCACTTTCCACCCACAGACGGATGGACAGTCCGAATGCACCATTCAAACACTAGAGGACATGTTGAGGTCATGTGTTTTGTCTTGAAAGGGTAGCTGAGAGGATCATTTGGCACTCGCAGAGTTTGCCTATAACAACAGCTATCACTCCAGTGTTCGAGCAGCACCATTTGAGGTTCTGTATGAGCGAAAGTGTAGATCGTCACTATGTTGGGATGCCATGGGTGAGAAGGCTATTCTGGGTCCAAATTAGGTCTAGCAAACAGTGGAGTGAGTGGCAGAAATTAGACAAAATCTGCTAGCTGCCCAGAGTAGGCAAAAGAGCTACACAGATGTCAGGAGGCGAGAACTGGAGTTCAAAGTGGGGGATTATGTGCTCCTGAGAGTATCTCCCACTAAAGGCATAGTGCGATTTGGTATCAAAGAGAAACTTAGCCTAAGGTACATTGGGCCATTTCCAATTCTGGCACGGATTAGAAAGTTGACATATCGTTTGGATCTCCCTGACTCCATGCGAGGAGTGCATAATGTGTTCCATATGTCGATGTTTAGAAAGTACTTGCGAGATCCAGAGCATGAGATTGTGTTAGAACCGGTGTCCTTAAAGCAAGACCTCACCTTCGAGTCCCGTCCAGTTCGGATTCTGGAGGAATCATAAAAGGTGTTGAAGCATAAAACAATAAAGTATGTTAAAGTGCTTTGGGCACATCAGTCTGAGCGAGAAGCGACATGGGAGTTGGAGTCTCGCATGTGCGAGAAGTACCCGGACTTGTTCTCTACGGGTATGAGTTAATGTTATGCTATGTGCAGTTTGTTTTATGTTGATCGTCCATGCGGATTGCTGAACGCCAGAATTCATGGTCGAATTCTGTTAAAGGGGGGGTAGAATGTAATACCACTAAATTACAAAAGAGAGAATAAAGGAAATAAAGAAGAGTTTTGCCTTCAGACCCATCGGCTTTTAGAATGCCGAATAAGTAACGCTTGCAGAGGTTCTCAGACCACCCAGGGACGGTCGGCACAATCTAGAAAGCCGAATAAAAGTAGCGCTCTCAGAGGTTCCCAAACCGTTCAGGGGCGATCGGCACTGTCTCGCGTTATGGGTTTTATCATTCGGCAGGAAATTCTATTCTTACCTTTTTACCGACTTACCTGCCGTAGTAGAAAAGCACCAAACAGTGTAGGGCTACCATTGGACCAAAAAGTCCATAATGCCCATTACCAGCTAAGGCTAAAGGGGAAGGGCAAAAGCGGCATTTCACAGGGAGAGTGATGGCCATGCCTCTTAAGTAGACAAGACAACACAAAGCCATTTCACCTACTCCACTATTCTGCCATAGCCACAAAAGCTGAGCAAGCACCATTTCATTTCCCCAGCCGAGAGCACAGCAAAAAACATAAGCCTCAGTCCAAAGCCATCAATCACCTCCTCCTTCCCCATTCTAGCCGGAGCCACCAAGACGCCAACTGAAGCCAAGACAGAGAGCAAGGAGGAGAGGAGATCCCAAGGAGCTCAGAAGGCCGAGGTGTGAGGGCTTCATCGTCGACGATGGAGGACGTCAACGACCGTCGAATCAATGCCAAGCCAACCCGTGAGTACGTCCACCATCCCCTCCACAACCCCATAGCGCAGCACAATAGCATGCAAAAGGTAGATGAAGAGCACATAGAGTTAGGGGACAAACCATACTGGTAGTGGGGGCGGCCGGCCGGCTGCAAGCCATGGCCGGCGAGCTCAGGCCGTAGGGAGTGGCCAAGGCCTGGGGCGAAGGCTAGAGTCAGAGACCGAGGGGAGAGCCACCAGATCTACCCGTGGCCGACCGAATGTGAGGAAGGCGCCGCCAGATCCATGAGAGGGGAGGGGTGAGAAGAGGGCGGGGCCGATGGAGGAGCCGGAGTGGAGCTGCCGGCCGTCGCGCCATGGCCGATAAGCCCGGTGGCGGCGGCGTCGCCCGAACGAGAGGGAGAAGGGGGACGGCAGGGGGCTCGTGGAGGTCGACTGGTGGTGAGCCCAGGGCTGGCGAGCCAAGCTCGGCCACACGCCGACGCCGCACCGCCCGGACCCGCCAGGCTGAGCGACCAAGAGGAATGGGGGCGAGGGAGTGAGGAGTGGAGGAGGCCGGTTCGGCCAAAGGAAATGAGGAGAGAGAGAGGGCTCAGGTGAAGGAAAGAGAAAAGAAAAGAGAGAGAGAAAGAGAAGGGAAAGAAAAGGAAAAAATAGAAAGAAAAGAAAAGATGAGAAAAAAGAAAAGGAAAAAAGGGTTTGGTACCTGTGCGATGGGTCCTTAACCCAGGTATTTTATGCCCGAGTCGGGTCAGGCGCATAGAATCGTCGTTGTTCGCTTAAGTCTTGGTTTCAATTTGATGTATTAAGCCAGATTAATTACTTGTTTAGGTGGAGGTCCTGAGTCGACACCGTCTGCACGTCGCTTCGCTCCACTTGGTTAACGAGCAAGTGCATAGTAGAGCGGTAGAGCGGTAGACCGTAAGGTTTATGAATATGTGATGTTTATATAATGTGATAATGTTTATGTGGAAATGCGATGATTACATGACATGATGGTGCTTATTTATGGATGACAATTGGCATATGCATTTGCATCATGTGCACTCAAGAGTTAGGGCAGTGAGAAAGTCTCTAGCTACGAGTAAAGCTAGCTGACTAATCCAGAGTACCCTTGAGTAAGACCTACTTCGGTAGGCCTCCACGGGAGTGGAGAGATCCCCATGCCGATATGGGCGGGCCCAAGATTATGGGTGAACATCGACAGGTGTTCACTCGGCAATACCTGTATTTGCAATGTGATGAGCAAATGTGCATGTAGAGCAGTGTTGGATTGCATTGATGATGTGGAAATGTTGGAACATGAAAATGCATGTGGAGTATGTATGGTCAATGTGGAACCATGAGAATGATGATATGAGCATGACAATACATGCGGAATATGTTATGGTTGGTTAAATTGCTTACATGTTTTGGTAGTGTTTAACGTCTTATTTATGTACTTGCTGAGTCTTTGGACTCACCCTTACTTTGTTGCTTTGTTTCTAGGTGACCGTTGAGGACGTCATGCACGGGCGGGTGTAGCACATGAATAACTCCACGTCCTTGCTGCACTTCGCATATCCAGCTTTTGTAGTAGGTTTAACTCCACTAGTAAGTTAGAATAGTTGCTTAGAAATAGTATGGTGTAAGTGGTCGTTGCTTCTTGAGTAAAGTAGAGTTTGCTCAAAAAGATTAGCAGATGTTTAAAAGTGGTATTGTAATGTAATGATGGTAGCACTCTAGGCCCAGAGGATGGGCGGGGTGTTATAAGTTGCACATGAATCAACAACATTGTCTTATTTTTACTAACCATTTGAACGCTAAGTAACCATATTCAAAGTTTTGGACCAGAAGCATGATCATCATAACAACGAGTGAATGGAGTAAAGAAAAAAAAAGTGTATCACCCTTAACTCCCCCTAGTTTTTTATCAATAGTTGCACACTGCAGTAAGGTTTTTACTCCCCTGTAACGCTAAACACAGTGTAACTTTTTTGCTAGAGGTTGCACCAGACTGCATGTTTTGCATTTAAAACCACACTCCTTGTGCACCAAAAAAGAATCCAGCTATCCCAGCCATATGTTCTTGGGAAACAAAAGCAGAAAAATAAAATTTGGTTATTGAAAAAAGTTTGCTTATAGGTACATTACATGCCATTGTATGCATCATTGTTTTTGTGTGTTTTGTATGAGAATGCCATACATTTCAACATTAATGATACGAAAATGTTAGAACAAGTGATGATTGTTATCTTGCATGTGCAGTGGCTATGGATTGCAATGACCTGTCAACTATTGTTATCAATAAGTATCCACTTCAAGATGGCATTGTGCAGCCTGCTGCTGCAACTACAAGGGCTAGCCTTGGAGGTAATTCATCACACAATCTTGAGGTTTCTAAGGGTGCAGTAGCAACATGGACAACACTTAGTGATTCAAGTGATTAGGATAACATTGGTGATGATGAAGATGAAGGAGATGATTTTGAGGTTTTGTCAACACCTTAAGAACCATTCAAGATGATGACGTTCAATTCTTTTGAGGCTACTAAAGAACATTACAAGGTTTATTCTAAGTGTTTTGGATTTGCTATCAGAATTGGTAGTTCACGCACTTCGGCCAGAGATAAAAAGCTTGACAAGTTGCACTTGATGTGTTACAAGGCTGGTGTAAACAAAAAAAGAGAAGGAAGACCCTCAAAACCCAAAACCAGCAGTTAAGAAGCGAAATAGAAACAAGACAGACATGACTCATGTCCAGCTCGTATTGTTGTAAAATGCATAGGTCAAGCGTGGGAAGTTACTAACTTTGTGCATGATCACAACCATCCCCTCATTAGAAAACCATATCTTAGCAGGCTTCTACGCTGCCATCAGCACATACCGAAGGAGAAAAGGGAATTTGTGTGCCTCCTTTATGGTGCAATGTACCAACAGGCTGGCAAGTGCAGCTTATGGCCGATTTGTATGGATCAACTCATAATGTGTCTTACACAGTTAAACACATAGATAATTGTAGGGCTTCCATACGTGCTGTGCATGGAAATACTGACACACAGGACACACTTTCCTATTTCTGAAGATGAAGGAGGATGATCCATACTTGTTTTTATAAAGTTTAGCTTGATGAAGATGATAGAGTATAGAACATCTTTTGAACAGATGGTGCTGCCAGGAAGGCCTACAGGTTGTATAATGATTGTTTGTCATTTGACATGACTTATATGACCAACTTGTACAAGATGCCTTTTGCACCATTTATTGGAACAAACAACCATGGGCAGTCCATACAGTTTGGTTGTGGTTTCATGAGATGTAAGAAGACTGAAAGTTTTGTGTGGTTATATAAAGCATTTTTGGAGGCAATGGGAGCATTAAAAGTTGACATGCAGTGGTGGATTTAGGATTTCACCACGCCCCAAGCTAAACTCTAATAGGTTAACAGCCTAGAAGTAATACCAATTTATACCCACACAACAACGTAACAAAAATATGCCACAAATGCATCATTGACATGAAACTTTAGCTCAATACTTCCACATACAACATAATAAGAAAAACATGGCAAAACACAAGGATACAATTGATGCGGGGGATTGCCCGATCTTTAGCTCAATACTTACATACAACATAATAAGAAAAACATGGCAAAACACAAGGGCACAATTAATGCAGGGGATTGACACAAAGATCAATGTGACTCGATGCAACAAAGGAATGAGCTAAATAGAAGCGATCTGAAATTGAGAATTAAATAGCTCGTTTTGCACCAAGTACTAGAAGAGACGCTAACCAATTGCAATAATATAAATGTAAGGGCACAAGATTGCTCAAAAGAATTAAATACACAAGCTGAAATTATGAATTAGAATTAGCCAACGCTCACTTTTTTTTTGCCGAGGCTCTTCTTCTTTTTCTTTTTTTACTTGTAGTTGGCACTAAGGTTTAGCTTTCCCTTGCACAAAAGATAAAATTTCAGCAGATGTAATTTAATATCAAAAACAGCTCTTAATGCAATTATCAAAGACTAGTCTCAAAGATGAAGGAAAAATTATGGATATTCGTAACAGAGACGGGCCACAACTCACTTTTTCGCGGTACTGTTCACGGCACTGTAGAAGTACTGTTCATGATACTATTCACAGTACTATAGCGGTACTGTTCATGGCACTATAGCGATCGGGATTTTTTTGGGTTTAGACGAAATAAAGAAAATAACACAATGATCAAGTGACGCAAAGGAACACGATGATCAGCACCTAAACAAAATTGTAATGGACGAAAACTTAACAAAACTCACGAAAAATAACAGACGCAAAAACTAGGGTTTAGATTTTTTTGGCTTTTTGTGTATAGGGAAAAATAAATCTAACTACGGGTAAATTGATCCTACCGTGTCAACCACGCTCTGATATCAAGATGATGCGGGGGATTGCCCGATCTTCACGGCGTAAGATCGATGGAGATAATTTGGATCCGTACAACCTGACGAATCGATGGCGTCAATTACTGTTAGAACAGCAACATGCGACAAAAGAATTCACCTAACCACATGCTCGTGATCCCCTCTACCCGACCACCAAGTAGACGGGTCGTCGCTCCGGCCAATCACAAGGAATCACAAGAACGACGGGGAAGAACGCCCAATTCCCCTCTAGGTTGGAATCATATGCCAAACCCTAGGAGGAACAAGTGCATGGCTCTCTGAAAAAATAATAGATCTATTTTCTGTTTGTGGTCCGTCGTTACAAGAGGAACACCATAGTACTTAACTCACGCCTGCCAGATTACATCTTGTTCAGCCATGAAAACCAAACACAATCCTATACGGCATCCAAAACAATACGGAATTAGTAATCCTAAAGCAAAGGCACGTGGCCAACCACATAGCCACTAATCACATGCCTAATCCAACTTAATCACATTGTTTTGGCCAGACGTGAGGCATGGTTGCGGCTGGAAAAAAAAAATAAAAAAACACACTAATTGCCTTGGCTTGAAGTTCTATCACGTGGAATGATCCATGCATGCATGTGTTTCTTTTGTGTTTTCTTTGTCTCAATTCACATGCACATGTATGATTTTCTTGCTCAGCTGTTTTCTTCTGGCTTCGACATCCAACATCTCCTCATGCAAAAACCTGAGACCAATTAAAATACTAGCATTAAGTAGTAGCCAATTCTCGTGTAAATTAAAGCCAAATTTAATTAAGAGCGAGTTCACCTGTTGATTAATCTTTTTTAGCTCGTGCTCGTGTAATCGGACCAATCGGAATGTCCTCATCATCTTGTACACTTGAAGTGATGGACGATACGCTAGTGTCGACGAGACCTTCTAAACACATCTTCACTTTAGGCTTGTACAGATCGAACATGGGCATGTATATAATTAAATAAAATAGTAGTAACTCTGTATCTTTAAATATAATAGTTAAAGACCCAATTAAATTAGAGTTCACCTGATAATATTTAATGTAGCTCAATAATTCCTTCCAGTTAAATAATATATTTAATTGAGAATCAATAATCATGTCTGTATCCGCATCATTCTCCCCTTCTTCAAGAAAAGTCGTCCTCGACTTTTGATAGCATGAAACTGCACTAAACAAAGGATACACCGTGTATGCATGGTGTATATATATATATATATATAGTCATTTACACTCATTCCATTTAGCACATTATGATTACCTGAAGGTGTAGTAAACAGAAAGAATAACACATATGTATGGTATACGTATAAATCTATTGTTGTGTCATTCTTATTGTTTTGCACAGACCATTTAGTACAATAGTAGCCATTATATATATATATATATATATATATATATATATATATATATATATATATATATATATATATATATATATATATATATATATATATATATATAGTAATATTGTCATTTACATCATTCTCCCTCCCATTAGAAAAAGTCATCATTGACTTTTCTAAGAACATAGACAAGATATCAAAAGACAAAACCCGTTCAAGTTGTTCAAATATGAGTGAGAAAATTTTTAGTGTTTTCCATGCTTCAACTACGCTACTCTGATTATTTGTACATGATTGTACAGCAAAGAATGAACAAGTAGGCTTAAGAAATCTTTCTAAATAGTAAGTACTAACATTTGAACTCATCTCATTGTGATCATGACATGGTATAAAAGATTGTTTATGCAACCCAAGTAATTTCAATTCAGCAAGCTCATTACATGTAATGCGTATTCGACAAACATAGAACTTATTATCTACACCATAATCTCCGATCAAATTAAACTTATATGTGTAGGCATATTTACTAACTAGTGTTTTTAAACGTGAAATTTCAGCAACATTCTGAATCACAATAGATAACTCTTGAGGATCATCGAACATGATATAATACAAAGAATCACTAGGAGATATTCGAGTAAGAACTTCCTTATGAGTAATTAATCCCACATTATGTAAATTGACCCAAGAAATTTCAAACCATGGAATTTTTTATTGAACACATGAGTTCTCACAATTACTCACCTTTTTCCCAATTAAATTCAGCACTAATATGGTTACTTTTATCATTCTCTTCAGTTGATGTAGATGTTGTAGATATCAAATCATCAGGATGTAACAATGGGGCAATAAGTACTTCATCTTCAACTGTGGTTATCTTCTCATCGATTTTCTCCAGTGGTACCGGTTGTGGGACATTCAACTCCTTTTCTTTAATGTCATCCTGCACAATGTGAGAAACAATACTAGAAGTAGATATTAATATGTTAGTTTCATAATCAACCTCACTTTGTCTATCATCTACTTCTCTCTTTTCTTTTTGTGTATATCTCTCACTTTGAATTTGGATGCTCTCAACCTCACATATGGTGGGATCACACAATTCACTCTTTTTATCACTTTCACTCAATTTGGCTATGTGGCTCTCATCCTTACATAAGTTTTTAAGCATCTCATCTTTTATAGATTGTGGGTCAGCAATAGCACAATTACCATCAACCATGATCTCCTCATGTAGCAATGGGGCAGCACTAAATGGCTCCTTGGCCGAAGGGAAAATCCCATGCTCGGTCGTCTTCTTATGTGATGCACTCATGAAGGCATGCAAACTGAAGTGTGGACTCAGATTGAACCATGGTGTACGCCTCTCCTTAATTCTCTTCTCATCCTCTATAGCATAATTCACAAGATCCTGCATACTAACATCATATTTCAAACGAACAGTAGCAGCGATATCAGAATTCAAGCCTCTTTTGAAGTAAGCTCTCTTTGCATATGCCTCTGTGATATTGGCACAATACATAGCATAATCTAGCTCATTATAATAAGATTGGACAGATCGACGTCCTTGACGAATGCTCTTCATATGATGAAGTCACTCTAGCTTATACTCATATAGCACAAATTCATTTCTCATGACCTGCTTCAATTCTTCCCAAGTAGTGACATATTGTTTCTCAGGATATCGCTAGCACCAAGTGCATGCATATTTTTCAAACTCCATGGTGGCTTGTGTCACTTTCTTGGCTTCGGACAGCTTCTGAAACTTGAGGTCACATTCAAGTTGTCCCACCCATTTGAGATACTCCTCGGATCTGTACTTCCATAGAATGAAAAATACAAGTATTGAGAGTCATACCATGAGGAACGAAATGTTGAATATCCTGCTATTATTAGTGCAAATAATAAGAAAAGCTATGTATGTGGATGTGAAAAATTTTATTTGTTGAATTCACTCAACCTCACCTTCTTTTACCAACTGAAGTTCTTATGCGTCCTTGTTGGGATTGAGGAGCTACATGCACTTTGGTAACGGTAGACAACACAACGTGGTAGATTAAGCGAATTCAATTGCACAAGCATTGTTATAACAGTGGCTTATATGTGGAGCTTGGAGGGAAAATAACAACCTATGCAATCTGAAATTCTTGATGTTGTTAAGTTAATCCAAGCTAGAATACTTTGCCTAAGTGTTGATCCAAAAGGTTTAAGTGAAGTATATGAATGCACACGCAAATCAATGTGACTCGATGCAACAAAGGAATGAGCTAAATAGAAACAATCTGAAATTGAGAATTAAATAGCTCGTTTTGCACCAAGTACTAGAAGAGACGCTAACCAATTGCAATAATATAAATGTAAGGGCACAAGATTGCTCAAAAGAATTAAATACACAAGCTGTAATTATGAATTGGAATTAGCCAACACTTACTTTTTTTTGCCGAGGCTCTTCTTCTTTTTCTTTTTTTTTTACTTGTAGTTGGCACTAAGGTTTACCTTTCTCTTGCACAAAAGAATAAAATTTTAGCAGATGTAATTTAATACCAAGAACAACCCTTAGTGCAATTATCAAAGACTAATCTCAAAGATGAACGAAAAATTATGGATATACGTAACAGAGAGGGGACACAACACAATTTTTTTGCGGTACTGTTCACGGCACTGTAGCAGTACTGTTCACGATACTATTCACAGCACTGTAGTGGCACTGTTCACGCCATTGCAGTAGTACTGTTCATGGCATTGTAGCGGTACCTGTTCATGGCACTGTAGTGATTGGGATTTTTTTGGGTTTAGACGAAATAAAGGAAATAACACAATGATCAAGCGATGCAAAGGAACACGATGATCAGCACCTAAACAAAATTCTAATGGACGAAAACTTAACAAAACTCACGAAAAATAACAGATGCAAAACTAGGGTTTAGATTTTTTTTAGCTTTTTGTGTATAGGGAAAAAATAAATCTAACTACGGGTAAATTGATCCTACCGTGTCAACCACGCTCTGATACCAAGATGATGCGGGGAATTGCCCGATCTTCACGGTGTAGGATCAATGGAGATAATTTGGATCCGTACAACCTGACGAATCGATGGCGCCAACCACTGTTAGAACAGCAATCTGCGACAAAAGAATTTGCCCAACCACATGTTCATGATCCCGTCTACCCGACAACCAAGTAGACGTGCCGTCGCTCCGGCCAATCACAAGGAATCACAAGAACGACGGGGAAAACCGCCCAATTCCCCTCTAGGTTGGAATCATATGCCAAACCCTAGGAGGAACAAGCGCATGGCTCTCTGAAAAAATAATAGATCTATTTTTTATTTGTGGTCTGTCGTTACAAGAGGAAGACCATAGTACTTAACTCACGCCTGCCAGATTACATCTTGTTCGGCCACGAAAACCAAACACAATCCTAAACGGCATCCAAAAAAATCCGGAATTAGTAATCCTAAAGCAAAGGCACGTGGCCAATAGGGCTGTAAATGAGCCGAGCTCGAGCGAGCTCACTGCCTCAAGCTTGAGTTTGTTAGAGAATCGAACCGAACTCGAACCGAGCCTCGGAATCACCCGAGCCTAGAGTTAGGCTCAAGCTTGGCTCATTTATCTTTCGAGTCGATCTCGAGTCGAACTTGAGACGAGCGAAACACGAGCAATTCACGAGTCTTTAGCTTTTTATCTACCATAAGCTTAGCCAACTGCAGTCTATTTTGTTCTTAGGCTTAAACCATTGTCTTATTTATAAGCCCGGTGTGATTTGGACAATACAATTGATAAAAAAATTGAAATACATGTGTATACACTTTAAAGAGTCATGCTTAGCAATAATGAACGAGCCTACTCGAGCTTTTCGAGCTCGAGCTCGATAAGCTTGCGAGCTTCAGCTCAAGCTTGAGCTTGGCTCATTTATAATTCGAACCGAACTCGAGTCAAGTCTAAGACGAACCGAACCCGAGTAGCTCACGAGTCTCGAGCTTTTTTACAGCCCTAGTGGCCAACCACATAGCCACTAATCACATGCCTAATCCAAGGCTTAATCACATTGCTTTGGCCAGATGTGAGGCATGGTTGCGGATGGAAAAAAAATAAAAAAACACACTAATTGCCTTGGCTTGAAGTTCCGTCACGTGGAATGATCCATGCATGCATGTGTTTCTTTTGTGTTTTCTTTATCTCAATTCACATGCACATGCATGATTTTCTTACTCGGCTGTTTTCTTCAGGCTTTGGCATCCAACATCTCCTCATGCAAAAACCTGAGACCAATTAAAATACTAGCATTAAGTAGTAGCCAATTCTCGTGTAAATTAAAGCCAAATTTAATTAAGAGCGAGTTCACCTGTTAATTAATCTTTTTTTGCTCGTGCTCGTGTAATCGGACCAATCGGAATGTACTCATCATCTTGTACACTTGAAGTGATGGACGATACGCTAGTGTCGACGGGACCTTCTAAACACATCTTCACTTTAGGCTTGTACAGATCGAACATAGGCCTGTATATAATTAAATAAAATAGTAGTAACTCTGTATATCTAAAAATAATAGTTAAAGACCCAATTAAATTAGAGTTCACCTGATAATATTTAATGCGGCTCAATAATTTCTTCCAGTTAAATAATATATTTAACTGAGAATCAATAATCATGTTTGCATCCGCATCAACAATGATACCACACGATATTTTGCCAAATCAAGGATACAACGATACGACAAGTATACATATTTTAAATTAAAAAATGTAGACATGCTACGAGAGAGCGAGAATCTAAGATTAACTTGATGAATCTATATATTCCATTATTCCTTGCCTCCCCCATTCACTATTTTTATTTATGGACTGCATAATTGACATTGTTCAGCTATATATTCCATTATTTCTTGCCTCCCTCAGTTGCTACTTTCAGTTATGGACTATATAATTGACATTGTTCATGAATCCCAATTCACAAAATATGAACATCTACGGATAATTTGAGATATGATAATACAAATGTCTAGCACAAAAATTATTCATGACAAAACATCATCGTTTTATTTTCACAAGATGGATTCTAGCTCCTACAATAAACACAAGTAACCTTGGATCAATATGTTGGAAGTCCTGTGAAACAATCTAACAATACAAAATCACAAAATGGAAAGAGTAAAAAAAAAATATAGTAAAGGCAAATTGGTCTATGACACTATGTAACACAACTTAGTAATGGATCTGGAACATAACAGACTAGACAATGACAAATCATGTTTTGAAATATAATAATTTCTTACTTTAGATAAGAGTTGTTGGCTTTTATGAGGTTGCTTCTTAAGACTTTGAGGCAAAATTACAGTAAGCGGTTCTGGCTTTTCAGCCCTTAAAGCACCCCTGATAATAGCTGCATTAGTCCTAGAAGCCCAGATGTGAATATATGACTTTTTAACAATTAACACAAAAACACTAATTAAGATGGTAGAGGACTCAAAGATCTAATGAATGATGATAATATCTTAGTGACATACTATTATAATGATAGCATAGCTCAGGATTTTGGTAAGTTGTTGATGCATAAATCCCATGTTGTGGATGCCAAAAAAACCTATTGCTTGTGGCCCTTGGTGTTGAATAGCCAGCAACCCTTGCATTACTAGAACTTCAATGAGACCACCATAGGATAATCAATTCATACAAGTTAGCGGTGTAGCATTCATCGAAAGGTTGACTAGCTGCATTGAAAATATAATGCTCCCAAACTAACTTTCAGAGGCAAATGAATGTAGTTTCCTTCTTAGAACATGGCAATGTTCAAATAAAAAACTAATATCCAATTGTAGATTTTATGTAGCAAGAAGATGCTAATCCAATGATCCTGCCTTTCAACCCCAAAAACAATATATTATGCACAATCTAGAATCATCCACTAGAAATTACAGACATCAAGGGCAAACACCCAAACTTGACAATGCAACAACGAACAAACTACTTTCAGTTTCAATACAAGTATAAATCTATACTATCCATTATCCAACAGCATGAATCAATTATCAATTATGGTTGCAGTCTAGCTATGCATCTAGAGCTAACTCATTAAGCTCCTATAAGATAATTCACAACTATCAAATTTTTCTTTGGAGAATATGCACAAGCTTACAGTCATGGATAATCTCCGACTTCCATTGTGTCATCTTCATCATCAGTGAAAGTCACTTTCCATTTTTGTTTGAGGTCCTTTATACCAAACATCCCTTCTATCTCAACCATCAGTTGCTCATACCCATCCATACTTGCTAGATCTACCGCTCTACCCACAACATTTCCATGCATTTAAAGTAGTAAGTGTGGTGGTACTAGTAGTACCTTCATGGCTTCACCTTGCGCTTGCCCTGAGAGTTCTTGGCTAATGGCCCAATGCCAAAGCCGACGATGATGACTTCCTCTTGTTGTGCCCCTCTATCAACTCTGTCAACGCCGACGACTTGGTGTCGGACCCGACCGTCGCGGAATCATCCGTTGTCATTGCACTTGAAACCTTGTCCCCGTTGCTCTTCGTAGGGACGGAGCGGTCTGGGAGGGGGCGGCGTATGGAGGGGGCTAGGAGGGGGCGGCGCTGGGCAGGAACTGGGGCGGCATGACATGTGAGAGGGGGTGGTGCTTGGTTGGCCGTGCGAGTCTGCAAGAGCCGAGAGGTATGGTTTGGCTAGAAGATGGATGCAGGCTTCTTTTCGCGATGCGCGAGGCAAGGAATGGGTATGAAATTACCTGGGCTGTGGGCTTCTTTTCGTGAGGACGAGCAGCGAATGGGTCTGGTGGCTGAAATCACCTGGGCTACCTAAGCTGGACCAATAGATTGCTACCCTAGGCTGAGTTGAAATTAACTAGACTATACACTAAGAATTTTTTCATGCCACAGGCCTAATTCCGTCCCTAGACGCTGACATGTGCGCACAGTGCATGCAATCATGCAGCAACACGATGCCCCACCCCGCGCGCGGCCGTGTCGCCCTCTGTAAACAGGAAACCATCATCCCTGTCTATTTAGCTACTATTGATATGGTTCCAGGGGTTACGGAGTACGGACAGATACGCTGCTGTTGCCATATCAATTAATCAATCTGTTACCATCTCTGAAGATATTGCCATTCCTGATTATACTATTTGCCGTCCGGCAATAATTAGATATTCATCCGACTGGATTTAGTTAGTATATTCTGATTTCAATTGTAACAATAACCAATGTAATCTTTGATGTGTGTATATATATATATATATATATATTACAAGACCATGTATTGGTCCTCATGCGTCAAATACACTCTTTGTCCCGAACTTGTTTAATTCCCTCGACGTCACCGCGAGCCCCTTCCCCTCTACTTCTTGGCGTTGCACTAGCCACTAGGTGCGTGGCACGTTCCTACTCTTCACACAGCGCGCGTACTGGTAGCAGCACGAGAGAGAGAGAGAGAGAGACAGAGATGGAGCAAGAGGGCGTGGCGACGAACGGCAGCGCCGGTGGCCGCGTTAAGCCGCACGCCGTGGTGATCCCGTACCCGCTGCAGGGCCACGTCATCCCGGCGGTGCACCTCGCGCTGCGGCTCGCGGAGCGGGGCTTCGCCGTCACCTTCGTGAACACGGAGTCCGTGCACCACCAGACGGCGAAAGCCCTCGGCGTCGCCACCGCCGACGCCGACAACGGCGGGCACCACCACGACATCTTCGCCGGCGTGCGCGGGGCGTCGTCCGCGACGGCGGGGCTGGACGTCCGGTACGAGCTTGTGAGCGACGGCTTCCCCCTGGCCTTCGACCGGTCTCTGAACCACGACCAGTACATGGAGGGCGTGCTGCACGTGCTCCCTGCGCACGTGGAGGAGCTGCTCCGCCGCGTCGTCGTCGATCCGGCAGCCACGTGCCTCGTCGCCGACACCTTCTTCGTGTGGCCGTCGACGCTGGCCGGGAAGCTCGGTGTGCCGTACGTATCGTTCTGGACGGAGCCCGCGCTCATCTTCGCCTTGTACTACCACATGGACCTGCTCATCAAGCATGGACACTTCAAATGCAAAGGTAAAAGTTTTGCATCGATCAATAGTCATTTAGGGCAAACCGTTCCTTGCAGCATCATATTCGCCTCCCACTCTCTTTTTAATCTACATGCACGACTTCACGGTGGCTGTTTTAGGGCAAAGCGTTCCTTGGAGCATCATATTCGCTTCCCCCTCTCTTTTTAATCTACATACACGACTGCACGATGGCTACGGCGAATGATTTTTGGTTTAAAATAAGAGTGTATAGATATCACCTGGATATTTTTTTTAACTATCATCCAAATTTATAACCTTCGGATTAGATATCAAAGGGCTCCTTATTTTTAAAGAGAATTCAAGGGGGAGGGGGAGAATTTATGGCCATTAGATATTTAATCCAACGGTCCTACATCTGGATGATAGTTAGGAAGAAAATATCCGGATAATATTTAACAAAACCCTTAAAATAAATAATAGTGGTAAAAAAAGGGTTTTTAGAAAGACATGACAAGCGGTAGGAAAAATATGAGAGAAATATGTGCGTGAAATAAGAGCAGAGGAATAAGATATGTGATGCCTCTGTGACCTTTGCCTTATTCCTGGAATAAGATAGGAGTATGAGAGCAACTCCAAGGGATTAGCCAAAAGAAGTATCTAAATTTAGTGATTTAGCTATTATCTAAAATGAATCTCACAAAAAAAACAAGACTACTCCAACAGGCTATCTAAACTAGAGGGCGTGCGGTGGGTCGCGTACGCGCGGGAATGGGGCGCAGCGTGCGGGAAGGAAACGCCGACCGCGCCAAGAGGCTGGATGGTGAGCGAGGTAGGCTATCCAAAAATAGAGAGCGAAGGAGGAGGGATGGAGAGCTACTAAATTTGGAGAGTCATTTACAGAATCTATTGGAGACGTTTTTTCTTCAATAATAGCCAAATTTACCTTTAGAAAATGATTTAGCTCTTCTCTTGAGTTGCTCTGAGGAGTAAAAAAATTGCTTGAGAAATTAGATGTCCTTTTAGCTTGTTCAAACGAAAGGCAAAAAACATGATCCGATATAAACAGGCCATTAATCTACTCCATCCGGTGAATCGATATTATGTAGTGCTATATAAAAAGCGCTTGATTATCTTCGTGTCATGCACTTCCTGTAGCCGCTCTGCATGCTCCGTCCTCCCACACAAATTAAACTCTGTTTTTACGAGTATTATTAGCACTGACAATTAAAGCAACCATACGCAAGAATACCATAGCCATGCGATTGAAAACATCCCTACCTGCTCCTGAATAAATATCTTTTGTTTGGTGCAACCATACGTTTGATAGCGCTCACCGTACGCCTAATAGAGTAATAGAACCCGGACGACCATGCAAACCATAAGAGGCAAAGTTCAGGCTCTGCTCCGATTGGCCGTGATTTATGGCTCTTTTTTTTTACTGATTCTACTTTCGTCAGGGTTTTTTGCATTCATTGGCTTAGCCCCTGATTTTTTTTATTTTTTACTGATTCTGCCTTTCGTCAGGCTTAGAGCAAGTTTAATAATACAGATAAGTGCTACCTCCAATACATTTCCATGTCATCAAAAGAAAATGATGCAGTCAACTCATACAATAAGCTGGCTATAAGTTGTCTCCATAAGAGCTCTCAATCATTTAATACATACATGAGTATTGATAATTTAATACATGCATAAGTATAGCAATTAATTCTATGGGTACATGCATGGATAATGTCTCTTTTCCTGTGCTATAGCCTGACTCTTGCATGGGAGTCGGCTTGACTCTCTCTCTCCTTTTCTCTCCCCTCCACATAGGACTATACTGACATGGATTCTCTTATAGCTAGCACAGTCAGCCTTATTAAACTTGCTCTTATCACGCAAGGCTAGAATCAAAGTGACTCGTTTATTTCAGTTTGAGTTTCTGATTTCTATCTTATTTTTTATTATTTTTAAATTTCGTTTGTTTGGTTTTTTAGTTTTTTATCGGTTCTTTTTTGTATTCATTTGTATTATCATGACGGGTTAATCTGTTTTTTATTTTTAATTTTTAAATTTAGTTACATCAAATAAGTAATCATTAGTTATCGTGTAATTTTACATTATTACAGTATAATTTTAACTATAAATTAGTTTATTTCGGATTAATCGAGTAGTAGTACCAAAGCCTGACAAAAGCGTCCCCCAACCAATAGGAGACAGGGCCACGTCTCTTTCCTCGCTGGCTTCTGGTATGCAGATGGACCGTCGCTCTCGCCGCACAGTCTCTCTCGCATGCCGAGCTCCCACACTGACTTCAGTTTCCAACTTGCTAGCGAGACCACGCAGTTGGAGGCCCAGGATTGGCGCACGCACGTCTGTCGTCGGTTCCCACTGACCCACAAGCGCACAGCATCTCCAATAGTATGAGCTAATTACTAACTTTAAGATAACTTCTCTAATAGTACTAACTTTTAGCATATAATTTATAACATAAATAGCCACACATAATACTCTCACATAATTTTAGAATATATGTATAAGACTAACTCTTAATCAAAAGATAGCTTTTCTCTCTTTTTTTATTAAAATATAAAATAATATGATTAGAATTACCTCATAAGTCACTGTTGAAGCTGCTCCTACTCGCGGAGACTTTGAGCCACCGTCGTCTAGCTGAGCTCCAGTACGGTTAAGATGCGAAGTTGCCGACCAATGACGGCGGTCGTTCGATCGCTGTCACCTCACATCACCCGCGCGCCCACCTGTACAGTAGCAGACGTTGTAGCAGCCGCGCAACTCGGTAATCATCGCTAACTACAGGGCGCGCTGGTGTTTCTAGGCGCACGCCAGATTAATCAACCAGGCAAAATTTTGACTAGGCGTTGGCAGTGAGCACCAAGGCAGTGGCTTCTTGCCTCTCGAAACACGTACTGAATTGTTATATCGAAAAACGTAAGCACTATACTAAACAGTCGAATCGGTCGCCGGCCGGCGGCTGCCACTGCTTTATTTTTTTTTCTGTAGCCGGTGATTTTTTATTTTAATATAAATATTTATATAAATAAATTAAATATTGATAACGGTTTGAAAAAACTGTTTTAATAAATTATTTTGAAACGACAGTAAAATATTATTTTATTTATTTATTTTAAAAAAATATAAGCGGAAGAAATGGTCTAACATAGATTACACAAGCAGGTCTCCGGGCGATGACCTAGTGTTGGCACGGTCACGGCCTCACGGGGTCACTGGAGTTAATCACGGGGCCTTTTAAGTAACAGCCAAGTGGTGCGCGGAGAGATCAAACAGAGGCGGTGAGGAATTGTAGCTAGCCAGCTAGGCGATAATGGGGCAAGAGGAGGCCGGCGTAACAGCGAACCACGGCGGCGGCGGCGGCAAGCCGCACGCGGTGGTGGTGGCCTACCCGCTGCAGGGCCACGTCATCCCGGTGGTGCACCTGGCGCTGCGGCTCGCGGCGCGGGGCTTCGCGGTCACCTTCGTCAGCACGGAGGCCGTGCACGACCAGACGGCGCGCGCGCTCGGCGTCGACCCGGACGGGTACGACGTCTTCGCCGCCGCGCGCGCGTCGGCGGCTGCGGGGGAGATGGACGTGCGGTACGAGCTGGTGAGCGACGGCCTCCCCGTGGGGTTCGACCGGTCGCTGAACCACGACGACTTCATGGGCGTGCTGTTCCACGCGCTCTCCGCGCACGTGGAGGAGCTGCTCCGCCGCGTCGTCGTGGACCCGGCCGCGACGTTCCTCGTCGCCGACACGTTCTTCGTGTGGCCGGCAACCCTGTCCAGGAAGTTCGGCATCAAATACGTGTCGTTCTGGACGGAGCCCGTGCTCATCTTCAATCTCTATTACCACGTCGACCTGCTCGCCAAGAACGGCCACTTTAAATGCAACGGTAAACAACAACGTGACACCGAGCCGTCTTGATCTACTCCAGTTGCTTATGCTTCAGCAGGGGCGCCATTAATTTCACAAGCAAATTGGTCACTGCCAAATGACCTAAAACGAAACTGTATATTGACGATGAGTACCTAGTCTTCAACCGTCAGCAGTGCGGTTTTTTTTGTCTGATTTCAGTTTTTACCTCCTTTTGGGCTATGCTGCAGAGCCTCGCAAGGACACGATCACGTACATCCCAGGCGTGCCGGCCATCGAGCCGTGCGAGCTCATGTCGTACCTCCAGGACACGGACACCAACACCATCGTGCACCGCATCATCTTCAAGTCGTTCGAGGAGGCCCGCGGCGCCGACTACGTCATCTGCAACACCGTGGAGGAGCTGGAGCCGTCCACTATCGCCGCGCTCCGCGCCGAGAAGCCCTTCTACGCCGTGGGCCCCATCTTCCCGGCAGGCTTCGCCCGCAGCGCCGTCGCCACCTCCATGTGGGCGGAGTCCGACTGCTCCCACTGGCTCGACGCGCAGCCGGCCGGCTCCGTGCTCTACATCTCCTTCGGCAGCTACGCGCACGTCACCAAGCGGGAGCTGCACGAGATCGCCGGCGGCGTGCTTGCCAGCGGCGTGAGGTTCCTGTGGGTGATGAGGCCGGACATCGTGAGCTCCGACGACCCGGACCCGCTCCCCGAGGGGTTCTCGGAGGCCGCGGCGGGGCGCGGCGTCGTGGTTCCGTGGTGCTGCCAGGTGGAGGTGCTCTCCCACCGCGCGGTGGGCGGGTTCCTGACGCACTGTGGGTGGAACTCCATCCTGGAGAGCGTGTGGGTGGGCGTGCCTATGCTGTGCTTCCCGCTGCTCACTGACCAGTTCACCAACCGGCGGCTCGTCGCGCGGGAGTGGCGCGTCGGCGTGCCCGTCGGGGACCGAGGCGCGGTGCTCGCGGACGAGGTGAGGGCGAGGATCGAGGGGGTGATGTGGGGGGAGGAGGGGGCGGAGCTCCGGGTGCAGGTGAAGAAGCTGAGGAAGACGCTCGAGGCCGCCATGGCGCCCGGCGGCTCGTCGCAGCGGAGCTTCGACGAGTTCGTCGACGAGCTGACGCGCCGTTGCGGCGGTCGTTGAGCCGATCGGCCAGGCCACGTACGTGCGTGGTGCGGAACCGCGGGTGTGGGCGCTTTGCTATGAACATTCCTATTTGGCCTGTTGGCTAAAACCCGATGTGCTTATGTAATATTAAGTACTTTTTATTATTACGTTTGTATGAATAAGATTTGCCAACGTAAATTATATGAGCTAGTTATTGATTTAGAGACTAGCTCAAAATACACAAGATATTCGAATTGCTAAATTCCGATCGCTACACCTCCCTCCTACAATATTCAAACTCAAATCAGGTTATGTTGCCTAATGAATACAAAGGGAGGAACGATCCTTCTTTTAATAGTTGTGGTTTCTTTGCCACACTAGTTCCAGGTACTAGCTGACTGACATCAATGTAATGTTAAATCAGCACAGCCTTGTGATAGAAAACTATGGCATGGCTGCTCTCATGGGTGTACACCGTTCCATTCCTTCGATGTGAAATCGTCTAGTATTGAAGTATATCTAGCTTTACAGATCACATGTCAGTATTGCTATTTTCCAGTATATGATTTCACAATCCATTTGCAGAAAGTCTTCAATCTCAGCTTCTCTTCTATAGCGATCAGAATGTGTTCATTCCTTTTAAGTGCGATTGACCAAAGTGCATGAATACATTTGTGCACTAGTGTAGATTACCAAAATACAGAACATTTCATAACTTTATAGGTTACCTCTTTTGTAGAATTTCGAGGCCTTGCATATCCGATATCTGCACCCTTCTCAAATAAGTTCTTAGTGCAGGAAATGGATTGTTTCTTTTTCAGATGGCTAGAAACTGGGAAGGTTCCAATTTTCTTGGGCTTGAGATGAACGAAAAGGTTATAACTTCCCTGTAGTCTGTATTGTGCTTCAACATTTGTGCAACTTACTTTTCCTGTAGCTTGTAATAAGGTGCCTTCTGGACGCAGCTCTAGATGAAAAAAGGAATATGTAAGCATCTTATACATCTAGCTTAATTAGTAGAACTATGGCTTGTTTTTCCTTTTCCTCGCCCTTTCTTTGTTCATGCCAGTGGTATCCCATAAAACTATGCAAACAAAGTAACAAATTAAGTGTGCCCATAAAACTATGCAAACAAAGTAACAAATTAAGTGTGCCCATAAAACTATGCAAACAAAATAACAAATTAACTGGCTTAGAGTAGCCTTAGAGATAATATTAGTTGTTTTCTTTAGCATCAAGTAATTTAGGGGTAAGATTATTTAGTTTAGATTGCATTCTATCTATTTAGACCGACCAAGTTTGTTGGGGGGGGGGGGGGGGGGGCAAACTCTACATTTAAAGAAAGGGGGGCAAAATTGTTCCAATTAGGAAGAAGAAGAAGAATAAATTAGTGTTTATCTCATCCAAGTTCGTCATCCCAGTCTATGGTCTCATCTTTGTAAGATCTCTCCCCCTTCAGCCGTTGTCGTCTGGCCTTCTATGTGCGGTGTTTAACCTGATTGCGAACCAGAGCAGACATCTGTTCGTTGGGCAATGAATAACCCAATGTGCAGAGATGCCATCAAGATTGGCTTAACATTAAACCATGTTTCAGAAATCTCATTCTAGAAAATTAAGTTGTCACAAACAGCGAAAAGTATCAGCATTGTTTTGACGACTACATTTATTTGCTTGGAATGAAGCTCCAACATACATTTATTGGATCTAGCATTCGTCAGATGTGATGTCCTGCATTCTTGTATGCCACGAAAAGAACCAGATTCAACAACAGATGATGGGTTATATAATCCAAGTTAAATTTTCGTGAGAACTTGATGTTACAATTTAGACAAATGTAGCTGTGCTATCAAGTTGAAATGCCATACTTCCTGGTTGACAAGGAGTTGCTCTGTTATTCTTTTAATTCGTTTTGATTTTTTGGCCCCTATATTTCGTCATTAATGATGCGGTTGTTTCTTTTCTGGCAGAAATTTTGTATCAACAAATGCATTTACGCTCCATAATTTCGAGTTATCCTGGACAATTGACTCTTGTCACAATACAGTGTGCTGCTGTCCCCCCCCCCCCCCCCCCGGCGCATTAGCTTAACGTGCATAGCAGGTGCACCGCCATAGCACTTGCACTGTATGCTATTTGATTTGATGTTGCTCTTAATTGCATTACTAGTATGCAATCTCAGTGCATAGCCATGCTGTGCCTATCTTTTTACATTTCTCTCCCCTTTGCAGTGCCCAAATCCTGACTTCAACATGAGCGAAATAGGTGGAGAATTGTACGAAGAATGCTTGTTCAGATCCTGATCTTCTTCAGATCAATGGAAAGGTATTGCTGATCTTCTCCAAGAAATCCTATATTTCTCTGATCAAAACTGTAAGAATCTTATATGACTATTCAGATCAAAACATCGTATGGATACAACAAAAATTCATTGCATGATCAAAGCAGATTCACCATCTCATAATCTCACCCAAGTGGGCATCGCAATTAGCATCTCCTCCCAATCGTACAAACAACAGCAGGATGCTCTAATTTCGCAGTCTTCCTAACAAGGTCGAACACCTTGGCCATGTCATCGGCCGCCGGAAAGGCCAATGTCAGACATGGTGCCGACGCTCATCGCAGTTGTCGACGTTGACCGCCGGAATGACCACGAGTCAAAAAAAAAAAAACCCTAGTGGGTGTCCATGGCCACGAGCATGTTGAACGTCACGTACGTCGGGGGCAGCTCCGGTAGCATCTGGCTGCCGTCCAGGTGCTGCATGACTTGCCGCATGCTCGACCGCACCGCCGGCAACGAGTTCAGGCACATCAGCACAGTTGCAACACTAGCTTCGGTGCTAGGTAGCCCATGGTGCAACCCACATGCGTGGTTTGCAGGTCGGCGCCATGGTCATACAATCTTGCGAGGCCAAAGTCACCTACCTGCCCGTTCATCTCGCCGTCGAAAAATAAATTGCTCGCCTTGATGACGACCTGCTCCCAATCCTTGCGCGTGTACAATAGGCCAGACGTGACACCTTTGATGATGTGAAGCCTCCGAGGCCAATCGAGGGCAGGCTTCTCGTCACGGTCGTGCAAGTACTTGTCGAGGTAACCATTGTTGGAAATATATCCAGGGATTACACATTTGGTTTATTCGTGGACATAAGTTTTTACGAAAAATAAGATGGACACTGATCCCTGACCACGCCAGATGGTTCGACCACTCAGGTCTCCGACCATGTTGATCTTCGACCATGTTGTCTGGTTCGACCACACAGGTCTCTAACTAATCTGGTCTTCGATCACGCTGGTCTTTGATCATGTTATCTGGATCGACCACATTGGTTTCGACCATTTAGGTCTTGACCATATCGATTTTTGATCACATAGATGTTTGACCTCATTGGTTCGACTACGTCAGCTTCGACCATGCTGGTTCCCGACCATGTTGATCTTCAACCGCATAGATCTTCGACCATATTGGTTCGACCACAATGGTACTTGACCACATAAATCTTCCGACTATCAACAGACGCGGTAGTTCGGTGATTACAATGTCGGTAATTCCGACTAGCGTAAGTACTGTAGAATACACTACGGTAGTTCTGATTTCTCTGAGAAGTGCAATACTTCAACGGATTTTGTAAAACATAATTGCAAACTACAGTATTATGTATACAAGGATTATACATGATTCCCAACAAGTTGCAATGTATATTTACACACTTTTAGAATTATGACACAAGGATTATATATATGAGTTTCAATCATTTGCAAATACAAATCTCATACTAAGGAGAGTTAGAGCAAGTGAGGTTGAGATATCAACACATGATGAGACTCAAATTACTAGACGTGACACCTCTTAATAGTACGATAACCTATACTAGCAACCCAGTCTTCCAACCAAACACCGATACCGGTAAATGACTAGGAACACATCCTAACTTAACTAGCTATACTTTGCCTTGAGTCATAGTCTTGACATGCATCAACTGGTGATGCATCCTTTACTTCAACTACATCAACACATGTGGATCTTTACTTGACTTGATGATCAACATATGACCATTTCCTCTTGAATATGCATCAAGTCATGATGCATCTTCTTCTTGACTTAATAATCTTCAACACATGAAGTAATCCCAAGTCTTGCTCATTTGTGGAACCTAATTTATTCATACAACTCATGAAAAATGTTAGTCTACAAAATCATTATCATCAATTACCAAACTTCACCATTAACATATAATGAAGAGACTAGATTTTACAATCTTCCCGTTTTGGTAATTCATGACCATCTTAACAAATAATGAGATAAAAATTTGTTTGCGAGTATACATCATGTACACAACACTTGTTTACTCTAAGATAAACTTTTAAAGCAAAGCTTACATATCCTATTGTCATTAATTATTCAACTATTAACACATAATAGAAGAACTATATGACAATCCGGTTATGAGTATATATGAACTATACATGCTATATATACTTAAAGGATATGTTTCAAAGTAAATATTCTTAATATGTGGAAATGGAATAGGAATCAATACTAATGAAACCACAAAACATAAAGTGAACTTCCTTAAATGCGCACATAC
This sequence comes from Dendrocalamus latiflorus, assembly GCA_017311315.1. Lineage (NCBI taxonomy): Eukaryota > Viridiplantae > Streptophyta > Magnoliopsida > Poales > Poaceae > Dendrocalamus > Dendrocalamus latiflorus. Next base: position 19,267,686 of record CM029677.1, on the reverse strand, counting down.
AAGAATGTATTATGAAAGCATATACACATATTCAGGTTTGACTTATTTGGTGAAGTTCATTCTATATTTCGGATCCGATGAATGCAATAAGATAAGGATAGGATATTGAATGCATGCTTCTTATGTTTTTCACCTTTTCATCTAAATGAGACTAAACAATATCATAATTAATAAATATATTAGTCTCACAATTGTATTAGTCATTATCACGAAAACCAACTTAATAGAGTTTGAACTTATAACAGTGCCAAGCTCGATCAGAAGTGGGGATTGCGGTTAGGGATTTAAGGCCAGATTGGGGATTTGCAATTTAGCCCTTTGCGTTTTTTAAAACTGTAATCCGGTGCTTCTCTCTTTGGATTTCTTCCATTTAGGCCCTCTTGAATTCCGATTTTGATGCGGTTCAATCCTACATGTCCGCAGTGATGCGTACATCCGTACGGAGTAGTTCTACATGCCAATTTTGAAGATAATGTGCCTTGATCGCGCCAGCCTGCGGAAGAATTATGAAAAATGTAAGACAATCCAATTCAAGTAATTAATTATGGAAAAACATACAAATAATGATAAATGGTCCTAAAATGTGAAAAATAATAGGCGTAAGTGAGTAGAAAAATATGCAAAAATGACACATGTCACTTTTGCCTTTAGTTTATTTAAAAGTTGAAACAAACGAAACAGCTTCTCCAAGTGAATTCTTAAAGATGCTTCTCTAAATGACTTTTTTGAGCCTAAAACTATGTGTGATGTTCATGTCAGCATCTCCATCGTCTGCTGCCATCTTGAAAAGCATGGGCAAAAGACATCAGTTGCTTCCAAAAGCTATCAGCTATAGTCTAAAAGAACATGATCTACATCTAGTACTAAGGGTGGGTTCTTTTCGGCTGTAGTTAATGGCTTATGGTTGCCCCTAATGGCTTTTGGCATTGGTGTGAGTGTTTGTGTGAACGTATCGAATACCAATAATTTGCTTCGAAAAATATTGACTCGATAAGTCGCTTCAAAAACGCGGCAAAGAAGCCATCCAGTTTGTTTGTTTGAGAGAAGCCATAAACCTATGGATGATAGTTTTTAGTCCTAACATGGGCGATTATACGAATGAACCAAATGTTAGTACATCGTTTCGAAAAGACTATCTTGATAAACCGCTTCAAAAAAACGATGAAAAAATGTTTCATTTATTTATCGGGAGAAGTAAGCCGTAAGATATGAGCCAAAAAAAAAAGAGTCCGAAAAGATAGGAGCCATGTATATACACAATTATATTTGGAAACCTACGCACATGCATGCTTAATTTGTCCTTTTGTTTTCAATTTTGAAACGAGGATTACATAATTCGTTGTAGGTCCCCTTACTATTTTAGCGTAGGGGTTTAATTACATTGTTTAACGAGGGGATTGTTTGGAACGCGTGGTCTTACTGCTTAAAACTTATTGTTTTTGACTTTTTTTTATACTGTTTTATATTGTTTTGGGTTTATTTTGTACTGTAACTGTTATGAATATTTTTAGCATAATTAAATTTAAAAAATAGAAATATATATATATATATATCATATCGAATAATACAAAAGAATAAGGAAAAATAACAGAGAAAAGCTAAAAAAATAGAATTGTGCAAGAAACCAAAGTATTGCATGTATTTGTTTAAGTGAATGTTCAGTGCGTATTGTAGTCTGTAGATGACATCATATTATGAGTTATTGGAAAGTTTGTAACACTTTTGAAAAAAATGGACCATGCAACCTGACAATAGGGTGATACATAGACATTTAAACATCTTTTGACTCAGTTCTGTTCCTCCAAGAAAAGCTCAGTACCACATGGATCATGTTTCACATACTTATCCATAATCATCCTCGATTCCCTTCACAGTGGGCATGCATCATGCTAATTATGTTTAAGAATTTAATCAAACAATTTGAGTTATGACTGTCTATCATCAGCATGTCTGAAACTCAATTGCGCTGAACTATTCCAGGGGGAAATGTATGGAAGTTATACTAGACTTCCCATGCTTATCAAAGTTGCATGTCCTAGTTGTGAAAATAGGATTGACTCAAAACAAACTTGTACTTTTCCAAATCAGAAAGGTGCATCATATGCATAGGGAATTTTACATTTTTACCTATCCTGAATCTGAATTTGAATAAAGCGGTTTGTATACACAAGGAAGTTGCACATGGATCAGACGGTGTTCACCTTGGAGTAATTTGTTCTTGAACCAGATGGAATGGTGCTACCGTCAGGGGGCAATAAGATCAACCATGGACAGTGGCGGACCCAGAATAAAATATAGCTAGGGTGAACTCGTAAGTGTGAAGCAAATAGTATTAGCCAAAAACAAAACAATCCATGATCAAACTACATTGCAATCACACTAATAAGAGTATATGATACAAAATAGAAGTAATAACTACAATTCGAATCCAAACATGTGTAGATAACGGTAGGATATTAAACAATACCTCACTAATGAAGTTATAGATGAGCCGTAAAAGAAACAACCAGTTAATTGTAAAAGATAGATGAATCAGTAATATCACAATTTGATAATAGAACATAAAAGATGCAATAAAAGGAGATCGGTTGAGGTAGCTAAAGGATCGCGCGAAGGCTACGAGAGCAGAAAACAAAACTTTTCTACCGCGCACACAAGGACATCATGCTTAAGAAGGGATCATGGATCTTTACCACTAGACGCGCAGCGCAGCGGAAGAAGAGTTGGAGAAGCCGATCCAACCACGCGCGTCGAGGTCGTAGTGGAATTAGCCGATCGTCCCGAACAGGTCGTCTCCTCCACGTGATCAACCACACCACGTGCAAGATCCAATCTGTAGATTGTTGATGCCGATCAATGCCGCAACGAGCAGCGCCTCCACCAGTATCCACACGTCCGGGGCTGGAACGCCGACCGCGAGTGTACCAGCACTCGCAGCGGCTAGGGTTTGGCTCGGGAGGTGGCGGCTAGGGTTTGGCTCGGGATTAACAGAAGCATGCACCCCTCAGCCCCTCGCCTCCATATATATAGACCTCCTCACTTGGGCCTCGTGGACCGAGGCCCAATAGGAGTCTATCCGGATCTCTATCCGAATTGAGCCCACATCCGAATCACATTCGAATTAGTGTTCCAACCCGTTGAGTGTGCGACCCTGTAGGTTCACGTATACTTGGTCGCGACCCGGAAATGCCTTTCCGGTCACCCTGTTAATAGCGGCCTCTAGTAAGACATATTAACCCCAAAGTATACGTAAAGATCATATCGGCTAAACCTATAATGTTCTCATGTACGAATCCCTTTGCCTCACGATATAGATTAAGCTCAAGGCGAGACCTGTGTCATCCTCTTAATAGCTCAATCACTCTCTCGATTCCGTGATGGATTATAAACTCGTGATTGACTCCTCAATCACCTTGGCATGCCCATGCACTTTCATAATCCATTACATCGAGGGGCCCAGAGATATCTCTCCCATAAGGAGGGGCAAATTCTATCTTGATCATTCACATCCCACTACATGTTTCATGGCAAACCCAAAGACTACTTTTATGACTACCCAGTTACGGAGTAGTGTTTAGTAGTCCCAAAATAAGCTACTACGCATGTTGGGAACCATGATGATTTCAAGTCTAAGGATTCCACATAAACACTACTTAAGACCAACTGATGACACATGGAATCTCTGCAGTGTCTCATGGCGAGTCTATCCAACATATGTTCACTAACACATGTCCATATTATTGATTTGGTATCTCCATACCATGATCCATGAGACATGATCATTAATCAATACATATGCTGATCTTTGAATCATATTTGTTTCTCATATGATATATAATCAGGGATCATTTAGAAATAGCAACATTTTGGCATTAAGAGTCTCATGAATAAGTCACATACTCATTGATCAATAATGATAATGTCTATTTCAAGGAACAAAGCAATGTATCATAAACATAGTATGTGATATATTCAACATCTCCATGTTGCCTCTAGGGCATATCACCAACAGTAACCAAATCTTAAATAAAACGATATGCCAGTTCACAAGATTGGCTTCACATAAATCAGTGCAAGCTATAGCATTATTTATAAACTGGGTTGCTAATTATTCATCTCTACTATCCATGAATTTTTCTCCTCTTTATGTGGGAAAATGGCACTTTCCTTTATGAGAAAAGTACAATAGATAATTTCAGTCCAACGTAAAAATGGCATTGGTAACCCAGAACCATCCTCTGCACATTTGAAGGACACGTTTGTCATTACTTTCACTTCTGAGTTGCGCACCTTCTCAAGATTTTCAAAACTTCCCTATACAATTGAAGAAGTTGAGCATTTGAGCTTATCCAGTAAACATAACATCTACCATCCCCATAAACAGTTAAACACATGCTGTTGTAGGGGTGGCCCCCACCTAAGCCCAGCAGGCCTGTTAGAAGGATGTAAGGTCCGAAATAGGACATGTAATGACACGAGTGCCCCTGAGGAGAATACTCATGTGTAAGGGTATAACTGTACAAGCACCCACCATTGGGTTATATATATATGTCACATAGGCCACGGGGAGGACCCCGAAGCCATTCACTTACTCAACTCCCCACTACCACACTCTCTCTGTTTGGTCTGTAACCACAACAGTTGGTGCCGTCCGTGGGGAGGACAAGAACAAGCCTCCAAATCTGGAGGATGGCACCAAGAAAAGCTTCAACATCGGTGGCGAAGAAGAAGAAGGCGGAAGCGGCGAGGTCTCGTGTCAGCGCTAAGGCTTCGGTCTTAGCAGCAGCAGGTACGAGTGGTGGTGCAGGTGTAACCACGAACACCGGCGTTCCCGACGCGACGCTCAACCCTGCCACCGGTGCGACGCCCAACCCCGCCACCGACGCGACGATTAACCCTGGTGATGGCAATGCAGGCGCATCCGTTTTCCCACTAACATGCGTCATATTTGCATATATTTAGCTATCCTTTTACCCCATTATTTTTCGCATTTCAAGATTATTTATCATCATTTACACGTTTTTCCATATTTAATTGCTCAAAATGGACCATTTTACATTTTTTTGCAATTTTTCGCAGGCCGGCGCGATCTAGGCGCATAAACAACAAATTTGGACTGCTCCGTACAGATGTGCGTATCGACACGAATGCGTAGGATCTTTCCGCGATGAAATCGGACTTCCGAAGGGCCAGAATGGAAGAAATGAAATGGGAGATGGACCTAACTGTAAACCCTAGAAGTTTTCGAGGGCTAAATCAAAAATTTCCCAATCCCATCTCCTAAAACCCACGCCACCGCCGCCGCCTGGAGGACTTGAGCCCGGCATTTTTGCTTCTCTCCTTCACCTCCACTTGCTTCTCCCCCTTCTCCAGCCACGGCACCGGCGAGGCCGGGCCATCTCGCCGACGGCCGCCCCTGTCCCCGTCCGCCGCTCCTTCTCTCTTGCCCCATCTAGCCGGCGGTCGCTCTCCTCCAGCGCCTTCTCCATCCAAGCGCCGCCAATCCAAGCCCCCACTGCTTCTCTCCTCCCCCCATCACCTTCTCCACCTCCGGCCGCATCTTCCTCTCCGCCCCCTCTGCTCTCCCTCCATCGCGCCTCCTCCTTTGCGCCGTCGCATCCCTTCTCCACTGCCACCGCTCCCCTTTCCTCCTCATCCGCGCCGCCTCTTACCCCACACTTCGGCGCCGCCACCTCTTCCTCCGCACCTCCTCCGTCTCATATCTCGCCAACACCACAGCTCCCATCTTGGCCGCCGCCGCCTTGCTCTTCTTCACCCCGCCGCTCATCCGCCTCCACTCTCCACCGCCGCAGCCCCTTCTCTGCCTCCCTTCACCTGCTCTCGCCGACGCGCCACCATCACCAACTTCCTCCGGCCGCTGTCCCCCTGCGCCTCCTCTTCCCCTCCTTCTCTGCCTTCTCACTGGGCGATCCCCACTGCTCCACTGAATCTGCCATCTCCATCGGGCGCCGCTGCGTCTCCCGTCTCGGCTGCCGCCTCTATTCCGCCATGGCCGCCTCCCTTCATTGGCCGCCCCTGTGCCCCTCTACTTCTCCACCCGAGGCCGAGCTTCTCCCTCAGCGCCATCGCCTCATCGGCTGCTCCAACCGACCACACCGATCCCCTCTGCAGCGGCGACATCTCCACGACAGTCATCTTCAGCGCCGCCGCCGTCCACCTCAACGCCTCCCTCACTGCCGACGCTACTCCATCCACCGGCGCATCGCCTCTCCACCGAGTCCGGCGACCCCTCCTTCCTCGGCTCCACTCCACCGACACTTCTTCTTCACTGCTCCCCCGTCACTTCGGTTCCTTCCAAATCCTTATTCCCTTCTCTACTAGTTGTTCTACTGGACTACTTTTAGTGTTTATTAATTTCTATTGCCAGTGGATGTTTACTTGTGATATGTGATCACTGTGATGATGAATTATGGAATATCTTCTCAGAACTATGATGTTTGCATGAGAACAGTGGCAATTCTGTGATTGTGGTATATGCTCATGTTATTTTTGCTAGTTATTCATCTATCGGTGTTTGTGGTGATCTTGTGTTAGTCATCTAATTGCTATATGTGATCAGAATATGTTGTCTAGTAATTAGTAATTAGTTGTAATCTTTATTCAGTTTTTATGTGTTATATGTGTAAGAATTTAAGTTGTGAGTTGTGCTTGTGTTCACTGATCTGTTAGGTCAGTTTCTGTGTGTCTTAGTGTTGACTTGTGCGATTTAGCTAGCCGGCGATCGTCTCCCTTCCCTGTGCTGTCTCGACTCCCTCTTTGCTTCTAGTCCTCCCTTGTGCTTCTCAACCTCCCACTTTTCTTCTTTGTGCGGTTGGTCATTAGCGAGGTCGTGTAGTCGTGTAGTCGTTTGTTGTGTTGTCCTGCCGCCGCCGTCTAGTTAGCGTCGACCGTTTTCTCCGTCGTTCTCTCTCGACTCCCTCCGTGCTTCTAGACTTCCCCAGTGCTTCTCGACTTCCTCCTTCTGTCTAGCGGTCGATAGTTAGTTGGATCGTCGGTCGGTAGTCGTGTTCGTTCGTGTAGTCAGTCGTCGTGTCGTTTGTTCGGTCGTACGACGTCCATTCGTACGGTCATTCGTTCCGTCGTCCTTTCATCGTTTAGTTCGTTCGTTGTTTCGTCCGTGCGAGTTAGCGTTCGTTCGGTAGTTCGTTCGTTCGGCTGATTCGGTAGTCGTTTTAGGTTTAGTTTTTCTCCCTTGTTTCGTTAGACCTAGCTTTAGCCTAGCACCGGTAGCCTCAGTCTAGTCCCTGTGGAGAACACGACACTCGCCGCTATTTCAGTGGCAACCCGTGCACTTGCGGGTGTGCTATTTCTGCACGATCAAGTATTTTGGCGCCGTTGCCGGGGGACTAGCTTAGAGCGGCAGTGTTAGGCTATAGACTAGGTTGTTTGTTTTCTTTTGCTTGTTTTGTGTTTGTGCTGACTTGTCTTTCTTTTTGTCATTGTTTATATTTGTGATATATTGCTAATCCCTAACCCTTTCTCTAGTTACTTCTCTCTTTCGCGATTTCCGTATCCATTCTCGCAGGTTGATTGATATTGGTACTTATTGAGGCTATGGCTAATTATTCTGATTCTCTTGGTTTTATGAGCACCCCTACTTATGATATTCTTCAAGAGCAGGTAAATCTATTGTCTCGTCAATTAGAATGCTATGCTTTAGAGCGAGGAGTTGTGTTAGAGAGCGGGCATGATCAGTACAGTTCTTTATCAGGCGCACGCTCTCTAGTTGTTCCTATATGCCAGACTTGTGGTTTTCAGGGGCATTCACCCGCTGAGTGCCAGCGTGGTTATTTGTCCACTCCAGAGTGTTACGGGATGAGTTTTGCTCAGCCGAGTGGGCCATACCCTAACACTTATCACCCTGGATGGCCTGGGCACTCGAGTCTGTCATATGGAAACAACAACCCTGATATCTCATCATTTTCTTCTAGTACACCATTGCAGGGTTTTAGATATGGAGATCAGGATATTTCTCATTGGTCACACCAGTACTATCCTGTACCTCAGCATCCGCCTCCTACCTCTCACTCTGATCATATGTCCAAGATGGAGGAGATGGTAGCATCATATATTACTAGGGTGGACACTCAGTTTAGTGACATAAAAAACCAGTTGAGTGCATTGAGCATATTGATTTCAGAAGTGGATGATCATAGACATTCACTTCAGTCATTGAGTAGTTGCTTGGACAATCATGCCACACCACAGTCTTCATTTAGTGCCGCTGAGATACTCCCGATTCCCTTAGAGGTGCCTCGCTTTGATGATAATACTTCTATTGATGGACCTGAGCTAGAGTTAGTCACTTTTGATGCCATGGACTCACCATATATGGACCCTGATACTTGTATTGATGAGCCCGAGCTTGAGACTCAGAGATTTGATGTGGTAGACTCACATTGTTTTGACCTCGATCCTGTGCTTCTTGAGACCGATATAGAGAGATTCACCTTTGAGGATGTGGGCCACTTAGATGATTCTTTGATCCTTGAGCCTGAGATGGAGGTATTCATTCTTGACGATGAGGGGGCTGCTTCCGATGTCGAGGAGGAGCATATTCCTATTGATCCACTATCAGTTACTTCCTTGGTCGACATCGCCCCTCTGGAGGTTTCTACTACCGTACTTTCTCCTTCACCTACATTTCAGGTAGTATGGAAACTCTTCCCCGACCACTTCAGGTTTGATTTCCTTGGCCTTGACGAGGCATATGCTACTACTGATTGTGCTCATCTTACTTATAGTCCTCATGATGTACTTTATCGATATACCTACATGATTGGATATTCTATTGATGACTTAGAGGGCGTCGACCCTATCACACATACTTGCCATGTTTTTGAGATTGTTTGCAGGATTTCACTTGTGTACCATCGACTACGAGCAGACATGACTCGAGTCGATATTCCTTGGGATCCAGGTGGATTTCGAGGCATGCTGCTTCATGAGGAGGGTGGACATGTGCCTTTTCCATGTCCCGTCCTTGGCCCTCCTCCCGCTACATCCAAATGAGCATCTCTTTTATCTTTTTATTTCCATTCCTTTTGTTATTTTTTGTTGGTTTCTCTTCTTTTCTTTCTTTTTTATTTTAGGTCCCGTGCTAGATCCTCATCCTTGCATGTGCGAGAAGCCATGGGATGATTCGTCACTGGCCCCAGGGTCCTCCAATGCAGCGCGGCGGGCAGCCTGGGCGCGCAAGCCGTGATCACCGCTGTACCGGTAGCATCGCCAAGCACACCGATGGCCCCAGCCGCACCCGCAGTGGAGGCCGCCCTGCTGGTGGCCCTTAGCGTGTTTCAGCGGGAGCTAGTGGACCTTCGCGGGGCCGTGCAGGACATGCAGGAGGCTCGGAGCCAACACCCCCCGGCGGTGGCATCCGAACCTCCTACGACTAGTCGTGTCCCATCGCAGCGAATAGACCCGGAGTCCCCGCTCTCCGCGAGCCTACAGCAGGTAGCCTGGCCCGAAGACTTCAAGTTCCCGAGCGTCATCGAGGCCTACAAGGGCGACTCCGACCCGCGAGACTTCGTGCGCGTGTACGAGACCGCTATCGAAGCCGCTGGCGGAGACGACACCACGAAGGCAAAAGGACTCCCTCTCGCGTTACACGGCGTGGCGCTGGCCTGGTTTTTCACCATTGAACCACAGTCCATCCACGCGTGGGAACATATCCGCGACCAACTCTACAACAACTTCCAGGGAAACTACGTCGAGCGTGTCGATGCGGACCAGCTCTTCGCAGTCAAGCAAAAACCTGATGAAAGGCTCCGGGATTACTTCAAGCGCTTCGCGAAGGTGCGCTGTCAGGTCAGGGATGTCAACAAAACAACCGTCATCAACGCAGCAATACAAGGTCTCCGCCCGGGACCACTCGCTGAGTATAACTTGCGGAAGCCACTCAAGTCAGAGGCAGAGCTCTTTGACAAAGCAGAAGCGTACGCCCGGGCCAAGGAGGACGCGTGGAGGCGCAGTGGCAACAGCTCCGATGCCGGGCAGGCGGAGGACTTGTTGCAAAGAAGCAGCGCAAGAGACAACCCGAGGACGGAGCACAAGCAAGTGTCCGCCGGCATCACTCGTGAGCCCGTCGACGATGGGGTGCGCCAAACCTCACCAGGCGACAGGCGTAAGCCCCGGCGTAACCGGCGGAGACCGCAAAAGGGCCGCCATATCCTCGCTGCGCAGGGCGTTCCCCCGGAGGCCGCGTCAACCTCGCGCGTTGGGGGGAGCGCGAAGGAGGCGGCGATGCGAAGCCGTGTGCTGAGCAGGAAATCCTACAATATGGTAGATGGTGCGAGGTACACGGCTACAGGGGCCATTTCACGCGGACATGCACCAAAGTCGCGGCATCGCGACAGGCGATGGCCCATGTACGGGCCTCGAAGACACTGACCCCCATAACAGCCCACGTACAGCATAGGCAGGGCGGTCCCTCGCGTGCTGGGTCCCCCAGAGAGACCCAATGCTGTGGCGTTAATGTCATCGAGGGAGGCTCTTCGTCGAGCACTTCCCCGGCACAACTACCTCGGCGGGCGTCCCATTACAGCATCACCTTCATGTCAGCCGATGCCCAGGGCGTAGAATTCCCCCATCAAGATCCCCTAGTCATCCAGGCTGACATAGCAGGTTGCGACGTCAGGCGCATCCTCGTTGACGGAGGGAGCTCCGCAAACATTCTATTCGCGGAGGCCCTTGATCGTATGGGAGTACCTCGGAGTCTGTTAAAGGCTTCGGAAGCCCCCCTTCAGGGCCTCAGAGGGCAGCCTCTGAAGGCTCTGGGACAGGTTCGCCTTCAAGTCTCCCTGTGCCAGGCCGACAACGCCAGGACCGAAGATGTCGTCTTCGACGTCGTGGACGCCTCGTATCCGTACAATGCCATACTGGGCTGGCCTGCCATCAACTCCTTCGAAGCCATCCCACACTACGCATTCCTATGCATGAAGCTCCCAGGACGATGGGGCGTTATCACCCTCTTCGGCGATCAGGATATGGCTTGAAGCATCGAAACCCAAGCTGGACGCCTGCACCGCAAGGTGCACGCCGTCACCAACAAATACCATGCGGACACGCCATCCGCTCCGGGATGGACACCTAAGCCCCACCCGGAGGGAGGGGTGAAGAGGGTGTCACACCAGGCGGAGGGGCAGTTCGTATCTATAGGCGAGGGTCTCCCTCCGGAAGTAGAGCAAGAGTTGCTGCGAGTCATCCAGGCCAACATAGATGTCTTCGCATGGTCCCCGGAGGATATCAAAGGAGTGGACCGCGCCCTCATCGAACATAACCTCGCGATCCGCCCCGACGCCAAGCCCGTCAAGCATAGACTTCGCCGTGTGTCCATGGACCGGCAGCAAGCGGCCAAGGTGGAAGTGGCGAAGCTCCTTCAAGCGGGGGTTATCCGCGAGGTCCAACATCCGGACTGGCTTGCCAATCCGGTGTTGGTCAAAAAGGCCAGCGGCGCTTGGCGCATGTGCATCGACTTCACTGCCCTCAACAAGGCGTGCCCGAAGGACGATTACCCTCTACCGCGCATAGACCAGCTGGTCGATGCCACCGCCGGGTGTGAGCTCATGAGCTTCTTGGACGCTTACTCCGGCTACCACCAGGTCTACATGGCCAAGGATGACGAGGATAAAACCAGCTTCATTACGCCGGTCGGGACCTTTTGCTTCGTAAGGATGCCCTTCAAATTGAAGAACGCGGGCGCAACCTTCACCCGCCTCATCGCGTTGGCCCTGGCCGTCCAGCTAGGAAGGAATATGGAGGCCTACGTGGACGATGTGGTAGTAAAAACCAGGTAGCTCGCCTCACACGGTCGGGATCTTCAGGAGACTTTTGACAATCTCCGGAAGGCAGGCATTAAGCTCAATCCGGATAAATGTGTCTTCGGTGTACAGGCGGGCAAACTCTTGGGCTTCCTCGTGTCCGGGAGGGGCATCCAAGCGAACCCTGACAAGGTCGACGCCATCCTGGGCATGGAACCTCCCAAGACGACGCGGGAGGTCCAGATGCTGGCAGGCCGCATGGCAGCATTGAGCTGTTTCCTTTCCAGAGCGGCGGAGCGGGGCTTACCATTTTTCAAGACTCTCCGCGGTTGCGATGGGTTTCATTGGGACGACGACTGCGCGAAGGCCTTCGACGACCTCAAGAAGCACCTAGCAACCCTTCCCACTCTGGTGGCCCCAGCACCAGAGGCTCCCCTCCTACTCTACCTCGCCGCCTCGGCAACGGCGGCCAGCGCCGTCCTAGTCCTTGAAGAAGGCGCGCTCCAGCGGCCAGTATACTTTGTCTCCGAAGCCCTCCAGGGCGCCAAGACGCGATATACTGAGCTCGAGAAGCTTGCTTACGCGCTGGTCATGGCCTCAAGAAAACTCCGGCATTACTTCTTGGCGCACCCGATAATGGTGCCTTCCTCGTTTCCTTTGGCAGAGATGCTGCACAACAAGGAGTCCACAGGGCGAATCGGTAAATGGGCGGCTGAGCTGGCCCCATTCTCCCTAACATACGCCTCTCGAACGGCGATCAAATCTCAAGTTCTGGCGGACTTCCTGGCGGAATGGACCCCTCCAGCTCAGCCCGTCCTCCAGGTCGAAGACCCAGTGTGGACGCTTAACACCGACGGAGCGTATGGTGTTGCGGGCGCAGGGGTGGGCGCGGTTATCACCACACTTGAAGGGCAGCGCCTGTTGTACTCACCGCGCCTAGCGTTTCCGGCTACGAACAACACAGCCGAATACGAGGCGTTACTCTTCGGCCTCGGAAAGTTCAAAGCGATGGGAGCGAGGCGAGTCCTCGTCCGCACTGATTCCCGGTTGGTGGCAGGCCATGTGGACAAATCATATCAGGCCAAGGACCCAGAACTAGCCAAGTACCTAGCAGCCGTGCGAGCAAAGGAACGGCATTTTTTGGGTGTCACGGTGAAGGCCATCCCGCGAGCAGACAACGAGCAAGCTGATGTCCTCGCTAAGGTTGCCAGTCAGCAGCTCCCTACTCCTGAAGGGGCATTTTATGAAATCCTGCCAACGGCGGCCATAGCGCAGGATTATCGGGATGCGGCCCTCGTACACCAGATCACCCAGCAGGGTGACTGGCGGGAACCCCTCTTCACTTTTCTGCAGGGCATCGCGGAATCGGATGACCCCTCCGAGCTCCGGCGTTTGCAACACCGCGCTAGGTCCTTCCAGGTGCTCGACGGGGCGCTCTACAAGAAGGGGGTCTGCGCACCGCTCCTGCGTTGCCTCCCGCGCGAAGAAGGAAAGCGCCTCCTTGCAGAAATTCATGCGGGTCTCTACGGCTCGCACCTCCAACCAAGGTCCCTGGTGGGCAAGGCATTCAGGCAAGGTTTTTATTGGCCAACAGCTGTTGCGGATGCCCAGGATCTCATGCACCGTTGTCAAGGCTGCCAGTGGATGGGAAGAGCTATCCGCAGGCCCCCGACGAGCCTCCATCCCATACCCCCGGTGTGGCCGCTAGCGCGGTGGGGCATCGACATCGTGGGACCACTTCCCAGGGCCCCAGGAGACCTGCGATTCATCACGGTCGCTCTGGAGTACTTCTCCAGGTGGCCGGAGGCGGTAGCTCTGGCCAAGATTACCTCGGCAGCTCTGCAGCGCTTCCTCTGGCAGAACATCATATGTCGGTTCGGCGTACCTAGGGAGATCACCGTCGACAACGGTCTGCAATTCGATGTAGCCCCATTCAAAGAGTTCTGCGGCAGCGTGGGCATCACCCTCTGGTTCGCTTCGGTCGAACACCCACAGTCTAACGGGGCAGTGGAGCAGGCAAACGGCGCTATCTCCACCGCAATCAAGAAGCGCCTCGTCGGTCTACCAAAGGGGAAGTGGCCGGGCGAGCTCCACAGCGTCCTCTGGTCCCTTCGCACGACGGTCACACGCCCAACGGGGTTCACGCCATTCAATCTCCTCTTCGGTGACGAAGCGGTCACACCTGAGGAAATAAAGGCTGGCTCGCGGCGGGTCCTCGTCCAAGCATCAGATGAGGAGCGCCAATTGTCCGTGGACCTCCTTGACGGAGATCGGGCAAGTGCAACACAGCATGTCATAAAATACGCACGACAGATGGTGCGCGGTTGCAATCGTTCGCTGTACCCGCGCGAATTCAGGCCAGGAGACCTCGTCCTTAAGATGGCACTCCACGCGGAGACGGTAGGCAAGCTCAAGTCCAAATGGGAGGGCCCGTACATCGTCGCGGAGTCCCTACAGAAGGGGGCGTATCGCTTAGCCACCTTGGAGGGGCACACGCTCCGCCACACGTGGAATGCGGACAGGCTGCGGCGGTATTACGCCTAAGTCGAGCACACGCGGGCAAGGGCCTTCCACAGCTTCGGCGGACGTGGGTGGCTAGTGGTTAGTACCTTCACCCTTGTAACCGCTCGCCCGCGCAAACGGGGATTTAATAAAGTACATTGTTCATGCAAATTCTCTCATTTTTATACTAAAAGCGCGCGAAGGATCACCTTCGTGTGCACTGTGCTTGAGCATGAATAAAGACGCGTGGGGGGACGCCTCCGCGCGCAGTCCACGGACTCTAAATAAGACGTAGCGTCGAGGTCCGCCTCCGCATGCACTCTACGGAGTATAAATAAGACGTAGCGTAGAGGTCCGCCTCCGCACGCAATTTCACCGCCCGCAACGCGCGGAGGTTCGCCTTCGCGCGCAGTCCACGGACTCTAAATAAGACGTAGCGTCGAGGTCCGCCTCCGCACGCACTCTACGGAGTATAAATAAGACGTAGCGTAGAGGTCCGCCTTCGCACGCAATTTCACCGCCCGCAATGCGCGGAGGTTCGCCTTCGCGCGCAGTCCACGGACTCTAAATAAGACGTAGCGTTGAGGTCCGCCTCCGCACGCACTCTACGGAGTATAAATAAGACATAGCGTAGAGGTCCACCTCCGCACGCAATTTCACCGCCCGCAACGCGCGGAGGTTCGCCTTCGCACGCAGTCCACGGACTCTAAATAAGACGTAGCGTCGAGGTCCGCCTCCGCACGCACTCTACGGAGTATAAATAAGGTGTAGCGTAGAGGTCCGCCTCAGCACGCAATTTCACCGCCCGCAACACACGGAGGTTCGCCTTCGCGCGCAGTCCACGGACTCTAAATAAGACGTAGCGTCGAGGTCCGCCTCCGCACGCACTCTCCGGAGTATAAAAAAGACGTAGCGTAGAGGTCCACCTCCGCACGCAATTTCACCGCCCGCAACGCGCGGAGGTTCGCCTTCGCGCGCAGTCCACGAACTCTAAATAAGACGTAGCGTCGAGGTCCGCCTCCGCACGCACTCTACGGAGTATAAATAAGACGTAGCGTAGAGGTCCGCCTCCGCACGCAATTTCACCGCCCGCAACGCGCGGAGGTTCGCCTTCGCGCGTAGTCCACGGACTCTAAATAAGACGTAGCGTCGAGGTCCGCCTCCGCACGCACTCTCCGGAGTATAAAAAAGACGTGGATGCCATCCCTGCGCACTCTACGGAGTATAAACAAGACGCGAATCCCGCGCACGCATGGGCGTTGCCCCAGTGTGTACTCGTCAGAGTATAAACAAGACGTGGATGTTGATCCCACGCACTCTCCGGAGTATAAAAAAGACGCGGATGCCATCCCTGCGCACTCTACGGAGTATAAACAAGACGCGAATCCCGCGCACGCATGGGTGTTGCCCCAGTGTTTACTCGTCGGAGTATAAACAAGACGTGGACGTCGATCCCACGCACTCTCCGGAGTATAAAAAGACGCGGATGCCATCCCTGCGCACTCAACGGAGTATAAACACGACGCGGGTACTCCCAAGTACGCGCAAACACCGCCCTTATGCGTATTCCCTAGAATATAAGACGTGGTCGAGGTTCCCACGCATACTTCGACTAGGCGCCAGCTCCGCTGCCACCGCTTCGAAGGGTAGGGGACGGAGCGCTCGCGCGTCTACTTTGACTAGGCACCAGCTCCGCTGCCACCACTTCGAAGGGTAGGGGACGGAGCGCTCGCGCGTCTACTTCGACTAGGCGCCAGCTCTGCTGCCACCACTTCGAAGGGTGGGGGACGGAGCGCTCGCGCGTCTACTGCGACTAGTCGCCAGCTCCGCTGCCACCGCTTCGAAGGGTAGGGGACGGAGCGCTCGCGCGTCTACTTCGACTAGGCGCCAGCTCCGCTGCCACCCCTTCGAAGGGTAGGGGACGGAGCGCTTGCGCGTCTACTTCGACTAGGTGCCAGCTCCGCTGCCACCACTTCGCAGGGTAGGGGACGGAGCGCTCGCGCGTCTACTTCGACTAGACGCCAGCTCTGCTGCCACCGCTTGGAAGGGTAGGGGACGGAGCGCTTGCGTGTCTACTTCGACTAGGCGCGAGCTCCACTGCCACCACTTCGAATGGTAGGGGACGGAGTGCTCGCGCGTCTACTTCGACTAGGCGCGAGCTCCGCTGCCACCACTTCGAAGGGTGGGGGACGGAGCGCTCGCGCGTCTACTTCGACTAGGCGCCAGCTCCGCTGCCACCACTTCGAATTGTGGGGGACGGAGCGCTCGCGCGTCTACTTCGACTAGACGCCAGCTCCGCTGCCACCGCTTCGAAGGGTAGGGGACGGAGCGCTCGCGCGTCTACTTTGACTAGGCGCCAGCTCCGCTGCCACCGCTTCGAAGGGTAGGGGACGGAGCGCGCGCGTCTACTTCAACTAGGCGCCAGCCTCCGCTGCCACCCGTAAGCCTGAGGTCTGAGGCGCAAAGCATTCGTAAGCCTGTTTACTACTATCCGAGCGAGGGGCGACATCAAGCCTGGATACCCGCGCTTTACATGATCACAGCATCTTACATAACAAAAAGAGCACGGGAGAGTTGCCGCTTAGCCCAAATAAGATAGTTGCATTACAGAAGCAGACATGCGCATGGCGCGGAATGCGCCAAGACAGAATTATTCCTATGAGTCCGCGCCATCTTCGCCGCGACGAGTGCCCGCACCGCCTTCGCTGCGCCGAGGGACCTCTTCGAGCCAGTGAAGCACGTCCCCCTCGTTCCGCAGCGTCCGCCGTAGAGCAACCATGGCGGCGCCCTCCCCGATGTAATTCCAAATCCGGTCATGGAAGTTTCGGGTGGCGGACTCGGCGGCGCGAACGGCATCAGACATCACCCCGGGCTGGGTAGGCAAGTCAAGCTGAGGGTTCGCCAGCACATTGACATGCTCGCACCCGCCGGCGTGCAGCAAGGCAAGGGCAAGCCCAGCACTCATGTAGCCGCAGTGCATACCGAAAGCCTTGGCGCCGCGGAGAGCGACACTCGAGCCCTCCTCGATTCACCCAAGCGTCTCCATCAGGTCTTGGCGGCTATGGGTGGCGTCCTCCACGTGCACGGAAAGCCCCCGGAGGGCCCGTTCCAAAGAATCCATCGCATTCCACGCGGAAGCACACGCGTTGTCCCAGGATAACGCCTTCTCAGCAACGGAGGCAGTAAGTTGTTCCCTCTCTGTCTCTAGCGCAGAGATTCGCTGAAGAAGGGCGGTCCGCTTTTCCGTCGCAATGCGCTGAGCCTCCTCCATCGCGCTGTGTGCGGCCAGCGCCGCGTTCTTCGTGTTCGCGCCCACCAACTGCGCGTCATGGATAGCCTCGTCCCACTCCGCCATCAGCACCCGAATGAGCTCGTCCTTGGCGGAATCCTCCAGTGCCCTCCGCTCGCGCGCGCGAGTCTCCTCGAGGGCTTTACCAATTGCAAGCGTCTACGCGAGCGTAACAACAAAAGTTATCCATCAGATAAGCAAAGGATAAGCAAAGGATAAGCAAAGGCTCAGCTTGGCCACCAGCGCGTTCGCCATGTCGGCGTTTCCCCCTTGCGCCAGTGCTCGAACAACGCGTCCGCCATGTCGTAGTCCACACACACCTGCATGGCGTCGTCGCTGAAGAGGGTCAGGTTCTTGAAAGCGCCAGTGTCGTCGGCGTAGTAGCCGGCGGGCGTGACGGCAATGGACACCAGGCCATTTACGCCAACGCCGACATGGTTGTTGTTGATGTCCTGGAACTCCGGGTTCAGGATGGTGTCGAGCTCAATGGCGAAGATGTGGTTGCTCGCGTTGCCGTTGTTCTGGTTGTTGAAGAGGCCGAGGAACTGGCTCGGCGACACCATGGATAGGTTCTTGCTCAGTGCGACAAAGAAGGCGAGCTCGTTGCCGCTACGGTTTTAGACATGTTTGCAATCCGAAAGAAAATGAAACGATCAGACTTTGCAACTGTCTTATGATGTTATGGCACCACGAAGCGTTGTGACGAACGATCGAGCATTGTAGACTGTTCGTCATATGTGACCTGCTCTGGCGATCTGACAGTACAATAATACAAATTGAATATTGCGATGAAATAAATAATTATATAAACACACACACATATGTATTATACAAGAAGTACCTGCTAATACGACTGCTAACCAGGTACGAAGAATTATGAGACTACGAGAGTGACTGCAAGAGAGATTGCGAAAGAGAGACTGCAAGACCGATTGCGAGAGCGACGACGAGAGAGCTCGCAATTTATAGTGCGAGTGAGAGTGTAGCACGCTAACGAAGCGCCAATAATGGTGGGAGTGAACTGCGCGTGAGGAGATAGGCGTGACGCAGCCTCACTTTCGGTGGTTTGTTCTCTCATTGTGTCTGCACGGAGCACTCTTTTCCATACCAGTCGTATGTCCTTCGGCCCACTCCATTCGTTCCCATGCGCAATAATGCAAGTAAAGAAACGCGGGCTGCCTCTGCTGCACGGTGCGAAAGCCTACCGCTTAGTGGCCGGGCAGTAGGTCATTAGAGCATGCATTTAACCGAGGTAATGAGGTACGCTAATCACCTAGAGCTCAGTGGCCGGGCGGCAAGTCTCTACCTCATGGCCATGAGGCTTTAGGCGCCATGTGTTAGCTCCACAGGGTCGTTGTCCGGTGACCGAACGGCAAGACGGTCATTTTTGCTATTACCATGTGCGTACTGATATTTTTATAAATACGGATTTAAGTAATGCCATATGTGCCAAAAATTCAAGAAGGGGGGCGTACAAATGTGGTCGTCTACTCTCGTATCATATCCGTATATAGTAACTCTTTTCCCAAAGATTTTATGAGTTTTTGACAATGGGCCATGGATTCGTGTACTTCGCGCATGATGGGCCGATACACAAAAGCCCAAGTAGTCAAGAAGCACTGTCTTATGTGGCTCCCATGTCGTTTGGGCCAGTCAGCGAGCGAGTCGGCTAGTTGCAGGGCCCATATTTTCGGTGAGGCCCAAGCTGGCGGACACGGCGTTGCCAGGCCGCGCAGCCCGCCTCCGTCAGGAGCTCATCTTGGTGCTGCACGGCCATGCGCTCTGCACTTGCCTGCAAATGATTCACACTTCACCGCTGGAATCCTCTTCTCGGCTCTTCCAAAAGATTTTTTTTCCCCGAGGCATACTGTGCTAGTGCGCTGCACCGCTGCACGGATGCCCCACGATCATGACGCCGTGGCCCATGGGCTAGCCTGGCCACGGAGAGACATTGCGGCCGTGTTATTTTCGGCTGATGGTGAATGACTTGTGAAGCTAGTAAGTTTGCATAAGTGATCAAATGCTAATAAGTCATTTTAAAAATATTATTTTGATAAACTATTTTAAAATGATGGTGGAAGAGTTGTTCCTTTTGTTTATTCACAAAAACTTTAAATCATAAAACATAGGGGGAATTGGCTACAGGACACTTCAAATTGTCAGCATTTGCCACAAACATCCAAAAAACATGGTTACGCCAAAATACACTATAAAAGGTACAATTTTACTGTAGGACACCGAGAGCACTATTATATTATTTTTGGGCTAGAGGGGAGAGAGAAAGCACGTGAATTATCAATTTTGCCCTAAGAGAGAGAAAACAAAACTTCCTGATTCTTATTCTCTCCCCATTTATCCTGATGTTGTTGCTCCCTGCCGAGGCTCCCTCATGGCGCCTCCTGTTGCCTCATGGAGCCGGCAGTGAGGACCTCGGCAGCTCGGTAGCATTAGCAAAATGGTCTCCTCAGCCATTTGCGCATCTCTTCTCAAGTTGGCGTGAGCTAATTTGGTCCCGAGGTTTGCTAGAGGTAAGCCAAGCGATGGCGGGAACAGGGGACGGAGCAAACCAGCGACTTGAGGCACTAGAACTCAATTCCTTTTAATGGGAGCACCTACGGGTGGCTATGAACATACCGAGAGGGGTGGCGGAGCTTGGAGATGTCACAGTTGTGCTAGCAACGACAGGTTCGAGCGGCGGTGAAGTGCACATGGGAGAAGCTCGCCGAAGGGGACGGGTGAGCCTAGCAGTGGTCGACGTGCGCTTGTGGTCTCCTAACGATGCTCCTACTGCAAGCAATCAGCGAACGGGACAACAAGCAGCCGAAATTGCTCCGGGCAGTAGTTCATCGGAGACGGAGGAAAAGTGGGAGCTCGGGAGGCTAGGGCTCAATTGGTTGCGACGGGCGTTGGGTGAAGGGGCTAGGAGGGAGAGGAGTGGCTTTATAGAGGCGGAGGAGAGGCATGGCATGGTCGCGTCATGAGGCATTGCCTCAGCCGCATCAATGGCACCGGTGGAGATTCAGGATAAGGGCGACCCAGGTTGGTGCAGTGTCTCCCATGTGTGGATATTCAGGCATTGTTGTGGGGGACCACTATCCGTTGCCATTGTCGGCAAGGCCATGGTGACCGACAAGATGGGCATCACCACCGATCACCACAGCGGCTGCCTCAGCCACCTTGTGACACTGCTCGGTCTGCACTCATAGTCGTTATGAGTACACAATGTGGTCATAACTCATGCAGCGTGGTTGTAACCATCATCGGAGTAACCACGGTCGCCTTTGACCACAACCATAGTGAGGAAAGGGGCGACACTGGGGGAGGCCAGGGGTGACGCCAACGGAGGCTAGAGGGGGCGGCTGCCACCCAAGCAATAGCCCAATGTCGAGTTCATCGATAACGCTGGCCTACAGCGGCTAGCATGGTAAACGACATGACCACATCGCTCTCGCCGTCCCCGACCGTAGGAGGAGGGGGGGAGATAGCGAATGTGATGAGGGCTGGGGCAGGCGGGAGGTGGGCTTCTGGTGGCGGAGCCTAGCATCGCGGAGGCGAGTGAGGGTGCCGGGATGGAGGAAGAGGAGTTGGTCGCCCCCTGTGATGGCGGCCGGAGATCGGGGCTTGCGGGTGTGAGATGCGTTGCTGGAGGCGAGTGAGCGAGGGGCACCTGAGTCTTTTTCAAAATTTTCTCTCTCCCTTCGGCCCAGAAATCATGCCTTCGGTGTCATACGACAAAATTACATCTTTTTGCAGTGTGTTCTGGTGTAACCATATTTTTTAGATTTCTATTGATAAATAGTAATAATTTGCAGTGTCTTATAGACCATTTTCTCTAAAACATAAGTTATAAACTAAAAGAATTGGGTTTAGATGAGCTCCGCATGGCCATAGCATGTCCGCATCATGTGACCACCCACCCGTCCATCCCTACGACTGTTCGTGGCAGCCGCCGGTAGCTGCCAGACCAGTCCGAAACTGGCCAATCAGCCAATCATGCACAAAAAGTTATCATCTATAATTTATGGAGTTACTTACAGTTCGTAAAAATATCATTTAGTGGACTTGTTAGTTACGAAAAGTTACCATCTTTTGAATATAAGGTTATCATCTATAATTTATCAAGTTACATACATTCGACAAAGTTACTACATCATACACAAAAAGTTATCATCTGTAATTCATGAAGTTGTCATTTAGTGGGATTGTTAGTTATGATAAAATTACTATCACCTGCACATAAAGTTATCGTCTATAATTCATAAAGTTATTTATATTCGGCAAAGTTACTATATCATGCACAAAAATTACCATTTGTAATTCAGGAAGTTACTTACAATTCTAATGACATGAATTTTGCAGCGTCGAAATATATTCAACATGGATCTTGTATTATTTTGTTAAGCTCGTAATTTTGAACACAATGGTACAAACAGATAGTAGATTGGATTTTCGATGAAAGAGATATTTTATTTTATATCTTGTAAATAAGATAAAAAACACAAGTCAAGTGCACTTATTCTCCTCTTTCCTGCTGCTTGCATGCATGTGTCAGATCGTAACCACCCAGTGCAAGAGAACATGCATTTATGAAGTTATCATTTAGTAGAGTTGTTGACTATGGTAAAGTTACTATCTCCTGCATATAAAGTTATCATCTATAATTTATTAAGTTACTTACATTTACAAAGTTACTATCTTGTGGCCAAAATGTTATCATCTATAATTCATAAAGTTACTTACCAACCGAGTTAGCATGAACCGCACTAGCTGGCCAACGACCTGCGCGTAGCATGCACGCATGCACTCGTTAGAGGAAGCCTATTCTGTACTCCCGAGAGTACATACTCTCACTTTCAATATACTACTTAAACAAATATTTTATTTGTCTTAAATACTAGTTCAAAGATACTCCAATTCGACTTGGTTGATAAATTTTCATCGGAACTTGCTATATATCGTTTTCCATACATAACTTCCTATGTGGGAGTGAAGTTACTACCAAATACATATATAGTTACTATTATTTGTAACACTACAAAACTAGTAGTAACTCTATATATATTTGACAGTAACTTCACTCACGCATGACATCAACTTTTTGGCCTAGCAATAATTATTTTAGGAAATTCTTATGTTCATCGTAGGCCCTATTAAAGTATAATCCCTATCATTAGTATGGCATTGATAATTAGATCCTAACAGTATATTTAATTAATAATGATAATGAAATATAATCATGTATAATGAGCTTGGCCCCATGTAAATAAATTTAATTAAAATTACATTATGCCAAATG
Organism: Dendrocalamus latiflorus; assembly: GCA_017311315.1. Classification (NCBI taxonomy): domain Eukaryota; kingdom Viridiplantae; phylum Streptophyta; class Magnoliopsida; order Poales; family Poaceae; genus Dendrocalamus; species Dendrocalamus latiflorus. The sequence goes on along the minus strand of CM029677.1, from coordinate 19,244,819 downwards.
CTAAGTAAAGGCACATAAAATATCAACAACATTTAATCCTGAGAGCGTCTCAAATTAAAGATCATGTTGAAATGTAACATTGCGTGTCTATTAAAATATAGTGACCCCTAGGTCATCGGCCATTAAAAATAATCTCACTAATCTACAATTTAATGACTATATGATGATAGGACCAATTAATTGGACCTTAACTAAAATAATCTACCAACCTAGTAATCTGAGGGCTAGTATTACCTGGACCAAGCCAAGAGTTGCATTCCACCCGAATGCATTTAAACCCTAGGACTAGAATGTCCGTCGTAGTTTGTTGGTAAAAAGCGGTATAACTAAAGCTAACCCTTAAATAGCAATTGGATAAATAAATAATCCCATGTGTTAGTAAATTGTTGAGTTAATCACTTATAATCATTCAAGTAACCGATAATTAAAATCCCATATAATACTGCATCTTGAATTGCTAGAAATATGGACTCTGAGGTTAATTTGATAACCTAAATTTATACACCTCGCATGTAGAACTCACGCCTAATTCTCAAATGTTAGCCCTCAACAAATAATACTTACTAAACTCTTATAATTGTTCGTAAGTCTAACCCGACTCATGGAACATCCTTAACAAATATAAAATCATAAAAAAAGAACGATCAAGCCATGGTATTCCATAGTCAGCTATGCCTAGCCATATTCAAACCTGGAGTGGAATATTTCTATGAATAGTTTGCTATCATTGAACCTTCCTTGACATCCTTTTCGATAGATTTTTCCTTGTGGTCCCCCACTTCGCTCGATCCTTGTTTGGCTCCATTAACATTCTGTGCCCAATCACCTTGCCTCAAATCACCTCTTAAAACATAATAAATTGAGTTTATTCAGATTTATTTAGATTTTTGAGTTCATTACATTTACTTGGTTTTTGATTGTTTAGCACATAATTAGAATTTGGAGTCTTGAAGAATCAACAGATTGAGTGAGATCAAGATCCAGATACAGATGAAAACCAAGAGTTCAAAACCATGGATTGAGAGGGCTTTGAGTGAGCTCAAGAGTATGGTAAGCTGAGCAAGGCAAGTCATCACTTTGATCATATTGCACAACCTTTTTGAATGCAAGAATTTTATTTGAAAGTATCAAATTACATGCCTTACTTTATTATTGCAAATTATGTTCACATTAGTTCATAGCTAATTTCTCATGAATAATTACTTGATTATATTCCACTCCTTGGTTTTGGACATAAAACCTTGTCACCCTAGATTTAATAATATACATACCAGTGATAAGTCTGTATATAAAGGGCCATACTTAGTCTTGCTTAGATACTCGCAAGCATTTCTTTGCCTTGGCATCATTTCAACAAGACATCTTGAATTGGGCAGTCATTGGTGGAAAGTGGCTGATATGTTGTAACATGGTTATTTTATGTTCCCCAAAACCCCAACTTGCTTAAATATCTGGGTGGATGGTATGGGGGGCTGGTGCAGTAGATGTACGAGAGTGTTGGATTGTGATAGAACCACCCCAATAACTCTAAGAACTAAATCTTATACGACCCTCAGTGTAAAACAGCATAACCACAAGTTAGCAAAGTGTAGACTAGGCTGACTAAATTGCATCGACCTAGTTTGGGTTGCATCACAGGTGTGAACATGTGCGAATGGAAGGATGGTCGCATCCCTGTCTTTGTCATGACGGTGCAGGAGGGGCTTCTCGAGGGATGGTCATATCCTACAAAAGTGGAAACCTTAGCGAGTGTGGCATCACTGGGAAGATGCATTATAAAGGCCTTATCACAACCTATTTGATCTGCATGTCTGTGAAAACATGTAGAATATAACAAGTTAGTTGTCTCTTGTGGGTAAAGTGTGCAACAGCTACAGAGTGAAAACTATTCGAACAGTCGTACCCATAGTCATGGGTGGGCATTGGGAACCTATGGGAGTTAGTTCTATTGATAAAATGAACTTTGTGGTTGGAATGAAAATTGCTTTGTGTTTCCCTGTGCGGTCGGTCCCAGTGATGATAATAAGTGGATATGACATTGAAAAACTAGCATATGGTGCATGTAACATGTAATGGTGGATGAAATTTGTACCACTACTATTATTGCAATCTTTCATACACTTTATAAAACTACATTTCAGTTAAAATTTGATGAGTCTCAAGAATATTCGACATCTATATCTCAAAATGGTAGCATTTCACAAATAAAAGAACCTTAAGCCTCGCTTTGTTCAGCCTTTCATCTATTATTACTACATCCTATGCTGTGGCTTGCTGAGTGCCTTTGTGCTCATTGTTGCTCAATTATTAATATTCAGCCCTGTGATCACCCAAGGGTATCGACAAGACTGGAAGATGAGGAGGCCAAGAACTAGGTTGTGAACCCCAGTTAGCTGCCTATATGTGCATGTCCTAAGGGTCCCACCTATGTGAAGTTTTCATTTCTACTACTACTCTTTAAAGGTTTTGTCTTGATCAACCCATGTGTAAGTTTATTATTATATAAGTTATACTTTCGCAAGATATATATTTGGTGTTCAGTAATGTATGGTGAGCACTATATACTAATCTAGAGATTAGTACGATGGAATCACAAAGGATTCTAGATTGTAAAATCCAGGTTTGACATGAATCTTGAGAAATTCGATGGAAAACAAAATTCATTAGAATTCCTGCAAATTTATACCTCTACTATTAGGGCTGCTGGAGGTGACGACAATATGATGGCAAACTATTTGCTGACAGTCCTCGAGGGTTCTACCTGGTCATGGTTACTTAACCAACTGACAGGATCAATCTATACTTGGGAACAACTCTGCAACCTGCTAATTGCTAACTTTCAAAGGACATATGACTACACCGGGAAGGAAGATGACCTTCACAGAATCTGACAAGAACCTAATGAGACTTTTCAACAATACATCAAGAGATTTAGTCAGGTTCATAACTCAATCCCAGAGGTCATAGATTCCTTGGTTATCCAGGCTTTTAAAACTGGGTTAAGGAACCGGTGATTTATGAAGGACATTGAAATGAACCCTCCAAGAACAATCATCGATTTATTCGACATGGCCGATAAATATGCAGCTGCTCGCGAAGCAGTTGAATGGAATAAGGCCATTGATTGGATAGAGAAGATTTCTCACCGTAACATATAAAAGAAAGAGAAGAAGGCCAAGAAGTCTCCTAAAGGTAAGAAGAATCGTAAACCCAATGCCAAAGAGATTCTTGTGATTCTAGAGAAGTACACGAACAAAATAGGGTAAAAGCTACAATTGACAAATCCAAGAAGGGTAAAAGGTGGTGTCCACTCCACCGAACGGTAGGGTATAACCTGTGCAATTGTCGTGCCTGGCAAAAGAAATTGGAAGATTACTACTTGGGTAAGGGTCCTTTCCCTTCCATTCATGAGATTAGTGAACCAAGCTCTAAAAAGGATAAGGATGGCGATGAAGAGATGGATTATCAAGAGCCACAATACACTATCGATATGATCTTCGGCAGCCCTCCTCCTTGACTCTAGACAGCATTTGACAACTGTGGAACGGAAGGTGAACCTCACCGAAGCACCGATCGCTGCGAACCCATCCAAGTGGTCAGAGACAATCATCTCCTTCAGCCGAGAAGACTACTGCATCCCTTCAACTTGGCCAGGAAGGTTTCCTATCATTATAGAATCTACCATCAATAACTACAAAATTAATTGAGTTCATGTAGATAGAGGTAGTTCTCTCAATATTATGTTTACGGGAGCTTTAGAAGAAATGCAAGTTTCTAAGTCAAAAGTGAAGCCCGTGAAGTATGCCTTTCATGGCATAGTCCCTGGATCCTAGGCCAAACCAATAGGACAAATGTCCTATCAATTACATTCGAAAGTCCAGATAACTTCTGAATAGAAAAAATCCCATTCGATGTGATAGATTTTGAAACCACATACAAGGGGATCCTTCGTCAACCGGCCTTAGCCAAATTTTTGATAGCCATGCATTATGGTTATCAGAGTCTCAAAATGTCTAGACCCAAATGAGTCATTATGGTTCGAGGAGATAGAAGAATGGCTTATGCCTGTGATCATAAGTCCCTCGAATTAGCCGATGTATTACCGACCAAGAATACTAACCTATCTCTTGCACAGATAAAACAATCAAGGCGACAAATGGCTCCAAAACCCTCCGACCAGGTTAAGGAGGTACCTCTCGACAAGGATAGTTCGTCAAGAATTATGCAGGCAACACTTGGACTTGAGAATACAAGTGCAACTTTTCAAAAATTGTTGGTCGGGTTAGGACTCGATAATAAATAGATAGAGTTGCTCATCTCCTTCCTCCGAGCAAATTCAGATATACTCACATGGCAATCATCTGATATGCCTGGAGTCCCCAGGGAGGTAATCGAGCATAGGCTAGCACTTTGGCCTGACAAGAAACCGATCAAGCAAAAACTGTGACCCTTTATACCTGATCGGAAGGAAGCAATCCGATCAAGGGTCGGCAAGCTCCTCAAGGCCGAGTTCATTCGTGAAGTTGACCACCTAGAGTGGCTCACTAACCCTGTATTGGTTAGGAAAAGTAATGGGAAATGGTGAATGTGTGTAGATTCCTCATATCTTAATAAAGTTTGTTCCAAGGATGACTTTCTCTTTCCTCACATTGATCAGGTTGTTGACTCTACTTCTGGTAGTGAGTTATTAAGCTTTTTAGATGCATATTCCGGGTATCACCATATTACTATGAGTAAACAAGATGGAGAGAAAACTTCCTTCATCACTCCATATGGAACTTTCTATTATGTGAAAATGCTGATGCCACTTTTCAAAAGTTAATGCAAAAAACCTTTAGTCCATAGATCGATAGGAAATTAGAAGTCTATGTTGATGACTTGGTTGTAAAAAGCATCAATATTGGAAATCATATCTCCGACCTACAATAGAATTTCTCTAACTTAAGAAGATATAACCTTAAGTCAAATCTAGGGAAGTGCATGTCGGAGTTTTCTCCAAAAAGCTTCTTGGATTCCTAGTTTTGGCTGGTGGGATAAAAGAAAATCTAGAGAAGATAGCGGTCATCAAATAGATGTGTCCTCCGACCAAAAAGAAATAAGTACAAAAACTAACCAGCACAGAAGAATAGCACAGTTTCATAGCACAGTTGGGAGAAAAAGATATACCTTTCTTCAAACTTCTTCTAAGCATGTAAATTTTAAGTTGACTAAAGAGGCCAATGATGCCTTTGAAAAAGTCAAGAAATATCTGACAAGTACCCCATTTTTAGTCTCTTCGAAGCTGAAAGAATCTTTACTCTTGTACTTGGCTTCTACGCAACAAACAGTCAGTGCAGTACTAGTCATTGAGCATGATAATATCCAACGATCAGTTTATTACATAGGCAAAATCTTATATGGACCAAAAGAAAGGTATCTGAAAAGAAAAAAGTTATTATATGCCCTCCTTACAACTTTAAGGAAGCTAAGGCATTATTTTTAGGCCCACAAAATTGTGATGACGACCGGATATCCTATAGATCAAGTTCTCCCAAATAGGGAATCATCGCAACGAATAGAAAAATGGACGATCGAGCTTGGGGAGTTTAATCTCCATTTTATTTCATGAACAACTATTGAGTCCTAGGCTTTAGCAGAACTCATTGCCGAGTGGACAAATCCTGAGCCTATCCAAGGGCCAAAATACGAAACCCATGACCAGTGGACTAGGTATTTCAGTGGGTCCTTAACAATAAAAATGCTTGGGGGCTAGGGTAATCCTAATTTCTTTGACTGGAGAAAACGTATAATATGCTATTGAGTTAAGCTTTCCTGCTATAAATAATGTGGCAGAGTACAAAGGATTGCTAGCAGGGCTCCGAGCAGCCAAAGTGCTCGAGATTCGTAGATTACTAGTGAAAGACGATTCTCAACTAATAGCGAATCAAATAGAGAAAGAGTACAAATGCCCAAGTACCAAGATGCCGTTTTGTCTTGCGGAAGTAAGGAAACTAGAAAATAATTTCTTCAGTTTTGAAGTCCAACACATTCCTAGAAAGGAAAACTTTCTAGCAGACCAGTTGGCACAAATGGTTTACTGAAGATTACCCATCCCGCTGGAGTATTTCTCAAGTAACTCAACAAGTCCTCAGTAGTTGAGCATTCCAAAGATGCTCCTATAGAGGTCACTCAGATCGACCTCGATAATTATTGCATGACATAAATCTACAAATATCTTCAGCATGGCACACTTCATGAAGATGACATAGAGGCCATTTGTGCAACATGAAAAGCCAAATTATATACTCTAATTGAATGTATTTGATAGACCATGTGGAGGTGACCCTGTGTGTGTGATGAATAATTTACATCTGTTTTAGGAAAGTCGAGTTTGATTTGTGTGGTTCGGGCCATGTCGTTGCGTGGTGCAGTCGGTTTTCGGTCGGACCTTGTCGAACTAGGTCGAACGTGCTTAAGTCGTTTATTTTTCATTTTGATCGGTTTGGGCTTTGAGTATTTCTTCGGATGTTATTGTATGGTTACAATATTTTGAGCGGTGCTATGTGATTTGTTTCTTGTCTGTGATGGTTGCAGGACTTTGAGGCGATGTCATGGCGAGGCACGGGATGATCGAACTAGGCGCAGGCGGTGCCGAGGTCAAAGCGGTCGAGATGTGCCGAAGACGGCAAGGACTCGAAGTGGTTGCGAGGCTTGGGCGGCAAGAAATGAGGAAGCTTCCTGGAAGATGCAGGAGGGGCGTTTTGGTAAATACGCAAGGCTGCACAAAAGGAAGTGGATGCGGTTCGGGTTAATGGATAAAGCGCAGAGTTAGTTGGAGTTATTGGGTAAAGGAAGTTGTAAACCCATTAACTAGAGGCTATAAAAGGAGAGGGGTAGGATTGAGAGAGTTAGGGTTTTTGGTTTTTCCCTCCTCCTGCATGAGCTCTTTCTTTAGTGGAGTTGTTAGCTGAGTAGTGGCAGGAGCACTTGTTTTGCTTTTGTTTGTGTGTGTTCATCTCTCTTGGGGTTTTGTGTTGAGAAGGCTGTAGACAATCTCTAATATAAGCATTCATGTCTCTTCATCTTTTTGTGAAATCTTGTGTCTAAGAAGATTTGATAACCAGCCTTTGTTACTCTATGTTTGCTTCTGTTATTGCTCTGTCCTTTCTGATTATTGTGATTTTGAGGTAAATCTTTGTTTAAGAAGTTAACCTCTTTTTCAAAAATCTGCTTGCTATTGTCTACCTCTGTTTCCAGTTTCTCGTTGTCAGAGCAATTTGGTTTTCTTGTTAGTCCCAGCTGAGTAGTACTTTTCCTTGTGATCTCCCCTTTTGAAGTTGTGTCTTAGCTGCATTTGATTTCATTTGATCAAAAGACCCGATCTAAAATTAATCCGTTTTCTAAGTCTCAATTAATATCCATGTCTCGAGTATCTGGGTCTGCTTGTTCCAGATAAGAACAGTTCTCTCCTTGCTATCGTTTGCCAGCCAGTGTCTTTTTTTAAGCCGTAGCAGCTCTATTTTTTGTTCGGTCTCAAATTCCCAGAGGAAGATCTGCTTCAATCGAGCAAGCAAAACTCAATTTGGGTGCATGCAGATTGAATCATCTCAATCTTTGATGTCGGCAAGGTGGTTGCTTCTAGTCTGTTCGGACAGCTTTTTCTTTTTGTGTTTTTCGGTTTTACTTTTGCTTTTTCATCTGCATGCAGTTTTCTGCGTTTGGTAGTTCCAATCCTTTCGGTTCTCACTGCTCTCTGATATTTTTTTGAGTTGTCGACAGTCAATCTGTTTTCAGCTTTGTGCTGTCCGCAGCTGCAGCCGGGTATATATTTTGAAGTTCTATTGTCTTCGGCTAGAAAAGAGCAGTATTCATCCGACTATTCCTCTGTAGTGTTCGGTTAAAACTGAATGTTACTATTTTTGCCTTTTGTGTTTATTCTCTTTTAGTAGCTGATAGTCTCTTCTAGTGTCCAGTCCTAGTTAACTCTGTACCGAGAGTTCTTTGCTTGCTGATTTCTGCTTTCTTCTAGTGTCCAATCCTCTTATTCTCTTTTAGTTTTCTTTTTGTTTCCTGTTTTGTCCAGCTTTTAGTTGGCTGTCTTTTTGCTCCTTCAAGTGATTGTTTATCTCTTCTTCTTTCTGTTTTGTGGCAGCAGGATCTGAATTTTTCAGTGTGCTTTGTTCTCAGTTCAGCTATTTCATTTTCAGAATCTTGGTTTTACAGTCAAGGATTTTTACTGCAGTCACTTTGCCTTGTCAGTGATGATCTTTTACAATCTGTACTTCAGAGTAGATCTTGATAGTTTGGTCTTGCCTCGTGTGTGAGCATTTTTGGTCAATTGGCAATTTTGTTCTCGGCTTCTAGTGAACTAATTTCCTCTGTCTTCATAGCTATTATAGCTATCGGAGATTAGAGATTTTTGAGAATACTTTGGGGGCGATTTTAAAAGGCACCATTCACCCCCCTCTGTTGCCATTTCGGTCCTACAGTATTCTCTACAAATGAGGAACTCATAGTGTTCATGACATATATGTCTCAAAATTATGGTTTATATTTACTATCCAAAAACGTGGAAGAGTCTGCAGAGCACATCATTCTTACAGAACTCTGGTCGGTAAAGCCTTCCAACAAGGGTACTATTGGCCAATTGTCCTCCATGACGCAGAAGAACTTGTGTGTCAAAGTGTGTACAATCTTAGTTTCACAGCCAATAAGTATATCAACCTGTACAAGCTCTGCAAACTATACCACTTTCTTAGCCTTTCGCAACCTGGGGCTTAGATATTCCGTGACCTTTCCCAAGGGCACCCAGGGGATTTGAATTCCTTTTTGTAATCGACCCATCTCTCTATCTTTCTCTCCTTCGGGAAATACCTCCACCTTAGATTCTCAACTGCAATTCGACCAGTGAAGGAAAGACTATTCTTTGCCTCATACCATGTAGAACCAAAACTTCTTCCATAATGACCATGTGCATTTAGAGCCCATTAGAATTTATTCCCTTGCCTTCCCATCGTGGAGCCGCAGAGAGCAACCCCTGGGTGACATCACCACTTTCACCAATCTTCCCGTCATCTTGTAGAAGTATCTTAGGAGCTCCAGATTCGTTGGAATCCCCAAATATGCTTCACAAAGATGGATGAAGATGATAAGTAGGTGATTGAATTGGGGGGGGGGGGCAAATTAACCAATTTGATCCCACAGAATTCTAGGATCTCTGATAAGTATAGATGCATCGATAGCTTGAATCTGCACTCTACGTACGCTCAAAAAATAGGGATTTTGCCATTGCTTTCACTCAGGGAATTCTCCCCGATTACTGACCTCCAAGAAACCCAAACCTTTTTGGGGAGCAAGCCCTCCTCTTCCATGGCTTTCAACTTCTTTGGTCTAATCTCATACACTGTCCAATCGGTAATCAAATATGACATTTTTAGCTATAGTGGTTGAGAATCGAATATTAGATGGATTTGAGGCTACAGTCGATTAGGCGCAAATGCGAAGGGGTGAAAGAACTCAAAGATGAAAGGTTTTTCATGAAAGCATGAAGCCAAGAAGTACCATGTCAGGGTTTTCATAAGGGCCTTTTCCAATTGCAAACATTAGTTATCCAATTAGAAGCCCAATGGATACAAAAACTTTTAGTTTTTCAATTAGTTTCTCAAGGTTATGTCAATGAAAACTGCTTCTCTACTCTTACCATTAAAAGATCTTACCATTAAAAGAGTAGTTTTCGAATTGAAATTTAATCAGAAAAATTTAGATTATAAATTCACTTAAAGTTTAGGAGCTGGTTGACAAGGATTGAATAAATCCATAAATACGGCTTTAATATTTAATTAAGGTTGTAAGACTCCCATGGTCATAAGATTCCTATAGCTGTTCCCCGAGTACCCTTGTCAGACCACTCTGCCCAACCAACAGACCACTCAGAGGATTCATGAACTAGTTTAAGGACCCACTTCTAGGGGACTTCTCCCATGCGACAGATAAGACATGTGATCTATACAGCCCAAACAACATGATGTTTCAACCCTGTATCTTTGACAACAACTGCCATGCAGTTATGCCATACGATTATCTCCCACTGACAATAACCGAAGGTTAGTTGTCACTAGATATATCCCTCTGACAGGAACCTCCCCTTTGATCAAATGCAATGATTACATGAGATGTCTTCTCAAATGGATAACTAGAGCCTCTTTAGCAATATTTAAAGATTGATGAGAGAAGACAGAATGACATTGGACAACCAACACACGATCACTCAAAGACACAATCAATTGGTAGTCAACTAGAATCTTCCAAGCAGTGGGAAGAAGATAGATTAGGGCTAGTTGAGTCTCTTTTGTAGGGCCCTTGTAAGCAGTCCGTAAGCAATAAAGATAATCCCTTTTCTCTTGCTAATCTGTTCCAAGGAATCCAGCTATCTTTCTCATATTATTTGTAAGATCAGCAACTCGATTGTCGACAACTACTATCTTTGTTTTTGCTATATTTGTCTATAGTTGTGGAGTATCCATTTTAATATATTTGTCCATTAAGGGAACCTGTAGTGTTGTTATTGCAATTTTTCTCTCTCTGCCCCCACTTAAATGCTTTAAAAGAAGTTAAGTGGTTGTGGTATGTCATTTAATAGGGCCATATATGATCATTTTTTATTAAATATTTCTTACTGTTAGTGTTTTCTTGGTCTATCTATGTGATGGACAGTAAATAAATATAGTGAAATGAAGGGGGGTAGCACATATCTTCATTTACTACATTGCTTGAAGCACACGGCAGAGGTGTATATCTGCGAAACAGCCAATTGCAGCTATTAGCTCTAGTGGAGAAAAGAAGGAAAACAACCATTAGTTGGATAATGTACATATATAACTCGCTTTATGCTTGCTCGTGCTCCTGAGGGTAGGGTGCAATCAGCGTAGATATGGATGGACGTCACTCATTTTGTACCTATTTTGTATTTTGTTTGAATCAGAGTCCGACACAGATAATACCGGATACCATTTCTCTATTCGGTATTCACTTGCAAGCCTTTGGTTGGTCGGTCAAACAAAAATTATTCGTTCTATTTGCACCTCTAGGCTATAACACTCCTAATTTTAGAGACAAATTGGAAGCACCTCTATAAAAGCGCCTCTATGTGGGGTTTTTTCTTGTAGTGGGTGCAATTAGAGCTGGTATAAACAGATATCACTTATCCTGTATCATGCATATTATGCTTTTTCCCTCGGAGTTGGATTGAGATAGTGTCGAATACACATTTTTCTTACCGTATTCGCTTCAAAAAGCACTTGTTCCATTGGTGTAACAGCCCAATTTTGGCTTCAAAATAAACCATGCATGATTTTCATGAATTTCTAAAATTTTTATGCATTTTAAAATTTTTTCCCAAAGCCCTGTTGGAGTTTGAGATTTTTAAGATAAATTTTTTGACTCACAATATGAATTCAAAATTTCTAAAAGTCAAATGTATGCTGAGGAATGTTTTCTAAAAATTTTGTGTTCAAATACCTATTGAATTCAAATTAGAAATTCAAACTTAAATTGAAAAAGCAATTAAAGTTTAAACGCTAAAAATTTCCCTCCACGCCTTTGAGCCAAATTCCCTTAGCTGGTCTAGCCAGTTGAAGCATGTAGGTACCTAAAAATGATTTTGGTAATTAATGACAACAATATTTAATGCGACTAACTCATTTATTAAGATGATTGATATGTTTAGTCTCAGATTTTGGATTGTCGTGGAAATGGCATGCAGAAGTGATCAAAGATCGACATGAATCCAGACATAGCTCAAGGCAAAGGTATATATTGTAGTCTAAGGATATCTTTATAGTTTTTATCGGTCTTAATGGTTGGTTGAAAAGACTGGATTTGTAGAATAGATGTTGTACTATAAAAGGTGTCATGTCTAGTAGATTGAAGCTTACCTTATGCTATTTTGAGAAATTATTCTTTATGCATACATTTAGAACTTCATTTGGAACCCTCTTTGAATTTCTTTTGAAAACCAGTATTACCATAGGCATTTTGACAGTAGTATCACTACATCGGTACTGCCGGATGTTATATGCTGGTATTTTATTTCCAAAGAGGTGTTTATCAGTCATTCCTTGGATTGGTATTGCCGCTTGTTTAGAACATTAGTACCGCCAGGCAGTATGGCTGCATAACGAGAGCAGTACTACCGCATTGCGGTGTGACCGAATTTTAGTTGGTGGCAACTAATTTTTAGATATGTATGTTTTGGAGTATTTTCTCTCCTCTAAAAATTGGTACTACCGCAACTGAGGTGCGATACTACCGTATAATCGGTACTTCCGGCCCTTGTCAGTATGGTACTACCGATATTTGAAGTAACAGCTAGTTTTGTGTATTTATTGAACCTTAAGTAGCCGTTGAATAGTGGGTACAGTAGTACCAGCCACTACACGGTGGTAGTACATTATTTCCTTATTTTTGGAGATTTTGATTCCAGCGGTCATCCTGGTGGGTGGAGGCTATAAATACCTCTCCACCAACAACAAGGGACTTTTCTTGGATCTTGTTGAATAACCTTGAGCCTTTGCTACACTCTCTATAACTCATTTGCTCCATTTTCACTTTTTGAGGTTGTTGAGAGGATTTAAGTGCATTGTATCATTTGTTGATCCTTGTGGAACTACAAAAACCTTCAAGCAAGCAGTGTGACTTGTTACTCTTGGTGATTATTGACACCTAGGCAGCTTAAAGGAGGTTGTATGGTGATCTTTTTAAAGAAGTTTGTGAAGATACCCGACACAATTATGAGTGGTGTGGTGCTCGCCATCTCTGGAGTGTTGGAAGAGTAACCTTAGTGGAATTGAGTTGGTTAGGCTTAATTTGTGAAGCTGATCCATTTCATTTGGGCTTACCTCAATGTGGATTAGGGAAGACCAGCAAGTCTTCGAGACCACATGAAAGCATCAATTGTCTCCACTGTGGCTTATCTCTGTCTTTATTTTTCGTATTTACATTTCTAGAAAATTATTTGAATGGAATTGTGTAGCTAGAATTATATCAAGTATTGACATAGCTTTGTGGTGCCTTAATGAAACCTAGAGAATTTAGACCTTGATTATGCAAAAAAGAATTTATTTGAGTTCATACTAGCTAAAATTGTAATTTAACCAAAATAATTTAAAAACCATTCACCCACTCTTTAGTCGGTTATTCTTGATCGTACACATGTTCCCTCTTTTGCCCCTGGACCACTTTCTTTGTACTTCCCTTTCTCTTCCCTACCACGGCCTAGCCAAACCAGCCCACTCCTATGCGCTCGCTCTTGCCAACATCGTCATCTAGGCTCCAGTTCCACCTGTCAGGTGTGTACTGTGCTTCTTCATCCTCTCCTTCTCTCTCGCGCGCATGCCTAAGCTCATCCCTTCACATGTGTTCATGTGTAGTAGTGCATTGAAGCCCTAGCTCATAGATCATGAAACCATCTTCAATTTGAAGAAGCTAGGCAGAAATTTCAAAGTTCATCATTGACTACCATGTCGTCACCGCCTTGCTCGTCGCCTACCTCCATCCACCGACCCTAGCAATCCCTAAACCTTTCCTGCACTTCACTTTGGCCTGAGCGTGGCTCTGTGCTGTCGCCACCATACCACTGCTTAGCATTGGATAGCTATTGTTGTGGTACGCCTTGCCGAGCACCGTCACCACCAAAAGCTACCTCTTAGCCCGTGCATTCCATTTTGGCCCTTAACTACGCATGCCAACCCCCTTGCCACTGGTGAGCGTTAGTTGTTAAGTACATACTTTGCCTTAGTATTACATGTGGGCCCTATGTGGTTAAGAATCTTAATTAAGTCTAGTTTAAGATCGCGAATGACCCGCACCCTTGAACTATCGCATAAACCAAGTCCATGAACTATCGCATAAACCAAGTCCATGAACCACTGTCACTGACATCTGGGTCCCATTCTTTGTAGACAGTCATGTGGACCAAGTCCATATGAATCATGACCCCACCTGTCAGTCTGTCAGAATTTTCTAAATAAAAAATATTAGAAAAGAAATTAAAACCCACTAGACCTCACTTGTTAGCCACTGGAAGTTTTCTCAGAAAAATAATTGTAAAAGAAATGAAAATCATGGCCGATCACACCTGTTAGAGATTTTTTAATTTATAGAATTTCACTTCGATTTAATGTTTGGAAGGTCAAAACTTCTTCCTTTTAAATCCAAATCTAGTGATTTTTTCTTCTAAATTTATCTAAATTCGAAACCTACTTTGAAGTTTATTTGAATTTTATTTGAATGTTGTGTTGAATATGGTAAATTTCGTGTGTATAGACTTTGATGCTTCAGGTGCCCCCATCGCTGACGAGCAAGATCCTATTTCGGCCACATTTGATCAAACCAAGTTCTTATAATTGATCATATTAAACCTAGTTTTCAAATGGAAATATTTTACTTTTGAATACAAATGCATGCTTATTATGGATAGTTGTTAAAATGCTATGTTAAAAGTTGATTGGCTAGTTATATTGTTCATTTGATGCCTAATATTTTTCTTTCTTGAATGTTGGTATTCCCTTGCCATGTCACACTAGGATACTTATAATGATAATAACTCCACCATTTGTTAAACTTTAGTAGATTATAGTTGTACTTAGAATTACCTTAGTTATAGAATAAAATACAAATATTACCCAATAAATTTGAAAACATGATAATGGGATGATAACATGGGTTACCACTAGGAACAAAAAAATATTTTCTAAAATGGTAGAGACTAGGGTGGGTGGATGATTGGAGACCGGTGCAGCGATTACACATATTTGATTGGCCATGCAGGTATTGCACGTGCCATTTTTGGATGGCCATGCAGAGATTGCACGTGTCATTTTTGGATTGGTTGTACAGGGATTGTATGTGTCATTTCTTGAATAGTTGTATAGATATTACACGAGCTCTGAGTTTGTGGCTGGTCTTGTCTGAGTCATTTAAGGATTGAATTCTTGTGCTCCTCTTTTCTACACACAAATTGTTCAACCACAAATCTAGTTATGGGATAGACCTATCCTACTAATTTGATTAGCTCCGGTATGAATCCTGCGCAATCATATTGGTATGTGAATTTCTGGATTTCTACTATGATTATTGGTAGTGACTCGTAATAATCATTATCCTTATGGATTTTATAAACGTAAAGGGGCTTAGACTCCCTAACAACAAGGTCTCTCATTGAAAACATAGCTTGGAATGATAACGTTTTTTGGGTGAGATGTTACTTGGAATGGGAATGATCACTGTTGCCAATGTTATGGGATTCCACCATGGAGCAGGAGTAAGCATCGAAGCTAAGCAATGTAAAAGCTTGTTATGATTTTTCTCAGTCGTGCGCCTACAAAAGTATGTAGTGTCCGATATTATGAGTTAATCGTATTTTGTGGGTAAAACTATACAAACTCTGCAGAGTGTTAAAAATATATTCGAATAGTTATACCCCCAGACATGGATAAAAGTATAAAAGCATCACACTTACGTAGTTTTCATAAATTAATGGATAGTTGGTAATAGTTGCATTAACAAAATTTGGAAATAGAAATGAAAGAAGGGGATTTCGCTCTAATGATGATCTTGATGCAAAAATGGGTATTGGTTTTAATGTAAAAATGGCTAAGTCATAGGTTTGGAGCTAAGTCATAGGTTTAAAAATTAACTAAGTTAGTATATTTGACAAATTGGATTTATGCAGAAAGGGACATATGACCTTCACTTGGACAAATTTTGCATGTAGATATATAGATATTCACTTGCATTCTGCTATAGGGACTACTGAGTACTTTTGTACTCGCTGTTGCTTACTATGTGGTTTTAGATGATGAAAGTGATGAGTCGGTGTATGGATTCGTCCATGCTACCGGTTATGACATGGAAGGCGAAGGTTAGGACTAGGTTTAGCCCTAATTAATTGCCTGTGGCAGAGGCCCTCTTTTGGTTTACCTTTCCGCTGCTTAGTTATGAACAAACCCATTTGGTCATCGGTCCGTGATGTAAAAACTGATCATAAGATCTATTTACGTTTACTTATATAATATTAAGTACTCATTTTATTGTTATATATGTATAGATATGATATTTATTGATGTTATATTGTACAAGCTAACTAGTTATCTAGAAACTAGCTGAGAATATAAAGAAGATTTCAATTGTTAAATTCAGGTCAGTACAATTGGTGTCACGGAAATTGTGTTCCCCTTCACACCACAATTGATGTCACAATTTGGTCATGATGCGAAGGGAAAATCACAATACTTCAAGCTATGTGGGATGAAACATGCATGCATGGCGGCCGGATGCTAACCAGCTCAGGCAAAAGCTTTCATCAATTAGCGCTTAGACGACAAATTTAATTAGTGTAGTACTCAGGCTCTATTCAAAAGCACCGTGGCTTCTGGCTTTTTCCTTGCTGAAATGGTACTATAATAGTTATTAACTTTTCTAAGATATTTAATTAAATAAAAACATAAAAAATAAAACACCACTATACCTCTATTGATAATGCAAAGAAAAAAGAAAAACATGTTAAAAAGTCAACACATCTTAAATAGTTTTTAGCTTTTAAAACTAGAAGTCAGAAGCTATTTAAAGTAGAGCTATAAGTTGAAGTACTACCTGTTATGATATTAGAGCAAGTTTAATAAGGCTGATTGTGCTAGCTATAAGGGAATCCATGTCAGCATAGTCCTATGTGGAGGGGAGAGAAAAGGAGAGAGAGCCAAGCCGACTCCCATGCAAGAGTCAGGCTATAGCACAGGAAAAGAGGCATTATCCATGCATGTACCCATAGAACTAATTGCTATACCCATGCATGTATTAAATTATCAATACCCATATATGTATTAAATGATTAAGAGCTCTTATAGAGACAACTTAGAGCAAGTATAATAAGAGGCTGTTAGTAGGCTATATGCTGAGGTGGAGGAGAGAAAAGAGGAGAGAGAAGAGAGGTGGGCTGTAAGTTTACAGCCAGCTGAAGCACAAGAACCAAGAAACTTTGTGAGAGAAAGGGGTGGGTCATACAGCCTTCAGCTGGCTGTAAACTACTATATGAATGGACTGATAAGTGGGCTGTAAGTGTCCATACAGCCAGCTGAAGGCTATATTATTAGCCTTGCTCTTATAGCTAGCTTATTGTATGAGTTGACTGCATCATTATCTTTTGATGACATGGAAATGTATTGGAGGTAGCAGCTATCTGTACTATTAAACTTGCTCTTACTCAGAGTTGTTAGAGCATGTCCAACAACTCCAATATTGCTAATCCCTTCGTACTCACTCCACCCACGAATTAAGGGGCAGATCGAGGATATCGTTTTTATCATGAAAAAAGTTGAAAAGGGCTTCTCGGGTCATGTTGGCCTAAGGCCCCATTGTAAATAGCGAAATAATTATGGCTTCTATCTTTTAGAAGCCAAAAGATATTTGAAACATATTGATATTTTCACGTGTTTTTTTTCCTTTGTATTATCTGTGGATATATAATAGTGTTTTTATTTTTTATTTTCTTTTAATTGAATACTTAAAAAGTAACATGCGCTACAGTGATCATTTCATTTAAAAGCCATATTACTTTAGAACATGGCCTAAATATGCATAGGAATCTTCAAAGTTGGAACAGTGCATCGAACCAGCTGAAAAAAGGGGGAAATTTCTCGAGAAACTTTCCTAAATAAGTAGCACTTAGTTTCTCCGCAAATGCATGGCTAATGTCTCGGTGTGCCCAAATAGAAAAACTGCATAGGTTGTAAATCACCTCTTGTACTACCAATAAACCAAATTAATCTATGAAAATTGCCATTCGTGTTAAAAACTCGTGTGGTTTCTCTGAGGAAGATCACAGCTAGACAACGAAGCGTTGGTCAACTGGAGCAGCATGTTTTCGCCCCTAGCCTCCTACCCAATCGAAAGCCCAATAAAATATTCGTACTATACCACTCTAAAGATTAGCTTAGGCTAAGATACTATTATGATGATTGATTTTCATAATATATCACTCAAAACACATTTAGATCTATACTATACCATTTCCACACATTTCTTGCCTTTCCGTTTGTTTCATAGCATTTGACCCATGAGAAAAGTCATCTATGCCCTCAGCCTATATGGAAATGTGTTTGCTGAAATTTCCAAAAGTTTTCTTTCTCCTTTTGACTTCAGTTTTTTTTGTATAACATTGATATTTTTGTTAGGTTTTTCACGTGACAGAAATATGCCGGTACCTGGAAACTGCAACCAAAGTTGCACATAGCCAGGGGTGGAACTAGCCTAAGTTCAAGCCCCGGGCTGAGCCAGCTGCTGTTGGGCTAACTCTTTTTTTTTTGTGATTTTTCATGAATTTTACATGGGCTTTGATTGCCAGGCCTCAGGTTATAGCCTAGGTAACCCGAGGCCTGATTCCACCACTACACGCAGCAATAGCCAATGGTCTAGATTGCAGCACACTTGATGGTAGTCTTGAACTTTTGCACTTGAGCTATCATTATTACTTCAACATTAAAATTGATACTGTGATTATTATCAGGCTATCAAGCAGCCACATAAGCGAGATTCCCTGTCGTGTTAATATGCAAGTCATTAGTTGTTTATTAATATTGTCATTCTGGTATGTTCCTACAGTTGTACCTCTGGCCAAGGGTATATTTGACTTTTCCATGGTTCAAATGCTATAAAGCAAAGGAAAATGCAATAAATGAGTGGAACTGGTACAGTATAGATCTAAATGTGTGTAGGATGATATATTACAGAAGTTGATCTTTAAAGTGATATCTCAGCCCAAATAAACCTTTAGAGTGGTATAGTATGAATTAAAAAAACACATAGGATTAATCATGACAACAAATGCTACATAAACAGAGCCGCTGCAATGTACAACAGCTGCAACCAAGTGAAACATTGCTTAATGAGTGTAGATATTCAATCTGACGCTTGCAAAGAAAAGGCACGGCAACGTACTAGCACCATTCATGACGGGTCAAGTTGAATAAACGGTAACAGGTTTAGATCAGTTTCAATGGTTTGTATAGTGTTGGACTCGACCATGGATAGTAGTGGACTAATTTTAAATAGTGTTTGACTTAACCTATCTGGCTTACTAGGCTTAGGCTAATTTGATCGACCCAACTGTGTGGCTTGCCAAGCACAGAGCCCAGATGGCTCGGCTTAAACAGACGCGCCATGGCTACTCAACTGAGGTGAGTGGTGGCGAGGGAAAATTGGCATCGACAGTGGCTATTGGTGGTGAGCAGTAGCATAGAGAGGACTAGTGGGACCTAAAAATTTTATTTTTGGTATGTGCAAGTGTCGGGCCCCCGGATTACCAAACCCGGACCCTCTGTGTATTACAGCACTAGTCCCAGATCAAAGCTAGTGCACACAGTCAAACAGAATGGAAAACATCACCATCAACGATTTATTACAATAGATAAGAGTACTGACCACCGGGTCACCTTATTACATTGGAGGTTTCAAGACCTCGCACAATCAAAACACAGCGGAAGCAAAGTGAAATCAAAGTAGACCCATCAAGATGCCACAGGCAGTTGACTGGGGAAGCGCGGCCTAGTCCTCCGGGAAGAATCCATCGCAGCCACAAGCGAAGCAGTAGTCGTAGTCACCTTCTTGAGCTTCAACTTCCTCTGAGATTTTTATTTTTAAGTGTAGCATGTGAGTACATAAAGTACTCCGCAAGTCTTGGGAAAAATGCATAGATGCAAGGCTTAACAAAGGAGGGCCATATGGTTCTTTTGCACAAAGCAATATTTGAAAACTCAATTACTACTAGTTATTTTCGAAGGCAACAAGTTAATGAAGTAAATGTTTTAACAGAATTAACTTTCTAGTGAAGGTTCCAACTACCAACACTAGCTAACCAATTACCATTGGTCAAGCTTTAAACTGCGGGTTCCATCCACCCTCTCTGGCTCCATCCGCCAGGATTCCCTTCCGAGAGTTCCCTCCACCCTCGGAATACAAAACTTTCATTTTAAAATCAAAACCAGAAATCTACCATGTGAATGCATTCCTTGCCCGCCCTTGACCGTGGGCACGGCTATTCGAATAGTTTTACACTCTGCAGAGGTTGTACAACTTTACCCACAAGAGATAAATTATCCTAAAAGTCAACACGCTTCCTTTGACATGAGACCCAGATAAAATACCACAAAGCCTTTACCTTACTCTAATCTAGCTAGACACCACCTGCTGAGGTTTCACCGCAGAAGGGTTAAATCCGCCCAATCTGAAGTCCCCTCTTGCGCCATATGAGTACAGTAAATCCCTGTCCCTCACTGTGAATAACCAGTCCATCCCTGGCACCCACTTTCCACTGGTGGCACCTAAACTAGACTATCATAAGTTAGTCAGCTAGGTCGTACCCATATAGACTTGTGGTTGTACTGTTAATGCTCAGTTTGGACAAACACAAGCGTCGGTCCTTAATTGACTAGGGTGGAACATACACTTAACAAGTTCTCGTGCTTGCTGCACCAACCCAAACAGCCATCCACCCTAATCTAAACCACTTTCACATTTTTATTTTATTTTTAAATCACAGTGACAATTCCAATTGCCACTTCACCTTCAAACACAGGGATTAAATAATAAACCATAATTTCCCATTTTCAAGATTTTCCAAAGTTATTAGATAGCAAGACTAAGCATTAACCTACCATTCTAATATTCACAAAGATTAATAGTAATCTCATTATTGAGACAAAGGGAGTTCTAGGGTGACAATGTACATGGCAATCAAAGTCAAATGAGGGCATAACAAGATTGGAATAACTAATTCCTAAAGATTTGAACTAGAGATTTTATGTAAATAGCAATGCACATAATTTAAAATATTTGAAAACATTTCAAAAGCATAGGTTCAAGATAATCAAAGGAGACTTGCCTTCTTGCAGGGTTTCTGGGTCTTCTTGTTGCTGTGAAGAGGGATCGTCGACAACGTTGGAATCTACGCGGGAAAAGACGAAACAACAAAACAAATAAATACAAACAAAAAAATCAAATAAACTCAAAACTCAAATAGAGGCCGTAGTTGGATAGGTTATGATTTTAGATGAATTTAGAAGAAAGAATCAACGGATTCGGAGTTCGCACGAGGGAGAACGGATATCTGGAAGATCGGTTGGGAAAAGAAATTACTGAGACAATATTTGGACCAAGGAATATAGAATGAATTTTATGGAGACTTGGCAAGATTTGAATTTGAATTTTGAAGTGCACAGGAAATTTGGAATGGAACTGAGGCTTTGAAATTGAACTAGGTATTGGAATTTGATATTTAAATATTTGAAATATCAAATAAATTTCAAATATTTGAAAGGATGGAAGAAATGGATAGTTTGGAATTTTTGATGAATTTAGAAATTTGAATGGGCTCAAACGGGGTTAAAACGAGGGAGAACGGGCTCCGGGAAGATTAAATTCAGAGAAAATGGAAAAAGGGATTTTCTGGAATTATTTTCCTAAAGGAAATTCTGAATTATTGCGTCAGCAGGGATTTAATTTTCGGGTGATTTATTGTTCAACTGAAAAATGGGTTTATTGCGTCATGCTGGCGTCAGCATGGGGTAAACCCCACTGACAGGTGGGCCTCTGGTCCATGGACCAGGCCCGCGGACCCGGGGATGTGCTGAGGTGGCACGGCCGCACGCGTGCGCGCTGACGGGGCTGGACGGGCCGAGGTGGCGGCCACCAGGCGGACACGCGGCGCCCACGTCAGCGCCAGCGGTGACGTGGCCAGGCCGGTGGAGCGGCGCTCGGGCCCGGCGTGCTCGCCGGCGAACGGCAGCGCGGCTGCCGACGGCGAGGGGCCGAGGAGAGAGAGGGGGCGACGGGGAGTGCGGTGGTGGGGGCAGTGATTACCGGGGGCGGCTGGAAGTGACCGGCGGCGAGCGCGGAGCGGCGGCGGCGCTCGGGTTGCGACGGCGATGGAGCTCCGGCGGGTGTGGGTCACGACCGAGGGGCGGCCGAGGTGCGCACGGACGCGACGAAGGCGGCGGTGGGGTCGGTGAGGCGAGGCGTTGCCCGAGCCGGCGGCGATTCCTCGCCGGAGCCAAATGCGGCGGCGGAGAAGGGTGCGCACGGCGCGGGGGCGAGGGAGAGCTCGGGAAGGGAGAAGGGGTGCGGAGGGAGGAGGTGCGGTGAGAGAAGAGGCCGAGGGGGCTTTTTATAGGGGTCGGGGAGGGGGCAGGCGCCGGGGATCCGTCGCCGGAGATGGCGGAGAGGTGGCGGCGATTGCGGGGAGAAAAGGGGAAAGCGGCGCCGTAGAAGGAAGGGAATCGGGGAGGGAGAAGAAGGAAAGGGCGCGGGTCGCACGGGCGGCGGGAAAGGAAAGGAGAGCTGGAGGGGCGGCGGAGATCGCGCGGCCGGTCGGGAGGAGGAAGAAGGCGGCCGGAGGGAGGGGTTGGAATTTTGGAATTTTAATTTTATTTTCTTGATTTTCTGAAAACCCGAGAAATAGCAATAAAGCTCAGAAAAAATATGAAAATACCTCCAAAAATTCCAGAAAAATTCACAGAATCTCCTGGAGACATTTTGGACTTAATAAAAATATTTCCAACTAATTTTGGTATTTAATTTTCATACTTGAAATACTTTTTATTTTCAAAAATAGGTTTTAAACTCCAGAAAATCCAGGAAACCAAATAAAAGCCAATTAACTCCAAATAATTAATTTGAATTAGGATTTTTATAGAAATTCAAAATATCTTTTTATTTAATAATAATTTTAGGTTTTTCTTAAAATCTAGCTTTTCAAAAACAGAAATTCAGGGTAAATCCAAATAAAACTCAAATACTTTAAAATAATTAATTTGAACTTAAATTTTTTAGAAAGCAAATTTTTGGGATGTTACAGCAAAGCCGGAGGGACACTAGAGAGGGCTAGCAGTGGAGGGGTCTCGTCGAAGCAAGACCACGCCATGGTGGTGCTTCGATGGGGTTTTGGCCAGGCTCAAGGTGACTTGAGTATCCATGGCAAACATGAAAGTTAAGGGCTGTGGCAATTTAGACTAGTTTGACCTGTGTGTGGCTGTCCATGTCGGTTGAGCTTGGCTGGTGGTGGCACACGACGCCGATGGCCTATGGCGGTGAGAGGGATTGGCATGGTTAGGGTTGGATTTGAGATGGCTTGCAGGTGATATAGCTAAAAGGAATTAAGTTAGGACTGAGGTTAGCAGTAGAATCGATTTTGGGGCTCACCAACGTAGACACGGCGACGGCAATGGTTCCTTGGCCGAAGTTGGGAGGGAAAGTTGGGATGTGTAAATTGGTTGCTAATACAAGCTTATGCGAAGCTTGGCTCAGTTTTACATTGCCTTAAAGGCAATGGAATGTCGTTGGTGCGGCCGGTGCATGGAAGGTGGCGCTAGCGATCGAGCTGCTTCTGCGAGGTCGGAGTAGCGCTGATAGTAGCGGTGGAGGCTCGAGCATGCAATGTTGAAGGATCTAGACCCGTCATTATGAGTTAATGACATATTTTTTGATAATTAATGATAATTGAATTATGGGACTAATATTTTCATTGAGATAGATGAATAGGATATGTCCTATGATGATGGATGACTTGAGAAAGTTTCATGCAGATGATCATCCTCAAGTCTAAGAAAAGGCGTCATGTGATGATGAATAAAGTCAAGGATCCGAACTTGAAGTTGATATGTGTGTCATCAAGTTTTAAGAGGATGCATAAGGCAAATGTATGATTAGCTAGAGCTAAAGATATGTTCTTAGTCTTTTACTAGTCTTGGTATTTAGCTAGAAGACCGTGTTGCTAATAAAGGATACCGTACTATTAAGAGGAGTCATGGCTAGTAACTTGAACATATCATGTATTGATAGCTCATATATTTGTTTTAGCTCTCTTGGTGACATGATGTTAATATTTTTGAATGTGTTTTAAAAATAGTTGTAGCTCATGCATAAATTCTTTGTGACATGTGATTTAAAGTTTGCGAATGAGTTTTGCAAATTACTGGAGTCCATGTTCTCCCCTCCTTGTTGTATGATGCTAGAGTTTTTCAATTGTGCTTTGAAAAATAGTTAAAGCTCATGCAAACACTATTGTTATATGCGACTTGAATTTGACCAAAAGATGTGTGGAAATTGTGCATATGCTGCACTCGATGGCGGACTTCGCGTCCTTGAGCTGCGATTCTTGATTCGTTCAAGCGAGTCTTTGACTTGTTACTCTTGGAGATTGCCAACTCCTAGATGGTTTCAAAGGTGTGGTGGTCCGGTGATCTTTTTAAGAAGTTTATGAGAAGGTCCAGCTTGTTTTGAGCGTGTGGTGCTCACCATTTCCGGAGTAGAGGAAGATCAATCTTAGTGGATTGAGGTGGTTAGTCTTAATTCATGAAGCTGGTTCAATTCGTTTGGGTTTACCTCAACATGGATTAGGGGAACTGGCAAATTTTTGAACACCAGAGAAAAACATATGTGTTATTGTGGTTTGTTTTTTTGTGCTCAATTTACATTCAATCAATTTATATTCATTGAATTAAATAAAGTGTTTGTCAGCCTAAGATTGCCTATCTTGAGTTAGAATTGCATTGTTGGTGCACTTAGTTAAAGTTAGATAATTTAGGTCTTACTTTTGCAAAACAAAATTGATTGCGCTTTTGCATTGTTAAATTTGGTTATAGCATATTCACCCCATTCTAGTTTGCCTCCTCGATCTTACAAGCGTCCCTCTGGTGCATGCGCATGCTGGCAAGGCGCATTATGGCTTTGGGCACACGTTGAGCAGACGATGGTCGAGGTGGCAACGGCGGAGGTGGTGTGACAGCCAATTTAGGCTCGGTCGGTGTGGTGGTAGTTATTGTTCAAGCATTGACGGCAAGGGCAGCGACAAGCTAGAGCAGCGTGCTAGTGGCAAAGGCGAACGACATGTGGCCAACTGGCAACGGGGCAACAGGGGAGGAAGTGAAAAGCGAAAAGGCACGAAGGCAAGGAGAAGGCAGAAAACCATAAGAGGAAATCGGAAAGGCTTGGAAAGTTTCCAAATTGTGTAAGATTTCAAATACAGTCGAAGTTCAAAAAGAATTCAAAATTTTTAAAATTTTGGGACATTTCATGCAAGTCATTGTTTGTTTATTAATTGTCAAATAGCAAAGTGGCACAGGCAGTTTTTTGTGTTGAATATGTTTTTTTAAATGAGTTTGTTTGAGAAATGCATATGTGATTTTCTTAATATTATATATTTTTAGGGAGAAAATACTAATTTTGTTTCTTAATACTTGCCACATGTAACTCAAATGTTATTCCCCAAATACATTGTTATTTATTTTGTATTTATCATGTATTGTTATTTATTTGTGGTGATACAGTGATAAGTTGCTTTGAAAGGACTATCTTGATAAGTTGTTTAAAAAAGCATTGGGAAAACCATCCCGTAGAGTGACATTCATATAAAAAACTAATTTCTATTTTCTTTTAATTATTATTCTGAATTTATGGCCCATAAACTAACCCATCGCATTGGTTGACCAACAACCAAGAGTTTCAACTACATTTTAGACTATAGTTCGTGTTTCGTTTGGTGTTCAGCATACTCCCAGTTGCCTCTCGAATTAATCAACACAATGGTCTTTGCTATTCTTTTCTTTCTTTGCGAACTAAGCTTCGTAGTGCTAGCTCATTGCTTAATGCAGGAAGAACATCATTGGTGTTGTACCCAGTAACTAATTAACAATTCCTCTCTTGCACTCACTTTCCTTGATTAGAAGGGAAAGAACATTGGGGGATGATTGGGGAAGCATCAAGCTTTCAGTTGGTAGGTATAAGTCACAATGCATAAATCAAAAGTAACATACCTTTGTATACAAATCTAACTGGTAATTTTCATCTCATTTTTATTTTGAAATAGCTTGTATCTATTGAGGTTTTTTGGTACAACGTGAGCTCACATTTGTTCTTATCCTTTTAACTGATCCACCAACCAGTCTCACACTGGTTCACTGACCTCTCTCTCACTTCAATAACTTCTCCCACAACACCACTAAGAGCAAGTACAATAGAAGAGGTGGCTGCCACCTCTAGGACTAGCCACATAAGCAAAAAAAGTACATGTGGCTCATGTAGAGGTAGCTAATACAATGAGTTGAGTAGAGGTTACCTCTACTAAAGCACTCAAGCATTTAATATTTCGCTAGAGGCGACCATTGTACTTGCTCTAAGAACTAGCATCACCTCCAAGTCCTCGTATGATGTGCTAGAGGTCACCTCTTGCATGAGGGGCAGCTTGCCTCTCTCTCCTCTTGTCTCTCTCTTCCACATAGGATTGTGCTGATGTGGATTTCACTAGAGACAACCTAGTCAGCACCATTGTACTTGCTCTAACCCTCTCAGTTCTTTCACATTGTCTCCAACAGCTGGCTATTTAGTTAGCTAGATCTGATGTGGCAAGGAAAAAGTAGGAGAGAGAGTAGTCACTAGCGACGAGCAAATAGCTGATCTATTTCACGTAGTCCAAGAACATGAGAGAGGAGCATGTGGGTCCAACAGTATAAAATAGTCTTTGCTTTTGTCTCTCACCTCCACGTCAGCTGACTATATAGCTAGTACTAGCTATTACCATTGCGAGCGCCCTTAGGCGACGATACCGGAAAATCCCTCACGCCAGCCCTTGCACGCAAGTGTTGGCGATGGGCTCCATGCGTGGTTCTATTGCACGCAGCTGTAGTAGCATCCATGTGCTCTCCCTCCTTCCTACCTTCTGATAGTGGTGGAAGAGGTGTGGTTGGCACCCAAGAAGTCGAAGGGATACACGACGATGGTGCCTAGGCTGGCTTGGGAAGAGGCTACGACGGTAGCTTGGGCGGCGGGTGGAGGGTCCAAGATGGCAACGGTGCTGACATCACAACCATCGGAGGTAGATCTGGAATGGGGCTTCCCTATCCCCATCTCCCTATTCCCCTCCCTATCCCCTCAATCTAAACCATCCATTCCTCATCCAAAGGCTACTTTTTATTTATATTTGCACCATTTCTCATCCATCATAAATAATAAACAAAATACAGAAAAAAATTTAAATTTATTTTTTCTTGTATTTTTTTGTTATAATTTTTTACAGAAAAAATAAAATTATAATAAAAAATATAGAAAAAATAAATTTAATTTTTTCTGTATTTTGTTTATTATTTATGATGGATGAGAAATGGTGAAAATATAAATAAAAAAGTAGCCATTGGATGAGGAATGGATGGTTTAGATTGAGGGGATAGGGAGGGGAATAGGGAGATGGGGATAGGGAAGCCCCATTCGTAGATCTGGTGACTGCACCACTGGATCCAGCTGCCGCTGCTTAATTACAAGTTAGTACTTGTATTTCCTTTATCTAATTTTTATAGGACAACTTTGTGCGCTTAATGAGAAACTTTTTTTTGTTACCGAGAAGGATGAAAACTTTGTGCGCTGGATTAGAAACTTCTTTTTGGTTGTTTTTAGTTTATATAATATATTACATTTGGAAATTCGATTATGATATGTCTCTTCTAGGGTATACATAAGGAAGGGTCAATAATGAAGACATACATATGGCTTATCCTTTGGTGCGTGGACATACGAGTTTGTTTTTTATATGTGCCTTCTAGGATAGGAATTAAACGGACTTGGATTTTGGATTTTCATACGTATATGCAATGGCCTCTCTGAATAGGATTTTGCTTAAAGATATATTTCTTCTTAATTTATAAGAGAAGTTCCACCAACGCCTGGACTGAATAGGACGCTGAGATGGGGCACCTAATGCCCCGCCCTAAACGGTTTCAGCTTCTAATTGAAATAGCTTTTGCCTTTTAGTTACAGTACCTAACTTTCAAATTGAGTATTTTCTCAAAACAGGATCTACATGTTAATATTAGTACACGTTAGAAGCTCAACATCTGTACCAGTCAAACTCACAAGCGAATATGTCTCTCCATAATCTCTATCGCAAACAGCCTAAAAATCAAAATTTTCAATCAAAGGATATAAACCACAGTCATAAAACAAAAAAAAAACAAGCCAATGGCACGTACTACTGTACTAGGACTAGCCTGTGGAAGGAACTAAAAATTTCGAGCACCCATCGATGTGATGTTCTCAAACATTTCTTAGTTTATTCGAAGACTTTGGGATCATACAGAAGCACCTACCTCCCGACTCCAGAAACCCCAAAAATATGTTTTTAATGTTGTAAATGTGGGTAGTATTTTAATTTCAAATTTTATTAAGAGGCAAATACAATAAACCAGTGATACAAAACTTACTACTAACATCAGGCTACTCATCATACTTCAGAATATATGTAAGAAAATATAGTAACAAAGTCGAACGAACGCGCGAATGACTTACTTTTTCGCCTGATGAAGAACAGGAAGCAGCGCAGGCTTGACGTAGTGCAAAACGTAGAAGATGCAGTGCAGTGAGCGGTCACACAGATGTGCGCTACCCAGAAACATTATTGCCGCTCCGTGTAGGAACTCTCTGCGGCAACGGTTCAGAGATAGTCGCTCTCCCTCCTTCCAGGTGCACGCTGCGAAGAAAGGTTAACGAAGTTCAGACGGCGCTAAGAGATTTAGGTAGTGAGTAATTCTCTCTTTTTTATACCTTGGACGTCTCCAAGTATGTTTGTATGTACGTACGTACGTACGTATGTATGTATGTATATGCAAATTACTCTCGAGTAACTGCCCTATTGAATTGAAATAATTCACTGGTAACTGATAACATTTAACCAGTGATTTACCTACTGATAACTGCATGTCATCAAAAACCCAATTAAGTCTCAAATTCAAACGTTTGAATCTCATTTAAACAGAGAGAGTGAGGCGCAGGGTTCAGCAAGAATAAAGATGAACTTGGTCTGCTAAGTTTTTGAAAGACAAATCTATACATACTATTTTCACATATTCAATCTAAATATTTTACGAGTTATCCATAGCCAAAGTTTAGAAACTTTAACTACATATACTCTAAAACATCGTTCTTGTGTGACTGGAGGAGCTATTTTGCCAGAGCACTAACTTCTCCTGACCATTTTTCCATGCGTGCCATCTAGTCCTAGCGTTGGAGTCCTCATCAAGCTGACTCCGGAGCAAACTGCTAGCCGTGATATCCACAATGGCAATGTAAAGTAGTTAACTTGCCCCAAGCGTCCAATTAAGCCCTGCATTGGACATGGCCTAAACAAATCCTTCAGTTTTTTTTTCATAAAGTCCTTTCGATTAAAAAGGTGATATGATAAAAGTCCGTTGTTTTAGAAAAAGGTGGGGAAAAGAAGGGAAGTATGAAACTTTCGACGCATCATTAGCTGTTCCAAGGGCTTTTTCTTTGTTCTGAATCGGGGAAGAGGCTTTTACTTTGTTTAATCTATGCTTGAACTTTCATTAATTTTCTCGGCCATTCAACCACAGTCCCGCAGCTTCCTTTTTGAGAGGATTCAATCACAGTCGGACGGGTGGGATACTGGGATGTGTCACAGTGTGAGATAGAAAACCTTTAAATGGATCATGACTCAGCAGTACGGAGTACCGAAACAATGAGCGCGAGGTGCTGCTTTTGGACCGTCCCATTAGCAAACGGAACCGATCACACAATGGTACGGAAGACTTTTTTTTATTCAGCTTTAGAATGTCTTTTTTTTGGCAAATCAAATCTTTTTCTGAGGTCAACAGCTACGGTAGATAACACGTGTCTCTAATAATGTGTTCCTAGTCTTTTATCAATCTTAGTATTTGGTTGGAAGGCCGAGTTGCTAGTATAGGTTGCCGTACTATTAAAAGGGGTCATATCTAGTAGCTTGAGCCTTATTATGTGTTGATAGTTCAATCTCACTTACTTTAGCTCTCTTTGACATGAGACTTGTATTTGCAAATGTGTTTTGCAAATAGTTGTGGCTCATGTGTTGAATCCTTATAACATAAGACTATACATTGCAAATATGTTTTGCAAGTGTTTGAAGTCAATGTTTTAATTCTTTATAGTATAAGACTTATATTTGTTAATATGTTTTGCAAATGTTGAAGTTCATATATATAATCCTTGTGTCATGATTCTAAAAGTGTGAAAATATGTTTTGTAACTTATTGGGAATCATAGATAATCGTTGTGTGCATGATACTGTAGTTTGCAAATGTGTTTTGCAAAATCTGTTAAATTATATGCATTTCTTAGGGAAATCGGAACTACCGTAGTGTATTCTGTGGTACTACCACTAAACGGAATTACCGACGTTGTAATCACGGAACTACTGTGTTCACTGGTGGTTGAAGATCTGCGTGATCGAGGACCAGAGTGGTCAGAACCGACTTGATCGAACCAAAGAGGTCGAAGACCTGAGTGGTTGAAGATCAACGTGGTTGATGACCTGCGTGGTCGAAGATCGACGTAGTCGAAGACCGAAGTGGTCGAACTAGCGTGACACAATAGACGTGGTTGAGATTTGTGTGATCGAAACCAACGTGGTCGAGATCTGTGTGATTGAAGACTAGCGTGGTCGAGCCAAGACAGTCAGATCCGACGTGTCAGATCCGACGTGATCGAGATCTATGTGATCGAAACCAGCATGGTCAAGACCAGCATGGTCGAACCAACGTGATCAAGATCTGTGTGATCGAGACTAGCATGGCTGAGACCAGCGTGGTCGAACCAACGTGGTCAAGATCTGTGTGATTGAGACTAGCGTGGTCGAACTGACATGTTCAGAATCGAAGTGGTCGAGACCTCTATGGTCAAAACCAACGTGGTCAAACTGACGTGATTGATACAATATAGTCGAAGATCTACGTGATGGTCGGAGATCTGTGTGATCGAATATTGATGTGGTCGAAGATCGATATGGTCGACATGGTTGAGACCTGAGTGGTCAAAACCAATGTGGTCTAACATCATTAATTAGAGAAGAAATTTTAAACCACCTATTCACCTCCTCTAGTCAACCACCTCGATCTACGTCAGACCACCACATGAACTACGGTCTGACCGCCCCACCGGTCAGATTGCCTCTTGGCCTGGGTGAAAACATACAGGCTGGTCTGACCACCATGTTAAGCCCGGTTAGATTGCCACCTTTAATGCGGCTCAAGACAAGTGAAGACAATGCAAATTTCTTGAGCACTTTGCACAACAGCTTTTCATATTGCAATGTTATGCATTCAAGGTCAATATGTGACTCTCAACAAGTTATAGAACACATCCACAAATCTTTTAGAACCACATCTCAAGGAATGATCACATGGACTTAAACCAATATTCAAATTGCCTTTTCAATCTTAAGTCACATGTAGCAATAGTATTTGCATGAGCTACAATCATTTGAGAGACACATCCAAAACACTAGCATCATGCCTCAAGGAGGGAAAAACATGGACTTCAATAATGTTGCAAAACACATTTGCAAACACCTAGTCACATGTTACAAAGGACTTATGCATGAGCTACAACCATTTTCAAAACTCATATGAAAATATTAGCGTCATGCCATAAGGAGGAAAAACATGGACTACCATTTTCAAAACTCATTCGAAAATATTAGCGTCATGCCATGAGGAAAAACATGGGCTACAATCATGTTGCAAAACACATTTGCAAACATCTAGTCACATATTGCAAAGGACTTGTGCATGAGCCACCATCATTTTCAAAACACATTCAAAAATGTTAGCATCATGCCACGGAGAGAGCTAGAGCAATTTAATGAGCTATCAACCCCATGTTGTGGATGCCGAAAAAACCTATTGCTTGTGGCCCTTGCTATTGAATAGCCAGCAACCCTTGCATTACTAGAACTTCAATGAACCACCATAAGATAATCAATTCATACAAGTCAGCTGTGTAGCATTCATCGAAAGGTTGACGAGCTGCATTGAAAATCTAATGCTCCCTAACTAACTTTCAGAGGCAAATGAATGTATTTCCTTCTTAGAACATGGCAACGTTCAAATAAAAAACTAATATCCAATTGTAGATTTTATGTAGCAAGAGGATGCTAATCCAATGATCCTGCCTTTCAACCCCAAAAATAATATATTATGCACAATCTAGAATCATCCACTAGAAATTACAGACATCAAGGGCAAACGCCCAAACTTGACAATGCAACTACGAACAAACTACTTTTAGTTTCAATAAAAGTATAAATCTATACTATCCATTATCCAATAGCATGAATCATTTATGGTTGTAGTCTAGCTATGCATCTAAGGCTAACTCATTAAGCTCCTATAAGATAATTCACAACTATCAAAATTTTCTTTGGAGAACATGCACAAGCTTACAGTCAGGGATAATCTCTGACTTCCATTGTGTCATCCTCATCATAAGTGAAAGTAAATTTCCATTTTTGTTTGAGGTCCTTTATACCAAACATCCCTTCTATCTCACCCATCAGTTGCTCATACCCTTCCAGACTTGCTAGATCTACCGCTCTACCCACAACATTTCCATGCATTTAAAGTAGTAAGTGTGGTGGTACTAGTAGTACCTTCATGGCTTCACCTTGTGCTTGCCCTGAGAGTTCTTGGCTGATGGCCCAAGGCCGAAGCCGATGACGATGACTTCCTCTTGTTGTGCCCCTCTATCAACGCCGATGACTTGGTGTCGGGCCCGACTGTCGCAGAATCATCCGTTGTCACTACACTCGAAACCTTGTCCCCGTTGCTCTTCGTAGGGAGGGAATGGGCCGGGAGGGGGGCAGTGTGGCATGGAGGGGGCGGCATAGGGAGGGGGCGTAGCTGGGTGGTAACTGGGGCGGCACAACATGTGAGAAGGGGTGGTGCTTGGTTGGCCATGCGAGTCTGCAAGAGCCGAGAGGTAGGGTTTGGTTAGAAGATGGTTGCAGGCTTCTTTTCGCGAGGCGTGAGGCAAGGAATGGGTGTGAAATTACTTGGGCTTCGGGCTTCTTTTCATGAGGACGAGCAGCGAATGGGTCTAGTGGCTGAAATCACCTGGGCTACCTGAGCTGGACCAGTAGATTGCTACCCAAGGCTGAGCTAAAATTAACTAGACTATACACGAATAATTTTTTTATGCCATAGGCCTAATTCCACCCCTAGTCGCTGACATGTGCGCACCGTGCATGCAATCATGCAACAACACGATGCCCCACCCCGCGCGCGGCCGTGGTTCCCATTTGTAAACCAGAAACCATCACCCCTGTCTATTTAGCTACTATTGATATGGTTCCAGAGGTTACGGACAGATATGCTGCTGTTGCCGTATCAATCTGTTACCATCTCTAAAGATATTGCCATTCCTGAAGATACTATTTGCCGTCCGGCAATAATTAGATATTCATCCTATTGGATTTAGCTAGTATATTCTGTTTTCAATTGTAACAACCAATGTAGTTGAAACACCCCTGAAAAATTTCAAACTTTTTGGAGCCTTTTTCTGGATTTTTGAGTGAATTTTTGGCAACTTTCCTTTTTCAAAAAGTTTCCCCGTTTTTCGCTTTCCTTTCTTGGCTTGGCGCTTTCTCCCTTAGTTGGCGCCATCCTTCCTCTGCGCCTTCTCACCCTCTTAGTGCCCCTCTCCCTTTCGCTTCCCCTCCCCGTTGGCGCACCCTCTTTCCCCGCCTCCCTCCTCTGGTTACGCCTGCGCCCAACCCTGCCTCCTCCCACCGCCCGCGCCTGCACGCGCGAGCGCGCCCCCGCCCGCGGTTTTGCCTCCCGACCGCGCTGCGCCTCCACCGTCTGGTCACATCCACGTGACGTCGCCGCTGCCTACGCCATCGCGTCCCCGCTTGGCCCACCAGTCAGCCTCGGCTCCGTCTCCCTCCCCGCGCTTGGCGTCGCCACCCATCCCGGTAGCTCGCCTGCCCCGTTTGCCATCCCTCGTCGTAGCGCCACGTCGGCTCCCCTTTTCACTCAGATGCGACCCCAGCGGCTCCCCATCCCCTTTTTCCAGACCGCCCACGCCGCCCTTTTTCCTTTCCCATTATCTCCCCTCCCTCCCTTCCACCGGAAGCCATTCTTCTCCCTCCCTCGGTGCCAACTCATCCCTGCCACATATAAAAGGCAGCCGAGGCCCTCATCCGCGCCGCATAACCTCCCTCTCCCTCTCTCTACGCGCAATCGGACCCCCGTGCCCTCCACCTCGCCGGCGCCCCGTTCCTTCTCCACGGTCGGCCGCCGATCAATCCGCATCTCCGAGCCACCGTGGTCCAATTCCGTGCTCCCACACCCTCCTCGAGACCCGACGAAGCCAACCCTGCCCTTGGCCGAGCTCCCCGCTGCCTCTCCGTCGCCGGCGTCGAGCTTCACCTCAACCCGCCGCCGTCGCTCGTCGCCAACCCACCTTCGGTGTTCCTCGGTCTCCTCCGTCACCACCATCGCCTTCCCCGTGACGCAAGGATTCCATTTTGGCCATCACCGGCACCTCCCCGGCCGCCCTTCGCCGACGAACTCGCCGCTCGTACGCCGCCTGGGGCTCCCCTGTTTTGGCCCCTGCAGCACTCGGGTTATCTGCAATTATTTCCCCCACCCCCTCAGGTAATACCCGAGGCTCAGTTGGCTAGACCGGTGCGAGTTTAGCGCGCAGACCCACGTTCGACTCCCCACGGCCGCAGCGAAATAAGTTTTTGAAGATCTTTTCCTTGCCGTCCGATCCACCCCGCAACGCATCCCGTCCGCCCATCTCCCCTGCATCTCCACCGCTCATCTGTGCCACGCGTCGTCCACCCTCTTCGGGTGAGCGCGCGCGCTTGGGCCGGGCTGCGCGGCCTGCTCAGCCACATCGGCCGCCTCGCGCGTGGGCTGCGTGCGCCGCTTGGGCCGCGTGCACCGCGTGGGCCGCTCAGCCGCGTCGGTTGTTTCCCCGGCCGGGCTGCACTATTGTACCGGACCGGCCCAAGCACTGTTTATTGATTTTTTCCAGGGAATTAATAACTTCCAGAAATCCAGAAAGAATCCAAATAAATCCTAGAAAATCACAGAAAATCCCAAAAATTCCTAAATTTTACCATCTTAAATGTTCATAAGCAGGCATGATACTTGTTCGGTCCGTAACCAAACTCCTGGGTGGTTGTGGTCTAGTGACACTCCTGTTCCTCCCAGAAACGGGGGCGTTACAAGAAGTGGTATCATAGCAGACTTGACTGTAGGTTGTAACCCTAAGTGTAGGTTTGGAATTACGGGTTTACAAAATTTTAATTTCTAATATAAAAGAATTGCGAAAATCATAAGTAATATTGCTATCTCTTCTTTCCTATGTCTATCCCATCTCTCTTTAGACATGCATTAAAAGTTTTCTTTTGGTTTGTGAAAATCCCAAAAATACGTGTAGCCGTTTAGACTAACTTCTGACTGTAAGTTTTGGCCACCTGGAACGGGATCTAACTCTTGAAGAATAGTAGTAAGGATGGTGTCCGAAAGAATAGTGCGAATACCCTAACCCAGGCTTTTCCTTTTGAAAAGTTGTAGGGTCATCGCTCGAGTAGTTAGCAATACCCGTTTGATTTCCTTGATGCTGCGGGTAAAACCATTTGAATAGACGAAGTTTTGTTTGTACTAATAGCCAAATTGCATTATTTGCCCGTTAGGCTACTATATGAGCAATTTGTGCAAAACTAAATTTATGGCTTTAAATAAAGAATATGTTACAAATTTCTGCTTCTACCCCGCTTCGTCTGAAATCTTTCCTATATTCTCTCTAAATCTCCGAAGGAATTAAATGTGAACCTTCGATTGCCATCAGTAAGCTGGATTACCTCCCTGGAAGTGGTAAGTGAAGGGAGTGCAATCAAGGGGGATCATTTAATTTCGCCTCAGCTATTTCTTTCTCGCTCTTTCCTGCCCTTGTTCTTGCTTCAGTCTTACTTTCCCTTGCTAAGCTCAAAAATGTTGCAGAACTGATTCCTAAGTCTTGGTTGCAAAAGGTTACTGGGCAGAGAGCAGTTCAGTATGAAGGAAGTCCATGTCACCATTAAGATAGGTCAGACTGAAGGCAAACAAGGACAAGTCCAGATGTCAGAGCAACAAGGAGAGTTACAGCCACCGTTCATTGTCAAGGTGACACCTGAAGAGTCAGTGTCAGCATCAAGTGCAACTGCATTGAAATTTACAGCATTCCTGCAAACTCAACCCCCAAAATTCCCTTCAACAACAGGGTCACTGAATGCAGATGACTGGTTACAAGATATTGAAAGAAGAATGAATACTATCAAGTGTACAAATAAGGAGAAGGTTCTTTTCGCCACCTACCAGCTGTCAGGGACCGCCATTGCTTGGTGGAATGCTATCCAGTGGATACACCCAAATGAGAAAGATATTTCATGGAAAGATATTTCATGGGAAGACTTTGTGAAGAGGTTCCGTAAAACCTACATTTCTCCTAGAGTTATCACTGAAAATATCAGGATTTTTTTAATCTTCAACAAAAAGAGAACTCCATCATAGTATATCTACAAAAATTCCACCAATTATCCCAGTATGCTCAAGAAGAGATTGATACGAAGCCAAAAGGATGGAGTACTTTATGAAAGGCCTACGACCCAATATGAGACAACGCCTTCAGACCATGAAGTTTTCAAGCCTATTGAGCCTGATCGATCGAGTTCTTCAGATAGAAGAAGAAATATCAGGTTACGTGAAAGTTATGAAACGAAAAAGGCATTCGCCTTCACCACAAACGGCTTGTTTTCACTGCGAACAAGATGGGCATTACCGCTGCCAATGCCCACTGAAGTCCTTACCCAAAGAAGAAGCCAGAAAGCAAGCAAAGA
The DNA here is from genome assembly GCA_017311315.1 of Dendrocalamus latiflorus. Lineage (NCBI taxonomy): Eukaryota > Viridiplantae > Streptophyta > Magnoliopsida > Poales > Poaceae > Dendrocalamus > Dendrocalamus latiflorus. The sequence continues at coordinate 19,208,092 of CM029677.1, read as the reverse complement.
GGCAGACCTCAATATCACGCCAGCCACCGATAGAAGAAGAGGAATCTTACCCTAAGAAGACCAGAATAGAGGAAGAAATAGGAACGACATGAAGAAAAAAAAGCAAGGCAGACAGTCAAGAAGATGTGTTCTATGCAGAACAAGAAATGGGATGGTGTCCTTTTGGTTATCCTTTTGTAAGCTAGTTGGAAGAACTGAATAGTTGTCTGTAAATTATTTTAGCTAAGGCTTGTGGCAAAAACTATGAAAGTATATGAAGACCATCTGTGTAAAGCGTAAGGAACGAGAAATTCATGTTGTGATGAAATTGATCCAAATGGACCCAGACATATATATGTAGCCTTGGTGCAACATAATTCATCTAAGAAGGAACCTGCACCACACACGCAAGGATGATATACAGGTATAAGTGAAAAGGAGTCAAGTCAATCCAAAGAAGGTTAAAGCAGATTTACTGCAGCTAGATATGCAAGGTTCAGATGCAATTTTGAGTATGAATTGGCTAGCCAAGAACAAAGGCAAAATAGACTGTGAAATCAAGACAGTAACATTGATCAACCCCGGAGGTCAAAAAGTGGTGATAGAAGCAGACCGAGGACTGCTAAAGAATGCAAAGAAACGCATGACCAACACGCTAGCAGTTACACTTGATCAAGTGCCGGTAGTGCAAGAATATCCTGATGTGTTTCCAGAAGAACCGCCAGGAAGACCCCCGACAGACAGGTAGAACTTGCCATAAAATTAATTCTAGGCACCAAGCCAATTGCCAAGCACCAATACCGGATGTCAGCCAACGAATTGAAAGAGCTCAAGAAACAGCTAGAGGAGCTACAGGAAAAGGAATTTATTCGACCAAGTGTTTCACCTTGGTCGGCACCAGTTCTATTTGTGAAGATGAAGAGATTCAAAAACTGAAAAAGAAGATTCAAGAAGAAGACTCGACAGACTATGCGATAGACGAACCTGTTATTCTCACTTTCCGCGGTCGCTATTGCATATCCAACAAGAGGGAGTTGAGAGATTTGATCCTATCCGAGGCTCATTCCTCTCAATTCTCAATCCATCTAGGAGGTACCAAGATGTACCAAGACCTGAAAGAGAAATACTGGTGGAACGCAATGAAGAAAGAAGTGGAAGAGTATGTGGCAAAATGTAATATCCGCCAGCAGACCAAGATAGATCATCAGAAACCATCGGGAATGTTGCAGCCTTTGCCAGTTCCCGAATGGGAGATGAGACAACATCGGTATGGACTTTGTCACCGGACTCCCAAAGACTCGTGAAAGTTATGACACTATCTGGGTTATTATCAATAAATTGATCAAGGTAGCTCTTTTCCTTCCAATCAAGCAAACCTATGGGAAGGATAAACTCGCCAACTTGTATCTTACAGGGGTTGTGACACTCCATGGAGTCCCTAAGAAGATTGTTTCAGGTAGAGGAGCGCAGTTTACATCCAGAATCTGGGAGAAGTAGCATGAAGCTATGGGCACCAATCTAAACTTCAGCTCAGCATACCACCCATAGACAGATGGACAGACAGATAAAACAAATCAGATTCTAGAGGATATGTTGAGAGCTTGCGCTATTGTGTATGGAGCAGCATGGAATACCTGCCTATCACTTGCTTAGTTTTCGTACGACAACCACTACCAAGCCAGTATCAAAGATGACCCCATTTGAGGCTTCATATGGCAGAAGATGCAGGACACCACTGAGCTGATCAGAGACCGGAAAACGCCAACTCCTCAGTACTCAAATTGCCCAAGATGCAGGAGCACATGTCAGGATTATCAGAGACAGATTCAAGATTGCACAAGACCAACAGAAGAGCTATGTAGACAACCGCAGAAAGGACTTGAACTTTGAGGTTGGAGATTTTGTGTATGTCAAGGTCACTCCGATCAAGATCGTCAAAAGGTTTCGAGTAAAGGGGAAATTAACTCCAAGATATGTGGGACCGTTTCAAACAACCAAAAGAGTTAGAGAGGCAGCCCATGAAGTACAACTACCACCCGGATGGGTGAAACTACATAACGTGTTCCATGTATCACAGCGTTGGGAATGTCCACGACAGCCTACAGATGAAGTACCAGTATCAGAAATTGAGTTGCAAAACGATTCAACCTATCCTAAAGAACCACTACAAATACTTGAGACATCAGAGACGCAGTTCAAGAACAAGAACATCAAATTTTACAGAAGTCAATGGAGAGGTCACGACAGAAAAGTCCACTTGGGAAAGGAATCAGAACTGTAACAAGTTTTTGTTTTCAACCCATTCCTTTACCCTTGGGTGAATCTCGGGGTGGAGATTCTCTTAAGAGGGGTAGATTGAAACACCCCTAAAAAATTTCAAAATATTTGGAGCCTTTTTCTGGATTTTTGAGTGAATTTTTGGCAACTTTCCTTTTTCGGAAAGTTTCCCCGTTTTTCGCTTTCCTTTCTTGGCTTAAGCGCTTTCTCCCATAGTTGGCGCCATCCTTCCTCTGCGCCTTCTCTCCCTCTTAGCGCCCCTCTCTCTTTCGCTTCCCCTCCCCGTTGGCGCACCCTCTTTCCCCGTCTCCCTCCTCCGGTTGCTCCTGCGCCCAACCCCGCCACCTTCCACCGCCCGCGACTGCACGCGCGACCGCGCCCCCGCCCGCGGTTTTGTCTCCCGACCGCGCCGCGCCTCCACCGTCTGGTCACATCCGCGTGACGTCGCCGCTGCCTACGCCATCGCGTCCCCGCTTGGCCCACCAGTCAGCCTTGGCTCCGTCTCCCTCCCCGCACTTGGCGTCGCCACCCATCCCAGTAGCTTGCCTGCCCCGTTCGCCATCCCTCGTCGTAGCGCCACGTGGGCTCCCCTTTTCACTTGGATGCGACCCCAGCGACTCCCCATCCCCTTTTTCCAGACCGCCCACGCCGCCCTTTTTCCTTTCCCATTCTCTCCCCCTCCCTCCCTTCCACCGGAAGCCATTCTTCCCCCTCCCTCGGTGCCAACTCATCCCTGCCACATATAAAAGGCAGCCGAGGCCCTCATGCGCGCCGCATAACCTCCCTCTCCCTCTCTCTACGCGCAATCGGACCCCCGTGCCCTCCACCTCGCCGGCGCCCCGTTCCTTCTCCACGGCCGGTCGCCAATCAATCCGCATCTCTGAGCCACCACGGTCCAATTCCGTGCTCCCACACCCTCCTCGAGACCCGACGAAGCCAACCCTGCCGTTGGCCGAGCTCCCCGCTGCCTCTCCGTTGCCGACGTCGAGCTTCACCTCAACCCACCGCCGTCGCTCGTCGCCGACCCACCTTCGGTGTTCCTCGGTCTCCTCCGTCACCACCATCGCCTTCCCCGTGACGCAAGGATTCCATTTTGGCCATCACCGGCACCTCCCCGGCCGCACTTCGCCGACGAACTCACCACTCGTACGCCGCCTGGGGCTCCCCTGTTTCGGCCCCTGCAGCACTCGGGTTATCTGCAATTATTTCCCCCACCCCCTCAGGTAATACCCGAGGCTCAGTTGGCTAGACCGGTGCGAGTTCAGCGCGCAGACCCACGTTCAACTCCCCACGGCCGCAGCGAAATAAGTTTTTGAAGATCTTTTCCTTGCCGTCTGATCCACCCCGCAGCGCATCCCGTCCGCCCATCTCCCCCGCATCTCCGCCGCTCATCTGGGCCACGCGTCGTCCACCCTCTTTGGGTGAGCGCGCGCGCTTGGGCCGGGCTGCGCGGCCTGCTCAGCCGCATCGGCCGCCTCGCGCGTGGGCTGCGTGCGCCGCTTGGGCCGCGTGCACCGCTCAGTCGCGTGGGCTGCGTGCGCCGCTCAGTCGCGTGGGCTGTTTCCCCGGCCGGGCTGCACTGTTGTATCGGGCCGGCCCAAGCACTGTTTATTGATTTTTTTTCTAGGGAATTAATAACTTCCAGAAATCCAGAAAAATCCAAATAAATCCGCGAAAATCACAGAAAATCACAAAAATTCCCAAATTTCACCATCTTGCCCATTTTGATGCCCTGAATCCATTTCTGGCCTCCATTCCACCAAATTCATCTCTGAAAAATTCAAAAATCCCTCATTTGAAGTTTTATGCAGTTTACTCCTTTTTCATAGAATTATTTCTCCTCGCTTGATTAGGCTAAAGCCGGACTTATTTTGTTTTTGTGTGTTTGCGCTAGTGTCGGAGTCCTCGGAAGCTGCAGTGCAAGGTCAAGATCAAAGGAGCACAGTTTTCGGAGTCGCCAAGCTAGTTGAGCGCAAGGCAAGTCACAAGTCCTTGATCATGTTGAATCCCATGCCATTTAAATTATGCTATTTTGCATTATGCTAGTTGTGAAATGCTAGTTTAAAGTAAAATAAAATGTTTAGAATGACATGTTGTATAGATAAATCCTACCACCGATAAATGTCATGTTAAACTTGTAGCCCACCTTTGTTAACCCTAGAAATAATTACTTGATAATCTAGATAACTGTAGGTTATTTATTACCACACAAAGTCTTTACACTAATAAGGTTGTGGCTGCGGGCCAATAGACTTTGAAAAATCCGACTCTAGGGTAGGGTGGTATGGGACACCGTACCCTAGGGCGGAGATTGCCGACGTGTGTAGGATAGGGTAAGGGTTGGGGAAGGAACCGCGAGACGGTCTTCGCCCACCTCTTACCCTAGGTTGGAGGTCGCGGACCTGGCGGGGTTGCGGACCCCGGGGAAAAATGTAAGGACTAGACCCATAGGCCGAGCAAATGACATAGTGATCGCTCAACCACAGGAGTTGACTTGTCAACACTGGTTTAGTAACTGCTCAATTCGATTGAAACTCTACAGGTGTTAAGAAGATAGGGTGTTGAGAAGTGAGGTTAGGTAGGCCGTGCTGCGGGTGCCTAACAACGGTAGAGTTCACTCGAAGCGGACGGGAGTTTTCATGTACCAGACCCGAGTGGATTCTACCGAGTAGAGCCTATATAAAGAATTGAGCAGTGAAACGACCTGGCTTCCTTAACTCGGTCATGAGGGTTAAGGAATCATGTGGGTAAAGCTGAGCAACTCTGCAGAGTCAATTAAATGGTATTCGAATACACCGTGCTCCCGGTTAATGGAGCTGTGTCACTTGGGTGATTCCAACAGCAAGGCTTGAGTAGTTTTCATAATTGCTTTAAACTGACTAGCTGATTAATCAACTGTTTGAGAAAACCTCTGAGATCTTAAGGACTAGTTTTTGGTTATGTTTTGTCAAAATGTTTGTGAAATAAAGTGCATCCACAAAAATTAATAAAACAAATATATACCCTTCCTTTGGCAATCCGTGCAAATAGTTAAAGTAGGGTTTCCCTTGTGACTTGCTGAGTAAAGTGGTTGGTACTCAGGCTTGCATAATTTTCCCCCCAACAGATACCAGAAGGAAGGAAGGCAATTCAAGATTTGCGTGTTAGGGTTGCGACCGCACTCAGGCTTTCCTGTGGTGCTTTCTGCGTTTCTTCTGCATATAAGTACATTTGGGCTTGCACGCCCGTTTTATTGTTAAAATTGACTGTTAGGTCTTATTTCAATTAAGCTAACCCTTCTTAAATGTTCGTAAGCAGGCATGATACTTGTTCGGTCCGTAACCAAACTCCTGTGTGGTTACGGTCTAGTGACGCTCCTGTTCCTCCCAGAAACGAGGGCGTTACAGTAATCTTTGATGTATAGTTGTTGTGTGTGTGTGTGTGTGTATATATATATATATATATATATATAGTAAAAATATTGAGGACGTAAAAATATTGAGGACTATTAGGTGTCCAGACTCCTCAATGCAGAGCCGTCGGATGGCGCACGTACATTGATCTGGAGAAATGAAGATTAACGGGTTCGTCGGCTTATAGACCCGTTGTCTCTGTGGCAAAATAGGAATCTCCTCCTCACTTCAGAATCTTTCCTCTTTCTCCCCGGTCTCGCCTCTTGCCCCAAATTGCGCACGATTCCAGATCCGCCATTCACAACACCGAGTCGCCTCCATGAGGAGGAGGCGACGGCCGACAGTGGCGGCTCGTGAGGGGTGCGTCGACCCAAGGGTGGTTGCCGGAGAAGGCGGCGCCCTGAGGAGTTGCCGCCGCTTGAGGTCGTTGCCGCCGCCGCTGGGGAGCGAGACGAAGGTGATCTGCACGCCTGGCTCCACCTGCGCCACCCACTCCCTCGCCTCTTCCTCGGGCCGCGCCAACTCCCACACCGGAGTCGAGCTCGAGCTCGACGTGCCCTTGCCGCCGCCCAGGTACGTCGTCGGGGGCACCGCCATGTCGTCCTGCACCACACCCGGCCGGTAGTAGCCGCTGCGGTAGAGGGAGGTCGTCCGGCCCCTCGGAAACCCACGGGACGATATATCACTGTTCCCAAGCCAGTATTTGGCTTCACTGGAAACCCAACTAGTACTTTGCTTTGTCCCTTTAATCAGATTTCAGGAAAATTGGCTGGTTTGAGCTGTATTTAGGCAGAGATGTGATTCCGGGTACATTAAACTTCCATATCAATAGATGTATTACTTTTGGGTAGAAAATGTCACAATTTTCTGAATAAGCCTGAATTTCTCTGGAGAACAGACTGTCTGTCTGGTTTCCAGCAAGATTCAGTTCTTGGTTTGGGCTCACACTACAGCAGTTCTGGGCCGATTAGTGCTGCCTACCAGTTTCGGTTCTAGAAGAATTTCAGGAAATTTCATCTATCTAGTTTGTTGTTTAACCCATCAACTTGCACCTATCTGAATTAGCCCAATAGGTCTAGGCAAATCTGTCTCAACTTTCGACAGGGCATTTTATATTGCAGTGCTACTACCAGTGGAGCTAGTGTATCTATCGATGGTTCCGGTCAAATATGAATGCTAGATAATGCAGGTGCTGTCCCTTTAGGGGTCAGACAACGAAATTTTCAAATATTATGTTACACTCTAGGATCCACTATTTGACCTATAGCTAATCAATTAGCAATCTTTATTCGCTTCAGACTGCACAATGTCATGTTGCTCACACAGGAGTGAAGAAGATTTTGAATGGCTGTTTTCACACTTGTTACTATGTGGTAAATTCTTGTTCTACCATGAGGTAAGAAAACTACAGAATCAATTCATTGGAGCTATCATGTTGTTTTGCTCTGCAGTTAGGGCCACTTGAAACCAGGGATCACCATTTATGCCTGACCTCTTTTATCAAGATAAAAATAAATTGAGGATCCCCACACTTAGATTCTTGCCATGCTGCTGGATGCAAGCGGCAATGCAACATCCCCATCAACCATTTAAGATTATTGTGTACTTATGCTTTAAGTTTACAAAACTATACCGTGTATTATCTTTATCCGTTCTCTGATACTTTGCAAATGATTGCAACAATCAATTAACTTGAATCGTCAACTTACCTGATTGGCATCATACGTCATCGTACTTTGTTTGTGTTTACACTCCAATGTTGTCTGTGATTGCGTAACATTTTAAGATAACATTTGATGTCCGATTCAACTAAAAAATTCACACAAGATTTTCACCCAAACCAATATCATGACGTACAAATTAGCCGCTCTTAATCAAGGTATGTTACATACGCGTTTTCTTACGACGTTCGTCTGCATGAACCCTTAAACAAGAATTTGTTGCTCGAATGATACGAACATGTCACACAATATTTTCGCCTTAACAATCCAGAGAACTCTTCCAAGTCCAAGGTACAAAAGGTGTGTAATTTGTGTGTGCATACCTCCGGACAGACATTCGTATTGAGTATATACAATTTAGATTTTGAGTAATTTGTGTGTGCATACCTCCGGACGGACATTTGTATACCAGATCGGAGTTGCGTAACATTTTAAGATAACATTTGATGTCTGATTCAACTAAAAAATTCACATAAGAATTTCACCCACACCAACATCATGACGTACAAATTTGCCGCTCTAAATCATTCACTGCGACATATATAGTAAAAATAACTAGGACTCTTTGGTGCTGGACACCCATACCATCAGCCATCCGATTGTGCTTTACCATTCGTGAAAAATTAGCGGGCTCATCCATTAATTGAACCCGTTAGGTAGGTCAATCTACGTTTGAATGGAAAAGAACACCTTCCATGTATTCTAAGCCACGTTTGGCTGAATGTGTATGGGTATGTACAATTAAGAGTATGAATGGGTATATACCCACAATGATATTAGTATTAGTGGACATACAACTAAATCCACTTTGATATTTGTATAAGTAGATGTTTTAGCTAATTCGGATAACATAAGCTAGCGTGAATGGTTAACGACAAACGAACGACGTGGGCAGATCAGAGTGTGTTACTACTACGTACGCATATACCCTTGCGAAACATGTAACATTACATACGAACATACCCTAAATTTTCTGGGTGTTACTACTACATACGCACATACCGTAAATTTTCTTAGTGTTATTATAATTGTCAAGTAATTCAAAATTAACCGAAAAATTCACGTTTGGCTGTTACTACTACGTACGCACATACCGTACGCACAATCACGTTTGGCTGAATGTATTTAAGATATCAGTTTTTTTGTCCGATTATGATGAAAAATTCACACAAGATATTAACCGAAACCACTATCATGATGTATAAATTTGCCGCTCTAAATTATTCCCTTCGACATATAAAAAAATGAAAGTCAACACATGCAGTTTTTCCTACGCCGTTCGTGTCCATCAACAATTCAACGAGCATTTGTTTCTCGAATGAGATAAAAATTTCACATAAGATTTTTACCCTGACCGCTAACATGACATAAAATTTCGCCACTCTAATTCATTCTGTGTGGTGTATATAAAAAAATATATGTAAACTTACGCGTTTTTTCTGTGCCGTTCGTCTCCTTCAACCATTTAAGATAGCTTTTTGTTTATTCGTTTGAGATGAAAAATTTACATAACATTCTCACCTTAAATGCTAACATCACGTCCGAATTCGCCACTCTAAATTATTCCGTGCGACATCTAAAAATTAATGGAAATAATGCAAGTCAACATACTTATTTTTCTAAGCAGTTCGTATACATCATCCATTTAAAAAAGCAATTTGTTGTATGATTGAGTTGAAAAATTCACAATAGATTATCACCTAACTTGCTAACATCTCGTACAAATTCGCCGCTCATAATCATTTCGTGTGGTGTATAACAATTAATGAAAGTTAACACAGTTTTTCTTATGCCGTAAATAGACCACTTCAAATTTTTTCTGAGTATAATACTCGATTTGATCACAATGATTCATCATATGTTGCACGTAATGATATTTTTCATGCATCAGAGACTATTAAATTTATATGTACAAGCGAGCATATTTCCAATACTGTCGTATGGATTTGCATACCTACACCATGGTAATTAATACATGGCCGATACACATTGAGCAAGAATTCTATTTTATGGCAAATAATCGTGTACACACATACATACTTCCACGTTAGTTAAAAAGTATCTATACACATACCTATCTCAACGTTCAACAAAAGATCCGGTTTGCAATAACAATTGGCGATTCATTCATTCTCTGGTTATTTATGGCAATAACAATTCTGTATCACGCACGCACAGCAAGCCAGATCGCTGGTAATCCGGTTTGCACTAATGAGTCTGACGTTTGAATTCTAAGGTTGTGCTAATGGATATACCCGTTAATCTCATACCTACTATAAACTAGCACATCTCAATGCGATCGAATGGTAGATAGGTTAGGTGCCTGGACTCCTTGGAGTCCCATTTCGCTTTCCTATATATATATATATATATATATATATATATATATATATATATATATATATATATATATATATATATATATATATATATATATATATATATATATATAGGAAGCCTCTTTTCTACTCCCGGGTGTAATTACACCCTATGTCGTATCTCACAACGTAGGGAGTATCTCGCGTAACGAGGAGTATGTACATGTAGTATACGAGTATTTAAGACTATATAGGTGGTATGAACAATTTTTCAGAGGTGGTATGTACATTTTTTTGACATACTCCTTTTTATATGCGTATACGAAGGTATTTACAAAATACGCTAAAAACTATGGACTTCCTTGCAATTTTTTCGTGTGGTTCACATTGGAGTATCTTATAATTAGTATATGAATATACCTAAAGCGATAAAGGAGTATTTCAAGTTTGTTTAGGTGGTATATTAGAGGTGGGTGTAATTACACCCGGGAGTAAAAGGTATTTTTCCTATATATATATATATATATATATATATATATATATATATATATATATATATATATATATATATATATATATATATATATATATATATATATATTGGAAGACCATGTATTGGTCTGCATGCGTCAAATACACTCGTTGCCCCCAACCTGTTTAATTCCCTCGACGTCACCGCGCGAGCCCCTCCCCTCCACTTCTTGGCGTTGCACTAGCCACCAGGTGCGTGGCACGTTCCTACTCTTCACACAGCGCGCGTACTGGTAGCAGCACGAGAGAGAGAGATGGAGCAAGAGGGCGTGGCAATGAACGGCAGCGCCGGTGGCCGCGTTAAGCCGCACGCCGTGGTGATCCCGTACCCGCTGCAGGGCCACGTCATCCCGACGGTGCACCTCGCGCTGCGGCTCGCGGCGCGGGGCTTCACCGTCACCTTCGTCAACACGGAGTCCGTGCACCACCAGATGGCGCGAGCCTTGTTGGAAAGTCTTACGACCTCCCAGGATCTTTTACGACCGGTTAGAGTCGTTTACGACTGCTCCGCTATATCGCTGCGCTGTCTTCCTCCAGCCGCTTGAAAATACCGTGATCGAAACCCTTTACGATCACGTAGTGATGCTGGCGATCACTGTTCACCGTGGTCGAACACCCTTTCGACCACGTTCACTTTCTTCAATGTGGTAGTAGTCTCTTTCGACCACGTACTGCTCTTCTCGGCGTAGTCGCAACTTCTTACGACCATTTTCACCGTGGTCGTAGCCTTCTCTGCGTGGTCGAACTCCTTCAACGTGGTCAATAACACTTTACGACTACTTTCTGTTCTTCATCATCGTGGTCGTAAGCCTCTACGATCACGTCTACGAGATTGCTCAAGAGAAGCCAGAACACAGGGATTGTGTTTCTCCTTTTTTTTGTATTTTCTCAATTGTTTGGTACATCCTTTGTTACATGACTACTCCTCCTTTTATACCCGGTTCTATGACTTTAACACGGGTTCGACTACGATTACAATTCCGACTCCGACTCCGATATGACTCCAACTCCGACTCCGATACGACTTTGATTATGATTGCAATACGACTTCGATTACAACCAAATTTTGTACTCGGCTTCTAAACAAGATTATTTACAACATTCTCTCTCTAATCTTGTTTTTTTGACTTCGATCATGCCGATTCTTCTCCTCATCTCCGAAAACTTTATCCGCCCCAGCGACTTCGTCAGAATATCAGCGTTTTGTTCTTCTGTTCTGATGTAGTCGATCACGATCTTCCCTTCTTCGACACAATCTCTGATAAAATGATATCTTGTATCTATATGCTTGCTTCTATCATGTAGAACTGGATTCTTGCTCAGCGATATTGCAGATTTGTTATCAACCCTGAGCGTCACCTTTTGAACTGCTTCGTCCGACAACTCGCTTAACAGTCGAGCGAGCCAAACTCCTCGGCACGATGTTGCGCTCGCTGCGATGTACTCAGCTTCACAGGATGACAAAGCAACCACTTTTTGCTTTTGTGATTGCCAACTGACCGGACTCTCCCCAAGCATAAACATTACGCCCGTCGTGCTCTTCTGATCATCGACATCTCCCGCCATGTCGCTGTCACTGTAGCCCGTCAGTTGCAAAAACTTTCCGCCTCCTCTTTTGTACCGAACCCCAAGGTTCAAAGTACCTTTGATATATCTCAGAATGTGCTTCACAGCATTCATATGCTCCTGGGTCGGTTTTTCCATGAACCGACTCACATATCCGACCGCAAACGTAATGTCAGGTCGGGTATGTGTCAGGTAACGCAGACTTCCAACAATGCTTCTGTACTGCGTGGCATCGACTGTCGATCCTGGGCCTGTTTTGCTTAACTTCAAGTTATTCTCCATTGGGACTTGGCAGGGATTGCACTCTCCCATGCCGCACTTCTCCAGAATCTTTCGGGCGTACGCCGACTGACAAAGTGATATGCCGTTGTTAGTTTGTTTCACCTCAATACCGAGGTAATAGCTCAGAAGTCCCAAATCGGTCATCTTGAATAGCTTCTTCAGCTCCTCCTTAAACTTCATAATCTCAATTGAATTTGACCCAATGATGATCAAATCGTCCACGTAAACACCTACAATCAACCTTGCTTTCTCATCCCCTCGGGTGTACACAGCATGTTCAGAGGTGCTTCTTTTGAACCCGAGTGCTATCAAACTTCTGTCAAGTTTTAGATTCCATGCTCGTGGAGCTTGTTTGAGCCCGTAAAGAGCTTTGTTAAGCTTTAAGACTTTCTCAGCTTGTCTGTTGTACTGAAAACCCGACGGTTGAGAGACATACACCTCCTCCTCAATGTCTCCGTTCAAAAACGCCGTTTTCACGTCCATGTGGTGAATTTCCCATCCACCGTTTGCTGCCAGCACAAGAAGTACTCGAATTGTCTCCATCCGAGCCACTGGAGCAAAGACTTCTTCGTAGTCTACTCCCTGTTTCTGAACATATCCTTTTGCAACAAGTCGTGCTTTGTGCTTCACGACTTCTCCCTGTGAGTTCTTCTTCACTTTGAACACCCACTTCAGACCGATTGCACGATGACCCTTTGGCAGATCAGTAAGCTCCCATGTGTCATTATCTTCGATCGACTTCAGCTCTTCCTGCATAGCAGCTCTCCAGTATGCATTTCCCTTTGCTTCTTCATAGCTTTCAGGTTCTTCTGCAGTCGTGAAAAGCAGCAATTCTTCAGACGGCACTGGTTCAGTCTGTGCATAAATCTCACCTATGCTTCTCATCTTTGGTACTCGGCCGTTTGTCTCTTCCTCATCGAGGTCTTCTATTTCAGGTAAAACTTCGTGGTCGATTGTAACATCCTGAAAATTGAAATTTGGCAATATAAAGTTTTTGAATTTCTTTTGCAAATGTGGTTTATTTGAATTTGGAGTTTGTGGTATTTTTCTGAATAATTTAATGAAAGTTCCAAAAAGTTAAAAGGACCAAGGGGAAACAAGCATGTTTAAATATTAGAAAATTTAAAATTTAAGTAAGAATCTGAAAAGATGATCCAAAAGAATTAAAAAGGGAAATGGTAATTAAATATAGAAGTGCACCTCCATTAAATAATGGTATGACTGGTCATGAGATAAATAAAAGCAAAAATAATAACATTTACAAATATATATATGCATACAATTAAATATAACAAGAAAATAATCTTTATGTAATAAGTATCAACAAAATGGTAGATATAGGATTACAGGGAGCAAGGAAGTGAATAATATATATATATATATATATATATATATATATATATATATATATATACCTATGTATACACACATGAATACCCAATAAGAAAATCAAAGAAATACAAAAAAAGGGGAAAACAGTCGGCCGGGCCGGCCATCACCCCGGCCCAGCCCACTCCCGCCCCCTCTCTCTGCCGCGCGGGCCTCCGCTCTTCTTCTTCCTCCCTCTTTCTTCCTCCTCCAGCACGCGTCGAAGCTCCCCTCGCGCTTGCTCCTCTGCCGCAGCAAATCCTCCCCTCTCTCTCTCTCACACCCCTAGGACAAGTTCAGAGAACCTCCCGTCCTCTCTCTCCCACAAAATCTCGGAGGAGATTGAGTCCATCCCCCCCCCTCCAGCGTGAACAGGGCGAGGACAGATGCTACCTCGCCGTGCGCCTCTCTCCCAGCTATAAAAGCCCCGCCTGGGAGTCCCAACCGCGCCGCAATACTCTCTCCTCCCCTCCCTTGCAAACAATTGAGCCGTAGTGCCCCCAATTCCCCGCCGGCAGCATCGTCTTCCCCACGGCCGGTGACCGAGCCGCCGTTGATTCCGGCCGCCTCCGAGCAATTCCTTGCTTCCAGAGCTTCGTGGAAGCAAGGCGAAGCCAAATACCCCCCTTACCGGGTCTCCCTTTGCGTGAGCTTCGCCGGCGTCGACTGTCCCATTGGACCACCGCCACCGTACGCCGCCAGCCTTCTCCGGTGATCGTCACCCCCGGCCGTCTACACCAACATCTTCACCGACACCCGGAGATTGTATTTTACGCAACCCCAGGCCCTCTCCGACCACCGTTCACCGGCGACGCCACCGTCTTCCCTCGGCCAAGCTTCCTCTGTCGGGCCCCCTCTCAGAGCTACTTCAAAGGGGTTTATTTACCCCTATAGGGTAAGCATCGCTCGGCTGTCCGAGTGGCTTTCAGCGTTACTCTCTTCCTCCCTCCTGCTCCTGCGGTGCGCGTTCGAGCCCCGGCTCCGCGCGTTGCGGTCGAGCATTTCTCTTCTTTTTCCCGCTGACAACTGGGCCCCACCTGCCAGTGGCCCAGCACACCGTGGCCACTGACAGAGGGGTCCCACTTGTCAGTGACACGAGCACACTGACATATGGGCCCTACTGGCCATAGACACAGTAATAAATAAATAAATAAAGAAAAAGGTAAAAATTAAGAAAATGACATGTGGGACCCACTGTCAGAGATTTAATAATTTTTGAATTTAACTGAACTGAAATATTCAAAGGAGCATAACTTATTCATTTTAACTCCAAATTGGATGAGACAAATTTCTAAATTCATCTAAATTCAAGATCTATACAATGGAACCGAAATCATAATTTTTAGAGTTCATTTGAATTTCTGGTGATATTTTGTTGATTTGATATTCTCTTTCTATACAAATTTTCGCGCGCGATTAAAATAGCCTACGAGGCTCAAGAGGAAGAGTTCGGGGCAGCAGCCCTAGAAGCTCCAGATAATCAAGCACCAGACCACTGTGACCAAGGCGAGTCAATACTTTGATCATGTTGAACCTACATGTCTGCAAATTACTTTGTTTTAAATTAACAAATTGCATGCCGTTATTTTCTTTATGCAAATACATGCTAAGTTTAATACTCTAGTTATATGCCGTTGTTTACCTCGAATAACATTATCCCCTCTATTGAAATATTTGAATGTATGAACCTTGTCGCCCTAGTAAAAATTATACCAGTAACATTTCGAAAATAAGTCCCTAATGATATGCTACGCTTAGTACTGCATAGATATGCACGGGGCGCTGAAATGCCCAAAGCATCATCAACATTTTTAACCATGAGAAACTGGTTTGGGAAGTCATGGTGATAACGACTGGTATATTTGATATGATTATTTTACACACCCCAATATCCCCAACTTGCTTAAATATCTGGGCGGATTGGTTCGAGGGTGTGTATGTGTGGTGCAGTGGATGCACAAAGTGGGTTAGCGATAGACCACCCAGATACCACTAAGGACTGAATCTTGTCATGACCTCCTGTGTAAAACAGTACAACCACAAGTCTGTAAAATACAACTTGGCTAAGTAAATTTATCGAACTTCCTGGACTCATCTCACTGGTAGGGGGTTGAAGGGGCTACGCTATGGCGAGGGGGCCTGAAGGGACACCAGTGGGGGGTGAAGTTTCCCAGCTGTCCTAACGTTGCGGGAAGTGGAGCCCGGCTGCGTTAGTGGCTGTGGGGAACATCACGCGCATAGATGGGATCCACCGCAAGTGGACAGTTTCCCATAAGGTGAGATGACAAAAGGGCCTAGATACTTTGAAAAGTCACTGTGATGGTCTGCTCGACCACATGTCTAAGGTATCATGTGGGGCAATGAGTTGATTATCTCTTGTGGTGAAAGTGTACAAGCTCTGCAGAGTCAAAACTATTCGAATAGCCGTGCCCACGGTCAAGTGCGGACATGGGAACTTAACTGGATATTGTTCTGTTTTAAAAATATTGAAAACTGGGTATGAAAAGACTTGAAAGGCGAAGAACTGCCCTAGTTTGGAATTGACCTGGGTGTCGTCCCAGTGGTAATGTAAGCGGCTATAACGCTGAAGAATTGCTATATGGTACAGATGCCATGTAACGGTGGATGGAATCTGAATCACTATAATTATTGCATTCTTTCATAACTTATACTTGGGCTCAAAATGCTAGGTCTTAGGAATTTTTAGGTAACTAGTAGTGTGCCCGTGCTAACGCTACGGTAAAAATACAAAACAAGATAAAATTTGTAAAAAATAAAACAAACAATCAAATTCATTAAGATTCACGTCTCATATATTGTATAACCAAATAGTTTTGTCACATAATGAATGTCACATAAATACGTGACCGGTCGGAACCACCCAACACGCAATGCTCAAAAGCCTACGACCGATTCCCAGATCTTGCGACCGCTTTGCGAGACCATACGACTGGTTAACAGAAGCTACGACCGTTTATCGCGTGATTTAAGCTATGACCGTCTCATATAACAATGTGTGCACAAGCCATACGACCAGCTCCCACATGCTACGACCACCCAGAAGACCGTACGACCGACTCCCAGACCAAACGATCGATCCTACGGGTCACACGACCACTTACCAGGTATCTACGACTACGTTCAAGTCTTCTCGGGCGCAGCCGACCGCATACGACCACCTCACAACGAAGTCGCAAGCTCGAGCGCCGACTTCCGACTGTAGACTACGGCCAACGTGGTCGTAAGCCTTCCGACTACGAACCTCGGCCAACGTGGTCGTAAGCCTTCCGACTACGAACCTCGACCAACGTGGTCGTAAGCCTTTCGGGTGACCTTCGACCTCACCCAAAGTGGTCGTAAATAGTGCACATGGCTTTCGACCATGACCATCGTGATCGTAAAACCTTCCGACCACTCGTTCAATTCTTCTATATTTGTCTGGTGAAAATCAATTTCTTGTGCTCAAAACTGCCTGCTGCTATATTTGTCAATGCCCACGATGCCTCCTACATAGGCAGTCCACAAAATTGATAGCATAAATCAGAGAACAATATGCGTTGCTCAAGTCTAAGTAAAGTTGAACCAGCAAAGAAAACCAGACCTTTCTGAGAACCCTACTGTCACTCTTCAAACATTTTATAAGACTTGATAAGGCTTGATCTGAGAACAATATGTAGTTAGTACTTGCAAAACTAACATCCTCTCTGGAAGACAAACTATTACGATAAATAGTCACAAATGAAACATGGTGCTCTTATATAATTGGAGACTAAGGGTGGTGAGCTATCCTGTGATATTGTTTCCAACAATTAGGAACATAATTATGAACATATATAACTAAGAACTTGACTTATCATTTTTTGAAACTCTATTAAATCAATCCTGTGTAGGTCTGAGGACCAAAAACATATTCATTGGAGCGGCATATCGAATAAAAAAATATGTAACCGTTTTTTCTATAGCTTTGAGGTCCATAATGCCATTCTGTCACACATAAACCATGTGAAATGAACCATGTGAAATACACAAGTGTTAAGATCAGGATTGAACAAAACAAACGAGTTCGGCAATTGTGATCCAAACTCATCAATTGGACTACTCAAATCGCAATTGTACAGCGAATTTGCTGATATTACGAAAACTAACAAATCAGCAACCTATGTAGGAAAGGTACAATTTACAAGTTCCAGATTAGATCCAAGAAATGTCAACAAAACAGAATTGCAACAAAGTCTCATTGAAGATCATCAGGTTAGGTATCAGAGCATAGCAATCACCTCTTCCTTTGTGCTGTAGTATCCCCATTCTCTGGAATCTGCACTTTCAACAAAAAGCCTTCATGCCTGAAAAGCCAATACCTATTATAGAGAACCCTACAAGATAGCTTAAGTAGTTCAGTTTTAAATCTTGGGACAACTTAATGATTACATCTTTGAGACCAATCAGGGAAGGTTAATTCTTTTTTCAGGTTATATATGCATTTTTTTTAAAAAAAGCATTCAAATGCAAATCCCTTTTTGCTGAATGTATAAAGCTACAGAAACTCACGTTTGACATAATACAATTTCTTCAGATGCAAATCCCTCTTGCTGAATAAACATGTACAAGGACCCCAAAATATTCTATCCACGACGGAGCATAGCAATCACCTCTTCCTTTGTGTTGTAGTATCCCCATTCTCTGGAATCTGCACTTTCAACAAAAAGCCTTCATGCCTGAAAAGCCAATATCTATTATAGAGAACCCTACAAGATAGCTTAAGTAGTTCAGTTTTAAATCTTGGGACAACTTAATGACATATGAATTCATATGAGAATGCCAGGAAAAATCATTCAGATAGTGAATTGGTAGATGAAATTACCTGCACCAGTGCCCGCTTGGGTTTGCTCCCTGAATAAAACAAGAAATGGATTCAAAAAACAGTGCTTAGAGCAATACTTAACATAATTATCAGCAATAATGACAAACAGTAATCTCTTAATTCTAGGCTTAACAAGCGAATTTCTATCTTAGAGAAAAGGTATTGAACAACATCATGAGCTAAGGAGGTAAGTTGGACTGGAGATACTCACTGGCCAGCTTGTTGTTGACCAAGTTGAGACATCAAAGCCTGCTGAAATGAAATTAAACGCTGCATAAAAAAAGCAATTAGTCTTTCATACAATTACATGATCTGCATGTAACTACAGCAGTATAACCCAATTTCACCAGCAATGTCTCAGGAGATGTCAACTGGCGAAGAAGTTCCGGGTTCTGAAACATTTCTCTCAATTGAGTATTTGACTCCATCAGATTACGTACATTTGGGTTGACATTAAGCAACTGCGCGTGAGACAACATCATGAGGGGATCAAAATATTATGTATCAGGCAGGTCAATAAACACTCTTCATCAACAATTCCACAACATAAATACTTGAAGCAGTGTACCTGATTCACGGACTGAGGATTAGACATAATGTTCTGCATCATTTGCATCATAGTAGGGTTTTGCAAAACCTGACTCAAGGAGGAAGCATCAGAGCCACCACCCAGCATACTTCCCGAATCGGCAGAACCCAATCCTCCCAGGCCACCAGTTGTGGGACTCCTTGCATTGCTAGCAGGAGAAGGCCTTCCAGCTCCTTGTGCAGCACCAGCTGTTGATTTAAGTTTTAGATAGCAAAGCAGGGACAAGAATACATGCAAATACCAACAACAAAGACATGGAGTACACAAAACCCACCATTTGTGATCCAGGGATTTGGAAGTGGATTAGTATTCGGGGCAGGAGACCCTGTTGTGGACTCTGAAGTAGTAGTTGCTGCATTGGCAGCTGGATCTCTGGCTTGGTTAGACCCCTGATTTCCTAGAAGAGCTGCAAATGGGTTCGGATTTCTATCACCCTCCCCAGCCATTGTTGTTGCATTCAGAAATGGCTCTTGAACAGTTTCATACATGCGGCGGAGCATATTGAACCCTTCTGGAGAAGATTCAATGTTGCTCATGGCTCTGTCTGTGTTCCGCATCATCTCCCTCATAAGTTCAGGATTCCTAACTGCTTCAACAGTCTGGCGGAGAATGCTTGGATCATTGAGGACATGGGCAAGATCCGGATTACGACCAATGATCTCACGCATTTGAGGATTGTTCATAATTATATCGCGTATTAGATCAGGGCTATTCATTATATTCTGCATGAGCGGCATGTTCATTATTTCCCTCATTAAGTTGGGATTCTCAGTTAACTGTTGTTGCACCTGATCTAGTTCTGGAAGGCCAGAGGCAAATAAACCCAATCCTCCACTGTTAGCAGTCCCTGTGGCCCCCAGACCTTGCAACAGGCCTCCAAAACCAGATGCTGGGGCACTGGCAGGATTAGCAGCAGAAGTTCCATGGTTGGCTGCAGCAGGTGCAGTTGATGCTGCTGGTAGTGCGGCACCACGCACCATGTGAATGGTGTGATCTGTCTCCACACCTTCAGAAAGAAAAAAGCATAAGAATAAGCAAGAGTTGGAAAAGTAACACTTAACTGCTTAGTGAAGTTACCAGAAATTAACAACATTTCTGTTTTATGGAGAGTGACCATGTGGGTAATGCCCCATGATTAGAAACTAAAAAAAGTTGGTTTTTGTTATGTTGAAACACGACAAGAGTCAATGCTATAAGCGTAATAAATTGAGGCCATTCAGCTGTACAAGCTACCATATTACACGTGGATCGTAATGATAATGGCCGATAACAGGCACTTGCAACCGACAAAAATAAGATGGCGGAAACTCAAAAAGAGTAATAATATACTTCCCCATTTGCTGATCACTAAGTGCTGTCAAAAATTCAACATCCAGCAAGTAATGTGGATGTCTGCATGACTACCATCTATACTGTACAATCCTAATAGTGTATCACCACCTATAATTTTACTTAGTAGTGCACAGTGCACAATTGCCGCTGTCACTCCCATGGCGACATGATGTTTGGAACTGCATTCAGGTCGGAGAAAATTGATATTATGCCACTGCTTTGGAATGGCTTCGATAAAATGTCACCCTGTAGATGGCAATTGTTAAAATGTCACTTAATACATGAATTACTCTATGATTTGCCCTTTTTGGGGTTTTAGCCCCTTTTTCGTTTTTTTCACCGAAATTCAAAAAACAAATGACCATAGTACCCTTCTGAATTCCAGAGATCCATCTCTCTCAATCGAGAATCTCTGCGTTCTTCACTTCTTTTCACAGAGAGGCCGAACCCCAAGCGGCGAAGGGAGGAGACTCGCGAGAGCGCCGCCGCTCCCGGTCGTGGGCGCCGCTGCCGCCGCCGGCAAGGCCCGCCTCCGCCTCCCGCACGCCCGGGCCGCCGCCGCCTGCACACGCACGGGCTTCTCCGCCGCAGCCGCCCCCCCCCCCCCCCCCCCCCCCCCGCCGGCACAGGCCGCCGCCTAGGCCCGCCGCCACGGGGTGCCGCCGCCGCCCGCCAGGGAGGACCCCGCCGCCGCCGAGACTCTGTGCCGCCGCCCGCACGGGTTCTGCCGCCCGCACTGGGTTCTGCCGAGACAATGCTGAAGAACTGGATACTAAGGAAGAGATATCATTGTGCAATGAACTTGCAATGTAATAGTTCAGATTGTGGATACTAAGGAGTATTGTGGATACTAAGATTGTAATAGTTCAAATTGTAAATTTTGCAGTAATTTCAGATTGTGCAATGAAGTTGCAATGTAATAGTTCAGATTGTACATTTCTGCAGTAATTTCAGATTGTGCAAGAAGCATTTCAGATTGTGGATACTAAGGAGTATTGTCTGAATGTTCTTTTGCTTGAAGTATTCACCCACCCTGGAAATGGCAAACTTCAGTGCTTCCGAAGGATATTCTATTATGACAGTTGTGAATATCGGTTGCAACTTGCAAATATGGTCAGTCTAAAAGTCAAGCTTTGCCAATGCAATTTCCAGATGGGGACAAAAAGTAAGAGCTTATAGTAGGGAAATCCAGATATGAATTCATATCTATTGCTCTGTTAAATCAATTTTCAAATGAGCATGTAAAAACAAACGATGCTGTGAGAAGCAATAGAATTCAGTCTGCCAACACAAAAACTGTATTGCCTACCGATTCATAGATCGTTTTCACAGTCAACACACTGCCACCCTTCCATAAAAAGAAAATATGAAATTAGCCAAACAATCAGAGGATCCAATTTCATCCATAGCTTTGTTCACATCGAGTACAAAATAAGGCCATAAAACAGAGTTCACATCTCAGTACAAAATAAGACCATAAAACATTGAGTTCACATCTTAGTACAAAATGAGTCCACAAAACATTGAGTTCACATCTCATTTGGTTTTTAGATAGCTACAGGAGATAGATCATGTCTTCTTTTTCTTAGGAGTCATTTTTTTCTTCTTGGGGATAGAAGAGCTACTTGCTCCCAAAGTGTCTTCTATTCCTCCACAAGCCCTTTCTCCCATAGTGCCTCCTCCTCCTCCTCCAGTGGTAGATGTCTTGTCTCCTAGCAGCATTGCAAGGCGCCTGCACAAATAAGGACATAAGCTAAGTTACTCACAGACAACAATATAGTTATATAATTCACACACAAACAATTTACTTACCTTCTTGTCACCATTCCCGGGCTTTCCTGCATTATTGTATCCCTGTCTGTTGTCCTTATTGGTGTAGAAGGTTCAGGTGGGTACTTTGTGTTATTCTTTCTAGGCTTCCTTTTCCTACAAATAAGCATACGCAAAGGATTAATAAATAACAACAATGAAAAATTAAAAGGTCGTATAGAGATAAAAATGTTACCTTTTTTTGGTACCATTCAGTGGACACTTATAGCTAGCTTGCCTATGACCCTTCTCACCACATCTTTTGCATGTAACTGGTCCTCTAACCATTTTCTTTTTCTTGTCGTCATTTTTTGCACTACTCTTGCCACCGGTCTCAAGACATCCTTTAATCCTCAATTTCCTCTGTCTCCCCACACTCCTCTTGCCTAGTGGTGCACCCACATCGAAAGGCAATTCCACCTCTGGCCATTGTGACTTGTCGGGCATTGCTAGTATCTCTCTCTTGTATGCAGCCTTGAATTTGTCTATAGAGTAACACTCGTCAACATATTCTTCTAAGTTCACATTCTTTTGAGTTGTTAAAAAAGTCAATGCATGTCCACAAGGCTGCCCGGTGTGCTGCCACTCCTCGCATGTGCATGTCTTCGCCGTGGCTGCAACAACATGCCTACCAAAATCCTTGCCATTGTCCCACACCTCTGCGGTATGTAAGCTCGCTGTTACAACCTTCAAATGTCCTAATCCTCTGGTCCTTGCCTTTAGTTGGTGCATTACAGCGGGAAGGATTCGACCATACAGCCTTTCTCCAATCCTCCTTCTCTTATCCCATAGAACCATTATCATTTCCCTTATCTTATCAGCTAGATCAACAACAGGAAAGTCCTTGATACCACTAATCCAGTTATTGAAAACTTCAGCAATATTGTTTGTGATATAGTCACACTTGATTGCTGCGTTGAAGCCACACCTCATCCACTTCAGTTTATGATATGTTGTCAAATATTTCCAAACTTCAGGAGCTCCATTAATAATAGGGGTCATGTGCTTTTGGAACACCATCTCCCTATAAGCCCTAGCTGTAGGGTACATATTCCCAAAAGTGTCACCATGGAACTGTGAACTGTCATTATGAAATGTGACCTGCAATACCAAATAAATAAAATCAATTAGAACCATTATACCCTACATATAGTACCATTACGTAATGTCAAGAGTATATATCAGGTTAGTACCATTATAGTTTTATCGCTCTGCCTACGCCCAACAAGACTCCACGGACACCCCTCAACTCCACATTTTACCCTAAATCTGCTTTGGTCAGATTTCACTATGTCAAGATCAAACTCCTTGTTAATTGCAAACTGTCTCACAGCCAACCTAAAATCCTTCATTGATGGGTACTTACTGCCAAGATCCATACAAGGGTTATTCTTGTCATAACTTATCACAAGTTCACCCGGTATTGCATCATCAACAGGAAGAGCTGCACCTTCAGTGCCCTCAATAACCGCAGGACCACTTGTTTCAATAGCACTATTTGATCTATCAACTTGCGTTGAGTTCTTTGCACTTTCATCTTCATCCCTCAAGCCTAAAAGAGCAAACAATTGGTCATCACTCATGACCTGAATCCTTCCCTCATCATCTTGTGTTTGCTCGATCTCCAAGTTATCCCAATCAATTTGAACTAGCTGTGAATTAGGCTCAATTCGAACCGCTGCTTTTGAAATGGATCCATACTCAATAAATAAAGGTGCACTTGTACAACTATCTAGATGTTCTTTATCTACAACTGAAACCGCTGAATCTGAACTTGTCGCATAATCAACCAATTTATCATCTACTCTAGACCGTTGTTCTGAATCCGACCTAAACGAATTGAACCAACAAAAAAAACGAGTTAGCTCCATCTAACTCGATGCAACCACAATGTGCTCATATCGGTCGAAGATTTTACCCTGAGGACACGTCTTTGCTCATGTTGTCAATTCGTTCCAACCAGCTTCTCTCCTCCCAATTGTCTACATAATTAGGATTTCATGCAATTAATTAGTACCAAAGGGAATGAAAAAGACTAAAAACATTCAGAACCTTACCTTGCGGGTGGCAGAACCCGTGCGAGCGGCGGCACAGAGTCTCGGCGGCGGCGGGGTCTTCCCTGGCGGGCGGCGGCGGGGTCCTCCCTGGCGAGCGGGCGGCGGCGGGGTCCTCCCTGGCGGGCAGAACCCGTGCGGGCGGCGGCAGAGAGTCTCGGCGGCGGCGGGGTCTTCCCTGGCGGGCGGCGGCGGGGTCCTCCCTGGCGAGCGGGCGGCGGCGGGATCCTCCCTGGCGGGCGGCGGCGGCACCCCGTGGCGGCGGGCCTAGGCGGCGGCCCGTGCCGGCGGGGGCGGCGGCGGCGGCTGCGGCGGAGAAGCCCGTGCGTGTGCAGGCGGCGGCGGCCCGGGCGTGCGGGAGGCGGAGGCGGGCCTTGCCGGCGGCGGCGGCGGCGCCCACGACCGGGAGCGGCGGCGCTCTCGCGAGTCTCCTCCCTTCGTCGCTTGGGGTTCGGCCTCTCTGTGAAAAGAAGTGAAGAACGCAGATATTCTCGATTGAGAGAGATGGATCTCTGGAATTCATAAGGGTACTATGGTCATTTGTTTTTTGAATTTCGGTGAAAAAAACGAAAAAACGAAAAAAAGGGGCTAAAACCCCAAAAAGGGCAAATCATAGAGTAATTCATGTATTAAGTGGCATTTTAACAATTGCCATCTACAGGGTGGTATTTTATCGAAGCCACTCCAAAGCAGTGGCATAATATCAATTTTCTCTTCAGGTCGACGCATCAGGGTGGTGTTTATTTCCCTTCTACATCTTCACCACGCTGCAGTATCATTAACGCGCAAGGCTCCCTATGCCTGACCATAATGTTGCATCTACCACGGAACATGGAAAATCTACGAGATAATCCATACACGTTGTTGAGGGAGCCAACCTGCCACTCGCCCTCCTCCTGGGAACACAAGTACAGCAGGCATTGCATCTAACATACCAGCTAGGCGGAATTGGACCTACACCAGCGCTACTCACGCACATACCTAACTAAATCGCATCGACCACACGAGATTAGGGCAAATAGCACAAACGCAGGAGCTTTCCCTGGTGAAGAAGTACACGCACCGTAGCTGGCTAGGGTTTGCTCGTCCTTTAAGATCCGGCCCATGTAGATCAGCCACTGCTGCAGTGCCGGCACGTCGCAGCTCTCGGCGACGATCGCCTTGAGCGCCCCGACGGTGACACCCAGGTCGGCCTGCACCGCGAACTTGGAGATGCCGGTGCACCGGATGTGCAGCGTCGTCAGCAGGGCCGCCGCGGGCTCGCCGTCGTCGCCGTCTCCGCCGCCGCCGCCCATGCGGAGAGGAGTGGCCCCTAGGGTTTCCTGCCGCCGCCGCGGCGAGATCGCATGAAACCGGAACCCTAGATGGGGATGGTGGCGGCGGCGACCAGGAGACTCGGAGGGGAGGCGCGGTTGAGGAGATGGGTATCGCGGGGTGGAGGCAGCGTCGGGGGCGTGTGCGGCGCAGTGGAGGACGGGGGGAGCGGCGGGAGTGGAGGCGCGGGGGAGAGGCGGAGATGGGGGAGCGGCAGGAGTGGAGGCGCGGGGGAGAGACGGAGATGGGGGAGCGGCGGCGCGGTGGAGGATGGGGGGAGCGGAGAGGAGGCGCGGGGGAGAGTCGGAGATGGGGGAGCGGCGGTGCGGTGGAGGATGGGGGCGGAGGGGAGACGCGGTTGAGGAGACGGGTTTCACGGGGTGGAGGCAGCGTCGGGGGCGTGTGCGTGGGGTTCAATGATGTGCATGATCCGGATGATTTTGGCCTTAGGATCTTCAATGAGTAAGAGAAGAAGACTTGAGAAGAGATTCAGGCCATTCATTTGTATAAAGTTGGATTACTTTGGTACACAATCTGGGTGGACATAGATTAGGCATGACTGTAGGAGTAGTTGATGGGGGTGAATTTAGTAAAGAAAATTTTGGTGTATTATAGAGGGGTAGAGAGGTGGTAACATAATGTAAATTGGACCAATGATAAGAAATGCACAACGACCCAACTGGGTTATGGGATCGGTATTTTTTGTGGGAGGCAGGAGGCTAACAGATTATTATCTTATAAGAACAAGTGTGCATCATGAAGCATGCAGATTAAGACAAATACCTGAAGCGCATTGACAGTGCAAGTTCGTAAAGCAGTTGATAGTGCGAAACCATGGGAGGACGGTTGATTGAGGCTCTCCGGATTGCTGCCTCTTTCGCTACTCTCAACCATTCAGGAGTAGCTATATTTGATGCTTCCGCACAGTTGAATCCTGCCCAAATAGAAAAAGTCCTCATGAGGTTGATTGCAACTGCAAGGGCCAGCAAAGCGATAGGAAGAAAAACCCTCATGTGTCACATGCACCGCGGTGTTCACAACAGAGACACAACCTGCATTTGCATAGTGCACGCCTGTCTAGCTGAGATTGACTGGCGAAGACCCAACACCAAGATGCATAACCAAACTCCGGAAAGGGATATGCTAATATAGCTATAGGGTAGCATATAGCTATAGGGTTGGGCAGATTTTTATCATAGAGCAAATAACTCCTGATTTTTAGGGAATGGTCAAATTCCTTACCACCACGTCCTACACTCCTCTGGTCTCAAACTCAAACAGTCTAGAATGCCTTTGTGTTTTGTATTGCACCTAGTAATCCATTAAACAGTAACGTACATCCACAAAGGTTTAAAATTTTCCTGGTATACAAATTTTAGTAGTAGTTTGGCACCACATGGATATTGCACGTGCCAAAGTCGCTAGCCACCCTACTGTTTAAGACATAACCAATTCCGTATAAATAAGAACAGAAAACAATTAACACTGGCATGAATTGGACAAGCATAATTGTGTAAACAATGCATCAGAAAGAAATATAGCATACAAAAGGAGGCTTTTCAGCGAGGTTAACTGTTGAGAGTGCTCACCATGGTTGAAACCGCTGTGAAAAGATCCTGGAAAAGTAACCACGAACTCCCCTGCATTCTGCACCAATCTGTTCCCATGCACAGAACCAAACCTCCGTCAACCACCACACGAATCATCGCAAATCATTCAAAATGCTTGATGTCCGCTCACTTCTCCATGGAAGAAAAATAGAAGGATGTTATACAGGACAATGAAAATTGTACCTACATCGAGGGGAAATGGCAAGCTTATTTAAGCATTTCTCTAGCAGGGTAGCATTCGGGCCCCGCGGGAAATAGAATGTGCCGAATCGAAATATTATGATCATATTGCTATCATGAATTGCAGCTTGATATCTACAAGTACTGAGTAAACCAGGAAACAAGCAAAACATAAGGAAACTGGAGCCGGAGACTGTACAGTATGACATTGCAGGTCAGAGAATGCTTCTCTAGCCTCCAAACACAATGGAAAGGGAGAGTGAATGTGCGGAATGCGATATCACACGCCTGGGATCAGAATTCTCTGCAACCTGCAAAACTTGCATGCACAGAGTTGTTGGACACGTTTACTGACAGTTACCTCCAAAAGAGGGATGGTCCGTATTTGCTCATGTGTCAGTAACTGAAAATTATTGGTTGAACGATATCTATGTATAAACCGAACAACGCAGAACAGAAACAGCTTAACATTACCAGAGTGAAATCTGTTCTCAAACACACCCTATTTCCACCAGACCTAAAGTTGATAAGTCAGGTCCATTAAATGCATATACTTCTATAGTTCTATTGGTCAATACTATTTACAACTTGATAGAAATTTACCAGATTTTGACATATATGATGGGAAGGGATATGGAGTACTATCATCATAAACAACTAAATGGGACAACAAATCTGTGATATAACATACTCATCTAGTCATCTTGTCATAGCTAGTCCAGCAAGTGGGAACATAAACAATCCGATCTTGAAATGCTTGTTTCGTGTAGATTGTAGCATGTGGGCTGTATGTCTGGTTATTTCCTAATCATACAAAACAGCAGTCTAAAATTCTTTGGCTGGTAAGCTTGTCCGATCGATTCATACGTATGCTTAGGAGGAGGCAACATATTAGAACAGTATGTACCCTTATCGAGACAGAAATTCAGACCTCTCGGAAGAATAACACAAAAAACATTATTCATGTAAATAATTACATTGTGATACTAATCTGCACCGCTTTGTCCAGATTCCATCTATAAGCAATATCTTAAAAGAATAGGGCAGCAAATCTGCAACTAAGTCTGAAGCTTCTTGACTCCCAAGTTGGGACCTGACAATGTCCTAAAAGAAAGAATGTAGTGGAATAACTTACGATGTTGCCAATAGATTCCAAAGAAAAGTTGCTTCTGCTGCTGCCATCTTCTAAAACACATGGCATGGGCTAGAATTCTACTTCAGCCACTCAAATGAAACCGAAAACCGAGGAGCAGCGGCGCGAGGGAGGAGGCGAGCTCGTCGAACTCGACGGTGCCATTGCCGTCGGCGTCCATGGCGGCGATGAGGGCGTGGATCTCGTCCCCCGTGGTGGGGCGCAGACCGAGCGAGCGGAGGAGCGCGGCGATCTCGAGCTTGGTGAGGCTGCCGTCGCCGTCGAGGTCGAAGCGGAGGAAGAGCTCGCGGAGCTGCCGCAGCTGCTCGTCCCGGAGCCGTGTTCGCCCGCCGTCGGCCGAGGCGAGATCCTTGCCGCCGGCGCCGGGGAGGGACATGGGTGCCGAGCGCTTCGCGCGGGTGGTCGTCGTCGTCGTCGCGTGCCGAATGGGAGGGTGGATATTTGCGCCTCTGCTTTCTTCTCGGACGCGGTCTTCGGGGCTGGCGGCGGCGGCGGCCGGACGGGATTTCGGGTTTGGAGCTGGGTGAGAGGGCGCGAACAAAGGCTGGTTGGGGGCGGCGGTGCGGGGTGGGGAGGAGGAGGCGGCAGCGTGGGGTGGGAGGGAGGGGAGGAGGAGGCGGCGGCGCGGGGGAGGAGGCGGGGAGACGCGGAGAACGGGGGAGACTGGGAGAACGCGGGGGAGGAGGCAGCGGCGCGGGGTGGGGAGGAGGAGGAGGAGGCGGCGGCAGCGCAAGGTGGGGGGAGGAGGAGGAGGCGGCAGAGCGGAGGAATGGGGGCAGGAGGAGGAGGCGGGGGGAGCGGCAGCGCGGGGGAGGACGGCCGCACGAATTCGGGAGGCATAACAATGATGTGCATGATCCGGATGATTTTGGCCTTAGGATCTTCAATGAGTAAGAGAAGAAGGTTTGAGGAGAGATCCAGGCCATTCATTTGTATGAAGTTGGATTACTTTGGTACACAAATCTGGGTGGACTTAGATTAGGCATGACTGTGGGGTGGTTGACGGGGGTGGATTTAGTAAAGAAAATTTTGGTGTATTATAGAGTAGGGTAGATTGTATTCAAAAGCACTCTACGCAAAAATAAAATGAGCCCCAACCTTCCTTTGATTAGCCATACATGTTAAATATTGCATTCTGTGTGTTGGCTCGTGGAGCACGAGGTTGGAGTGCTCACTCTCGCTTTTGCGACATAATTCAGAAACAGGAACACAAGACCATTATGCCTACGAGGATACTCCTGCTACGGAGGAGAAGGATAACGAAAGAGACTAAGACGTAGGCCCCGTTGATTAGACATGGACAAGTGGAGTTCCGGCTTTGTGTGCACGTATGTTAATGGTTAGCTGGCGACATATAATGCACACAATACCCTTCCAGTCGCTTGCCTGTGGATTTTGGGTTTACTTTTGCTAATGATTCCGCTGCGTGTTTGTAATGAAGACATTTGGCCTAAGCGGCCCTTTTGTAAACTGTATCACCCGACGTGGTGTATTTCAATTTATGTAATATAATGAATGATTATGCGATGTATGACATGATTCAGCAATGTACATGTGTGCACTAACTACTGATCCAGGGATTAGTGCAGTAGAACACAGTAGATTCGGATTGAAAAATCCGGGTCTGACATCGATAGTGCCAGCTGAATTTGAGCCTTGAGATGTGGTCGTAAGCCCTTCTTCCCAGTCTGTGCCGTTGGCCTCGTCATCTTCGACATTGAAAGTTACCCACTTTGACATATCTTTCTCAACGTCATGGTGTTCTTCCCACTCCCAGTGTTTGTCTTCTTGGAAAACCACATCTCTGCTCACATAAATCTTCTTTTCGACTGGATCATAACACCTGTACGCCTTGGTGCCTGGCTCCGAGCAGAGGTAGATCATCCTTCTGCTCCGGTCGTCCAGTTTCTTCAGATGTGTGGATGGCTTTACATGGGCTAAGCAGCCAAAAACCTTTAAATGCTCAACGTTCGGCTTTCTTCCCGACCATTGTTCATATGGGGTGGTCCCATCGAGCGATCTTGTGGTCGTGCGGTTGAGAAGGTAGACTGCATGCCTTACTGCTTCTCCCCAGAATCGCCCGGGGAGAAATCGACTTTTTAGGAGACTTCTTGCTGTTGCCATCACAGTTCGATTTCTTCTTTCTACGACTCCGTTTTGTTGAGGTGAGTACGGAGCCGTGAAGAATCTTGCAATGCCCTTCTCTTCACAAATCGAGTCAAACTCTTTTGCGAGGAATTCTCCTCCTCGGTCAGACCTGACCGATTTTACCTTCTTGTCGACTTCGTTTTCAGCAAGCACTATAAACTTCTGAAAGTTTGACTTTGCCTCATCTTTGCTCTTCTGCATGTACACCAACATGGCTCTCGAGTAGTCGTCCACGATCAGCATGAAGTACTGATTTCCGGCATCAGTTCGAGGTGTGATTGGACCGCATAGATCAATGTGAACTAGCTCGAGTAGTTGAGAGGCTCTGTATTGTACCTGCGACGGGAAGCTGTTACGAGTTTGTTTTGCCGTTTGACAGCCCTCGCAGACTTGCTCCGGGTGGTCGATTTTCGGTAGTCCGACCACCATCTCTCTCCTTGCCATCGTGTTGAGACTCTGGAAGTTCAAGTGTCCGAATCTTGCGTGCCACAACCAGGCTGCATCATCGGTCATAGTCTTCAGATACCTTGGTTTGCACGCTTCAATCTGAATCTTGTACAGACGGTTCACTGTTCTTTGTACCTTCATCAGTAGTCGATCGGTGCGGTCGAACACCTTCAGATGGTTGCCTTTGAGCTCGATCCGACAACCTTCTTCGGTTAATTGTCCAAGGCTTATGATATTGCTCCGAAGACTCGGTATGTAATATACATCCGAGAGCTTTCTTCGACTTCCATCTTTGCATTGCATCAGGATTGTGCCTCTCCCTTTTATCTGAACAGTCGAGCCGTCTCCGAACTGTACTTTTCCGAGCACACTCTCGTTTAATTCGTGAAACATTGAGTGTGTGCCCGTCATGTGATTACTTGCTCCGTTGTCGAGGTACCAGTCGGCTTGCGTCTGCTCTCCCTGCTCCAACAAACTTGGAAAGACTTTCTCCTCATTCAACAGAACCATTGTCGGTTCGTCTACAGAGCAGAACGACAACAGCAGTGTCGACTCTTTGTGCTCTGTAGTTTGTGCCAAGTTTGCTTCCTCCACCTTCTTCTTGCCCCGACAATTCGCAGCATAGTGACCATACTTCTTGCAGTTATGGCACTGGATGTGGCTCCGACATTCGGCGGCGTAGTGTCCAAATTTCTCGCACGTGTAGCACTGGATGTCAGACTTGTCCGTCTGGTAAGCGCCGCCTCCACGACCAGTACTATCTCCACGACCACCTCTTCCTCCTCTTCCGGATTGGGAGCCTCGGCCTCTTGGCGCATAGCCTCGGCCCTGCCCTCGACCTTGGTACGTACCGCGGCCACGACTACGACCACGACCTCCTCTGGAAGAAAACTCTCCGCCTCGGTTCGAGTCTTCTTTTACGAGTAGAGCCTGTTCTCCGTTGTCAGTTTGATAACTCTTCAGGAGTTGCTCGTGGGCTTTGAGTGCTCCGGTCACCTCTTCAATCTTCATCTTCGAGAGGTCTTGCGAGTACATAAGCGTGGTTACGACCGGAAGAAACTTCTCTGGTAGCACTCTCAAATACTTCTTCACCGCCACCTCATCTTTCAAGTCGTCGCCGAGAGATTTGATATCGTTCACGACTTCGTTGAATCGACCAGAGAACTCTTCTACTGTCTGATTCTTCCCCATCTTCATAGCTTCAAATTCACTCCTCAATGTTTGGAGTCGAACTTCCTTCACTCGGTCTACTCCTTTATGCATGATTTGCAGAGTAGTCCAGACTTCCTTCGTCGTCTCCTTACCGACTAGCTGCCGCATCATCGAATCGGGCACAGCTTGATAGATTGCCGCCATCGCCATCGTGTCGAGTCGTTCATCAATGACTTTGTCTTTCTCCTTTGGTTCAACCGGGCCCCAGACTCCCTGCGCGATCATGTTGACATTCATCTTCATCGCCCAGATCGGGTAATTGTCCGAACTGAGGATCGGGTATTGCAGTGACACGCTTTCCTTCACCTTCTCAGCCATGGCTCACCTTGCTCTGATACCAACTGTTGGAAAGTCTTACGACCTCCCAAGATCGTTTACGACCGGTTATAGTCGTTTACGACTGCTCCGCTATATCGCTGCGCTGTCTTCCTCCAGCCGCTTGAAAATACCATGATCGAAACCCTTTACGATCACGCAATGATGCTGGCGATCACTGTTCACTGTGGTCGAATACCCTTTCGACCACGTTCACTTTCTTCAACGTGGTAGTAGTCTCTTTCGACCACGTACTGCTCTTCTCGGCGTAGTCGCAACTTCTTACGACCACTTTCACCGTGGTCGTAGCCTTCTCTGCGTGGTCGAACTCCTTCAACGTGGTCGATAACACTTTACGACTACTTTCTGTTCTTCATCATCGTGGTCGTAAGCCTCTACGATCACGTCTACGAGATTGCTCAAGAGAAGCCAGAACACAGGGATTGTGTTTCTCCTTTTTTTTGTATTTTCTCAATTGCTTGGTACATCCTTTGTTACATGACTACTCCTCCTTTTATACCCGGTTCTGCGACTTTAACACGAGTTCGACTACGATTACAATTCCGACTCCGACTCCGATACGACTCCGACTCCGATACGACTTTGATTATGATTGCAATACGACTTCGATTACAACCAAATTTTGTACTCGACTTCTAAACAAGATTATTTACAACAAGCCCTCGGCGTCGCCACCGCCGACGCCGACAACGGCGGGCACCACCACGACATCTTCGCGCGGCTTGTGAGCGACGGCTTCCCCCTGGGCTGTCGTTTAGCTGACCTCTAGTACGGTTAAGGTGCGAAGTTGCCGACCAGTGACATCACCTGCGCGCCCACCTGTACAATAGCGGCCGCGCAACTGGGTAATCATCGCTAACTACACGGCGCGCTGGTGTTTCTAGGTGCACGCCTGATTAATCAACCAGGCAAAATTTTGACTAGGCGTCGGCAGTGAACACCAAAGCGATAATTGAATCGAAAAACGTACGTACTGATAATTTTAATAATTGAACACCAAAGCAATAATTGAATCGAAAAACGTACGTACTGATAATTTTTATAATTGAACACCAAAGCAATAATCTCACGAAACTCGTACTGAATTATTATATCGAAAAGCGTACGTACTATACTAAACAATTGAATCGGTTGCCCGCCGGCGGCTGCAGCAATAATTGAGTGCGTTCTTTTTACTATAGCCGATAATTTTTTATTTTAGGATTTATTTTTTAGCTGAAGTTCATGGCTTCTGACTGTGGCTTGTGATTTTTAGGCTGTTTGTGTGAGAGATTACAGAGTAACAGAAACATATATGCGGTTTTTGCAGATATAAAGGAAGTCAATACAGTATATACTACAATTAACTAGTAGACTCTATCTTAAAAAAATACCCCGTTTAAAAACTAATTACGGTAGAAAAGTCGAAAAGCAGGTTTTAAAAGCTGAAAAGAATAGGACCTTAGTATAAATATTTGTATAAATTAATTAAATATCGATAAACTATTTAGAAGGACTATTTTGATAAATTATTTTGAAATGATAGTGAAAAATTATTTTATTTATTTATTTAAAAGAAACTATAAGCCGAAGAAACGGACCAACATGAATTACACGAGTCTCCGGGCGATGACCCAGTGTTGGCACAATCACGGGGTCACTGGAGTTAATCACGGGGCCTTTTAAGTGACAGCCAAGTGGTGCGCGGACAGATCAAACAGAGGCGCTGAGGAATTATAGCTTAGCCAGCTAGGCGATAATGGGGCAAGAGGAGGCCGGCGTAACAGCGAACCACGGCGGCGGCAGCAAGCCGCACGCGGTGGTGGTGGCCTACCCGCTGCAGGGCCACGTCATCCCGGTGGTGCACCTGGCACTGCGGCTCGCGGCGCGGGGCTTCGCGGTCACCTTCGTCAGCACGGAGGCCGTGCACGACCGGACGGCGCGCGCGCTCGGCGTCGACCCGGACGGGTACGACGTCTTCGCCGCCGCGCGCGCGTCGGCGGCGACGGGGGAGATGGACGTGCGGTACGAGCTGGTGAGCGACGGCCTCCCCGTGGGGTTCGACCGGTCGCTGAACCACAACGACTTCATGGGCGTGCTGTTCCACGCGCTCTCCGCGCACGTGGAGGAGCTGCTCCGCCGCGTCGTCGTGGACCCGGCCAAGACGTTCCTCGTCGCCGACACGTTCTTCGTGTGGCCGGCAACCCTGTCCAGGAAGTTCGGCATCCGATACGTGTCGTTCTGGACGGAGCCCGCGCTCATCTTCAACCTCGACTACCACGTCGACCTGCTCGCCAAGAACGGCCACTTTAAATGCAACGGTAAACAACAACGTGACACCGAGCCGTCTTGATCTACTCCAGTTGCTTACGCTTCAGCAGGGGCGCCATTAATTTTCACAAGCAAATTGGTCACTGCCAAATGACCTAACACGGAACTGAATATTTACGCACTCCTATAGAAAAGGTCATCACAGACGGTTCAAAACCGTCATTATAGACGGTTCTTCAACCGTCCGTGTTTATGTGTTAGTGATAACATGTGGTTATCACACGCCGTCTGTGATAACTTACAATACCGACGGTTAATATCACAAATCGTCTGTGATAGTCGAGTATCACAGACGATTTATATAAAAAAACCGTCTGTGATAGTCGAGTATTATAGACGGTTCAGAACCGTCATCATAGACAGTTCCTCAACCGTCTGTGTTTATATATCAGTGATAAGAGGTGGTTATCACAGACGGCTCCCACGCCATCTGTGATAACTTACAATACAAACGGTTAATATCACAAACCGTCTGTAATACTTGACTATCACAGACGGTTTTTGTTAGTAACCGTCTGTGATATGAACTATATCCTAGACGGTTACTAACAAAAACCATCTATGATATTGTTGATATCACAGACGGTTTCGTGTTTAAAACCGTCTGGAATATATATCACAGACGGTGTAGAACACCAAACCGTTTGTGATAGCTATTTCAAGAGCGATTTTATTTGCTCTTTTTCGGCTAGCCTCAGGATATGCTAGCCATGCCCTCTGAAAACAAGCAAGATCACGTATATAGCATAGGACAATCATTACATAAATCACACAGATGAATGAAACAACACCAGTAGATCACACACACACACACACACACACACACATATATATATATATATATATATATATATATATATATATATATATATATATATATATATATATCATGACAATCGTTACACAGTTCTCACAAATGAATTAAATTGAATGAATTGTTTGATTCAGCACAATTGAGTGATTTGTACAATTGAATCCAATGTTTCAACATCTAATTATCACTATTGCCAAGGTGGAACTCTCCATTCTTCTTTATGACCTCTGCTAGCAAGAATTGGGATATATTTTCACGAATTTCGATGAGATTGTCAAGATCATATGCACTTTCGCCGAAATCCACCAGTTATCGCTAGGAGCAATGTTAAATAATTAATTAGCATGTGTGTGTATATATATATACATATATATAATCATATAATAATAATTATTGAAAGGTTAACAAAGCTCTGGATCATTCATCTTAGTGTCTGTGATTTCCTTCATATGGCGGCAAACGTTGAATCCACATACGTTGCCCTGTACCTGCTGGTGGCACTGCAAAATATATAGAATTACATACATAGGTATTGCTAATTCTAAAGGCATTATAACAAAGTGTGATATAAGATTGTTGTGTTGTAGCGGGTACCAGAAATCACGTGTTGTATCGCAGCATGTCACTAGACTCGTTATGTCTCCCTTCTAGGGCAACATAAGAGGTAAACGACCTACGTGATTCCAAAAAAGTTAGCCTCATGAAAGGATACCTCGTGAAGGGCGTGAGATCCTTTGCCACGTACTGCGTGACAAGAGTACTCTTAAAATTCTTCTATGCTTTTCCCATTGTGAGGAGCGCGTGCCGTTGCACGAGTCCCTGTACATCTACTGGGATATCAAACGAATTTGTAATTTCCTCCCATAGCTGATCCTTCTGATCATTTGCCAAATCTTTCCAGCTTGCTATGGTGATGGGGACCCGTTGCTTTCTAATTATCTCGCAGGTAGTCCAAAATGATGCCGCTACTTTCTTCGGTTGCAGAGAGACCCCATCCGGAGAGACCACCATGATAGTCATTTGGCCCTCTAGCCTTTTCGATACTAATCAGCCACACTTAATTATCCCAATCTTGAGAGCGTGAGACCCAGATGACGACGACGACTGTGTGGACGCCATCTCTCTTCTAAGAAAAAACTAACTGCAGTGAGCTATGGGCCTAAACAAAGTTCTATGAAGCAAATGACACAAATCAGTATATCAAGTTCATTGAACCGGATACACTGGAGTGTGTCACTCTCTTCATATGCTTTGAAGGTCTAAAGAAAGTTCTATGAAGCAAATGACACAAACCAGTGTATCAAGTCCATTGAACCGGATACACTAGAGTATGTCACTTGTTTCATGCGCTTTGAAGGTCTATGTAGCATATATTATTAGTACAAGGTCCCTTTGTAACAGTAACATGCCATTCCAAATAGATCTTGCAGCTAACAATGTAGCCAACTATTGAGACAGACCACAAGATTGATGTTGTGGTTACAGACCAAACAGAGAGAGATTGTAGTGGAGAGTGGGAGGATGTAGCGTGTCCTGTCCTCCCTTCCCCATGGCCGGTGTTTCATATATACATACATGGGGAGCGATTTTACAATTATGCCCTTACATCAGCTTATCCCTACTAGGGGTATTTGAGTCATTACACATGTTCTACTCTGGTCTTTATGGTCTTCTAACAGGCCTGCTAGGTTTAGGTGGGGGTCACCCCTACAACAGGAGCCTCTCATGGTGAAGGGCTTCACAGGGCCGAAGCCATGTTGTCGAGTCCTTTGGCCCCCTCCGTCCCTGCGGCCTGTGTATTCCTTCTGATGTTGCGAAGCGTTAGTGTGTTGCGGAGCGTCTGCAGCCGGAGCTGCAGGTGATGTCGAAGCGGTCGCGTACGCTTGTTGGCCTTGCCGCTTGGGGGCTGACGTGACCGTACGGACGGGTAATGCGCTTTTAATGGTGGTTGGCCTGCCAGAGGGCGGGGTGTCGTCTCGTGTAGTGGGCCTTCTCGCGAGTGGGGCATGCGACGGTTTACGACGCGCACGCGGTGGGCTGCGGACGGCTGCACTTACGCACCATTGGTAGTCGAGCCGCCCGACCTCCGCTGTTTGCGCTTCCGTCGGTTGGCATGCCGCCGGTTGACGTCCCTCCTGCTGGCGGCTCTTCGCCTGGTGAGGCTGGGTATAAATATGTTGGCGTTGGGGCCGCTCCCTGGACATCCCTTGCTGCGCGTCCCGTACCTGTTCATGGTTAACTTCTCACACGTAGGCCAACTTTTGTTCATCTGCGTTTGATGACTACGTCGACCGACGCTAATGTCAGCGAGCGCTGGTGAACAAAAGATGTCCTATTTATGGGAATACTTCCCGGCTTGATGTGGAAATGGCAAGGCCTGACCTGCTCTCGTAGACAGATATGAAGTCATCCGCCTGCTCTGACTGTGTGAACGAGCATATGTTGGTGTGGTGACTCATATCTGTCTACGAAAGCAGGTCTGTTCCTGCCGCAAATTGACCTTTGTATTCTCGAGTTATTGTGGTCGCATGGGCTGTTCTGCGTTCTTCAAACATCTGCTGACACCACGCGCGCTCCGTCCTTCGTCCTTCGATGGGCTGGTACGGGAGGCGGCGTACACTCGAGGTAGGTGCGTGTGGGCCGTCCGTCGTCCTTCAAACGGGTGGGAGCGGAGCTGGCGCCGAAGTTGAAGCTGAGGGGCGCGCGCTCCGTCCCCTACCCTTCGAACAAGTGGCAGCGGAGCTGACGCCCAAGTCGAGGTAGAGGCGTGCGCGCTCCGTCCTCTACCCTTCGAACGGGTGGCAGCGGAGCTGGCGCCCAAGTCGAAGCAGAGACGCGCCCGCGCTCCGTCCCCTACCCTTCGAACGGGTGGCAGCGGAGCTGGCGCCCAAGTCGAGGTAGAGGCGCACGCGCTCCGTCCCCTACCCTTCGACCGGGTGGCAGCGGAGCTGACGCCCAAGTCGAGGTAGAGGCGCGCGCGCGCTCCGTCCCCTACCCTTCGAACGGGTGGCAGCGGAGCTGGCGCCCAGGTCGACGTAGAGGCGCGCGCGCGCTCCGTCCCCTACCCTTCGAACGGGTGGCAGCGGAGCTGGCGCCCAGGCCGAAGTAGAGGCGCGCGCGCTCCGTCCCTTACCCTTCGAACGGGTGGCAGCGGAGCTGGCGCCCAGGTTGAAGCAGGGGCGCGCGCGCTCCGTCCCCTACCCTTCGAACGGGTGGCAGCGGAGCTGGCGCCCAGGCCGAAGTAGAGGCGCGCGCGCTCCGTCTCCTACCCTTCGAACGGGTGGCAGCGGAGCTGACGCCCAAGTCGAGGTAGTGGCGCGCGCGCTCCGTCCCCTACCCTTGGAACGGGTGGCAGCGGAGCTGACGCCCAAGTTGAGGTAGAGGCGCGCGCGCTCTGTCCCCTACCCTTCGAACGGGTGGCAGCGGAGCTAGCGCCCAAGTCGAAGCAGAGACGCGCGCGCGCTCCGTCCCCTACCCTTCGAACGGGTGGCAGCGGAGCTGGCGCCCAGGTCAAAGTAGAGACGCGCGCGCGCTCCGTCCCCTACCCTTCGAACGGGTGGCAGCAGAGCTGACGCCCAAGTCGAGGTAGAGGCGCGCGCGCTCCGTCCCCTACCCTTCGAACGGGTGGCAGCGGAGCTGGCGCCCAAGTCGACGTAGAGACGTGCGCGCGCTCCGTCTTCTACCCTTCGAACGGGTGGTAGCGGAGCTGGCGCCCAGCTCGAAGTAGAGACGCGCGCGCGCTCCGTCCCCTACCCTTCGAACGGGTGGCAGCAGAGCTGGCGCCCAAGTCGAGGAAGAGGCGCGCGCGCTCTGTCCCCTACCCTTCAAACGGGTGGCAGCGGAGCTGGCGCCCAAGTCGACACAGAGGCGCGCGTGCTCCGTCCCCTACCCTTCGAGCGGGTGGCAGCGGAGCTGGCGCCCAAGTTGAAGCAGAGGCGCGCACGCTCCGTCCCCTACCCTTCGAACGGGTGGCAGCTGAGCTGGCGCCCAGGTCGAAGTAGAGACGCGCGCGTGCGCTCCGTCCCCTACCCTTCGAACGGGTGGCAGCGAAGCTGACGCCCAAGTCGAGGTAGAGGCGCGCGCGCTCCGTCCCCTACCCTTCGAACGGGTGGCAGCGGAGCTGACGCCCAAGTCGAGGTAGAGGCGCGCGCGCTCCGTCCCCTACCCTTCGAACGGGTGGCAGCGGAGCTGACACCCAAGTCGAGGTAGAGGCGCGCGCGCTCCGTCCCCTACCCTTCGAACGGGTGGCAGCGGAGCTGGCGCCCATGTCGAAGCAGAGACGCGCGCGCGCTCCGTCCCCTACCTTTCGAACGGGTGGCAGCGGAGCTGGCGCCCAGGTTGAAGTAGAGGCGCGCGCGCTCCGCCCCCTTCGCGCCGGCACCTGTCCTGCCAAAGGGCGGGCTACCGCGTCGTACTATGCCCTCCCGTGGGTGGGGCACGCGGCGGCTTATAATTGGGGCGCCGCGGTATGCCAGGGGTTGCGTGACCGCAACGGCTTGCATTGACTGTCCTTGGTTCTGCAGTCGCGTGCGGCGCGTACCGCCACGATGCCTCGGTTATGGGGAATTGTGCGAGACGGGCTTCTGCACCACTGTGGTTGGGTCCGATATGCGGACCGCCGCGACGCTTCGAAGGCGGCCCCAGGGGTAAGGTAGCTTAAGATGACCCCCGTAACCGTGCCCCCGTACTTCTGCGCTCTCCTTTCGCCCGCATCGGCCTTTATGCCCTTTTCTTCAATCTGTTGCGGCGGCCCTGTTTCCTCCGCGAGAAGTGATGGCGTCTGGCGGCAACCACAGCCCAGCGGCGAGCGGCGGCGGCGTTCGCCAGCGGTCATCGCGGCTGGAGGTGAAGTACTCGCTCGGCGAACGCGATCCGGCGGTGGCGGACAGGTGGTGGCTGGCGGCGGAGAAGGGGGGCTCGTTTTCCGGCGAGCTGGGTCGCTCACTTGTGACCGAGAAGACGATCCAAGGGTTGCTGCGTGAGGGGAAGCTATCTGATCGCCAGGCGGTGCGATTGCCTTCCGTCGACGAGACGGAACCACACCCTGAACCGTCGGAGGCTATTGTATTCGTCGCCTTCCTAGACGCAGGGCTCCGCATCCCGGCGGCGGCGATTGTGGGGGACGTGTTGTGGGCCTTCGAACTGGAGCTGGCGCAGCTGACTCCGAACGCCGTGGCCCGGCTCGCCGTATACAGCTGGGCTTTACGCTCAGGAGCGTGCTGGCCCAGCTCTTCTTTATTTGCCTACCTGCACGAGGCACGGTTCCAGCCCAAGGATCGGAAGGATGGGACGCTGTCGAACTTCGGCAGTGCAGCTTCGTTCTTCGTTTGGGCTGCGCCAAGCTTTTCCCTGCGAACTCCACCCGTGGGAAGTGGGAGTCCCACTGGATGAAGCGGTGGTTCTACCACCGTATAGAGAGCGGGAGCGGCCTCGAGTGTACGGGACGGCCGCTCGCCTTCAAGACCTCGCCCGGCCGGACCCTGGACGACGAGGACAGGCGGAGGGCTCGGCGACTCGTAGGCTTGGCGGCCCGCTTCAACATGCGCGATCTCGCCGAAGAGTTCGTGATGTATGGCGTGGCGCCACTTGCGAGCAGTTGGCGCCTTGCCGCTGAGAGGCGTCGGGAGGACAACGTTGAGCCGTCGGTCTGCGTACTGCCGGCGCCCACCGATCCTCGTAAGTGCCGATCGCCTCTTTCTTGTTCTCGCAGAGTACACTATGTATTCACCCCCCCTTTTCCTTTTGCTTGGACTTAGAGATTAGTCTAGAGGACGCAGAGCGGCTTGCGCGCGTGTTCCTCGGGCTGTACACCGGCAGGGAGCATGAGCAGCGCACGTCATCGACTGCGGCGGCGGGGCTGGGGCGGATAAACCGCGCGTGCGAGGCCCTGGGCCTTGCCGTGCCGGATCGCCCTCGCCCGTCTTCGCAACCTCGGGATGTCGGTGCCGCCCAGACGAAGGCGCCGTCTCGCAAGAGGGGCCGAGGCAAAGCGTCTGCCGTGTTTGGTATAGCAGCCGCCCCTGCCGCTGCCGCCAGCGCGGCCGACGCGGGGTCGGACTCGGCAAAGTACGCCGACTCGGACTTGGAGGCTGAGGACGCCGGGGGCGAAGAGTCGTCAAGGGGCACCCTGGACGGCGGGCTTGCGGCAACCGGCCGGAGGGAGGAAATCTCGCCGCCCCCGGTGGTCGTCGAGACAGGATCCGAGCCAGGCAGCGACGCCGAAGCAGGGGCGACGGCTGTGGTCACGTCTCCGATCGCGGTCGCCGCGCCGCCGGAGGCGCAGCCTTCTGCCCCGGCCATTACGACGCCGGAGGGGCGGCCTGCAGTCCTGGCCGCCGCGACACCGGAGGCGCAATCTTCGGCCGTGATCGCTGCGACATCGGAGGCGCAGCGCTCGGCCTCCCCTTCGGAGGCTCACGAGGCTGGGCCTCCGCCAATGGCGGTAGCCGAAACCGGGATGCCGCTCGTGGAGGTTACCACCGCGGGGCCTTCGTCCCCTGGTCCGGCATCCGCGGGAGCTACTCCCGCAGCGGCTACCGAGACGGGGCCGCTGCCGCCTGCTCCGGCCAAGCGACCGTGCTTGCGGCCGTGGCTCGAGCAGACATCGAGGGGGTTCACCGTGGTGACGAGCGTCGGGAGTTTGTGGGACTCTGACGTCCGTGCCGAGGTCCCTGCGGCGCCTTCCCGCCCTGTACGTCAGGCCACGCCGTCCACCCCGCCGGAACAAACTGCGGCGACCTCCACCGCGGGGGCCTCTGCTCCTCGCGGAACCGCCAGCCCCTACGGTCCTCTGGCCACCACTGAAGGTAGGTTGACCTATCCTGGTATGTCCTCGGTTGCTCCCTGTGGTGTGCTCACGTGCATCCTTGCCTGCAGCATCGCTTATTCCGGAGGAGGAGCTTCTGCCGGAGCGTGGAGGTTCTGGTGCTGCTGGGGCGAACACCTTGCGCCCCGGCCCTGTGGACTTCGTTCCCCCGCCGGAGACGCTAAGGGCGTGGCACGGCATCGTGGATGACGCGGCCGCCAGCGTCAGGCGGCAGGCACTGCCCTTGTACGGGGTGGATCGTCTCGGGGACGCCTTCGAGGTGTCAGGGGTGCGGGTAAGTACATGCCTAAATGACCACGCTCGATCACGCCGAGCTTGCTGAACCGCTTTTTCGCCCTGCAGACGCTGGTGCTGGGACAAGCCCTGCAGACGGCTTATATTCAGGCGCAAAGGGCGCTGGAAGATAGGTTGCGGGTCGCCGAGGAGCAGCTGCGTGAAGCCGCGGAGACCCGCGCTGCCCAAGATGCTCGCGCCCGCCAGCTAGAAGCGGAGTGTGCCGAAGCGAAGGCGCGCGCTGAGGAACTTGCTGCGTCGGCCCGGGAGTCAGTTATAGAGGCAGCGCAGCGAGAGTTCGCGGAGGAGCGGGGCGGCCTCTTGCAGCAAGTCGCTTCGCTAGCAAAGGAGAAAGGCGA
The DNA here is from genome assembly GCA_017311315.1 of Dendrocalamus latiflorus. Classification (NCBI taxonomy): domain Eukaryota; kingdom Viridiplantae; phylum Streptophyta; class Magnoliopsida; order Poales; family Poaceae; genus Dendrocalamus; species Dendrocalamus latiflorus. Next base: position 19,165,031 of record CM029677.1, on the reverse strand, counting down.
ACTTGCCTTACTTCTGGCGGAGCGGAACCGAACGCTTGACGAGGCTTCGGTGGTTGCATGGGACGCCCTACAGGCGCTGGAGAGCCATCTCGAGGGGCTCGTGGCGAAAGTGTCGGACCACGCCTTCGGCCCGGAGGAGCTGCCGCGGACCCTTCGCTGGATTAGGGATGCCGCCGACGCCGCGCGCGGTGCCGCGACGTCCTTCGGCGACCACTGCGCCTATGTGGCGTCGTGCATGGTCTGCGCCCTCCTACGGCACCGCGGCTGCACACACATCGCCGGGCTGGAGGATCCTCAACTGGAGATGCCCGGCGGGGCCGGAGTGATGTCCGGCGGGTAGGGGTGAAAACGGGTCGGATTCGGACGGATATTGCTGTTACCATATCCTAACCCATATTTTTTCTTCGGATTCGGTACCAATCGGATTCGGTGTCGGATCGGTCGGGATTAACCCATTTCGTTTGCACCCCTACTTGTTTGTAAGGAATGCATACAGTGCAGTAAATGGAGTAGGACGCACTGACTTGATGTTACTATTTAATAGCTGATATGAAAGATTTTATTTTACCATTGCAAAAGAAAATGAAACGTCAAATAGTAGCACTAACCTGAAATCAAACTTGAAGATGTATCGGATTCGGACGGATATTCGGATTCGGACGGATATTGCTGTTACCATATCCTAACCCATATTTTTTTCTCCGGATTTGGTACTAGTCGGATTCGGTACCAATCGGATTCGGTGCGGATCGGTCGGGATTAACCCGACCCGTTTTCACCCCTACCGGCGGGGTCCGCGCCGTCCGTAGCGTCGTCAAATGCTTCTACTAGCGGATCTGGGACTACGTCGGAGTGGCCGCCGCGCAGGTTGAGCTCCGGAAGTCCCTTCATGGGAAGGGGAGCCTCGGCCAATTTCTGGACGAAGTCCCGCGGCACGACGAGGGCGGCGTCGGGGCCTCCGAACCTGCCGAAGGCTCACAGGTGCGAGGCCGAAGTAGCTAGGTGCGGGCGTGCGTTGTAATGTCCATCCCTTTGTTGAATGAACAAAGTGCACCCTTGCCTCACGAGCTGACTTTGACTAGTGTCCCAAGCAGCTTCCTTGCTGGGGGCGCCTGCTTGCGTCTGGCCTTGCAACCCGGCGGCGGCTTCGACGCTGGCAAAGGGCCGAGGATTCATTGAACTTTTGGGCAGGCCGACCTTCTTCAGACGGGTCCCCGGCTTTGGCGCGTGTTAAGGACGAGCCCGTGGAGTAGTGGCCTATCGCCGCAGGGATGCCGTCAGGCCTTTGTACGTTCGTGATTTTTCCAATATACATAAGACTCTCCGGCGTTTCGGGATATGCGCTGCAAGTTTCCCTCTCGGGTTCACTAATATGCCACACGCTGCGCGGGGGCGGGGTCTCTACGCTCGAAGTGCGCCGCTGGCGAAGCAGCTGCGCGGGGGCTCCGTCCGCCCAGCCGTGGTGGACGTGTTGGCTGCCTGGTAGGATTGTGTCCTTTCCTAGTCCGTAGATTGGCGCGCGCGAAGGCGAAGGTGCGTGCACGCTGCGCCCTCCCGCCCCTCGCGGCAGGGGTAGCCTCTGGTGTACTTCGCGCTCCGTCCCCTTCAGGCATCGCTCGTGGGAGCAGCCTCTGGTGCGCTATGTGCGCCATCCGGCTCGGCGGGGTGCGCGATTAATAACCGCGTCTCCGCTCTGCCGAGCGCGCGGAGGGCACCCGCACTTTATTTAGACTCCGTAGAGTGCGCGGGATCAGCGTCCACGTCTTATTTATACTCCGGGGAGTACGCATAGATACAAGGTCCCTGGCGTGCGCGGAGTTCGCGTCTTGTTTAGACTCCGTAGAGTGCGCAGGGAGAACATCCGCGTCTTTTTTTTATAGTCCGTGGACTCGCGTGTGCGGAGGTAAACCTCGACGTCACGTCTTTTTTAGAGTCCGTAGACTGGCGCGTGCGGAGGTGAACCTCGACGTCACGTCTTATTTAGAGTCCGTAGACTGGCGCGTGCGGAGGCGAACCTCAACGTCACGTCTTATTTAGAGTCCGTAGACTGGCGCGTGCGGAGGCGAACCTCAACGTCACGTCTTATTTATACTCCGTAGAGTGCGTGCAAAGGCGTCCCCCCGCACGTCTTTGGTTTATACTCAGGCCCGTCACCTTTGGCTACGGCGAGTGCACACGCGGACGTGCGACTTCGATTTATACTCAGTCTCGTACCCCTGGCTACGGCGAGTGCACACGCGAACGTGCATCTTTGGTTTATACTCAGGCCCGTCACCTTTGGCTACGGCGAGTGAACACGCGAACGTGCAACTTCGATTTATACTCAGTCCCGTACCCCTGGCTACGGCGAGTGCACACGCGAACGTGCGTCTTTGGTTTATACTCAGGCCCGTCACCTTTGGCTACGGCGAGTGCACACGCGAACGTGCGACTTCGATTTATACTCAGTCCCGTACCCCTGGCTACGGCGAGTGCACACGCGAACGTGCGTCTTTGATTTTGAGCACCCGGAGCGCGCGCATAGGCCAGGCCTCCGCGCGCCCTCCGCCGCATTTTGATGCATAATAACCAACAATGAGCGACAAACGGTAAACTTTATTGCCTTCCCGTTTGCGCGGATGAGCAGTTACAAAAGAGGGATAGACTAACCGTTTGTCCCTGGCGCGGCTGGAGCCTCTAGTGGTCAGGCTATCTGTAGGGCCCGCCCAGCTACCTTCGAATGATGCCGCGGGACTTCCGCTCTGCGGTGCCGACCCTAAGAATGTCGTTGAGCTTCGCGACGCGGATACCTGGTACCTGGTTCGATGTGCCGGGCCATATCTTGGTCGCCACGGATGGTAATGATAGCCCGCGGCCCCGGAATCTTCATGCATAGATAGCCGTGGTGCGGCACCACGCCGAAGGAGTTGAGGATTGGGCGCCCTAGTATGGCATTGTAGGGGTACGGGAGGTCGACCACGTCGAAGGTAGCATCTTCGGCCCGCACATTGTCGTCTTGGCCAAACGAAACTTGGAGGCATATCTGGCGAAGCGCCCGTAGGGGCTGTCCCCCAAAGCCTTGCAGGGGAACTCCCGAAGGCCCTAGACGGCTTCGAGGGATCCCCATCTGGTCGAAGGCCGCCGCAAACAATACATTTGCGGAGCTGCCTCCGTCTACGAGGGCACGCCCCACGTCGTATCCCGCGATGATGACCCGGATGATTAGGGGTCCTGGTGAGGAAAGTCTACGCCTCGGGCATCCTCGGGTGTGAACGTGACTTCGCGCTGTGCCCAGTCCGGCGGTGCTTGCGCTGGGTATGCCGCCACGTGATGTAACCTTCGCGTATAGGCCTTCTGCTGCCGTGCTGAGGCGAACTCCAGCGCAGAGCCTCCGGATATGACGTTGATGACCCTGCGGTGTGTTGCCTCCGGGGCCTGCAACTGCAGGAGGCCCTCCCGGGGCTGCTGCACGTGAGCCTGGATCCGCAGGGGGCCTTCCTGGGGCTGCACCCCTTGCCCCTGAATTTGCATGGGGGCTTCGTACGGGAGCTGGACGTGGGCCACCACAGGCGGGCGCGCCTTCGGGTTCCTGTCCCTAGTAGCGCTCTGGCGGAGTGCCGCAATGGAGACGCACGAGCGTGTGTCGTGGGTGCCTCGGCCGTGGACCTCACACCACAGCCCATGCTGCCGGTCGTCGTAATCTCCCTGGCCTCTGTCATCGCGGCCCCGGCCGAGGCCGCGACCCCCTCGGCCTCGGCGCCCCCGATTACCACGACCCGCGGAGACGCTTTCTTCGGAACCGCCTTCGATGTCGAAGACAAAGTGGCCCCGTCGCGACTTCTGCTGTCCTCGCTTGGACCTATTGGATGGCTCCTTATGCGGGGCTTCACTGCGGTCGGTTGCATCCCTGGACGACTCCTGCTTGCGCTTGCCCTTCGAAGAGTCATCCTTGGGCGGATCTTCGACTCTTGTCAAGCCACCGGCCTGATTAATATCGGAGTCATCACCCCGCCTTCGCCGGGCGTCCTCTTCCGCCCTGGCATACTCCTCCATCTTGTCGAAGAGCTTTGCCACCGTCTTGATTGGCTTCCGCGCGTTGTACTCGGCCATCGGACCCGGGCGGAGGCCTTGTATGGCTGCGTTGACGACGGTGGTCCCGTTAACGTCCTTAACTTGGCAACGTATCTTCGCGAAGCGCTTGAAGTAGTCCCGGAGCTTCTCCGAGGGTTCTGCTTTACGGCGAAGAGTTGATCCGCATCGACTCGCTCGACGTAGTTTCCCTGGAAGTTGTTGTGGAGGCGGTCGCGAAGCTGTTCCCACGCGTAGATGGAGTTCGGCTCTATAGTAAAAAACCAGGACAGCGCCACTCCCTGCAACGCGAGGGGGAGCCCCTTCGCCTTTGTGGTATCGTCTCCACCCGCGGCCTCGATGGCGGTTTCATACACGCGCACGAACTCGCGGGGGTCCGTATCGCCCTTGAACGGCTCGATGACGCTCGGGAACTTGAAGTCTTCAGGCCATTCCGCCTGCTGCAATCCTGCCGAGAGCGGGGACTCTGGATCGACGCGTCGCAGCGGAGCGCGACTGGATGTGGGGGCGTCACGACTGTCCGCCCTCTCCGACGTGGGCTCCGACGCGACCACCGGCGCGGCCTGCTGGCTCCGAGCCTCTTGCATGTCTCGGACAGCTCCGCGAAGGTCTCCGAGCTCCCGCTGGAATGCGTTGAGGGCCGCCAGCAGGGCGCTTTCTACCGCAGCTGCGGGTGGGGCCACTGGCGCGCCCGGCGGGCGAGTCGGTATGGTAACTATCGCCTCCCGAGGTCCCAGGCTGCCGACCGCTTCACTACGGCTACCACCAGCCATTTGGTCCGCGCTACCGGCGAGCGTTGCGGCGAGGGTGGCGGGGTCGGTTGTCGTCGTCGCGGTGGCGGGGTCGGTTGTCGTCGTCGCGGTGGCGGGGTCGGTTGTCGTCGCTGCGGTGGCGGGGTCGGTTGTCGTCGCCGCGGTGGCGGGGTCGGTTGTCGTCGCCGTGCGAACGCCGACGCTCGCGCCGGCGGCAGCCGACGCCGAGGCCCTGGTGTTCACGCGCCGCTCCGATCCGAACGTCTTCCTTCCCTTCACCGCCGTTGATGAAGCTTTTTTCGGTGCCATCTTCTTCTTCGATCTTCAGGCTTGTCCTCGTCCTCCCCACGGACGGCGCCAACTGTTGTGGTTACAGACCAAACAGAGAGAGAGATGGTAGTGGAGAGTGGGAGGATGTAGCGTGTCCTGTCCTCCCTTCCCCATGGCCGGTGTTTCATATATACATACATGGGGAGCGATTTTACAATTATGCCCTTACATCAGCTTATCCCTACTAGGGGTATTTGAGTCATTACACATGTTCTACTCTGGTCTTTATGGACTTCTAACAGGCCTGCTAGGTTTAGGTGGGGGCCACCCCTACAACAATTGACAAATGATAGTAATAGTAAAAATTTAAAGCTCAAGCTTGAAAATTCAGTTTTAGTATTAGATCTTGTAGGTAGCTAACAAGTGAAGCATATATCATAAAGTACTAAAAGTCATAAAATAATTTAGCCATCTATTGAGACAGACCACAAGATTGACAAGTGACAGTAATAGTAAAAATTTAAAGCTCAAGCTTGAATATTCAATTTTAGTATTAGATCTTGTAGCTAACAAGTGAAGCATATATATATCATAAAGTACTAAAGGTCATAAAATAATTTAGCCATCTATTGAGACAGACCACAAGATTAACAAATGATAGTAATAGTAAAAATTTAGAGCTCAAGATTGACAAACAATTTAGCCGGAGTCGGGAGGGAGTGGCGGACGGCGTCGGGAGAGAGCGGCGGCATCGGGAGGGAGTGCCAGCGTCGGGAGGGAGCGGCAGCGTCGGGAGGGAGAGCTGGCGTTGGGAGGGAGTGCTGGCGTCAGGAGGGAGCGACGGTGTTGGGAGGGAGTGCCAGCGTCGGGAGGGAGCGGCAGCGTCGGGAGGGAGAGCCGGCATTGGGAGGGAGTGCCGGCGTCTGGAGGGAGCGACGTCGTCGGGAGGGAGCGGCGGTGTCGGGGAGGAGCGGCGACGGTGGGAGGGAGAGGCGGCATCGGGAGGGAGTGCCAGCGTCAGGAGGGAGCGGCAGCGTCGAGAGGGAGAGCCGGCGTTGGGAGGGAGTGCCGGCGTCAGGAGGGAGCGGCGGTGTCGGGAGGGAGTGCCGGCATCGAGAGGGAGCGGCGGCGGCGGGAGGGATCGGTGGGGTCGCGCGCGAGTGAGCAGTTAGATCTAGCAAAACCTAGCAGTGGCGATGAAAATGGAGAGAGCGAGTGAGGACTCTGCGGGCAGAACCAATATATAGGGAAACTATCACAGACGGTCCCATAAAAGAACCGTCTGTGATATGTACAGTATCATAGATGGTTCTATTTATAGAACCGTCTATGATATATCGAATATCACAGACGGTTCTATAAAATAGAACTATCTGTGATACTTGGAATATCACAAACGATTCTATTTATAGAACCGTCTGTGATATTTAGAATAGAACCATCTGTGATATGTCATCACAGACGATTTCTTCCGATAAACTGCCTGTGATAGTTCACTGCATCTACAAATCATAAATGCTGGCCATGCAATGTGAAAACGCAAGCATAACCATAAATATAACTATTTCTTAGTTCTTGAATTATTTACAATTACAATGGAATATAGTTCCATAATTACATGCCGAGTTCCCTATTTATGATTACATTGCAACAATTTCCAAATAGGTGCTGGCTTTGTGGGATTATTTATTACACCTGGCTATTTCCTTTTAAATAAAGCCCTTCACGATGATCGACATGCATGTAGCTTGCTTCATCGCTTTGTTCTTCCTCGAGCCTGATGTCGTCTCCGAATGGAGGTAACTCATAAAATTGATTGTACTCTTCCTCATCCACAACATTCTCAACTCCGATAATCCTTCTTTTTCCCTAAAGAACTACATAGCGCTTCATATTTGCCGGGTCGGTTACACAAAATACTTGAACAACTTGCCTCGTGAGTACGAATGGTTCGTTTTCGTATCATACACATTTGAGGTCCACGGTAGCGACGCCATACTTGTTGACCTTTACACCCCGTGGGAGTTGGACCCAACGGCACTGAAATAGAGGAATCTTGAAAATCACGTAGTCAGGCTCCCAAATCTTCTCTACAAGCCCGTAGTACGAGCTTAGGCTAGCGGTACTGATGTGCGCATCATAGGCATCTATGCGGACACCTGAGTTCTGCACTGTGCTCTTTCTATCCTGATCTGTTGTATAAAAAGTGTAGCCATTAATGTCGTATCCTTGGCATGTCACAATAGTAAATTTTGGCCCTTTTGCCAACCATTGTAGTGTTTCACTTGATGACCTCCTAGTCAACCGCATCTTCAACCATTCGTTGAACTGACGGGTGTGTTGTCTCGTGATCCAAACTTCTGACTGGCCTGCATTCTCTTGGCGTAGCATGTCCTTGTGTTCTTCAATATATAGGGTCACTTCAGCATAAGTATTTTGATCCGGAGTTATTGCTTTCTTTCCGATAGTCCCGATACTATCTAGCCTCCCCTCGTGACGAGATAGAGGTACACCTATCGGCTCGACCTGAGCCATGTAGCCGATGCAGAATTCAGTGACCTCTTCTGTTGTATAACCTCCGATGATGCTACCCTCCGGTTGACATTGATTGCGTACATAGGACTTGAGAATTCCCATGTACCTCTCGAATGGGTACATATGACGTAGAAACATGGGGCCGCATATCTTTATCTCTTTCACAAGGTGGACAATGAGATGGACCATGATATCAAAAAAATGGAGGGAAATACATCTCTAGATGACATAGAGTTGTCACCAACTCGGTCTACAGAGCATCTAGTCCATCGGGATCAATGACCTTCTGAACAATTGCATTAAAGAAATAACATAGCCTTATAATTGTCACTCAATCCTTGTTCGAAAAATACTTCTAATTGCAATAGGTAACATTTGTGTCATTAGCACATGACAGTCATGAGACTTCATACCAATTAATTTCAAATATTCCATGGAAATAAGTTTCTTCAAGCTGGTGGAGTAACCGAACGAAACTTTCATACCATGTAAGGACTGGCACAGTTGAGTTCTCTCGGATTTAGACAGAGTGTAGCAAACTGGGAGAAGGTACGTCCGACCTTTATCGGTCTCTATCGGTGCTAACTCGATTCTGATGTTCATAGCGACTAAGTCACGCCTTGCGTTGACACCGTCGTTTGTTTTATCAGGAATGTTCAGTAACAAACCAATCAAACTATCACATACATTCTTCTCTATGTGTATGACATCGATGCAATTGCGAACTTCTAAGTGCTCCCAGTAAGGCAAGTCCCAAAATATTGACCTCTTCTTCCACATGTTCTTCCGACAGGTCCTCAATTTACGTCCCTTTCCAAGCACAACGTCGATATCCTTGACCATATCATACACCTCTTTTCCGCTAAAAGGCCTTGATACTAAGTCATCCTCTTTTTTTCGTCAAATTGTTTCTTTATCTTACGGTGTGGGGTGATACTTTGGAAAGAACCTACGGTGACTCATGTACACAGTTTTGCGTGAGTTGTTCAACCACACACTCTCGGTATAATCTAAGCAGTGCGGACAGGATTTAGCTCCTTTTGTACTCAACCCTGACAGGCTACCAAGGGCAGAAAAATCATTAATGATGCAGAACAACATGGCGCGTAGAGTGAAGTTCTCTCGTTTGTCCGCATCCCGTATATATACCCATTCGTTCCACAGTATTGCAACATCTTCCACCAATGGTGCTAGGTACACATCAATATCATTCCTAGGTTGCTTCGGCCCTTCGATAAGTGGTGACATCAAAATATACTATCGCTTCATACATAGCCAAGGAGGAAGGTTGTACATGCACAGAGTCACGGGCCAGGTGCTATATCGCTACTCATGTTACCAAAAGGATTCATTCCATCTGTACTCAACCCAAACCTTATATTTCTCGGTTCCGCGCCGAATTCTATAAACATCCTATCAATGTTCCTCCACTAGGCAGAATCGGCAATGTGTCTTATCATTTTATCTTTCTTACGCTGCTCTTAGTGCCAACGCATCAATCTTGCATCCTTGCGGTTTGTAAATAAACGTTTCAAATGGGGAATTACAGGAAAATACCACAACATCTTAGCAGGAGGCCCTTGCTTCACCTCGATACCCTTCACATCATCGAAGTCATTTTTACGCTTGTATCGAGATGCTTTGCACACCAGACAAACATGTAAGCTAGCATGCTCTTTACGGTACAGGATACAATCATTCGCACATGCATGTATTCTTTCTACTTCTATTCCTAATAGGCAAAGAATCTTTTTGGCTTGGTATGTGGTTTTTGGCAACACATTTCCCTTTGGAAGCATGTCCGCTAAGAGACCTAATAATGCCGTGAAACTCTTGTCAAACCAACCATTCCTTGCCTTCAATTTTAGCAGTTCTAGAACTGATGAAACCTCGTGTATTACGATTTGCAACCCGGGAACAATGGTTTCTTCGAGTCCTCTCTCAAACCCTCGAATTTACCAAACTCTCTCTCACTATAGTTCCCTTCTACATCATGTAGCATCTGATCCAGATTGTCATCCTGCGACCTATCCTCATGATCGAAAGCACAGTCCACAACCGGCATATCATTATCTCCCTCAACGATGTCATAACTACCTTTTTGTGTACTCTTCTCTTCACCGTGGCTGGTCCAACATTTGTACCCGTTTCTGAACCCCCTTCAAATCAAATGAGCTTTGATCTGCACTGAGTTGCTAAACATCTTTAGATTATCACAATCAATGCATGGACAGTACATATATTCCATCCTCTTCTTTAACATATTCAACTCGGCCGCTTTTCTAAAAGCAGACACGCCATTAATGTACTCCTCACTCACACGGTTCTTAATATACATCCAGCTTCGGTCCATCTACGCTACACATATAACAAATGAGTGTCAAAAATGATTATTAGCGCTACTATATAGCAAATCAGACTAGCTATACATATTTACACAGGACATCAATCTATATATATTACGTATGGTATAGCTAGCTAGCTAGCCACGTATTCATGATATAATAATGTTAAGCAAGACTATATAGAAATGAACTACGAGTACTTACCCATTTTGATTAAATTGAGCAAACTAGCTAACATTATCTTTCTAAATCTAGCTAGTTAGATCTAAACAAAAACGTATCTATCATCTCTTTCAATTACAAAAGCATACATATAAGTTATTAAAAGCAATTGAGTACTAACCTCTGATCACTAAGAAAACGGCAATATGTTTTCACCGAACTCCCTAAAGCCGGCCGCCACCTATCGCTCGACCGATGCAGCGTAATGAAGACAGATCTATGTCGAGATCGACCACGTATGCCCAGTATTTAATAGGGTAAATTATCACATACGGTTCCAACCACAAACAGTCTGTGATACCAATATATCACAGACGGTTCGTATTAATAACCGTCTGTGAATTATCACAGACGGTTCGTATTAATAACCGTATGTGAATTATCACAGATGGTTATTAATACGAACCGTCTATGATGTCCGCAATATCACAGACGGTTTGTTACAAGAACCGTATGTAATGTCCAGAATATCAGAGACGGTTTTTTATATGAACCGTCTGTGTTGTTCGTATCTTTCACAGATGGTTCATAACACGAACCGTCTGTGATGTCTCACTTATCGTTGACAGTTTGTGATAAGAACTGTCTGTGAAAGATCACAGATGGTTATTAAAACGAACCGTCTGTGATGTCTCAATTATTACAGACGGTTTGTTTTAATAACCGTCTATAAAAATATCACAGACAGTTGCCACTATAAATCGTTTATGATAGTTTAATCACAGACAGTTCCGTATGAACCATTTATAATATAGCCGTTAAGTATAATCTCTTTTATAATAGTGACGATGACTACCTAGTCTTCAACCGTCGGCAGTGCGTTTTGTGTCTGATTTCAGTTTTTACCTCCTTTTGGGCTATGCTGCAGAGCCTCGGAAGGACACGATCACGTACATCCCGGGCGTGCCGGCCATCGAGCCGTGCGAGCTCATGGCGTACCTCCAGGACACGGACACCAACACCATCGTGCACCGCATCATCTACAAGGCGTTCGAGGAGGCCCGCGGCGCCGACTACGTCATCTGCAACACCGTGGAGGAGCTGGAGCCGTCCACCATCGCCGCGCTCCGCGCCGAGAAGCCCTTCTACGCCGTGGGCCCCATCTTCCCGGCCGGCTTCGCCCGCAGCGCCGTCGCCACCTCCATGTGGGCGGAGTCCGACTGCTCCCACTGGCTCGACGCGCAGCCGGCCGGCTCCGTGCTCTACATCTCCTTCGGCAGCTACGCGCACGTCACCAAGCGGGAGCTGCACGAGATCGCCGGCGGCGTGCTTGCCAGCGGCGCGACGTTCCTGTGGGTGATGAGGCCGGACATCGTGAGCTCCGACGACCCGGACCCGCTCCCCGAGGGGTTCTCGGAGGCCGCGGCGGGGCGCGGCGTCGTGGTTCCGTGGTGCTGCCAGGTGGAGGTTCTCTCCCACCGCGCGGTGGGCGGGTTCCTGACGCACTGTGGGTGGAACTCCATCCTGGAGAGCGTGTGGGTGGGCGTGCCTATGCTGTGCTTCCCGCTGCGTACCGACCAGTTCACCAACCGGCGGCTCGTCGCGCGGGAGTGGCGCGTCGGCGTGCCCGTCGGGGACCGAGGCGCGGTGCTCGCGGACGAGGTGAGGGCGAGGATCGAGGGGGTGATGTGGGGGGAGGAGGGGGCGGAGCTCCGGGTGCAGGTGAGGAAGCTGAGGAAGACGCTCGAGGCCGCCATGGCGCCCGGCGGCTCGTCGCAGCGGAGCTTCGACGAGTTCGTCGACGAGCTGACGCGCCGTTGCGGCGGTCGTTGAGCCGATCGGCCAGGCCACGTACGTGCATGGTGCGGAACTGCGGGTGTGGGTGCCAAAGTACTTTCCTATTTGGCCTGTCGGCTAATACTCTTAAGATCTATTTACATTTACCTATGTAATATTAAGTACTTTTTATTATTACGTTTGTACGAATAAGATTTGTCAACGTAAATTATATGAGCTAGTTAGAGCAACTTCAAGAGATTAGTCAAAAAGATTAGCCAAATTTACTGATTTAGCTACTTTGTAAAATAGATCTCACAAAAAAAGACTAGACTACTCCAACAGACTCTGTAAAATTTGGACTCTCCATATTCAAAAGTGCCACGTCAACAGGATTTCCCGGAGCGGGGAGGCTTTCAGCGCCGTGTACGACTTCTTCATCACACACCACATGTACATTCGTTGCCATTAGTCCCTTGTTGTGCCTCTGGACTGTGGGACGTCATTATTCGCTACAAACACTGACATACAAAAATTCAGGAAAGATTTTTAAGCAGGTTTTGTGCAAACTGCTAGCTAATACAGGATGTTGGTATGAGTAATTGCAATAGCCAATAGCATATCTTATTCAGTATGTGTAGAGTGCAATACAGAAGACCCACTCGGCCATGTATAGATGGCAGCGTGGGGTCGCGTTCGCGGGCGGGAAGGGGGCGTCGGCGCCGGCGCAGTGCGCAGGAACGGGGCCGCGCGCGCGGGAACGGGGCCAACCCGCGGGAAGAGGATGGATGGCGAGCGGCGGAGGCTATCCAAAAATAGAGAGCGAACGTCGTGGGATACAGGGTTACTAAATTTAGAGAGTCATTTACCTAGTCTCTTGGAGATAGTTTTTTCTAATACTAGCTATATTTACCTTTACAAAATGATTTGGCTAATCTCTTGGAGATGCTCTTATTAATTTAGAGACTAGCTTAGAATACACAAGATATTCGAATTGCTAAATTCGGATGGCTACACCCCCCCCCCCCCCCTCCTACAATATTTAAACTCAAATCAGGTTATGTTGCCTAATGAATACAAATAGAGAGGAACGATCCTTCTTTTAATAGTAGTGGTCTCTTTGCCACACTAGTTCCAATTATAGGTACTAGATGACTGACGTCAATGTAATGTTAAATCAGCACAGCCTTGTGATAGAAAACTATGGCATGGCTGCTCTCATGGGTGTACACCGTTCCATTCCTTCGATGTGAAATCGTCTAGTATTGAAGTATCTCAAGCTTCACAGATCACATGTCAGTATTGCTATTTCCAGTATATGATTTCACAATCCATTTGCAGAAAGCCTTGAATCTCAGCTTCTCTTCTATAGCGATCAGAATGTGTTCATTCCTTTTAAGTGCGATTGACCAAAGTGCATGAATACATTTGTGCACTAGTGTAGATTACCAAAATACAGAACATTTCATAACTTTATAGGTTACCTCTTTTGTAGAATTTCTAGGCCTTGCATATCTGATATCTGTACCCTTCTCAAATAAGTTCTTAGTGCAGGAAATGGATTGTTTCCTTTTCAGATGGCTAGAAACTGGGAAGGTTCCAATTTTCTTGAGCTTGAGATGAACGAAAAGATTATAACTTCCCTTCAGTCTGTATTGTGCGTCAACATTTGTGCAACTCACTTTTCCTGTAGCTTGTAATAAGGTGCCTTCTGGAATCTGGATGCAGCTCTAGATGAAAAAAAAAGGAATCTGTAAGCATCTTATACATCTAGTTTAATTAGTAGAACTATTGCTTGTTTTTCCTTTTCCTCGCCCTTTCTTTGTTCATGCCAGTGGTATCCCATAAAACTATGCAAACAAAGTAACAAATTAAGTGTGCCCATAAAACTATGCAAACAAAGTAACAAATTAACCTTGTCTCTGTCCACCTTGACTTGCCTTTTCTAATGTGGCTATTCTGGATAGCTGTCATGTGCAGCGTGAACAGGATCCAACAGCTAGCTTAGAGTAGCCTTAGAGATAACATTAGTTGTTTTCTTTAACATCAAGTAATTTAGGGGTAAGATTATTTAGTTCAGATTGCATTCAAGTTCATCATTCCAGTCTATGGTCTCATCTTTCTAAGATCCCTCCCCCTTCAGCCGTTGCCGTCTGGCCTTCTATGTGCGGTGTTTAATCTGATTGCGAACCAGAGCAGACATCTGTTCGTTGGGCAATGAATAACCCAATGTGCAGAGATGCCATCAAGATAGGCTTAGCATTAAACCACGTTTCAGAAATCTCATTCTAGAAAATTAAGTTGTCACAAACAGCGAAAGTATCAGCATTGGTTTGACAACTACATTTATTTGCTTGGAATGAAGCTCCAACATACATTTATTGGACCTAGCATTTGTCAGATGGGATGTCCTGCATTCTTGTATGCCACGAAAAGAACCAGATTCAACAACAGATGACGTGTTATATAATCCAAGTTAAATTTTCGTGAGAACTTGATGTTACAATTTAGACAAATGTAGCTATGCTATCAAGTTGAAATGCCATACTTCCTGGTTAACAAGGAGTTGCTCTGTTATTCTTTTAATTCGTTTTGATTTTTTGGCTCCTATATTTCGTCATAAATGATGCGGTTGTTTCTTTTCTGGCAGATATTTTGTATCAACAAATGCAACATCCACATTTCGAAGAATGCAACATCCACAAATGCAACATTCAACAAAGAGCGAAATAGGTGGAGAATTGTACGAAGAATGCTTGTTGAAGCTATTGCTGATCTTCTTCAGATCAATGGAAAGGTATTGCTGATCTTCTCCAAGAAATCCTATATTTCTCTGATCAAAACCGTAAGAATCTTATATGACTATTCAGATCAAAACATCGTATGGATACAACAAAAATTCATTGCATGATCAAAGCAGATTCACCATCTCATAATCTCATCCAAGTGGGCATCGCAATTAGCATCCCCTCCCAATCGTACAAACAACGGTAGGATGCTCTTATTTCGCAGCCTTCCTAACAAGGTCGAACACCATGGCCATGTCATCGGCCGCCGGAAAGGCTAATGTCAGACATGGTGCCAACGCTCATCGCAGCCGTCGACGTCGATCGCCGGACCAACCACGAGTCCAAAAAACCCTGGTGGGTGTCCATGGCCGCGAGCATGTTGAACGTCACGTACGTCGGGGGCAGCTTCGGTAGCGTTTGGCTGCTATCCAGGTACTGCATGACTTGCCACATGCTCGGCTGCGCCGCCGGTGACGGGTTCAGGCACATCAGCACAGCCGCAGCACTAGGTCCGCCTCCGCGACGTCGTAGTCCACGCCAAGCTTCGTGTCCACCGCGCCGGTGATGGTGCCCTTGCGCCAGTGCCCCAGCACCCAATCCACGAGCACGAAGCGGTTGTCGTCGGCGTCCGCGTCCTCCTCCTCGATGGGCCTCCGGCCGCAAATGACCTCCAGGAGGAACGCGCCGAAGGCGAACACATTAGAAAGAGTGGTCGCCTTGCCGGTGCGCACCAGCTTCGGTGCTAGGTAGCCCATGGTGCAACCCACATGCGTGGTTTGCGGGTCGACGCCATGGTCATACAATCTTGTGAGGCAAAAGTCACCCGCTTGCCCGTTCATCTCGCCGTTGAGAAACACATTGCTCGCCTTGATGACAACCTGCTCCCAATCCTCGCGCGTGTACAATAGCCTGGACGCGACACCTTTGATGATGTGAAGCCTCCAAGGCCAATTGGGGGCAGGCTTCTCGTCACGGTCGTGCAAGTACTTGTCGAGGTTACCATTGTTGGAAATATATCCAGGGATTACACATTTGGTTTATCCGTGGACATAAGTTTTTACAAAAAAACAAGATGGACACTGGTCCCTGACCACACCAGATGGTTCGACCACTCAGGTCTCTGACCATATTGATCTCTGACCACGTTGTCCGGTTCGACCACACAGGTCTCTAACTAAGCTGGTCTCCGACCACGCTGGTCTTTGATCATGTTGTCCGGATTGACCACACAGATCTCTGACTACGCTGATCTCCGACCACATTGATCTTCAACCGCATAGATCTTCGACCACATTGGTTCGACCACAATGGTTCTTGACCACATTAGTCTTCCAACTATTAACAGACGTTGTAGTTCCGTGATTACAATGCTAGTAATTCCGACTAGCGGTAGTACCGTAGAATACACTACGGTAGTTCTGATTTCTCTGAGAAGTGCATTTACTTTAACAGATTTTGTAAAACATAATTGCAAACTACAGTATCATGCATACAAGGATTATACATGATTCCCAACAAGTTGCAAAGCATATTTGCACACTTTTAGAATTATGACACAAAGATTATATATGAGTTTTAATCATTTGCAAATACAAATCTCATACCAAGGAGAGCTAGAGCAAGTAAGATTGAGCTATTAACACATGATGAGACTCAAATTACTAGACATGATCCCTCTTAATAGTACGATAATCTATACTAGCAACCCAGTCTTCCAACCAAACATCAATACCGGTAAATTACTAGGAACATATTCTTAGCCCTAGCTAGCCATACCTTTGCCTTGAGTCATAATCTTGACATGCATCAACTCGTGATGCATCCTTTACTTCAACTCCATCAATACATGCGGATCTTTACTTGACTTAATGATCAACATATGATCATCTCCTCTTGTATATGCATACGTCATGATGCATCTTCTTCTTGACTTAATAATTTTCAACACATGAAGTAATCTCAAGTCTTTCTCAATTGGGGAACCTAATCTATTCATACAACTCATGAAAAATATTAGTCTACAAAATAATTGTCATCAATTACCAAACTTCACCATTAACACATAATGGAGAGACTAGATTTTACAATCTTCCTGTTTTGGTAATTCATGACTATCTCAACAAATAATGAAATAAAAATTTGTTTACAAGTATACATCATGTACACAACACTTGTATACTCTAAGATAAACTTTGAAAGCAAAGCTTACATATCCTATTGTCATTAATCATTCAACCATTAACACATAATAGAAGAACTAGATGACAATCCGATTATGAGTATATATGAACTATACATGCTATATATACTCAAAGGATATGTTTCAAAACAAAGATTCTTAATATGTGGAAATGGAATATGGATCAATACTAATGAAATCACAAAACATAAATTGAACTCCCCTAAATGTGTACATATAAGAATGTATTGTGAAAGCATATACACATGTTCAGGTTTGACTTATTTGGTGAAATTCATTCTATATTTCGGATCCGAGGAATGCTATAAGATAAGGATGGGATATTGAATGAATACTTCTTATGTTTTCATCTTTTTATCCAAATGAGACTAAGCAATATCATAATCAATAAACATATTAGTCTCACAATTGTATTAGTCATTATCACGAAAACCAACTTAATGGAGTTTGAACTTATAACAGTGCCAAACTCGATCAGAATTGGGGATTGCGGTTAGGGATTTAAGGTCAGATTGGGGATTTGCAATTTAGCCCTTTGCGTTTTTAAAATTGTAATCCGGTCCTTCTCTCTTTGGATTTCTTCCATTTAGGCCCTCTTGAATTCCGATTTTGATGCGGTTCAATGCTACACGTCCACGGTGATGTGTACATCCATACGGAGTAGTTGTACACGCCAATTTTGAAGATAATGTGCCTTGATCGTGCCAGCCTGTGGAAGAATTATGAAAAATGTAAGGCATTCCAATTCAAGTAATTAATTATAGAAAGCGTATAAATGCTGATAAATGGTCCCAAAGTGTGAAAAATAATAGGCGTAAGTGAGTAGAAAAATATGCAAAAATGACACATGTCACTTTTGCCTTTAGTTTATTTAAAAGTTGAAACAAACAAAACAACTTCTCCAAGCAACTTCTTAAAGCCGCTTCTCTAAACGACTTTTCTAAGCCTAAAACTATGTGTGTTGTCCATGTCAGCATCTCTGTCATCTGCTGCCATCTTGGAAAGTATGGGCAAAAGACATCAGTTGCATCCAAAAGCTATCAGTTATAGTCCAAAAGAACATGATCTACATCTAGTACTAAGGGTGGGTTCTTTTCGGCTGTAGTTAATGGCTTATGGTTGCCCCTAATGGCTTTTGGCACTGGCGTGAGTGTTTGTGTGAACGTATCGAATACCAATAATTTGCTTCGAAAAAGATTGACTCGATAAGTCGCTTCAAAAAGACGGCAGAGAAGCCATCCAGTTTGTTTGTTTGTTTGAGAGAAGCGATAAACCTATGGATGATAATTTTTAACCCTAACGCAAGCAATTGTACGAATGAACTAAATGCTAGTAAGTCGCTTCGAAAATACTATCTTGATAAACCGCTTCGAAAAGACGATGAAAAACTGTTTCATTTATTTATTGGGAGAAGTAAGCCATAAGATATGAGCAAAAAAAAGTCCGAAAAGAAAGGAGCCATGTATGTACACAATTATCTTTGTAAACCTACGCACATGCATGCTTAAATTGTCCTTTTGTTTTCAATTTTGAAACGCGGATTACATAATTCGTTGTAGGTCCCCTTACTATTTTAGCGTAGGGGTTTAATTACATTGTTTTACGAGGGCACTGTTTAGAACGCGTGGTCTTGCTGCTTAAAATTTACTGTTTTTGACTTTTTTATACTGTTTTATATTGTTTTTGGTTTATTTTGTACTGTAACTATTATGAACAATTTTAACATAATTAAATTTAAAAATAGAGAAAAAAAATATCATATCGAATAATACAAAAGAATAAGAAAAAAGAAAAGAGAAAAGCTAAAAAATAGAAAAAACAAAATTAAAAGGTTTGAAGTTAAAAGCATCTGGCCAAATAAGCAAGTCCGAGTCGAAGCCGTCGACGTTCTGCATCATTACCGGCGTGGTGAAGCCATTGTACGTGGGCGCCGGCTCGGGCAGCGGCGCGTCGCTGTCTAGGTATTGCACCACCTGCCGCATCGACGGCCCCACGATGGCCACCGGGTGTGAGCACAGCAGGCTCAGCTTGACCACCAGCGCCACCTCCTCGGCATTGTAGCCGCCACAGAGCCGCGCGTTCGCCATGTCGGCGTTTCCCCCTTGCTCCAGCGCTCGAACAGCGCGTCCGCCGAGTCGTAGTCCACCCACACCTGCATGGCGTCGCCGCTGAAGAGGGTCAGGTTCTTGAAAGCACCAGTGTCATCGGCGTAGTAGCCGGCGGGCGCGGCGGCAATGGACAGCAGACCATTTACGCCAACACCGACATGGTTGCTGTTGATGTCCCAGAACTCCGGGTTCAGGATGGTGTTGAGCTCGACGGCGAAGATGTGGTTGCTCACGTTGCCGTTGTTCTGGTTGTTGAAGAGGCCGATCGAGGAACTGGCTCGGCAACGCCCTGGACAGGTTCTTGCTCGACGCGACGAAGAAGGCGAGCCCATTGCCACTGACCGTGACGTAGTCGGGGACGATGGCAAACACGAAGGCTGCAGGTCATGTATGATAAGTTGTATTTGAAAGTTTTCTATAGAGCTGGTGGTGTGTCTGAGCTGCTTATGACGGTTTCAGACACGTTTGCAATCCGCTAGTCATTAGTAAACTAAGAAAGAAAATGAAATGATCAGACTTTGCAACTGTCTTATGGTGTTATGGCACCGCGAAGCGCTGTGACGATCGATCGAGCATTGTGGACTGTTCGTCATATGTGACCTACTCTGGGCGATCTGATAATACAATAATACAAATTAAATATTGCGATGAAATAAATAATTATATAAATACACACATGCACACACACATATGTATTACACAAGAAGTACCTGCTAATACGACTGCTAACCAGGTACGAAGAATTGCGAGACTACGAGAGTAACTGCGAGAGAGATTGCGAAAGAGAGACTGCAAGACCGACTGCAAGAGCGACGGTGAGAGAGCTCGCAATTTATAGTGCGAGTGAGAGCGCAGCATGCTAACGAAGCGCCGATAATGGTGGAAGGGAACTGCACGCGAGGAGCCAGGTGCGACGCAGCCTCACTTTCGATAGTCTGTTCTCTCATTGCGTTTGCACGGAGCACTCTTTTCCATACCAGTCAAATGTCCTTCGGCCCACTACATTTGTTCCCATGCGCAATAATGCAAGTAAAGACACGCGGGCTGCCTCTGCCGCATGGTGCGAAAGCCTGCCGCCCAGTGACCGGGCAGCAATCATTAGAGCATGTATTTAACTGAGGTAATGAGGTACGCTAATCACCTAGAGCTCGGTGCCCGGGCGGCAAGTCTCTATCGCACGGCCATGAGGCTTCAGGTGCCATGTGTTAGCTCCACAGGGTCGTCACCCGGTAACCGAACGGCAAGATGGTCATTTTTGCTATTACCGTGTGTGTTTTGATATTTTTATAAATACGGGTTTAAATAATACCATGTGTGCCAAAAAAATCAGGCTGGGGGGCGTACAAATGTGGTCGTCTACACTCGTATCGTATCCGTACACAGAAACTCTTTTCCAAAGATTTTATGAGTTTTTGAGAAGGGGCCATGGATTCGTTGGACTTCGCGCATGATGGGCCGATACAGCAATGCCCAACTAGTCAGGAAGCACCATCTTATGTGGCACCCATGTAGTGTGTGGCCAGTCAGCGAGCGAGTCGGCGAGTTGCAGGGCCCATGTTTTCGGTGAGGCCCAAGCTGGCGGACACGGCGTTGCCAGGCCGCGCAGCCGCCTCCGTTAGGAGCTCATCTTGGTGCTGCACGGCCATGCGCTCTGCACCTGCCGGCAAACGATTCACACTTCGCCGCTCGAATCCTCTTCTCGGCTCTTCCAAAAGATTTTTCCCCGAGGCATACTGTGCTAGTGCGCTGCACCGCTGCACAGATGTATCGTGCCACGTGCCGGCCACGCATGCCCCACGATCATGACGCCGTGGCCCATGGGCTAGCCAGCCAGCCAGCCATGGCCACGGAGAGACATTGCGGCTGTGTATTTTTCCGCGGATGGTGGATGGCTTGTGAAGCTATTAAGTGTTTGCATATGTGATGGAATGCTGATAATTTATTTTAAAAATACTATTTTGATAAGTCGTTTTGAAATGATAGTGGAAGAGCTGTCTCTTTTGTTTATTCAGAAAAACTTTAAATCATAAAACATAGGGGGAATTGGCTACAAGACACTGTAAATTGTCACCATTTAACAATGGACACTAAAAAATATGGTTACGCCAGAACACACTGTAAAAAATGAGTAATTTTACTGTATGACACCGATGACACTATTATATCATTTTTGTGCTAGAGGGGAGAGAGAAAGCACGTGAATTGTCAAAATTGCCCCGGGAGAGAGAAAGCAAAACTTTCTGGTTCTTCTCTCCTCATTTCTCCTGATGTTGTTGCTCCCTGTCGAAGCTTCCTCATGGCGCCTCCTGTTGCCTCATGGTGCCAACAATAAGGACATCGGCGGCTCGGTAGCATTAGCAAAATGGTCTTCTCGACCATGCGCGCATCCCTCCTCAAGTTGGCGCGAGCTAATTTGGTCCCAAGGTTCATCGACGGCAAGCTGAGGGATGACGGGAACAGGGGATGGAGCAAACCAGCGACTCGAGGCACTAGAACTCGATTTCTTTTACTGGGAGCACCTAAGGGTGGCTATGAACACACCGAGAGGAGCGGCGGAGCTTGGAAATGTCTCAGTTGTACTGGCGATGACAGGCCCGAGCGGCGGTGAAGTGCACACGGGGGAAGCTCGCCGAAGGGGATGGGTGAGCCTGACAGTGGTCGACGTGGCCTTGTGGTCTCCCAGTGATGCTCCTACTGCAAGCAATTGGCAAACAGGACAACAAGCAGCCGGAATTGCTTCGGGTGGTAATTCGCCGAAGACGGAGGAGACGTGGGAGCTCGGGAGGCTAGGGCTCAATTGGTTGCGACGGGCGCTGGGTGAGGAGGCTAGGAGGTAGAGGAGTGGTTTTATAAAGGCGGAGGAGAGGCATGTTACCGTCACGCCATGAGGCGTTGCCTCGGCCGCATCAATGACATTGGCGGAGATTTAGGATAGGGGCAACCCGGGTTGGTGCAGCGTCTCCCTTGGGTCGATATTCGGGCATCATTGTGGGGGACCCCTATCCGTTGCCATTGCTGGCAAGGCTGTGGTGACCAACGAGATGGGCATCACCACCGATCACCGTGGTAGCTGCCTCGGCCGCCTTGCGCCACTGCTCGGTCTGCACACATGGTCGTTACGAGTACGCAACGTGGTAGTAACTCGTGCAGCATGGTTGTAACCATCATCGGAGTAACCATGGCCGCCTTCAGTCATGACCACAGTGAGGAGGGGAGCGACGCTAGGGAAGGCCAGGGGCGACGCCAAGTGAGGCCAGATGGGGCAGCTTCTGCCCAAGCAGCAGCCTGATGTCGAGTTCATCGATAACGCTGGGCTGCAGCGGCTGGCATGGTGAACGATATGACCACGTCGCTCTCATCGTCCTCGGCCACAAGAGGAGGAGGGGAGACGGCGAAGGCGATGAGGGCTAGGGCGAGCGGGAGGTGGGATACTGGTGGCGGAGCCTAACGTCATGGAGGCGAACGAGTAGCTGGGGCGAAGGAAGCGGAGGTGGTCGCCCCCTGTGGCGGCGGTCGGAGATCGGGGCTTGCGGGCGTGTAAGATGCGTTGCTGGAGGCAAGTGAGTGAGGGGCACCCGAGTCTTTTTTGAAATTTTCTCTCTCCCTCCGGCCTGGAAATCATATGATAGTGTCTTCGGTGTCATACGGTAAAATTGCACATTTTTACAGTGTGTTATGACGTAATCATATTTTTAGATGTTTATTGGTAAATAGTGACAATTTACAATGTCCTATAGCCAATTTTCCCTAAAACATAAGTTATTATTACTATTATAAAAGAACGAGTCGGTAGTCGTACGTCCATTTTTCTCTAACCGCTTCATTCCTTCAACTTCTCATCATTCTTCACTTTTCAATTGATCAGAGCAACCCTCATCTATAATATAATTCTCTATATATTTAATAAATTTCGTTACAACATATGAACTGATGACTAGTAAGCTAAAAAAAATTGGGTTTAGACGAGCTCCTCATGGCCATAGCATGTCCGCATCACGTGAGCACCCACCCGTCAATCCCTACGACCATTCGTGGCAGCCGCCAGACCAGGCCGAAACCGGCGGCGGCGGCAGCCACCATCCGTCCAAATTAAACGGTCTAACGGGGACGGCACGCTTAACACCAACCAACCATCCGCCTGCCGGCCGCGCACGCCCGCTCACGCGCGGTTTTTTCAAAAGCTTGCGGTGACGTCTCCAACTCTGCAGGCTTGACTTGTCAAGATCCGCGGAAGCGATTGGAATTTTTTGCTTAAAAGGTTTGAAAACCCGACATTTTTTTTCCGGAAAGGAATTCAAGTCCAGACGTCTCTAGACGTAAACAAGAAAAAATCCTGATTATCCATCTACTATCTCGTTGGCGCCGGACGGCGTTAGAATTCCCTTCTTATTATTATCCGTTATTTACGTATCGTTCCAATGCGCTTCGAGGATGCATGCTTGTGCGTTGATTGATTCATGGCCTGACCCGGTTTCAATTCAGCCACCTAAAATGCTTTGAAGGGATGTACGCGTACTGTACGTCTGTGATTGATAAATGGCCACTGAATAATCGTTTTCTGTAAGTTGAAGCCAAAGAGCCCGTTTTTTCGGTTGCGATTTATGATCTTGTTTTAAGCAAAGAAGACTTTTGACTTTCAGAAGCCAAAAATTATTTGAAATATATTGGTTTCTTAATATATCTTTTTTGTTTTTCTTTGCATCATCTGTGGAGATATAATGGAGTTTTTTATTTTAACTATTTTTCTTCATTTTTCTTTAATTAAATATCTCAAAAAAGCTAACAGCCGCTACGATGTCATTTCAGTTAAAAACCAAAAGTCACAGTACTTTGAAATAGGGCCTACAGCTAATGCCTATGACTGATGGTTTTTAGCTCTAACATGAGTGTTTATGTGAATAAATCAAAAGCCGATAAGTCGATAAGCTACAAGAGGTAGATTGATAACACGAAGGCTCTAGAGAACAGTGTACATGGACAATCTAATCCAAAAAAAGTCAAACTAAGTTGCAGGATACTGATTGTACTTGATGGACCATTTCATCCTCTTCTCCCGTTTTGTGGGGGGGGGGGGGAGAAAGTGTAAACTATAGGTGTGATTTGGATATTTGGTTGAATAACGTAAATTCACCATAAAAATACACGGGGGCAGACCTACGGCCTAGGCTAGGAAGGCTATAGCCCCGACCTGGCCTAATAACTTCGATGGGCCGCCACTGTTCACCAGGCCCAATAGCTCGGCTTCCCCTTTTGTTAGCCCCTTGGCCTTGGCCGATGCACACATTCATGCTCGGTGTCACCCTTGACCCCCGTGCACCACCTCTCTCTAGCCCCAACCCTAGCTCGTGCCCCTGGTCGAATCCGACACTGCCAACAGCCAGCTTGCTGGAACTCTGGCTCCGCAGCTCTGGCGGTCCACCCTTTGGCCCGATCCATGGCCTCTCCACCCTCTGCCTCTAGCTCCAGTGCTACGCCCTTCGGCCTCCGAGTCCCAGCCACCGGCTCCGGCCTTGGTCCTTCGCCCTCTGACCTCCGGGGCTCCTCCAGTCCACGCTTTGGCCCTCCAAATCCTAGGCTCCTAGCCATCGGCCATGTCTGTGCTGCCATCGCCACGGGGCACTGGCTGACCAGCCTCTGCCTCCGGCCCTCCGCTATCTGCCTTTCGTCTACCGTTTGCTGGTATTATTCTTTGATTTTCTTCTACCTCCACACCATAGATGAAAAAAGAAGTGCAATCAAGAATGAAAAAAGAAGCGCAATCCAGAACTTGGGTTTCTAGGGATAAGCCTACAATTTTGGACTGAAACTTCACCTTACTAAGGGTACCACTACAAGTCTATAACTGCTTAAAACACTTAATTTTTTGCTTATGGTGCTATAATGCAAGAGATACCTTAGTCTAGGACCTGAATCCATGGAAATTCATTGTGAATGTTGCTGATCTGAGTAGTCTCAATTATATTAGCAACTGAACAGAGTGAGCACTTGAAAATGACATTAACTTTTCTTGTTGGAGCAGTCTACAGAAGCCTGGAAAATAAACTCTAATACTAATATACGTTGATAAGGACTCAGATTAGCTCTTGTCCTCGCCATTGAACCTACTAATGTTTATAATGATGATGTGAAAATCAATCTACCTTTTAAGATTTATGTCATGCATTCTAGCTGATGCATTATTTAAATTGAGAAGACATCCTGTAATCCGTGTAAAATTACATAGCCAGTCTGAGAGTCTATGGGGAATTTTGTTTTTTCAGAAAGTCAACCCCAGATTACTAATTGTCTGCACTGGTATATGTGATTAAGAAATCACAATGCATAACACTTAATATGGGGAATTATCAAGTACCAGTTAGCCCCCCTTGCTTTATTTCTGGAGCCGTCACAAAAGACACGAGAAAGGAACATTGAAATTGAATGCATTCGAGAGAGAGTCTTTCAACTGACGTGTCAGACCTTTCAGTGAGTTGTTTTCAAGAAAATGAAAAAGATGAGAAGAGCTAGCACAAGTTGCTTTCCTGTGAAGCAAGGAAACAATGACAAACCGGTGACGAGTCTAATGGGTTTAGCAGTATTCGAAGAAGCTGCCAAGATAATTTGATGCTTTGTTGGATACTTCAGGCAACTCGTCAGGTTGCTATGGTTCCAAATTTTGTTTCTCGGATAGTGGCTGTCGATTTAGCAAGGGAATACAGCCCATGTTCTTCTTTAAGGAAAAACTAAGGGGGTGTTTGGTTGGAGGCCACAATTTGCCATGCCTCAACTTAAGAATTTACCACACTTGTGGCTAGCCAAATTTGTGGCAAAAAAGAGGTGTTTGGTTGATAACTAAGGTGTGGCAAAAACTTTGTGGCTATTGTTTGGTTCATTGCCACAAAAGTGTGGCAAAAAATTGTGGCAAGTGTTTGGATTACTCCACATGTAGGCTAATACACTTGTGTAAAAATTATTATTAGAGTAACAACACCTAAGATACCAATAGTATAAACAATCCACCATTATACCATACAGTCCATAAGCAATATAATACAATAGTGCAACTACCAACAACCAAAATATTAGGTAGTAGTCATCCCACATGAGTTTTCATTACCATACCAACAACCAAAATAATCACAGAACCAATAGTCCCAATGCTCCATCCACCATCACATAAAGATCCATCTACCAACAACCAAAATAAGCATGAACTATTAACAACACAGATTCTAGTCATTGCTAATTGTCTCACATAGCCAAAATAAGCTGACACCCAACAGGAACTTCAGAGGTTAATTCCATCCTTCTCACATAAGAACTTGAACACCCAAGCATTCAGAGTAGAATCACTTGCACTACACAGCCAACCACGCTTACCTTTGTTCTCCTTGGATGACAAGAAATCTCCAACAAGAACCCTCTGATCAGCTGTCATTGGGAAAGCCTCTAATCTTTGCCACAACCGCTCATGAGGATCAGTAGGTTGTGGCATTGGAGGAGGGGCAGTGGATTGAAATACATCCCGAAGTGATTTCATTGTAGCAGCTATTTCATCAGTGGAATCTGCAAAACGACTCTTCTTTTTTGAGTGCTTCTTAGTTGGGGAGTTGCTACCCCTTGTACGCTTCTTACTAGCCCGACTAGTGCTGGAAGAGCTATTATCCATAGTGGCATTCCTAGTTGGAGTTGGCAAAGTATCAGAATCCTCATCAAGGTCTTCAGGTTGAGTGTAGGAGTTGAGGTCAATAAGATCTCTTGAGTCATCATCACTATGTGAGCCATCACTACCATCCAAGCATGTATTCTGATCTCTAGCCAAAGAACCATCAGCACTAGATCCTGTAAATAGCTCTTGCATCTCATGGAAGAACTTGATTGGCTTAGATAGTAGGCGCCTTGCTCTGTCCTGTACTCAATGCAAACAAGATAAATTAATATATGTAGTTCAGATGCTGAAATAAAACATTCAACTAACTTAAGTGCAAATAACTTACACATAGCTTTGCCTTTTCTGATTCTGAAATGGTTAGCAAGTTTCTGGTATGGTCAAATGCATTGCCACTCTTGCTCAAGGCTGCTGCAATGAACTTCCAATTTTCTTTATGGTACCTATGCAAGTGTAAAGCTGGGTTAAACCATATCAGTGCTGTGGACTTATGTGTTAAGGTCTGTTAACATGGGCCTTGCTGCTGTAGTATTGCTACATGCTTCTCTACATGCATGGGTCCTAATACCACATGAAAGCATTCATACCATGCTCAGACTTTTCAGTTTTTGAAGTCATGTTCAGACTAAATTAGCAATCACTACAAGAGACCAAATGCTACTCTGTATGATTTGAGGTTTCATGCTCTTTGGCAGCATCGTTTTCTTTCACCACCAAAAGATCTACTCATTGCACACCCCCTCAGGAAGAAATGTACTAGTGTGAAGAAATAACAATAGAAAACAGGGGAAATCAGTAAAGTGCTATTGCAAATGCTGTGGTTAGAATCTGGAAAACAACAAACTAGTGTGGTCTTCTTTTATGGTACCTGTAGTGACGGTCCACTTGATCAACAGTCACCCCCATTGCAAACTTCTTGTTTAAAGCATCTGCACACAACATGAGATGTTGCTTCCTGAACTTAAACCCTGCATGTTGTTTTTTCAAGTACTCCATGCACCACTCTAGCATCAACTTGGTCTGATCCTCATGCCAGGTCAAGGACCTCTCACGAGAGGATGCAAGTGCATCAACTTTCACCTTTGCTTTGGTCATTGCTGATTTCATCACAAGAAGACAACACATGACATATCATACTCAAATAAACTCATAGAAACATGGCAGATCAATAAATGTCAGGATATACTCAAGTTCAGTACATTACATGGCAGATCTCACTCATACACAATACATAGAAAAAATGAAGTTGTTGCTGATTACACTCATAAAGTTGTTCCTACTTTATCTTCCCACATCTTATTAGCCATCTCCTCTCTTTTATTTGCCCATGCCACATTCTCCTGGTGCATATCACTACGGCTTCTTGTACTTCGTGGCAAGGCTGTGTACCATGCAACATCATCATATACGTACTCATCAGGACCGTCCTCTAAAATCCAATTATGAAGCGCACAACAAGCCATGACAATTTTTACTTGTGTTAGGTCATTGGGACGTGAAAGAGCATCTTGAAGTACAAAAGAATCATGGGCAGAACCCTCCCATCCAGCAAGAACATATATAAACCTTAGGTCAAAGTCAACCGCTGCAAGCACATTTTGAGTGGTAATAGACTTTCTACCCCTAAATCTGTCTTGCATATGGATAGGTACACAAGCTGGTATATGTGTACCATCCAAGGCTCCTATGCATCCCTATGAAAATAAAAAATATTAGACGAGCTTGACACCTACAGCTTGACAAATAGTGACTATGGCATATGGATATACCTCAAAATAAGGGTGAAATCTGCCGGGGGAACTTGTTATCTTGGAGTGTGTCTCAATGGATCTGATGCATATGAGGTCACGAGCAAGGATACAAAGGGCATCTAGAACAAGATTGAAATACCTACTAACAGTCTCACTTGACCTAATGAACTCAAATGCAATTGCTCTTGTTGACCAATTTTGACCAACAGCATGGA
Organism: Dendrocalamus latiflorus; assembly: GCA_017311315.1. Classification (NCBI taxonomy): domain Eukaryota; kingdom Viridiplantae; phylum Streptophyta; class Magnoliopsida; order Poales; family Poaceae; genus Dendrocalamus; species Dendrocalamus latiflorus. The sequence continues at coordinate 19,136,412 of CM029677.1, read as the reverse complement.
TAAACATGGCAACTTGTTGCTCAATTGTGACATGAAAGGTCTCCTCTAGCAATGCACGTGATCTAAGCTCATTACACAGCCTATGAAATACAGCTTTTCTCATTCGCAACTCACTAATGCAATGGGCCTCAGTTCCATGATACAAACGATTTAGACGCCTCAATCTTTGAATATCTCTATCAATCACAGGAGCATACGTTATGGATCTTTTCCTTTTCCTTCTATTAATCATATACCAATACATGGCTAGGCACATAAGTATAGCAGCAATCATTCTTCTCCTCCACAAGAAATGGCAGTACTCCAAGTAATATTGTAAATATAGTTTCCTTTGACCCATCTATAACATAATTTCAGATGTAAGACATTAATCAGTACAAGGAAAAGAAATGCATCAACAGCTCAATTGCTAAAAACATGTGTATATGTGTATCATATTCCTATAGGTTTTCAGGGTTATCTAGCACCATAACTTTTCCTCTGATCAGTGACACATCAATTCAACATTTCCATGCAATATGGGCACTAACAGTCCCATGTATAACACAAGTTATACTTTGATTAGCATACTAGCATATGCATGCCAATGTAAGAACATCCTAAATCCATGTGCAAACAAATCCATACCTAAAAGTTGGCTCATGAGATCCCATCACACCCCAACAACGGAATCGCAGTCTACTATTGCGATAGGCCTATATCTACTACGTACATATGCATATTCATATCAATCTCCATGTCTCTATGTCGTACAAGGGCATGTATCACTACCAATCTCTCTGATAGGTCCTGCTGAACATCCTTCATTTAGTTCCTCCTCCCTGTCTGCTGCCACTAGCAATAATCCATGTGCCACCCAAATTGAGGTCACTTGGGAGCTAGCAACATTATTACGCAAGATTCTCGCTACACCAGTTTAACTAAGCTCATACACAACAGATTCAAGTCAAATTGTTTCATTCCTCCTTAGCTTCTGTAATTAAGCTCATACATAACAGATTCAAGTCAAATTGCTTCAGTCCTCCTTAGCTTCTGTAACATACGTTAAGCGATACTTCCAATCCTTAATTTGCTACACCAATTCAGACCGGTAAGGATCCATAAAACCCATTAGCACTCATCTACATAACAACAAAATGTCACAAAGCGTTCACTCAGTTCATCAGTACTAGTGTTTGTACATAAGAACACAAGGAAAATATGGAATGGTTTGGAAAGACAGGCACGGGATGGAGTATTACTTTAAGCTTCGGCGACCGGGAGGGGGCCGCCGCGGCCGGGAGGAGAGCGGCGCCGCGGCCGGGAGGGGAGCGCGCGGCTGGGAGAGCACCGCGGCCGGGGGCGCACCGACCTCGGAGGCCGGGCCGCCGTCGATTTCTCAGGCCGCCGTCGCCATGGATCTGCGCGGTCGACCTTGGAAGGGACGGAGGGAGTGGCTGCCGACCTCAGAGGGGAGGGAAGGAGCGGCGGCCGAGCTTGGAGGCGTCGGTGGGAGCGGCGGCGGCGGAGGAATCTCGAGGCCACCGTCGATTTCTCAGGCCGCCGTCGCCATGGATCTGCGCGGTCGACCTTGGAAGGGGCGGAGGGAGTGGCTGCCGACCTCGGAGGGGAGGGAAGGAGCGGCGGCCGAGCTTGGAGGCGTCGGTGGGAGCGGCGGCAGCGGAGGAATCGAGCGGCAAACGATTTTCCTGGCGCGCGCGAAGTGGAGAGGGAGGGGATTTTTTCTCCTGGCGAGGGGGATTTATGGCGCGCCGAGGGCAGTGTGGCGGGGATTTTCCCCGCCACACTTTCGCTGTACAGGGTTGTGGCGAGAGGGATGGCGTGCCTCAGTTTGGTGACCAACCAAACAGCAGCCGAAGCAGTTGTGGCACGCCTAAGGTGAAGTATGGCAGGCTGTGGCCTTCAACCAAACGCTCCCTAAGTTTCATAGGATCATATGTTCTATAGAGGTGTTCGTATTAGTTTCTGTTCTGACTTCTAAGCCAATATAAATATCTGACTTTTCGAAATGGCTTCTCCACTCCTTTCGCTCCTGTCTCGCTGCGAGGACAAGGCAGAGAGGTCATGAGCGCATCACACATTCCACTCCTCTCGCTCTCATCTCGCGCATGCATCTCTCCCTTACTTTTTTCACCACTCATGTTTTTAGCATTTTTTTTCAGCCACAACTATTCATTATTAACCAAAAGTCATTTGCCGTAGCCAATACGAATACCCTCATAATCACACAAAACTCCAGATTTCTTGGCTAGTGATATTTAACCCCAGATTTTAAAAGTTTTCACTTGACCCATCGTAACCAAATTTGCCTTGCCCCCGGCGTACCCGTCAGCGGCAGATCTCTAATTAATTCTGGTTAAATTGACATGAATTAAGGAGTTAATTAATCTTTGGTAGCTAACAGTTGCAGTCTCTAATTAATTCAGGCTGAGCTCATCACTGGAGTCCCCCACTACATGAGAAGAGGTTGATCTGGTGCAGGCGCGGGAAGGAAACGGGGTCGTTCTCTTTGGAAAACTGAAATCAAAACTTTGACATCCCCACTAGCGGAAAGGGCTAGCTGCTAAGCTGCTTGATAGATACAGCGAAAACGACTCTATGGATTGCGTGACGTCACGCAATCGTGCACTTCATTGCTTCCCCCTCTCCACGTATTAGGGCTAGAAATAAATCAAATATGATCCAATAGTCTCAAGACACGAATACAAATTTATATTATTAGAATAAATATGAATATAAATACAAATTTATATTTTTAAAATGAATAAAAATTCGAATATTCTCGAACACGAACACGAATCAAATGTCGTAACGAATACGAATTCGAATTGAACATGTATTTAATTTGGTCGAATGCAAATATCCAAAAACTTTTGTAACAAATATCGTAGAACAAATTTATGTAACATGACTATATATTTACACGAACTAGCAGTGTATCACATAGAGTTAGAAATTATGCAAAGTAATTTTCACTTCTTACTTGTGAATCTTTGTTTATCAGAAAATTGCTCCCTACCATCATTCCCAGCGAGGTCGTCAGGGATGAAAATGGATCGAATATGAATCGAATAGTCTCAAATACGAATACAAACATTCTCGAATATGAAAATGCACATTCTCAAATACGGATACGAATATTTTCGAATACGAATTTTGCTTACCACATTCGCATTTTCTCGGATATTAATATGGGATAAAACGGATTATCCTTTACCATTTTCTATCCCTACTTAGTACCCATAACCGCATTAATCATAGGAGGCCGTTTCGACTGCGGCTAATAATTTTTTACTTTAGCGTAAGCGCTTATGCGAACAAACCGATATGCTGATAAGGCGCTTCGAAAAGGTTGTCCGATAAGTTGCTTTAAAAAGTTGATGGAGAGGGTGTGTTTGTTTTGGAAAGGCCATAAGATATCTTTACTATTATAAAAGAACGAGTTGGTGGTTATACGTCCATTCTCCTCCAACCGCTCTATTTCCTCAACTTCTCACCATTTTCCACTTTCCAACTGATCAGAGCAACTCTCTTCTATAGCATCAGGGGCGGGCCCAGCGGGTAGTCCATATAGGCCCAGGACTACCCGCTCCGCCAGGCGCCCATCCGCCTCCGCCAGTCCGCAGGCTCCCTCCGCCAGTCCGCCTCCGCCTCGGCGCCTCCGCCTCCGCCAAGGCGCGAGGGCGGCGCGGCACCGGCGCTGGCCACCTTGCTCCCGTCAGCTTGCTGAGTTGCTGTGCCTTCAGTCCTTCACCTCCCTGGCCTTCGGCTCCACGCGGTGGCTGGCTTCTTTGTGGTGTTGGGGCTGACTGGAGAGTGTTGGGGGATTGGCAGCTTGCTGTGCCTTTTCTCGGTTTGGCTATTGGTATATGGCAGTGGGATATTTTGGCATTGGTGCTCTGGTTTTGGCCGTGAGAGTTTGCTGGCTGGCGGTGCTATCTGGGCATGTTGGCTCTGGCCGTGTTGATTGTGGATTTGTGGTATATAAGATCATTTCCATGCTAAATGGTCAATAGGATCATTTATGGTATTAGATTATACCAACATTGGATAATAATTTTTTAGTTAGGCATACCCTGGATTCAAATTCTGGGTCCGCCACTGTATAGCATGATTATCTATACATTCAATGAGTTCCCTTGCAACACACGGGTACGTAACTAGTAAGCCAAAAAGAATCTCCATGCTATGGCTGCTATCCTCAGCACAATTTAGTGATTGGTCGCATTCACACCGAGGTTAAATAGGCCTCTGTATATCATGAGCATGATCTGATATGTATGACCCATTGATAATGAACCTTGATTTCATGATTTAGTTGGCGCGTTTGTGCCCACTATTACACAAGTAGAGAGATCATGAGTGAATAGCAGAGATCGTCTTTTACTACTGACGAGGATTACATAAATACTTATATACAACTTTAATATATAATTAAGACCATAAGATCTTATGGTCGTAAATTTGCTATAGCTGTTCCCCGAGTACCGTGGTAAGAGGATTACTGTACAATGTGCCCAACCAACAGACCACTCAAAGGGTTCGTGAACTGGTTTAAGGACCCACTTCGAGAGGACTCTTCTCGTGCGACGGATAAGACATGTGCTCTATCCGGCCCAAACAGCACGACATTTCGACCCAATGTCTCTGACAACAATTACCATGCAGTTATACCGCATGATTATCTCCCACTGACAATAACTGAAAGTCAATTATCACCAGATATCTCTCTCTGATAGCAACCTCCCATTCGATCGGAGTATCAGATGCGATGATTCCATGAGACGTCACCTTAAATGGATAATTGATGCCCCTTCAACTATATTTAAGGGTTGACAAGAGAAGATAGAAGGATATTGGACAACCAACACATGATCGCTCAAAGACATGATCAATAGGTAGGCAACTAGTATCTTCCAAACAGTGGGAAGAAGATGCCTTTGAATATAATTTTGTGTAAACAAAATGAATAATGAAATTAGATTAACGATTCATGTAAATTAAAGGTAATCATGCTTAAGTTGCCTGCCAATAAGGTTTAGCAAATTAATTGTCAGACCCGGATTTTGCAATCCAGAATCTCCTGTGAAACCACCGCACTATTCTCTGGATCACTAGATAGTGCATACAGGTACATTGCTGCATCATTTCATACATCGCATACATCAAACCATAATTTTATTACATAACTGAGTTTGAAATACGCCACATCGGGCTTGAGTTTACATAAGGGCCGATCAGGCCAAATGTTCATAATACAGAAGCACAACAGCGGAAGCAAAAGCATAGTAAGGCATTTAATCCACAGGCAAGCGACTGGGGGTAAATATGTGCCATATGATTATTACCTAAGAAATAATTATAGGCACACAACACCTTAGTCTAATTGCCTAGAACTGAAATACGCAGTAGTCGTCCTAGTTCTTGATGTTGTCTCCTCCATCCGCAGCAGGGGTTTCTTCATAGGCATAATGGTTCTGGGCCCCTGAATCTGATTTTGGAAATGTGAGTGTGAGCACATAAACCACCGTGCTCAGCAAGTCAACACACAGGATGCAATAGGTAATATGCATGGCCTGTCAAAGGGAGGCTCAGGTTATTTTATTTGCCATAAATTGCTTTTAAATACATTACCGTACAATTGCCTTATGACCTAGCATTTTGAAATGAAACACAAGGTGTGAAAGAATGCAATAATAATAATAGCGATCCAGATTCCATCCACCATTACATGGCCTCTGCACCATATGCTTAATCCTTCAGCGTTATAACCGCTTAACTTATCACTGGAGCGACACCTAGGGCAACACAAATAAGGGCCTTTCTCTACCCTCCACTTTATCATTCCCACCCACAAAGCTTTTGAAATAGAACTATATCTAGTTAAGTTCCCATGTCCGCCCTTAACCGTGGGCACGGCTATTTGAATAGTTTTAGACTCTGCAAAGTTTGCACACTTTACCCACAAGAGATGAATCCACTCGTTGCCCCCACATGATTCCTTAGCGATGCAGTTGAGTAGACCATCACAGGACCTTTACAATGCATTTTTCCTAGCAGAGTTACGTTCGCTAAGGTTTCCACTTCCTTCGGAGTACAACCACCCTTCAAGAAGCCCCCTCTTGCGCCGTCACGTTGGAGGATGTGGCCATCCTCTACCCGCCCGTGGTCACACCGGCACAACTCTTACTAAGTCGATGCAAATTAGTTAGCCCTGCCTACATTTTGCCAGCTTATGGTTGTACTGTTGTACACTGAGAGGCCATCACAAGATTCAGTCCTTAGAGTTATCTGGGCGGTTCTACCACTATCCCCTTTATGCTTTCACTGCACCACTCACACCCTCGAACCATCTGCCCAGATATTCAAGCAAGTAGGGTTTTTGGAAGCATAAAATAATCATACCAACATATACTAGTCATCACCATCATGCTTTCCCAAACCAGTTGCTCATAGTTGTAAGTGATGTTTGGGGCATTTTTGGTGCCCCCGATTATCTAAGCAATACTAAGCATAGCGTATAATTATGGACTTATTTTCGAAAGATTACCATTATAATTTTGCTAGGGTGACAAGGCTCAGATATTCAAATGTTTCCAAAGGAGGCATAATACTAGCAAGTTGATTATTGGGTATATAACTAGAGCCTTTAAACAAACATATATTTGCATTTGAAATAACAACATGCAATTTGATAATTTAAATAAAAGTAAATTTGCAGAAGTGAACATAATATGCGGCTTTTGACCGGACGGAGTGAACGAGAGAGGGGGGTCCGGGCGCGCGGGGAGAAGGAGGAGGAAGAAGGGGCTGACGGCCCTGGGCCCACTGGTCAGTGAGAGGGGCGTGAGGGGGTGGGGCCCGTGTGGCAGAGGGACGACGTGGGTGAAAGCGGGGCCCGCACGGCAGTGGCATGGGCGAGACGCGCAGGCAGCGGCTGGCTGGCGTGGCGCGTGCGCATGGGCTGGGCCGTGCGGCCACACGCGCAGAAGTGGGAGGGAGAGTGGCTGGGCCGGATTTGGCAGCCGGTCTAGCCCCATTTTTTATTTCTTTTTTCCTTTTATTTTGTTTTTGGATTATGCATTTGTGTATATGTAGTATTCATGTTTGTTCCTACCCTCTTATTCATCTGGTTTTATTTTTGTGTACAGTTTTGACATTAAATTATAAGTGCCACATTTTACTATGCATATATATATATATATAGGACGCTGAAATGGGACACCTAGGTGCCCAGACACCTAGGCTCCCTGCCGTTAGATTGCTTTTAGATACGTGCTAGAGCAATGGTATGTATGGTATGTAATATATTAGGCATGCTAAATCAATCATGGAAGGAAAGTCTCAATCACACTAGCACGCATCTAAAAGCAATCCAAAGGTAAGGAGACTAGGTGTCCAGACACCTAGGTGCCCCTGTTATTTATACTATATATATATATATATATATATATATATATATATATATATATATATATATATATATATATATATATATATATATATATATATATATATATATATATAGGTATTTTAATTATTTGCCTCCTTACCATTTCTTGCCATAAGTTTTAGAAATGAGAATTTTATGTTTAAACCCAATTCTCTCATTATCCTTTTATGGATCATCTTTTCATATTCGAATTTTAAATTTTAATTCTCTATTAATTGAACATATTTGTTCCTTTCTTGAACTTTTAACATTTTGGAACCTCAACCCAATCTCAGAAAATACCATAAAAATCCAGACTCAAATAAAACACATTACCAAAAATATTTCAAAAGCTTCACATTAATTGATGACTAGAAATAAGCAGTATAAGATTAAGCCATGTGAAATCTAAATTAATTATATTCCAAGTATTATAGCAAGCCTCATTTAAAAGGACAATTAAGTTAAGGATAAAATAATTAGCCAACATATTTCTATAACTTAAATTAAAATACAAATTTAAAGTTAGTGGAATGGTAAAAATGTAAGCTTGTAGATGTAAATAATAATCAAAGGTACTTAAGGAGAATAATACCCAATTAGGGTGCATAAATTAATCAAAATATTAAAAGCATTCAAATGGGAGTGTCCACCTTAATTAAGGATTTGTTAGAATAGCCAGTGAAAAATGGAGGATATATATATATATATATATATATATATATATATATATATATATATATATATATATATATATATATATATATATATATATATATATATATATATATATATATATATATATATATATATATATATATATATATAGGAAGCCTCTTTTCTACTCCCGGGTGTAATTACACCCTATGTCATATCTCACAACATAGGGAGTATCTCGCGTAACGAGGGGTATGTACATGTAGTATACGAGTATTTAAGATCATATAGGTGGTATGAACAATTTTTCAGAGGTGGTATGTACATTTTTTTGACATACTCCTTTTTATGTACGTATATAAAGGTATTTACAAAATACGCTAAAAACTATGGACTCCCTTGTAATTTTTTTATGTGGTTCACATTAGAGTATCTTATAATTAGTATACGAGTATACCTAAAGTGATAAAGGAGTATTTCGATTTTGTTTAGGTGGTATATTAGAGGTGGGTGTAATTACACCCGGGAGTAAAAAATATTTTTCCTATATATATATATATATATATATATATATATATATATATATATATATATATATATATATATATATATATATATATATATATATATATATATATATATATATATATATATATATATATATATATATATATATGGAGTTACTTACAGTTCGTAACGATATCATTAATGGACTTGTTAGTTACGAAAAGTTACCATCTCCTAAATATAAGATTATTATCTATAATTTATTAAGTTACATACATTCGACAAAGTTAATATATCATGCACAAAAAGTTATCATCTATAATTAATGGAGTTACTTAAAATTCATGAAGTTATCATTTAGTGGGATTGTTAGTTATGATAAAGTTATTATTGCATGCACATAAAGTATCGTCTATAATTTATAAAGTTATTTATATTTGGCAAAATTACTATATCATGCACAAAATTACCATTTGTAATTCAGGAAGTTACTTACAATTCTAATGACACGAATTTTGCAGTGTCGAAATATATTCAACATGGATCTTGTATTGTTTTGTTAAGCTCGTAATTTTGAACACAATGGTACAAACAGATAGTAGATCGGACTTTCGATGAAAGAGATATTTTATTTTGTCTTGTAAATAAGATAAAAAATCACAAGTCAACTGCACTTATTCTCCTCCCTCTTGTTGCATGCATGCATGCATGTGTCAGACCGTAACCACCCAGTGCAAGAATAGCATTGGATAGTTGTTAAAATGCTATGTTAGAGCAGGTCCAACAGGTAATGTAAATATCATTCCAATGCTATTTTAGATTATTTAAGGGCTAATTAGTCCTCCAACAGGTACTGTACACGTCTCACTATTTTGCCTCGCTCGCTATTCCTTTGGTTCCGCAGTGTATTCCTGGCGTACGGACTTCGCTCGCCAGTTGCCTCCCTCGCGCGCTCTCCCGGCGAAATCGCCCTCCTCCCGCGTTCCTTCCCGCACGCCAATTCACCTCCCGCGCTCCCGCTCGAGCTCTTCCCGCTGGTCCCTTCCGCTGCCGCCTTCCCCCTGCCCCGCCTCATCCCTGCACCCCCCACCCGCACACCCCACCGCTCTGCCGCACCACCGGGTCTGCATCGAGGAATATTTTGCGGACGAGCTGCCTTCCGGCGGGCCGCCGAGGGAACCGCAGGCCGGCGCCACCGCGGAAGGACAGGGCGGCGGCGGAGCTTCCTTCCGGGGGGCCGCCGCGGGAAGGACAGGCCGGCGGCGGAGCTGCCTTCCGGGGGGCCGCCGCGGGAACCGCAGGCCGGCGGCCGCCTCCCCACTGCCCCGCCGCACCCCCTACTCCGACCCACCCCCACACCGCCCGCGATTCGGACCTGCAGGCCGGCGGTGACTACGTAAGGTGGGTCGCCTACGTCCTCCTCCCCCTCCCCCCTCCCCCCGGCCTGTCGCGCCCAGATTCGGCGAGGAGACTAGGCCCTGTCCGCGGCGTTGCTGCAGTCTGTCGGCTTGGGCGACCGGCTAATCAAAGAACTTCTCTGCAGAGCAGTGCGCCGGCGGAGTGAGAGGTACGGCAAGGGCGTCGGGGCTCCGCAGCAGCGCACGGTGCGGAGATGAGGCCATCTGGTTCGTCGCCTTCTGTACATCCACGTTGTCCGACGGCGCGCCGTCGTGTTACGTCCGACGGGGTCCCAACGGCGAGGACGGACGGCGGAATTATGCCTGAACGACGCACGACTATGTCGGTCTTCCGGCCTCCTGCTCCGGCGCACGGTTACATCAACTCAACGGCGCCGCAGACCCAACCCAACCAGGTGCCCCAGGCGCGATCGTCCACTATGACGCCAGGAGACATCTATCCTCCCCGGGCGAAAGGACCGATCCAATTTGTGGAGGCCGAAGCGTATGAGGTTGAAGACGGTGGCCAGGACCTCGCAGCCGGCGGCGTGGAGGTCTCATCCCAGTACGGATCATCAATTCCTGAATATGGGGATGGGTATGCAATCCCTAACCAATTTGGAGGTACAATTTTCATCATTGACCAAACGATTTGTGCTGATTTTTACGTGGTGAATAGAGTATCTATTATGTGTAGAAAGCAATTTATAATCTTTTGTAGTTTTTGCTGTTACCACAAATCAAGAATGTTGCCGCCCATGCTTATTTGGACACATGCTGCTACAATTTTTGCAGATCCTCAACAAGGGAATGGATGTGTTGCAGGCACTGGAACCTCGTCGGCGGAATGTTACAATCAATTAGCAGGTTAATAGTTCAAAACTAAAAGCTTGAATTTATGACTGGCCTGTTTTATTTTAATTCTGAATGCTGCTCTATCTATCCAATGAGAATTCTACAATTTGGCAACTACAAATACAACTAGAGTGGTTAATTTGGATTTCAGTTGTTCAGTTGTATTGTTATGCTTAGCCTACCATTTGGTTAATTTGAATTCTACAATTTGGCAACTACAAATACAACTACAAATACAACTACAAAGCTATTAGCCTACCATGTTACTGAGTGCCATGTTACTGATAAAACTAGAGTGCTGCCCTCTAATAAGTGCCATGTTACTGATGCTCTTGCTGCCTCTTTCAACCTGACATGCACTGATATGTTCTTTTGTTATGTAAAATCTTGTCATTTCATTGACACATGGCAATGAGTTGTTCACAAGACCTTTAGCATGGTCTCATTTAGCATAGTTAACATTCTACTGCTTTGAAACGTGCTACTGGTCATGCTACTGGTTACATGAAAGGTCTTTAGTAGGAATATAAATGAAAGAGCACAGCAGTCTTCTGATAATTAGTCAAGCAGTCAAGCAACTATATTTTCTTGAGCTAGAATAAATGACCAATCATACCAGTATTTTTCTATTTGTACTGCCTTCTGAAAGTAATAATGGTATGCCAAACAATGAATATTATTGCTGTGCTATTTCAGGTAACATGCAAAAAATGGTTATTTTACCTCTGTGTTGAATCCAGCCAACAACGAGACATTCTTAGAGGAGTTGGTGAATCAAAATGAACCTTCATGTGGGGTCAATGATCAGTCGTCGCAACCAATGCCACAAAGTAGCGTAAATCCTGGAAAAGGATCCAACAAAAGGACCCACAATTTCAACCAAGAGGAGGATGAAATGTTATGCATTACATGGGTCAATGTTTGCATCGACCCTATCCACGGCACCAACCAAAGTTCGGCCACATATTGGAATAGAATGCTAGAGTACTACAATGCCCACAAGAAATTTGCAGCTGTCCGCAATGCAAATTCCCTGCAGAATCGATGGTCCGGGATACAGGCTGCTGTGAGCAGATTTTCAGGCTGCTACTCCCAAATTGAGCAGGCTAATCAAAGTGGTGTAGTCATCCAAGACAAGGTAAATAAAAATTGCATGTACAAATATTTAAAATTACGCAATATAATATTATATGTTAATGTTGTTCTATGTTTTCAATAGGTTCTTGAAGCGAAGGAGCTTTACAAGAGGACTCATCCCAAGAATGAGACTTTCAAGTTAGAGCATTGCTGGAGATATCTTCGCGATCAACCAAAATGGCAAGACAAGGAGAAAGAGATTTCACAGAATAAAGCACCAAAAAGGAAGAAAATTTCAGTCACAGATGCAACTCCTGTCATCGATCATACAACTGATCTGGACGAGCCTAGCACTGAACGGCCAGAGGGCAATGCAACACGGCGCCCCATAGGTAATAAGAGGGCAAAAGAAGCTCTGAAAGGTAGTGCTTCGAAGGACCGTGTCTTGGCTGCGTTTGAGAGTATATGGGAAAAGAAGAAAGAGGCTGATTCAAAGAGGGATGAGAACTTCAGACTTTTATATGAGCTAGAAAAGGAGGAGTTTGAGCACAAGCGAATGTTAGATGACGAGAGGATAATGACAATGGATATTTCAAACATGTCTGAGCATCAACAATCCTTCTACATGCGTTTGAGGGAGGAAATAATTCAGCGCCGTGGGTTAGATGGTGCTGATGTTTAAATCAGTTTTATTCCAGTTATGTTTGTCTGACGACCACTCAGCATGAGGGTGACTGAATCCTGCTGATCTGATCTGCATCCTCACTGATGGGCATTAGATTTGTGTTATCCAGGTGTGAACTTTCCCGAAATGAAAACACGTCTCTTTTTAATTTTCCAAACTGATGCAGTCCTAGATAATGTCTCTTTTTTCCTCATCTGCTATCTGATAGGCACATGCAAGACAATCAACTGTCTGGGACTCTCAACGTCTTGCAGGATCTTCCCCTGAAAGACTTGTAATCTCTCGATATCTTCTCCATCATCCCATGCTCGTTCAGTTATCTTAGCACATTGGATTGAAGGCATGCCAAATCTGTAACTGTCTGCTCATTTAGTAATTCTGGCTTCTCTGTGGATTTTTTCTAAGGTGTATGATATTGCAGTACAATATTAATTATGATCTCTGCGACTCTGCACTTAAACTTGTTATGGAATCTGTAAAATTTACACACAGAACATACAGATCTGCAGCTGTTGGAAATCTAGGCACATCATTTTCTCTCACTGATTTCATAAAGGGTGTAACATTCCAAATGTGCAGTCCTAGATAATGTCCTTTGAAGATCAATCTTGCTTGTTTGTGAAGAGCCTGAAAATGAGCATGGAGAGACAGAAGAGGGAACAAGAACAACAGAGAATATTCGATGGATAGACCATTGCTAGAAGTAATTGATGAAATAATGCCTCAGGAAATGCATATAGTTAGACGAGGACAGAAAGACAAATATTGTTAATGAACTTACTTTGCTTTGATACGACAAGTTTGGTAATGATGCAACTATTTGAGCTGTACGATATGCTGCAGAAATAGTTGACCTGGAGAATGAGAAGACTCAATCTTTGAGCTGAACGTATAAAATGTAATACAAATTTCAAATGTTCCGAATCAAACGTGGTACTAAATAAATACAATTTGACACTCAATATTGGTCTCCATGACGTTGCCAGAGATGCTCTATTAAGTCTTCCTGCAGTTGTGTGTGCACTTCCTTGTCTCTAATTCTCATATGTGTCTCCATAAACTCGTGAAGCTGGGGAGTGCGCTCATGTGAAACCGACACAGTTTCTCCGATGCCGATGTAGTTAAGATCGGTTTGTGAATCTTTCTCGTCTTCAATGATCATGTTATGCATTATGACACATGCTTTCATTATCATGGCCAGTGTTCCTTCATCCCAAAATCTAGCAGCACCGCGCACGATGGCGAAGCGAGATTGTAACACACCAAAAGCTCGTTCGACATCCTTTCGGCATGCTTCTTGAGCTTTAGCAAAGTATTTCCTCTTGTTTCCCATTGGCGAGGGTATTGTCTTCACGAATGTTGCCCAATTAGGATATATACCATCGGCTAAGTAATATCCCATCGTGTACTCGTGTCCGTTGATGGTGTAGTTCACTTTTGGAGCTTCGCCGATTGCCAACTTCTCAAATAATGGAGAACGTTGAAGCACATTGATGTCGTTGTTCGACCCAGGCAGACCAAAGTATGCATGCCATATCCAAAGGTCCTTAGACGCGACAGCTTCTAAAATTATCGTTGGCTCCTTCACATGTCCGCAATACATTCCTTGCCATGCTTTTGGGCAATTTTTCCACCTCCAATGCATACAATCAATGGACCCAAGCATACCAGGAAAGCCTCTATCATTTGCAACAGCAAGTAATCTAGCGGTGTCATTCGCATTGGGTGATCGCAGATACTCCTCGCCAAAAACATCAACAACAGCTGTGACAAACCTCCGTAAGCTCTCAATAGCAGTGCTCTCACCAATCCGTACGTAATCATCCAACGAGTCGGCAACTACTCCATACATTATCATCCGGAGAGCGGCTGTAACCTTTTGCAGACTAGTCAGACCAAGTTTGCCTGCAGCATTCCTTTTCTGAACAAAGTAGTCGTCATGCTCTTCTATTGCGCACAAAATTCATAAAAACAGTGGTCGACGCATACGAAACCTATGAACATCAATAAAGTTCTTATTTATAAAACTGTATTAACCAAAAAACAAACTAATATGTAATATTGGCGAACTAACCTTCGCCTGAAATAATTGGGACCATAAGTAGGATGTTCTGAGAAGTAGTCTTGATATAATCGCATATGTCCTAGTTCTCTTTCACGATTAAGAACCTGATGGCCCTGAACTGATCCACCAGGTTGTGCGTCTTCCGAATCCTCGCCTTCAATGAGCAATGCTGTAGTCGCCGCTTCAAATAAAAAATCATCATCATAACCATCTAACAGGGCTTGTCGCAAAGCTCGACGCCGTCTCTTGGACGAATCCATTGGGCACGGCAACACTGTACATGATGAGGTGGAAAGGCGCAAACGAAATTAAGAGATCAAATCATATAGTTAGGGTATGAATTCCATGATTACTACAGATGACATAATGGTAGAGGCAAGAAATAAATTATTAGAACAAATCTTCCTTTGCACGGCTGCATGCTGCGGATGCATGTGCAGTGAGAGAGGATATTGATTGCCTTCATGGTGCGTATGCATGTGGAGTGCGGATGATTACTTTGGATGTCGACCGGACGGAGGCGACGACGCGGCCTCGATAGACGGGATCGCAGCGCTGCCGCGAGGACGGCTGCCGCGAGGACGCTGTCCAGATGCAACGGCCCAGGCCCGATTGGAAATTGTGATAATCCAAAATAGAAAGGCTGCTGTAGAGGGGGATGTATAGGAAGTATAGATTAGCCTTTTGACTCTCTAAATATGAAGTTTAGCCTACCTATTATGGATTATCTCTTGGAGATGCTCTTAAAGGTTGATTGGCTAGTTATATTGTGCATTTGATGCCTAGTATTTTCCTTTCTTGATTGTTTGTATTCGCTTGCCATGTCACACTAGGATACTTATAATGATAATAACTCCACCATTTGTTAAACTTTAGTAGATTATAGTTGTGGTTAGAAATACCATAGTTATAGAATAAAATACAAATATTACCAAATAAATTTGAATGATAATGAGATGATAACATGGGTTACCACTAGGAACAAAACAATATTTTCTAAAATGGTAGAGACTAGGGTGGGTGGATGGTTGGAGACTGGTGCAGCGATTACACATATTCAATTGGCCATGCAGGTATTGCACATGCTATTTTTGGATGGCCATGCAGAGATTGCACATGTCATTTTTGGATTGGTTGTATAGGGATTGTATGTATCATTTCTTGAATAGTTGTATAGATATTACACGAGCTCTGAATTTGTGGCTGGTCTTGTCTGAGTCATTTAATGATTGAATTCTTGTGCTCCTCTTTTCTACACACAAATCGTGCAACCACAAATCTAGTTATAGGATAGACTTGTCCTACTAATTTGATTTGCTCCGGTATGAATCCTGCGCAATCATATTGGTATGTGAATTTCTAGATTTCTACTATGATTATTGGTAGTGACCCGTAATAATCACTGTCCTTATGGATTTTATAAACGTAAAGGGTCGTAGACTCCCTAACAACAAGGTCTCCCATTGAAAACATAGCTTGGAATGATAATGTTTTTGGGTGAGACGTTACCCGGCATGGGAATGATCATTGTCGCCAATGTTATGGGATTCCACCATGGAGCGGGAGTAAGCATCGAAGCTAAGCAATGTAAAAGCTTGTTATGATTTTTCTCAGTCGTGCGCCTACGAAAGCATGTAGTGGCCGATATTATGAGTTAATCGTATTTTGTGGGTAAAACTATATAAGCTCTGCAGAGTGTTAAAAATATATTCGAATAGTTATACCCCCAGACATGGACAAAAGTATAAAAGCATCACACTTATGTAGTTTTCATAAATTAATGAATAGTTGGTAATAGTTGCATTAACAAAATTTGGAAATAGAAATGAAAGAAGGGGATTTCACTCTGATGATGATCTTGACACAAAAATGGGTATTGGTTTTAATGTAAAAATGGCTAAGTCATAGATTTGGAGCTAATGGTTTAAAAATTAACTAAGTTAATATATTTGACAAATTGGATTTATGCAAAAAGGGACATATGACCTTCACTTGGACAAGCTTTGCATATAGATATACATATATTCGCTTGCATTCTGCTAAGTATTTTTGTACTCACTGTTGCTTACTATGTGGTTTTAGATGAGGGAAGTGATGAGTCGGTGTATGAATTCGTCCATGCTACCGGTTATGACATGGAAGGTGAAGGTTAGGACTAAGTTTAGCCCCAATTGATTGCCTGTGGCGGATGCCCTCTTTTGGTTTACTTTTCTGATGCTTAGTTATGAACAAACCCATTTGGTCATCGGTCAGTGATGTAAAAACTGATCATAAGTTCAGAAAAAGACGAAATTTATGAATAGTGAAAAATAAGTCAGAAGTCAGAAGCTGAAGCAGAAATAAGCGGGGTATAAGCTAACTACTTATCTAGAAACTAGCTGAGAATATAAAGAAGGTTTGAATTGTTAAATTCAGGTCAGTACAATTGGTGTCACGGAAATTATGTTCCCCCTTTACACCACTGCCCGAGAGCAGTTCGTGTCGCTAGCAGTCAGTCGCCGTCTTACCCGTTTAGCCCGACGCGACGGCGCACCGGCCGGTTCCCTCGCTTTCTTCTAAGCGTACGGAAGCTCGCCATCCAACAGCGACGCGCGTACGAGCTGTCCCGTTCAAAACCGAGCGCTGCGCCTGCACGTACGCACGTACCGCGCGCGCGGAGATGACGGAACGTGCTACGCGCCGTGGGCGTCAAGGTCGCCGAACGCGACGCCGCAACGCACGCGCCGGCTGTACTCCGCTCGATCGCTAGTGTCAGGATCAAGCAAGGTGGCGCGACGTCCCCGTTGCTTGCACGGCTTTGCTTTCGTTCAGTTCTTGGGAGTGCCCGTCCAGGTGTTGGTGTTGTTTTTGTTCCTTCTCTTCTCGTCCTGTCTCCGTGAAAGTGTTTGTCTATGGTTAAATTTTTTAGATTTTATATTATTAGTGAGAAGCAGTGTATAGAGAAAAATACTTATATATGATTTTAATTGGCACAGTTGAATCTAATACAGTTTATATTATAATTTACTTGTAGATCTTACCTTAAAAAGATATACTGGTTAAAAGTGTACAACTGTAGCAAATGGTAATCTAAAAGGGGTCGTGCTGCCCGAACCCTGTGTGCGTGTTGTGCTGTACTACCTGAGTACCTGACCAAATTAATTTCTTGATTAGTACTAGTAGTATTTTTACTTTCGTACGTTGCAGTTAGTCAAATTAAGAAAGCGTTCCACTTTGTTATTGTTGCGATGGTGTTGGTACAAAGCCATTCATTAGTGAATACTTAAGTAATGCTAATAGGAGTATAGGTGCTGCCTTTTCTGTTTTTTCCCTTTTTCAACGCATGCAGCCGTGTAGGAGTACAAATGCAACTTGGAGAGAGCTTTTGTTGGAGGGTGATCCATGCTCCCATTGAACAAACTAGCCTTGTAGGCGCGGCGCCACGCCGCGCCAGTCACCGTGTGTACCGAAGTAAAAGAGGCGATAATCCGTGAGGAGTTTTATAAAAAAAATCGAGGTCAAATGTGTATTTTCGAAAAAGTTAAATGTGTTTTCCGTAAAAAATCAAGGATCTATACGTAAATAAACAGGCCTGTACGTAAATAAATGAGGACCCGTACGTAATTTAGGAAAACGCGGGGCGCTATCCTGCAAAGTGGAGGGGTAAAAAAATTGGTAGGGACCTGTTCGCGAGGAAAAAAGACCTTTACGTAATTTGCAGAAAGTTGAGGGAAATCGTCTCCCCTGACCGTACGCAAATTTTTCGGCCACGCGCCGGCCACAGAGAGGCAAAGAGGCGACGTGGATAGCCTCGCAGGCCCGGAATCCTTCCTGGAGTAATACGGTTACGATGCGCTACACATTTGCTTCTGTTCACAATTCGGTCATGATGCGAAGGGAAAATCACAACACTTCAAGCTATGTGGGATGAAACATGCATGCATGGCGCCCGGATGCTAACCAACTCAGGCAAAAGGTTTCATCAATTAGCGCTTAGACGACAAATTTAGGTTCTATTCAAAAGCACCGTGGCTTCTGGCTTTTTTTCTTGCTGAAATAGTACTGTGACGGTTATTAACTTTTCTAAGATATTCAATTAAATCAAAAATAAAAACAGAAAAAAAATAAAATACTGTTACATCTTCACTGATAATGTAAAGAAAAAATATGTTAAAAGGCCAACACATCTTAAACAATTTTTAGCTTCTGAAACCAGAAGTCAGCAGATGTTTGAAACAGAGATTTAAGTTGGAGTAAGTACTATCTGTTATGATATTACTCAGCGTTGTTAGAGCATGTCCAACAACTCCAATATTGCTAATCCCTTGGTACTCACTCCACCCACCAACTAAGGGGCAGATCGAGGATATCATTTTTATCATGAAAAAAGTTGAAAAAGGCTTCTCTGGTCATGTTGGCCTAAGGCCCCATTGTAAATAGCGAAAGAATTATGGCTTCTATCTTTTAAAAGCCAAAAGCTATTATAAAATATATTGGTATTTTCACGTGTCTTTTTCTTTTTCCTTTGTATTATCTGTAGATATATAATAATGTTTTTTCTTTACTTTTTTAATTGAATACCTAAAAACTAACATGTGCTACAGTGATCATTTCAGTCAAAAGCCAAATTACTTTAGAACATGGCCTAAATATGCATGGGATTCTTCAAAGTTGGAACAGTGCATCGAACCAGCCGAAAAAAGGGGAAAATTCTCGAGAAACTTTCCTAAATAAGTAGCACTTAGTTTCTTCGAAAATGCATGGCTAATGTCTCGGTGTGCCCAAATAGAAATACTGCATAGGTTGTAAATCACCTTTTTGTACTACCAATAAACCAAATTAATCTATGAAAATTGCCATCCGTGTTAAAAACTCGTGTGGTTTCCCTGAGGAAGATCACAGCTAGACAAAGAAGCATGGGTAACGCATCCTATCCAAAGCCTAATAAAAAAATCGTACTATATCACTCTAAAAGTTAGCTTAGGCTAAAATACTATTATGAAGATTGATTTTCACGATATATCACTCGAAACACATTTAGATCTATAGTATACCATTTCCACACATTTCTTGCCTTTCCGTTTGTTTCATAGGCATTTGACCCATGAGAAAAGTCATCTATGCCCTTAGCCTAATATGGAAATGTGTTTGCTGAAATTTCCAAAAGTTTTCTTTCTCCTTTTGACTTCAGTTTTTTTGTATAACATTGATATTTTTGTTAGGTTTTTCACGTGACAGAAATATGCCGACACCTGGAAAGTGCAACCAAAGTTGCAGGCAGCGATGGCCAATGGTCTAGATTGCAGCACACTTGATGGTAGTCTTGAACTTTTGCACTTGAGCTATCATTATTACTTCAACATTAAAATTGATACTGTGATTATTATCAGGTAATCAAGCAGCCACATAAGGGAGATTCCCTGTCATGTTAATCTGCAAGTCATTAGTTGTTTATTAATATTGTCAATTCTGGTATGTTCCTACAGTTGTACCTCTGGCCAAGTGTATATTTGACTTTTCGCATGGTTCAAATGCTATAAAGTAAAGGAAAATGCAATAAACGAGTGGAACCGGTACAGTATAGATATAAATGTGTGTAGAATGATATATCATAGAAGTCAATCTTTAGAGTGGTATCTCAGCCCAAATAAACCTTTAGAGTGGTATAGTATGAATTTAAAAAAAACGCATAGGATTATTCACGACAACAAATGCTACATTAACAGAGCCGCTGCAATGTACAACAGCTTGTGAGAAGGCCCAGCTTATTGTGAGTGGTGTGATACTCACCATCTTCGGAGTGGAGAAGAGCAATCTTAGTGGATTGAGGTGGTTAAGCTTAATTTATGGAGCTGGTCCAATTCGTTTGGCTTACCTCAACGTGGATTGGGATAAACCGATAAATTTTCGAACACCATAATAAAACATCTGTGTTATAGTGGTTTGTTGTTTTGTGCTCGATTTACATTCAATTAACTTATATTCATTGAATTAAATAGAGTGTTTGTCATCCTAAGATTGCCTATCTTGAGTTAGAATTACATTGTTGGCGCACTTAGTCAAAGTTAGATAATTTAGGTCTTACTTGTGCAAAACCAAATTGATTGCACTTTTGCATTGTTAAATTTGGTTATAGCATATTCACCCCCTTCTAGTTAGTCTCCTTGATCTTATAAGTGTCCCTTTGGTGCATGCGCGTGTTGGCAAGGCGTGTTATGGCTTTGGGCGCGTGTCGAGTAGACGACGGTTGAGGTGGCAACGGCGGAGGCGGTATGACAGCCATTTTAGGCTCGGTCGGTGAGGTGGTAGCTGTTGTGCAAGCGTTGACGGCAAAGGCAGCGATGAGCTGGTGCAGCGTGCCGGCTGCAAAGGCAAACTGCGTGTGGCCAAGTGGCAACGGGGCAACAAGGGAGGAAGCGGAAAGCCAAAAGGCGCGAAGGCAAGGAGAAGGCAGAAAACCATAAGAGGAAATCGGAAAGGCTTGGAAAGTTTCCAAATTGGCTGAGATTTCAAATTCAGTCGAAGTTCAGGAAGAATTCAAAATTTTTGAAATTTTGGGACATTTCATGCAAGTCATTGTTAGTTTATTAATTGTCAACTAGCAAAGTGGCCCGCGCACTTGCGCGGGCAATTTTTGTGTTGAATATGTTTTGTTTAAAATGAGTTCGTTTGAGAAATGCATATGTGATTATCTTAATATTATATATTTTAGGGAGAAAATACTAATTTTGTTTTTTAATACTTGTCACATGTAACTTAAATGTTATTCCCCAAATACATTGTTATTTATTTTGTATTTATCCTGTATTGTTATTTATTTTTGGTGATACGGCGATAAGTCGCTTTGAAAAGACTGTGTCGATAAGTTGTTTAAAAAAGACGTTGGGAAAACCATCCCGTAGGGTGACATTCATATAAAAAACTAATTTCTATTTTCTTTTAATTATTATTCTAAATTTGTGGCCCATAACCTAACCCCTCGCATTTATGTTTCTACAATTGTACCTCTGGCCAAGGGTATATGTGACTTTTCGTATGGATCAAATGCTATAAAACTAAGGAAAAAAGCAATAAACGAGTGAAAATTGTATAGTATAGATCTAAATATGTTTGGGGTGTTATATCATAGAAGTCAATATTTGAAGTGGCATTCCAGCCCAAACTAATTTTTGGAGTGGTAGAGTATGAATTTTCAAAAAAAAAACAACACGTAGGATTAATCGCTACAACAAATGAACAAATGCTACATTAACAGAACCGCTGCAATGTACACCAGCTACTGCCAAGTGCTACCTTGCCAAGATAGATAATGAGTGTAGATATTCGATCTGACGCTTGAAAGGAAAAGGCATGGCGACGTGCGTAGGTAGCACCATGCCGTACCTGCACCTAGCCGATGCGATGATCACGCGAATCCGAAGCACCGGCTCTGCGTCCAAGCTGCCATCATTCCTCACCAAATTTGCCGCAGTTCGCCGCTGGGCATGGCTCGAATCGAAAGCACGGACCGAACGCTGCACCAGAACAGGGGGAAGGGACGGTACAGAGGAGAATGTCAGGCAGGCTGGCAAGCACAGGCATCCTCACATGGTCATCATCTTCAGCAGCAGCACAATTCTGCGCAGCAAGCTACTAGAAAGAGGGAACGGGAAAGTCTGATCTGCTTGTCCCCTTCCCCCCAGCTCATGTGGGCAGGAGGTTTCCTTGAAGTGGCAAGAGCTAAAGAGGAGCAAGCATGTGGGAAAAAAGATGAAATGGGTAGAAAGAAGTACACTAGTACTGCATATTTGCATGGAAGTTGTGTTGTTTGTTTCCCTCCTATCCTTTTTCGTAGATTCCCTAGACGATGTACGGATCCCATGCTTTCATGATGGGGAAAAGGATGAACAGTATCGCAAGGGAAAAGGGAGAAAAGAGAGAGAATGTTGGCAGGGGCAGAGGACGAAAAGGAAAAGAGGGGACGAGTCTTTGCGCAAAGGGTTGCTGCCTTTCTACCTCTTTTGGCGGGAGTTCCCATCCCACGGCTCCGTGATCCAGCTCTGCCAGACTGATGAGGCGTTTCGATCTCATTATCTGCACCCAAATCTCCTAGGATCCGTCTGTGACGCAAGGATTTTATAGTAATTTGCAGAAAGTTTACAGGTAACATTTCAACTTTCGTAGGTATTTAGAAAAAAAACCCCTGTGTCCCAAGTAAGGTTGCATTGTTTAGGCCATGTAAGTTGGCGAACCACCGGTCTAAGATCGACCATTGCGAAAAATTACGAGGAAAAGATGTTTCTTTATATGAAACTACCATCTAAAGTGTGGATCTTGCAGTCAAATGACTCCTGTCTGCGATGTCCCTTTCTCCTAGAGGGAACGGGTGTATTGTAAGAGCTCAATTGTCATTAAATTTTTCTTGGTTTTTTGCCGAGCTTCAGTTGTCATTGTTTGGTACCTCTAGAAATCAATAGAAAACGATCTCGTTGTACAGCATAGTGCGTACGTACCGGCACCTCCAAAGCGAAGTACTGGTACTGGGAGAGCGACACTGTCACGCACATTCAGTAGCCAAATAGGTGGTTCGCGGTTGGAACTTGTACTCGGCCTGTTCTGCTTGTCCTTCATAATTGCACTCTTTTTGGAGCCCTTTGTATATGGCAGCGTCGAGGTCTCTTCATGAGCTACCACTGCAAGCACTTATACAGCGAAGGTTCTCGAAAACCCTGTTCTACTTGCGATCGTTGCAAAAGCTAGCGGCTGGCCCCCAAGGTTCATGGTAGTGACCACTCCCCGGACTGGGCTGTGCCTGGAACACGAATTTACAGAATTTTCATAGGAACAGTCTCATTTTACAGAACATATCAAGAAAAATTCATATTTGCAACACAGCTTTAGGGTACGTTCTTTTCAGCTGTGGCTGACGGATTATAGTTCTGATGTAAGAGTTTATGTGAATAAATTGAATATCGATAAACTAATAAGTCATTTTGAAATGATTGTTCTAATAAACCATTTTAAAAAAATAACGCAAAAACTATCCTATTTGTTTATTTAAATAAATCATAAATGATAAAAACAATAAAGAGGAATCTTGCCACACTTTGCCAATAAAAATTGCTACACTTGCCTAAGTTGAGATGCTCAAATTCTTTGCCACACCTTAGTAAGCCTAAGGGAATCTTGCCACACTTTTTTGAGTCATTGACGCGTGTGATCTAGTTTGCTGAAAAGGAATCTTGCCACAACTGTGGCTGTAACCAAACAGCTTCTAAAGTTAGTTAAACTTATCTAATCTTAGACGTGTAAACTGTGACTAAGTAATCAAACACCCCCATAGTGTGCCGGTCTCGTAGAGGCGGCGGCGGTAGAACTTGGTTTCGTTACCAACGGACTCTTGCTAATTAGTATAATCGTCCGGAGGATGTCAGTGTACCACATCCTTGCATAGACCACTTGCTTGCCAAAACCTCCAAAGTTCCAATCAATCGATTCCCTTCAAGATTCCCTTCAAACGTTGGCGATCGAGTCCGCGGTGCGTGTACCGACATACATGTAGCCGTGCCTGTCAGGTCGGACGGTATCAGGACACACAGAAACCATCTAGGACTTGACAGACCTCGCGGTGACCTGACAAGTCTGAAAAACGCACAGACACACGGCGCGTCTCTCATCAAGGACAGGGGTGCAAGCAGGGACAAACTGCCTGAGGTGGCACACACTGCGATCCTCAGATCTAAGTTATCGGGCCTGTACTTTTAGATATAACCGATAGGTTTTACCCTAAGTGATAAATACTAACGGTTGATAAAAAGATTATAGGAAAGAGTATAAGATGAGATAAATTTATGTGCGATCTTGATCAATATAGATAAAGCTGTTACAGTATGTACTATAATCAACTTATAGATCATGTACACTTCATTTGAAAGTTAGTTACTGTAGAAAAGACAAAAGATGAATCCCAAAAGAAAAAAACCCATCATCGCGAGATGAAAAGCATTGGTCTTTTTGGACTTCTGAGATAGCTTTTAGTTTCGGTTTCTCCCAAAACTAAAATAAATGTGGTGGTTTTTTCAAACGGTTTCTCTAAATAGCTTCTCAAGCCCACCAGCGAGTACGCCGTCTATGTCAACGTCTCTATTATCTACTGTTATCTCAAAAAGCATAACCAAAAGACATCAGCTCATCGGCCTACTTCATGCCATCCATGTGTTCGTGATGATTGATCAAACTAAACTCGTTGCGGCGTGAGAGCACTGTGATGCAAATCCAAGCTCACCGGCTCGATTGGCTTCCGTTTGGTACGCGCAACGACAAGTACGACTCGAGGGATGCTACGTACGGCCGGTCAAGCGCATGGGCAGGACTAGGTGATGAAACGATTCACACCATACAAGCTATGGTAAGTTATTTTGGACTATGACTTATGATTTATGGTTTAAAATTTTGAATTCTATCTGTTTGTGAGAGGTAATACGTAAAGAAAAAATAGTCGTATATGATTTTGGCCGATACGACTAAACTCAGTATACTTTTTACTATAATTTTTCTGTTGACCCCGTCTTAAAAAAACATCGTTTGAAATGTAGTATTGTAATATAAGCCACTTATGTTTCGTTTGAAATGTAGTATTGTAATATAAGCCACAAAACATAAGTGGAAAAGAACTGAACCTAATCATCGTGCTGCTATTTCAAACAAGATAGATTCTTATTGTGTGGAAAAAAAAAGGTTTTTGCTCCAAAATTCCTAGTAGGACTTTCAAGCCTTCTTATTGGACACAAATCGTTAATATTACGATCCATCATTTTCTAAAGTTTTATTTAAAACACGGAAAATTCATACTTTGCTCCTATAAAGATCGAGAAAACGTTTTCGCGTTCCAAACGGGCCCAAAAAGATCACAGGATAAGGGCATCTGTAGTCTATGGTTGTGATCAAAATGGCTGAAAAGCCTGTGGCTTATGGCTGAAAACACTGTAGCTGGCTGAAAAAAGCACTGTAGCTGACAGAGGCTTATTTACCATAATTAAATTTAAAAAAATTTAAAAATAGAAAAAACATATTAGCCCATTACGTATAATACAAACAAATACGAGGAAAAAAAGAACCGGTAAAAAAACTCAAAAAAAAGCCAAAAGTTCAGAAAAAGACGAAATTTATGAATAGTGCAAAAATAAGCTGAAGCCAAAAGCTCAAGCCATTTTGATCACAACCTATATAACCTAAGGGGCTTTAAGGTGGGTCTCATCTAAATCTTAAGGTCGACTCTATATTGTATATAACCCAAGGGGACTTAAGACGGTCACACTTGGCAGATAAAGAAAAAATATATTTTAATGCTTGTGGCCATGTCTTTAGCTTGAGGACCAGCCTCAAGCCTTTTTTGCTTATGGCCTGCTTAAGATCATCCCTGTAATGTATAAGGTTGACTTTAGGGTGACTTAAGACCCCATATTTTCATACATTACAGATGCCCTAAAGTGGTCTTGGGGCGTGACCGAGCGACGACGCAGAAGTGCTAGTACAAGCGTCGAACTAGCAAGGCTAGAAGCTGGACAAGGAAACAAAGAAAAAGAAAAGATCAAACGAGATAAACCTTGAGGATGCATAGGCCTTTCCACCATTTAACTATCCGCTTAAGAAGTTTCTGAACACAAGTTCGTTTCGTATACTCGCAGACGCAAAACCGGCACACAGAAAACGCCGTCAACATAAGAAATCTACTCTCTTCGTGCCGACGTCAGATCGGAGAACTTACGGTTGAAAACTTGACATCCCTGTGACCCTGTCACTATACTCTGCAGAAAATAGTTAACGTTGCTGATGCATTCTTTGACACCGAATATTGTACGATCAGCATTAAGCAAAGGTTAAAGATATGCTTAATTACCCCTTAACCCCAGGATAACACACTATCCTCGCATATAAAAATCGCATTAACACGCACCGTAAAAAAGTTGCAAAGAAACAAAAATGTCCACATCTCGGGATAATCACCGCACCACCGAAATAAAAAAACAAAATTTAAGTTAATCACGCCGGTGCGCGGCCAAAGCAAGCGGCATCTCGAGCCCTCTGAAGACGAACAAGGCAGGCCGTCGATCAACGTCGCTGACCTCACCGGCAACAGCAACGCATCACCAATTCAACCGTTAATTAAACACAATTAGCAATATGATATTAGTGGTTAATAATAATGGAAATTGCTAATTGGTACTTGAGTGTTTTTAGGATTGAGCATTCAAATTTCTCGCCGTATGATTTTGCCTCGAGATTCATGCTCTACCTCCTTCTCCGGCTCCAGTTAGAGCTCCAGCAGTGGCTCCAACAAATTAGGGTTTGGTTGGGTTCACTGGAACCCTTTGAATTTAGAGGGAGGTCAGGGACGGTGGACAAACCGGCGATGACACTGCAGCGGGTCAGAGAAGGGCAGTAGATCGCAGCCAGCGGTTGGAACAACGCTCAGATATGGAGTCGAGTTAGGTTGGGTAGGGATGTGCGGTGAGGGGGGAGGGGAGGTAGATGGAGTAGGGTTTTGGGGTGAAGCAAGAAAATTTATATAATTGAGGGGGAGGATGAGAAAAAGGTAGGGTTTGTGATGGAGCAAGATAAGAGAATCTATATAAGTAAAGGGTGGATGAGGTAAATCTTAAAATCTTAGTACTCTTAAATAAAATAGAAAACATCCAATAAGAGCCCTTTGGATTAGAGATCAAGGGGTCCTTATTTTTAAAGAGGGAGATTTTTTTTCAAAAGGGAGATGGTAGAATTCAAAGAGGGGGGGGAGAATTTATGGCCATTGAATCTCTAATCCAATGGTCTTAAGGTGGTGATTGGTTCGGCTAAAAAGCTCATAGCTTATGGTTGAAAACACTGTAGCTGGCTGAAAAAAGCACTGTAACTGACAGAAGCTTATTTAGCATAATTAAATTTAAAAAATTTAAAAATATAAAAAATATATTAGCCCATTACGTATAATACAAACAAATACAGGAAAAAAGAACCGGCAAAAAAGCTCAATAAAAAGCCAAAAGTTCAGAAAAGATGAAACTTATGAATAGTAAAAAATAAACCAGAAGCCGAAGCACCTTTAGGAAGAAAACATCCCGATGACGTTTAACAAAACCCAATAAAATATTACTTAAATTTTATGGAGACACTCCCAATAATAGTAGGACAAAAATTGCATCGGATGGATCGTTCGTGGATGGATGGATTACATTACAAACTCACTGTTGGTATTTACACGTCTACTAATCTCTCGGAGCACTAATCTAACTAGCTAATGATGAACTCAAGTGCTAAAACCCAAGCCATAGTTTTCTGGTTTGATACAGCGGGCGGAGGAACGGCTAGTGGCCCGCGAGCGAGCTCACATGACGGAGCAGGCGTTGGGGTTCTCGTCGCTGAACATCTGGGGCGCGTGGGCGGGGTACTGGTAGGATGGTGGGTAGGGGGCGCCGGCGTTGGTGTAGAAGGCGGGGTTGGGCGGCGGGGCGCCGCCGTAGTAGCCGCCGGGGACCGGGGCGTAGGGCATGTACCCGTACGGCGGTGGCATCTGGTACATGCCCGCGCCGGCCAGGGGCATCGGCACCACGGACGCGGAGGCGGCCGGGGACTTGTCCTTGTCGTTGTCCTTCTTGTCCCCGCCGTCCCCGGCGCCCTTGTCCTTGCCGTCCTCCTTCTTGGCGCCGTCCTTCTTGTCGCCACCGCCGCCGCCGTCCTTCTTGCCGGGCGCAACGACCTCCACTGCCCGGTTGAGTTTGTCCTTGAGGTAGCCCGGCAAGGCGGCGGCGTCCATGGTGCCGGTCACCTTCACCAGGTCCTTGGCGGCGTCCACCGCCACATCCTTCACCCCTGGAATCAGAAGAAGAAAATGTCAATCCTGGCTACTAAAACTTTCAGAACTTTTTTCTAACGATTCCTGATTCCATGTGGAGAATCCGCCGCAAAAAAAAAATCACCTTTGATCTTGGAGATGCGGCGCTTGATGCGGTCGATGCAGCCGTCGCAGTGCAGCCGGATCTTGAGCGTCACCGTCTCCTGATGGAATCCAAAACAAAAGGGAAAAAAGCGGAGGAATTTTAGACCATTTGCATCTACTACTCATGACAGGGGCAGATGAAGTTCTAGTCGGCGAGCCACCAACCTCTTTGGGCTCCTTGGGCTTGTCGGCGACGTCCGCCTTCTTGTCGCCGCCGCCGCCGCCTTTCTCTTTATCGGCCTTCTTGTCACCGCCGCCGCCTTTCTCTTTATCGGCCTTCTTCTCGCCGCCGTCCGCCTTCTTGTCCTTCTTCTCCTCTTTGTCCTTGTCCTTCTTCTCCTCTTTGTCCTTGTCCTTCTTGGGCGGCCCGGCGCCGGCGGAGACGATCTGCACGAGCTTCTTGGCCCGGGCCTCGATGCGCTCCTTGAGCTCCACCGCGTCCGCCGAGCCGGTCACGACAACCTTGTTCGCCGCCGTGTCCGTCGCCACCGCCTCCACCCCTGCGCGCGGCCGCAGCACACCACAGACGGTCAGAACAAACAAGCAAACCGCCAAACCGCAAGGTGGAATTAATCGATTGTACGTACCAGGGGCGTGCTTGATGGCCCGCTTGACCTTGCTGGCGCAGCCGGCGCAATGCAAGTCGACCTTGAGGACGATGGGCTGCGCCGCCGCCGGGGCCGCCTCCGTCTTCTTGTCGCCGCCGTCCTTGCTGGGCTTGTCCTTCTTCTCCTCTCCCATGGTGGCTCCTCCTTGCCTCCGCAGACTCCGAGGTGGTGGTTACAGGGGGCGTGGGCGCGCGGATGGAGGAGAGGTTCTGGGAGGCAGGGGCAGGAGGTGCGGGGCGGGGGCTGAGTTAATTAAATAGGAGGGGAGTGGTGCTGCTGTACTCCTGTGTGCGGGTGGGTAGGCGACTAGGCGGAGTGACAGGAGGGTGATACCCGCAAGGAAATGTGGCTCCGCGGACTGCTTGCGATGGCGCTGCCACGGCAGTCGTCCAAGAGGACTTTAGTTTCCGATTTATTTTGATTTTTAGTTTATTTGAGTTACAAATTACTTAGAATATATCTGTTTATAATTGTAGTTTATTTTAGTTTTTTGATTTTTTGACTATTTTGTCTTTTATTTTTCTTCCTTATTTCTTTGCATAGTTTTTTTTCAATTTTTTTTTCCTAAAAATTAATAGATTTTACTGTATAATTTTAGCCAAAAGTTTAAGCGGTAAACCAGTTGGAAACATGCTGCTTACCGTTATTCTTCTCAATAGTTGGTTCCTTGCGGCTTTTTTTTGAATGTGATCATGCATTTGTAAGCATTTTTCACGTGCATCTTTGAAGAAACAAACGGTTTCAGTTTGCAAGGGAGCAAGGGAGACTGCGATGGTATTGATGTGTACATTCTTGCAAATGCATAATTGTATACGGGCTGGGTTTAAGTTAGAACGTGTTTCTGGTGTCGGAGATGTAGATTCAAATACTGGTTTTCTGATCATGAACTACCAATTGTTGGATCTGTACTGCGGAGTTAAACTACAGAATGGCGTGCAACATGTGGTAAACTTCCAATTTAAGATGCCGCGTGGTTGAGTTAAAATAAATTGGTTTTTAATTAAAATTACATTGTAACTAGCTAAAATTACACTGTAACTGATGATGACTTATTTGGCGTAACTAAATTT
Organism: Dendrocalamus latiflorus; assembly: GCA_017311315.1. Classification (NCBI taxonomy): domain Eukaryota; kingdom Viridiplantae; phylum Streptophyta; class Magnoliopsida; order Poales; family Poaceae; genus Dendrocalamus; species Dendrocalamus latiflorus. The sequence continues at coordinate 19,106,108 of CM029677.1, read as the reverse complement.
AAAAAAATAATAATAGAAAAAACAGATTAGCTCATCACGAACAACGCAAATGAATACAAAAAAAGAACCGACAAAAAAAGCTAAAAAGCTAGAAAAAAAAATAAATTTTAATAATAATGAAAAATAAACCAGAAACTAGAAACTTAAGCTGAAATGAGCAGAGCCGCTACCTAGTACAATATGAGAAGTACAAACATATGTATACTCTACTCGACCACTGCTACAGTCTGACTTTGAATCTATTCATATTAACTGTAACCGATGGTTTTTTTGCTAAAAATGAATAATAGTGGCTATAAGAAGTAACTTTTAGAAGAAGGGCACGAGCGGTAAGAAAAGTGAGAGAGATACGTGCGCGAGATGAGAGCAATAGGAGTAGAATGCATGATATGTCTATAATCCTCTGTCTTATCTCTAGAGCGAGAGGAATGAAAAAATCACTTTAAAAAATTGAATGTTTCATATTAGCTTCTAACTTCTTTACACTAAAACTAAAAACAAAAGCCGTTATAAACAGTTCCTTACTATTATACCATCGGAAAACCCATCCGTTAATCTTCTCTCCCCAAAGATACGCACGATGACGAGAGTGCCCTGCCCACTGCCATTCTCCAAACCACCCCCCCCCCCCCCCGTGCCGACGCCTGTCGGTGGCCATGCCTGCGCCAAGTCGCTAGCGAAGCCCACGGGTGATGGTGGCGTTGCTGCGAGGACACATGAATGCCGCGCCCGTGACCAGTCGGCGGCGCCCCGGCCGTTACGTTCCCTGCTTCCCCACCGCCGAGGCGCCGGCGGTGGCTTCCTTCCCGGAATTGGGGCAGCGAGCCACCGAAGCCAAGCGGGGGCCCGCCCGAGCCGTCGGTTTTGAATTTCCAAGCGAAGGAACCACGTGGCCACGACCCGCGACACGTTCGTGGAGACTTCCTCCCGGAAACGTCCACGTGGGCGAAACCGCGGGCCCCGCAAAACAAAAAAAAGTCCAAAAAGCCCGAAAATTTTCAGACGCTGGTAACGACCTCCGGGCCCACAGCGCAGACTACTGACTGGCTGGCCTGGATGGGCCTCCCGTGTCGGCCCTCGTAATTGTTTCTGGCCCGGGCGCATCCTGGGTAGGTTAAATGGACCCCGGTCTAGTGGGCCCACATACCTTTTTCGTCCTCGGGCTGTCAGGAAGATTGGGCCGGGCCTGGGCGTTGGGTCCTCCTTTACGTTTGCGTTTCAGCTTCCGCTGCAATTTCGAGTGGTGCGAAGAAGAAATCGGCACAACTAAGACAAAGGTTTGTCGTCTGAAAAACAAACAAAAGCAAAGGTTCACACCAGGGAGAGAGGAACAGCTACAACAATGGCATCGAGCCCTCCGCATTAGAAGTAGCTATTCTCGATCATGATTATTCATTTTCTTCGGGAGGTAACCATTAGGCTTTTTTTTTTGCTTCAACTTTTTTCAAAGTCGAAACAAATAGAATGATCTCTCTAAGCCTTTTCTCACAACCGCTAATCTAAATTACATTTTAAGTCAAAATTATGTACGTCATTTATATCAACGTCTTCGCTATCAACCGTAATATTAAAAAACGCAATAAAAAACCACGCAACTCAAAAGAATAAGGCCGTTATTTCCTTCACCCCTGAAAATCAAGTAGACTCGCTTGTTGGTTTGCAATTAATTTATTCAGAGGTGTTCTTCTTTTCAGATTTTAATCAGCTGGTAATTAAGGAGGATCAACTGATGGTCGTGTCATAAACTCAATTCTCACCTTCGAACCGCGAGACGTGCCCGACGATCCTGCTCATGCATCTCTGTCAATGCAGCTCGGTGATCCTGAGCTCCGCCGACCACTCTGATAGAAATTGGCCTATATAATAAGGCATATTTTTTTAATTTTAAAATATACATAGTTTAGTACCATGTTACTAAAAAGATAGGGAAAACCAATTTATAAGGTAGAGTCTTCACCACTCCTTGAATATAGATAGAGATGGCATGAGGAGGGTTTTGGCTAATCACACGCGCACATATTCGTGCATTTTCGTGTGAAAAATCGTGTGACTTGTGATGTGATACGCCACTTAACAAACCAAGTCCATCTTTATTTTTGCTGAACCGTGCACCACACTCTCTCCTTTGTTTTGAATGAGATTCAAACGTTTGAACTTGAGGTTTTATTAGGTTTTGATGACAGGCAGTTACCAGTGGGTAATGGCTATTTAATTTTGTCAATTATCAGTCTGTCTATATATATACTTAGAGACGTCCAAAATATATAGCTGAGAATTTCACTGTCTTCATTTCTCACTTCTACGAACTTGTGCTATTGTGTTGCACCGTCTGAACCTCATCGACTCTTCTTTCCGGCATGCACTGTGAAGAAGAGGAGCAGTATCTCTGAGTTGTTGCTGCCATGAAGACAAGCACGAGAGCAACAATAAGGTTTCTGGGCAACACACATATACATGACCGCTCGTTGTTCTGCTTCATCTACGTCCTGCACTGCATCGAGTCTGCACTGCTTCCTATTCTTCATTAAGACCAACAGTAAGTCGTTCACGCATTCGATCGACTTTGATATTATATTTTTCTTTGCGTATTTTCTAAAGTAAAATGAGTAGCCCACTGTTAGTTTTGTGTTTAACATCACTAGTTTTTTTACTGTATTTGTCTCATAGTAACACTTGAAATTAAAATATTACCTACATTTCCAACACACTCCGCTTGGGGCCAGTTCCGACATCCTGTGGCAGCAGCACGATGCCCTCTTCTTGCTTCTACTGCTCTGTCTGCCTCACTGCTCCCTTCTTTTCTTCTCCTGCTCCCGCACCTCCGCCGCAGCTTTGATTTAACGTCTCCTGCCCGTCATCTTGATCCTCTCCTCGCCAGCGGCAACTTGCCTACTGGGGTCACTGACGACCGTGACAGCCCTCCTCGTCCTGACCGCGACGCTTATCGCTAGCATCGACCGCCCCAGTGACCGCAACCCGATTCGCCAACAGCTCCACCGTGACCTTCTCCACGCCTGCACGCACAAGCAAACGCATGAGCAAATAAAAAACAAAAAAATTTCTCCAACAATGCGCGTACGTGCTGAGAATGCGATCTATGTGCGTGCCCCGTTCTCGATCACGCACCTGGGATGTCCACTATGACGTTCCTGACCTTCTTGTCGCAGGACATGAAGAGCAGGCCCATCTCCAAAACGATGCGCGATGGACATGTCGTGTCTTCGTCCATGGCGACGCCGGCCACACATCGTCTTTCTTCTTGTTTTTCTTCACAAGCGGCAACAATGACGGTGGCCACGGCCATCAACTTCCAGCACTTACGTATTGTTGGTCCAGACACAGATCAAAAATGCACACACACGGTGATCGTGACACACACGAACACTCTGAATCAACTCAAGACAAAACAAGAGTTTTGATGCTGCGTAAAATACCATATAACTTTTCTATTTTCTCTTTTTTATATACTATTCAATACAACAAACGGTTACAAAAACTTTGATGGTGTACTAACTACACCACTAATACTTCCATTACATGCACCGATTGCTACAATACTTCATCGAGTACCGATTGCTACAGTAACTCTTCGACTACTACAGTGACGTTGTTACTGCTACAAGAATCTTCGACCACAGAGTACTCGACACATGAGTACTCTACTCCGGAGTCTCCTTCTCCGGGATCTTCGACTACACAATACTCGATACACGAGTACCCTACACATGACTACAACATGATACTCGACACATGAGTACTTAATACTTGACACACAAGTACACGACATACGACTGCAAAGTACTCGACACCGATCACTATCAACATCAAGATTAATTCCAACACATATAAGATGTCTATTTTTTTCAGCTTATAGTATCCTTTGAACAAATAAATAGGACAGCTTTTTCATCGTCTTTTCGAAACTTCTTATTGGGACAGTCTTTTTGAAGTGACTTATTGGTATTTAATTTATTTACATAAACGTTCGTTTTAGAAGCAAAAGTCATTGGATGTAATCAACCGACTTGAAAAGAATAGGCCGATAGCTAGCTCTGCAACCATTATATTCGATCTACGTCTGCCTGTGTGGAATGCTTTCATTTGTTGTACGAACGTGTGTCTCTGGTTTGTTTGGGTTTAGTCGCCTCGGCAAAAACGCATGGCCGGAGGGATGCACGCACGAGTTATATAGCAAAAATGTACGTGGTGGCTTTCGTGCTCCCAGTCCGTGTTGGTTGGATACTGGCGTGAAAGGATATCGTTCCATTTTTGTTCCAGTCCAAATTTGATCCGTGGAAAGGAGATTTCTTTCTCGTTTCACCTTCTTCGATCTTACCAAATATACACATACTGTAACACTCCAGGGTTCAAACCGACTCAGATCTAACCACATTCTGGATAGGCTACGCACACGTAATAACTCGCTTGCAGTTTCGTCCTCGCTTCGCGCAAAACGGTTAACTGGAGGTGCTACCATTGGAACTCCTAGGCTTATATGTAAGTGCTTCTCAAGGTAAGCTAGTAAGGTGGGACCAACCCAGAAATTCATGTGCACACACACACATGGACCAACATGGACCGGGGTGTCACATACACCCCTCTCAAAGGACCCGACGTCCTCGTCGGACCAACATACCCATACCGAGGTAAATGATAAGGATCTCCCCTCTTGGCACATGTCCGTGCGTTCAGTGCCAGCACATATGACATGCCGTGTGTCCACTCCAGGCCCACACGTGCCTATGTAACCACGAGAGTCGGCTCTGATACCATTTATAACACCCTAGGGTCCAAACCGGCTCAGACCTAATCACATTCTGGATATGTCACGCATACGTAGCAACCCGTTTGCACTTTCGTTCTCGTTTCGTGCAAAACGGTTAACCGGGGGTGCTACCATTGGAACTCCTAGACTTATATGTAAGTGCTTCTCAAGATAACTAGCAAGGTGAAATTAACCCAGAAATTCATATGCACACATATATAGGCCAATGTGGACCGGGGTGTCACATGTACCATAGAAAAGTACCTTGATTCATAGAGGGAGTAAAACTAATATTGAGCTTTTTTCTAAAAAAAAAACTGATTTGCTATACATTTGCTGGCAATTTTTTTTTACAAAATCAATGGAACATCTGACCTTATATTCTACTTGAAGATTCATATGCCGCCCACCTTCTTTTTTATCTCCGACGAGGCCGAGCGCACGGCCAGCGCCGTCTTTGGCGAAGCCGAACATATGCTCCAGCACCGGTGCGTCCCGTTAAGACGCCACCAGCTACGACGAAGCCGATTAGCTACGAACGTAGAGAATGCTCATAGTTCACTTACTAAGCTAATTAGCGTTTCTAAGCTCCTCCAATGACATTTCGTAGTCACAACCGACATTCATTCAAGCCCATGGATGGAAAGTCTATAAAACCGTACATCATGATACCCT